>JBBIGA010000001.1:21039623-21050550 GCA_037576975.1 Alestes dentex | reverse complement strand
CCCTTAAACGGCTCATTTTGAAAGAGACTGAAACTGTCAGGAATAGAGCTGGTGAGTCTCTTTATGTGAGAGTGATTCAAAGAACTTAATGAACATGTTTTGTAGCCCATAGAACTTGTTTAAAAAGAGGTAGAATATATCACCTTTAAAGTCAACTGGAGTGACCATTCTGTCAGACGTGAACACGCCACAGCACACAGTGTGAACAGCACGAAATTCTTCCTCTGTGTTTAACCCATTCACCAAGTGAAGCAGCGGGCAGCCAAGAACACAGCACCCGGGGAGCAGTGCGTGGGGACGGTCCCTTACTCAGGGTACCTCAGAGGTGCCACTAGGAGTTCTGGTATTCAAACCCACAACCCTCTGGTCACAGAGCCAACTCCCTAACCACTAGGCCACCAACACGCCCCAGGGCAAAGCCTGGGCAAATCTGCCACGCCTGAACTTGAACTATTCTGTGATTTGCTTCCTCTGTGATTTACCTAGCCTGTGATTGGTCATATGAACAGCAATAAGCAACAGCCAATGAGAGCTCAACAGGAAACATTCAATGGATAATATGGGAACAAGGAGGACAATCAGGGTGAAGACCATCCAATGTTCTGCATGGAGCTCAGAAACAGAAGGGAGGCTTGCGGCATTCTAGTAAGAACACGAACACTTTGAAGTCTGAAAACAGTCATAACTAATTCAAAAAGAGGTGGAGAGTGCACTACCACATGAGTGCAGAAGTAAATACAACAAGTTGCTCAGGCAAAATCACGGTTGTTTTGGGGATTGTATGTTCTGTCTTCGAGATGCCGCCAGGTAAAAGACGGTGATGTGTGCCTCATCATGTACTGCGTTCACCAGTAGGTCAAGTATGCTAAGTATGTCTCTGCTATGTCAAGTTATATGATATTTTGAAAGAACTTGGTTGGCTTATAAACATAAAAGCGACGTCTCTTAGGCTGTAACGGGAGAAGTTATTTGTTCGGTTGTGATGAACTGTAAGGTGCCTCAGACCTGACCTGGTGAACTACAGGAACCTCACAATGGAGAAAATCCTAGGTCCAGAACACAGAGCATTCAATAAATGCAAATCCTTCCATTTTGTTCATTAACTCATTAGGTCGGCCACGCGTGTTACCTTTTGGCTCTGCACTGACATGGCTGCTGTGTTTCTGCTGTGCCACACGTGCGGCACAATATAAATGCTAATTTTAGTCGCTCCAAGCCTGCTGGAAGCACTCGAGTGTGGCGGCCGCAGTCTTCCTCTGAAATCGGGCTTATTAAAAAGTGGCATTTCGTGGACTGGTTGCACATTAAGCAGCGAGTTAGGGCTGAGGGATGGGGGAGTGGGGTTGGAGACACTAATAAACAAACCTTCTGGATTCAATTAATAGGTCTGCATGCTCGGAGAGAGGAGCTGCAGCCCCAGCTCATTAAGCATTGACCATAATGGCTGACTGGAACCCTCGGCTGATTGATGTGAGTGAAAGGCGGGGCAGACGATTACATATTTACATTTAATAACTGTAATAACCAGTTATTAGTGGAGAGTGTGGAGAGAGGGAAGGAAACAAGCTTGAAGACGAGGGTGAGCAGTGGACAAACAGGATCAGGCCTGGCACGGGGCCATTAATCTGAGGAGTAGAGCGCCGGCGTCAATCAGCGGAGTGGAGCAGCCGTCAGGCCAAGCAATCCTCTCTGATAGGACCGAGTGCTTCCATAAAAGCTGTGGGTCACACCGGAGAGGGAAACTTTTCAGATTAATAGCGCCGACAGGAAGATTAAAGGCACTTTGAGTGTCAAGTCCGCCAAAGCTAACATCCTTCACTGCGTCAGGATCTGAGGCTGATTTGATTCTATTTGTTTTCCTGGAAGGCTGTCAACTGATGAAATCAATTTTACAAATGCAGCATGATGGCACAGTCCGGTTAGGTGTGTGGGAAAAGCAAAAGAGGTGAATAAATGAATGAAAAGAAATCCTTGTTCACCTCAAATGAGTGGAAGGGGAAAAGGAATTCGCAAGGTAAAGTTAATTCAGCGTATCCTGAGATTCTGCGAAGTGCAGAGAGACATGCTTCCACCCATCAGCAGCTTGTGAGTGTGTTAGGTTTATAACAACCCCTTAAACACACCGGAAAGGCAGAAGCCATGCGTATGCCACTATGCTTACTAGAACTTTCAGCATGGCTGAAAAAAAAAAAACCTATGCACTTTTCCCCTTTCCCCAAATAGATTTAATCCACCAAAACAGTCTTGGTGCCTGGAGTTTGCTTCTGAAGTTAGTATTGGAGCTGCATGGCTGATGTAGCTAAAAAGTAATGTCATTACACACTTGATGCAAGCAGGCATCGAGATACTGAGTGCTGGGTCAGCATACTAAGCGCTGGCAGTATGACAATATGTTATCATTATAGATGGCACTGATTCGACATAAGTATCACACTGGGCCAATATCATATTATTTATACACTGAAGGAAATAAAAGAATGAATCTGATCCAGTCCTGTACCAAATCTAGCCTGAAACAGAATGTCACATAGTCAGCTGTGTAATTTGAGGTAGAATTTGAGTGTTTGAGTAGGTTAAGCATATTTTAGATGCTCATTTTAAGTGAAGTGTTTCAAATTAAATAGAAAAAACACATTTCAAAAATAGAAGTAGTGAAATGTGGCTGTCAGACCTCCAGTCAAAACCAGAATTTTAAAACCCTGTCAAAAACAAAGAAACTTCTATGATAAAGATGGTTTCTGTTAGTGCCCTATGAGGTTACAGTAGGACAGGGGTCCTCGAGTTATGCCACAGAGCCGTTCCTTCGACAGTGATGGAACCCGAATGTTGGTGTAAGTCGAAATACACCCTAGTCTGAGTCATTTACTGATCCCAACACAGTAAAATCATAAAAACACAACTAAGCCACAGAAATAGGAAAAGGAAAACTCCCTCACTCATCTGCATTACTGCGTATTCTTCCACCGCACGCAACCAAACTAATTCGTCCACGTAGTCCCAAAGTACGAGGCTAATGGTGTAAGTCGAGTCGGAGTGGGAGTGAGTGTCTTTAACTCGAAACGTTGTATGTCGAGACTGTTGTAACCTGAGGACTCCCTGTATGCTAGTGTGAAGCATTCTTGATTCAACAGCGGAAACTTGAAGCTTGTAACAGACACGCACTATATACACTATATACATACACTATATGAACAAAAGTATTGGGACGCCTGAGCATTACACCAACAAGGACTTTAATGACATTGCATTCAAATGCATAGACTTTGCAGCTACAACAGCTTCCCCTCTTCCTGGAAGGCCTTCAACAAGATGTTGGAGTTTCTGTGGGAATTTGTGTCCATTCATTCTGTAGAGCATCTATGAGGTCAGACACTGATGTTGGATAAGAAAGCCTGGCTCACAATCTCTGTTCCAGTTCATCCCAAAGGGCTCTGTGTGGGCCAGTCGAGTTCTTCCACACCAAACCATTTATGGACCTTGCTTTGTGCACTGGGGTACAGTAATGCTAACCCAAACTCTGAAAAACAGGTGTGTCCCAGAACTTTCGTGTACATTTGATATACACTATCTATATCTACATATATTTGAAATCTCTTGCTTAGAGTTGCTGCTGTTGACAGAAACCCAGTAGCAGGACGGTAGTACTTGATAGTACGTGGTCTTGGACTCATCTTAAATCATGTCTTAATATCGGCAACTGGTCTCACACAATATTCTAGTTGATTTTGACCAAGTCTAGCTGTCTTTAAAAACATTGTTGACCATGTCAGACTAACCATGCCAAAATCTTGCCACCATGGGAAAAAAAAAAACATACAAAAAATTTTTTTAGACAAAACGAAAACACCAACAGTGGTCGACAAAACTCCCCTCAACAAAACAAAAACAGAAAAAATGGGAAAATCACTGATTAAGCAAGCTTGTTCAGAAAACGAGCAGAATCCATCTAGAACAGGCACGGACACTGGCTGCCTGGTGCCCGACCACATACCTTCCAAAACTCATCTCTCTGCACGAAGCGTCCATTATCATCATTTTCATTCAAGCCAAGTGTATCAGGTGAAATGGCTACACTTAAAGTAATTAATAAAGATGGTCTCATTTGATCCTACAGTGTTACACTTGCTTTTTTGATCATTATAAATAATAGAACAAATTGATCATCTTAAAACAGAGGATCTGCGGTGGGCTGGCGCCCCACCCAGGGTGGGTCCCTGCCTCGTGCCTGTAGACCTCCAGGTACCCGCAACCTTAGTAAGGCGGTTACAGAAAATAAATGAATGAAAACAGAAGATGTATTGTGTCTCCAGCAGCATACAAAAATCATAAACAGGTAAACAAGAGTTCTCAAAGAGGATCCGCTTTAATTCTCTTGCCTTTTGTGGACTCGGTTTTGACTGGGACTCGACAAATGTGGTCTTGACTACGGTTCTACCCAGTAGTGAGGCTGCCCCTTGCGATCCCAGCCAGTGATGTTGGATCAAAACGTGATTGGTTGAGTCTTTTGTTAGTTCCTACTTATGTTGGTGATTAATGACACTGTAGGACTTCAACCCAGATTGTGAAGTCCTAACCGGTACTAAAGGTTTGCTTATCCACCTAGATATCACAGAGAAAATCGGATCATTTTCCATGCTTCTACTAAACTTTTTTTTACTTCCCAGAGGTTGTGTAAGCTGTGGTCTTCATTATCATGATAAAATACTAATAATGATGTGCTTTCTCTGAGGATTCTGTCGTGGCGGGTATGGGGAAGGACGCACTAGCAGGACAATCAGATAAATGGGTTTTAAGTTCAGTTGGAGTTCAGTTTTCCAACTGCTGTGCCGGCTCACACATATACAAAACACAGCTTGGGTCGGAAGAGGTGCGCTTCTCAGACCGGAAGAACAGCTGCATGTATTATACCTTTTTTTTGGACCAATTACACCAATTGCTAAGAGTTGATCAATTACAATGTGATTGTAACTGTAACTGATTAAATGTGAGTGTAACAAGTAGCTGACTGGATGTGAGCCTGTTGTGCTACTGTCTTGTTTGATTAATGTGTTTTTGCTTGGTGCTTGATTTGTCTTCTTCTATAATTTTGCTATATTTGCAGACCACTCAGTGTAGAGAGGCACACACACACACACACACATTCACAGTATTTTCAGCCAGTAGTAGAAGTCCCAGACGAGCACTTTCTGTAAACAATACATTCTCCTCAGAGCTATTAAGAAAGTACACAAGCTCTCGCTGAGCAGTTATTGCTCTTTAGTCTGGCTCACTGCAGAAAGCACAAAGAGACTGCAGTAACTGACCCGTGCTGCAAGAACGCATTTAATCAAGCCCAGAAACGGAGGTGGAAATCAATCCCTCGCGAGTGTGCCTCCATGTGTGTGTAAGTGCGTTCATTCGCGGTGACAGGCCTTCAGAGCAGAAATTCACACGCACGGGAAAAAGGCCCTCGGAGTGGGAGTCTAGCGGGCGCCGAGTCTTGCAGGACGATCTTGGCTGTGCGAGAGGAGGGCGGCAAGATAAAACAGACACAGCAATCAGGCCGTGATGAATGAGCTGAGATAGCAGTGAAATTGCTCCTTGGTGGCTTTTTAAATCCAGCCCGAGAATTCGTACGTCTTTAAAGTCAAATCAACACCTGGAGCTCGGCTTTCCAGAAGCACCAACGTCTCTTCATTTGGGGAAAAAGCGCTCGGTAAGAAACAGAGCATTTTTACTGTAGTCCTGTCACAAACACACACACACTCACACACACACACGGATACAAAACAGCAATGTGTTGTGTGTTCTTATCTGTTATCTGTTCTTTTGCCAGGTGTAACCTGAGGTGAATGAAAAAGACTTTTCTGCAGCTTATGAGTAGCTGATTTGAAGAGAGCAACGCCTCTTTATTAGTCATTAAAATGCCTCATCTAACACACAGACTCTCATAAATACACCTTCATTTTAGTCTCTCTCTAGCATGCACTCTCGCTCTCTCCTCCTCTCCTTCTGCCTCTTTCTATCTTTCTCTGCCTCCTTCTCTTTCTCCTGTTGTCTTTCCCTCTCTCTTCCACATACGTTCTTCCTTGTTTTTTTCCTAAATTCTCTCACCTTCCCTCGTTTTCTCTTTCTTTCTCTCACATCTTTTCTCTTTCTTTTCCTCTCATCCTTTTTTTGTTCCCTCTCTCTGGCTCTCCCACATCACTTCTCCCTTGATTCTTTCTCATATCCTTTTTTTCGCTCTTTCTCTCATTTCTTTTCCCTCTCTGCCCCTCTCTCCCCATGCTCGTATCCTTTTTTTATCTCTTCCCTCAGTCCTTTGCCTTCTCTCTCTTTCTGCAGCTCTCCTTCTTTTTGTCTTTCTTCCTCTCTGCCCCTCTCTCTCTCTTTCTCCTGTAGTCTTTCCCTCTCTGCTTCTCTCCCGCATCATTTCTTCCTTGATTCTTTCTCATGCCGTCTTTTTCCTCTCTCTTTCTCTCAATTCTTTTCTCTCTTTCTTTCCCATTGTCTCATCCTCTTCCCTACTTCATTCTCTCTCTGCAGCACTCCTTCCCCTCTCCCTCTTTCTTTCTCCTGCCCACCTAAACCCCCCCCCCCTCCCAGGCAGGTGCAGACAGGCATGACCCACTGCAATAGAATAAGATCAGCCCTCAGGCTGTAGCGAATGGAGGGAGAGTTCTATATCCCCACAGCGATAGGGCACAGCAGATGCAGGGCAAAAATTGCTGCCAAATAACAGCCCAGGATTACATCTTCAATTGCCGGCCACGGCTCCCAGTGATATCACACTCCCACTCGGTGGCTAAGCAGGTTGCTGCTCTCCAAAACAGAGCAGGATGAATTCTCATTTAGAGCAGCAGTAAGTCCCAACTACGACCACTGAGCTGTTTGAGGCGCCATAAAGACCACAATTCCACCAGCGAGACATTCTGAAAGACCGCGGGACATCGTCTAATGGCAAATATAAGATGCAAAAGGTGCTTCCTCAGTGGTTCTGGCCCAATGAGGACCGGAACAGTGTCATCCAGTTAAGCACTTTATCTGCTGCAGCTCCTCCGCGGACAAGAGTCGGATTCAGAGCAGTGCTGGAATATCCCTGACCCACATCTTTTGGAGTTTTGCATGCTCTAATGCAGCGGCCCCCAACCTGTTTTTGTTTTTTACTCATCTTTGCTAGATTGTGGGCTAAATTTTTGATGTACCGTATCATGTGACCGAGACGAGCGTTTAATAAAAGATCTTTTAGACTCAATAAATAAAGAAAATCAATAAAATATTTTTATTCTATCTTTCTGTGCGGCCCGGTACCAAATGACTCACGGACCGATACTGCTCCGTGGCCCGGTGGTTGGGGACCTCTGCTCTAACGGACCTGATGCAAACAGGTAATACAAATATATCTGTTACATCAGATAAAATAATATTAAATCTATCAAATCTAGTATTTTGCTGGTGATACCGTGAGAAACATTTGTCTATCTATCGATCTATCTATCTATCTATACCTCTATCTATACCTCTATCTATCTATCCATATCTATATGTTTTGGGGGCATATTTAGGGTTTACAATATAAAAAAAGGCATTTTAGACTATTTTTTTTTACCACATCACATATTCACGGGTGCCCTTGGAACGTAACCCCCGTGAGTATATTTATATGTATATATCACAGTTCATGACTTTGGTGATCTAGTGGTTAGGGAGTTCGCCGTGAGATCAGAGGGTCATGGGTTTGAATCCCAGGACTCCTAGTGTCATCACTGAGGTATGCTTGACCGTCCCCACACACTGCTCCCCGGCGCCCCTCACTGCTTCACTTGATGAATGGGTTAAACGCAGAGAAAGCATTTCAGATTGTTCACCCGGTGTGGTGTGCTGTGTTCATGTGTGACTATAAGGGCCCACTTTACTTTTACTTTTACTTTTGTATGATTTACATTCACCTATTTGGCAGATGCTCTTCCCAAGACAGATTTAGGAGAGGCCACTGTAGCATTAGGAGTTTTACCCTCGTGACTTACAAACAGTCTGCTGCATGCAAGGCAACACTATTACCACCACAGTAAACCAGTGGCTACTTCGGTGACTATAAAGAGAAGTTATTGACAATAAACCCTAGGTATTATTCAGTTATTATTTTTAAGTTTTATTCAGCAATTATGAGGAATGTGCTGATAGGGAATTTCTTCACAGACAAAATAATAGATGTAACCTGGTCTGTACCAATACCAGTAACAATATAACCCATATGTGAAGTGCCGAGTTTGTTTGACAGGATATCTGTCCTTGATTATTTCACATAGAACATAGAACAGCAAAATCGTCCATTTGCACTATTTTATGTAAATGTATGTAAATTTAGTAGTTGCTGTTATTCAAAGCCACTAATATAGTGAACCCAAGTCTGGACATAGTCTTGAACCTCTGTCTTGTGTGTGTGCGGCTGTGATGTTATTCATTCTGCCCTCTGTGCAGCTGGAAAAGTAAAGAAATATCTGTACACTCTACATACGTCAGTGTGTGTATGAACATTAAAAAGAAGGCTGTGATTGCCAGCTTTCAGTATCAAAAAGACAATAATTACTACATTTTCTCATTCATCGGTGAATATTATTTTAGTCACTGTTGTAACTACTAAGTCATTTCAGTAACTTCTGTGACTGCAAACTGTAAGTTATGTAGTTATGGAATGAGGAGCAGGAGAGCAGACCATTTGTTTTTGCAGGCCTTAGTTGGACCAGGACAGGTAAAGCTGGAAAAACACTAAAATGTCCAGAGCCTCGAGGTACTCAAGGAACAGGACTGGGAAATACTTGGCTAAAGGAACAGAGCAGACTGGGTAAATGAGCGAGGAAATATAAGGGATGGGGTGAAGCTGCAGGACTCACCAGGATGGTGGTGATGATGAGCGTGGTGTTGAAGAGCGTGTCTGTCACGTTGAGTGAGGGAAGCTTTCTCTCCATGGACAGCCCCTGGTCCGAGTGCCACTGGCCAATCTGGACACACACACAGAAATAGAGAGAGAGAGAGAGAGAGAGAGAGAGAGAGAGAGAAAGAAAGAAGAGAAGAGAAGGTTATAAAAGCCTCTGAGCAGTGTCTTTCAGAACATCCTCCATTCAAAATTACACATGGAAAAAAAAAGGACTGTCATAAACTCCCTCACAGAAAGGCAAACAGCAGGCTTTTTGCAGGACGGAGGCTCGAAAGGATCCGTGTCAGGGTGGGTGTTCAATCAGGGGCACAACAGAACGCTTTCATTAACTCAAATCACACCCCGAGCGGATGTCCTCGTTATCATTCCGGCTTCGCTGGCTCCAGGCGGCCGGGCCTGCACTCGCTGCCATTTTACAGGTGGCTAAAACCCCACCCAGCACACATGGCGCTCTTCAATCACCCATTATTTTTTATTTTTCAGTGTAATTACAGACTGGCATGGTTCAGTGGGCCTCCTGTTTGATGTCTTTTGCGGAGTTACTGCTCAATTTCTCTTCGCTCGCAAATTGATCCCTAGTGTGCGCTCCAAACCGAAACACCGGAGAAGGGCAGGCGAACAACAGAACCACTCAGACAGCCTTCATGGAGGAAAACACATTAAGACCTATGCACAAAAGAGAGACAGAAAATGACAGTTGGTAATGGTACATCTGCTGGACTCTCACATCCATCGATTCATCTCTGCTGCTCTGTAAATGTCCAAATGTACAATGTCTGACACAAAGTTGGTCACTGAGTTTATTATTTGATTTTTGTGATTGAGTAAGTTGTGTTAAAGGGGACATACTATGCAAAACTCACTTTTTGCATCCTTTTGTATTTCCATTTGTGTCTCTACTGCTCCTACAAAAGTGCAAAAAAAACAACACCCATGCTTTTTCTGTGAGTCAGCTGAAAGATTTTGGTGTCAGGAATCATGTGCTTCTCTGAGCCGTTTGGACGCTCCCCTATTGTGACGTCAGGATGAGGAAATTTACATAGAACCGCCCCTCACCTGTCGAGCCCCACCCACTAGATTAGTTGAAGATCCTCCATTTTTGTCTGCTTTTGTTTACATACGGGTGTGTTTTGTAACCCTGTGTCAAGATAAAGTATGAAAAAAGTGTATACTGAAAGTGCAGTATGGCTTAACACCCAGGACAGCTTGTGAACTGTAGCGTCTGTGTGTGATTAAAGTGGTTTTAAAATGGTGAATTGTAACGGGCAAAGAAAAAAAAAGAAAATGTGATTCATTCATTCCCTATAAATAGACTCCTTTATTTAGCCAGGCGTGACACAACAGGGTGAAAGAGAGGCCCATATCCATATTGTGCTATTTTCATAATCTAGAGGTGGCAGCTGTAGAGACGTGTGCTGTGTGTGTGACAGCCACAGTGCCAGAGATGACTCTTGATTATGTCCATCATTAAATCGGGCGCTGCGGCCGTGGGCGGTGATGACTTGGCGAGCAGAAATGTCAGGTGCTAAAGTAACAGGTAGGCTTTTCACAGGGATGACCATTGCAGCACACACTCTAATCGCCTTTTTTCCCTGGAATGTCAGCTAATAAAACAGGACTTAAAGAAAAAACAATAATGTTTCAAGCTGTCTCTGAAGGCTCACCATCTGAAGCGCCGTCTTTGTGTGAGTCTGTTATTTGGACTGTGGTGCATTACAGCTAACCAGGGCCTCTGTGTGGAAGCTGCTGTCCATTCTTTCTTCTGGAAGTGTGTAGTGTTCACAGCAAGAAGGCAAAAAATTCCAAAAGAAGACACAAAAAAGAAAGAAAAACAGACAAGCAGAGGGACAGAGAGAGTAAAAAGAGACTGACAGACAAAGATTGGAGAGCGGGGTAGAGAAAATTAAAAAAAAAAAAGGAATTGCAAAGAGAAGGAATGAGAGAGAGAGAGAGAGAAAGAGAGAGAGAACTCCAGAACCAAATATTTCCTGTGAGAACGCGATGAAAAGA
>JBBIGA010000001.1:20866987-20880948 GCA_037576975.1 Alestes dentex | reverse complement strand
TGGCTGGAGGAGTTCAGTGTGGAAGAACTTGACTGACCACACAGAGCCCTGACCTCAACCCCATCCAGCACCTTTGGAATGAACTGGAATGGAGATTGTGATCCAGACCTTCTCGTCTAACATCAGTGTCTGACCTCACAAATGCTCTACAGAATGAATGGGCACAAATTCCCACAGAAACTATATTAAATTCTATGTATTTGAATGCAATGTCATTAAAGTCCCTGTCGGCGTGATGGTCAAGCGCTCCAATACTTTTGTCTATATTGTGTAGTAGTTCAAATATTGTGAGTAGTTCAAAGCATCAAAGCACTGATAGTTTTGCATGATACAAGTTGTATATACTGGTATACTAGAGTTGGTGTCACATAGCTGATGCTTTATTTCACCCCAGAAACCGATTATTGATGAATTTATTGATGAGTTCTGAATGGGTTGCTTCATAGGAACCAGCACTAAGTAACACAAGCACTCTGAGCTGCTAGTTGACTTTAGTTATCCTCATCACATGACAAGTAGAATACCTTGAATTTAGTAATATGGGATAAAAAAAACCAGACAAAAAACCAAACCCATAGCATAATTATTATTATGTTATGCTTTCATTAAATAGGTTGTATTACTGTTACCATCAGTTTTGTGTTCAGTGCTGAAATGGCATTAAATGTGCTGAAGAATGCTTACTTGTTTCTGACTCAAAGGTTAGGACTCAACTCAACTTGAGACTCACCTGCACTGATTTGGGACTCACCTGCACTGCTTCTCCGGTCCAGCTCAGTCACACCACACCCCTGCTGAAACGTACTATTTGCAAGCTGTTTCAGATTTCAGTTTTGAAATGGCAGTTTGAAAAACATAAACGTGGTTCCTGACTTGCTGAAACCTGACGTGAGTGGGTGAGACTTTCTGTAATTTTAAGAGAGGAAAACAGAACAAACCCCTTCATTATTTCTTTAACTATCAATGCACATTTAAAGGTACCTGATGCTGTGATGTGTTTGCAAAATATGATGCTAAATTTCATCAGTCATGCCTGGGATTTATGAAAGACGAGTAACTGAATCGTAAGCCAAGAGTTGCTGGTTGCGTGTCTTACACCCACGTTTGGGTCACGGACATTAAGTTGAACTGACCTGACTGCTATTTGAAATTCTTCTCATTTTTAGAATTTTGGAATCAATAGCCTACAAAAAGAGCAGGAAGGACCATTAGAATGACCCCGACTGTCTCTGCCATTTCCCTGACACTGGCGCTCGATACCAACTGACTGATATTGACAGCAGACTAATAAAGCTGCGCAGGGCCTGAGCTGTCCTGAAGGAGCTGAAGGGAATGGGGACCTCTGTGACATTATCTCACCCAGCACATGCACTAAAAGAAATGCTCACGGCCTGTCATATTAAAGCGTCCCGGGCACGACCCAGGACACGTTTTGCTTTGAGGTGTTCTCATGAATAATGAAAGCAAATTTGCCACAGGTTGGGATACATGTCAAAACATCAAGGATCTACCAGATCAGAGCAAAGTCGACCTCAGCCTAGCAGCCCAATCCGGCACGGACGGATCTATACTCCACACTGTGAGGGAGCAAAGGTCCAGCCATGACCGCGAGGGAAGTTCACATCTTTATAAAAAAAAATGGATCTGATATGAATTCATACCGCGGCGTGCTTCAGTTTCTTCTAATATAGCATATCATTTAAAATTCCCTGCAGTTGGTAACACACCTGATCCAGGTTCTCAGGGTCTTCTGCAGGATCCGATAGGAGGGATTAGGTGCAGAAGATATGGATTGGAACTAAACTCTGGAGGAAGGCTGGATATCCTGGACCAGCTTGGCAAGCATGTAGTAATCAAATCAAACTACATGATTTCATGAGACAAGCACCTAAAAGCAGGAAATCATTGCTTTTCAGTCCTCAGGTGACTTAATTTGGAGGAAAAAGAAAAAAAAAAAAAAGAACACTGGAGAACCACAGACAAAGTTCTACATATTAAGCTTGTTCTCATTCGCATTCAAAATCGATATCCTCTAAATCCCTGAATGTGTTTAAATTTATAAATCAAATTCATACGTGTGGCAGCCTGCAGAAACCCGTCAGATGTTATTGACACTGGCTTGAATGAAAAAACAACAAAAAACAGAAATGATTTAAATAATGAATGCATAAGTAAATAAATAAACAGATTTTGTCTGAGGTTTATGGCATTCTGATGGTGTGTTTTGTAGATTATAATTCATTACTTGTTGAAAAGTTGATTTCAATCTTTTTTTTTTTTTTTTTACTTTTGGAGACATAGGCTGTGCTACTCTCTAGACTTAAAACACAAAAACAAAAACCACAAAAAAACTCACTGCACTACAGAAATGCGGCAGATATGTAAATCTGGGTTAAACAAGTTCCTAAATGACCTACAATACCTGATGTGAGTGATTTCATTAGGTGCTGTCATAAAGTCCAAAAACTGAACGTGTAAGTAAATCGTTTACAAAATAGGGCCTCTGTGCCTCGAGAGGGTCTGCTGCAGGCCAACTAACTGGCATAGGAGAGATAAAAGTACTATATTATCTTGTATTATTGCTTTTAAACTGACACGGATGAGTAACAGCAGAGTTATTGTAGGACAGCGTCTAGCCGTGTTGCAAAGGTTTATAAATATGCTAACAGATTTAAACGTGTTCAACTTTGTTCTGCCGTGAAAAGTGATTTGTGTAGTTTTAAAAATAAAATATAAGGGGTAAAGAGTTATCTTATCCAGAGCAACTTACAATCCTTAGTTACAGGGACAGTCCCCTGGAGTCACTGAGGGTTAAGTGTCTTGCTCAAGGACACAGTGGTAGAAAGGGGGGGGTTCAAACCTTTTGTGCAACTTTTGTGGTCTTCAGCTTCACAGGCAAGTGTTTTACCTACTAGGCTTCTACCCCTACACGGTGGCAGTAACTAATGATTGTAAGTTGCTTGTAAGTGGATTCATTTTGAAAGAAACTTTCAACATATGCATGTTTCTACAGGCTACCAATCATATTCCCCCCCAAATGTTGTTGACCAGCTGAGACAGGTCTGGCGTTCAACATTCACAATCTTTGGTTTTGTACTGATGCCACGAGGCTAATACGGCTTACAAGTAACGGATGCTTAATTACAATAATTAACCTTACAAACAAATCATCAAAACCTTGCCTCAGTGCGAGTTAATAGACTTGTTGAATGGAAGGCCTTGCCTGTGTTGTGTCTGATATTGTCTGCTATACTGTCATCTAATAATAGAACACATACAGTCTTCTACTTCTATCTAACCTACATTTGCCCAAAGTCCTGAAGACATACTTTACCAGAAACGATACAAACAGGTCTATTTCTGATTATTGTCTGGAATCTGAAGAATTGGTGGACCAACTGGTGGTCCACTACTTGTTAGCCTCATAGTCCCATCAATAAAGTAAAGAAGTGAAAGAAGAGTAAAATGCTATATTTTACATCTCTAACAGTCGCTTTCAGCAAGTGATTTTATTCCAGAGTTTTATTATTAACCCTGGCACACACTTGAGCTTGTCTTTCCGAGGTTTCACTGGACTGTTTTCCATCGAACCTCAGAGAGGTTGTTTGTCAGCCGGACCCGCCGATGTCTATCTGCTTTCTCCCGCTCGTCATCCACCCATCTCCTCAACCATTCGCTCTCCCTTTCTCTCTCATTCTCTCGATCTCAGACAATTACGCCAGGCCTGTCTGAGGGCGCCTGCTGGACATAGTTAGCCTGAATGACAGGTAATGACACCCGCTGAGAGATTGGCTTTTCTCTTGGCGCACCATCGTCCACACTAGGATGGCTGCATCATTGCCCTGCCAGGAGGAGATGTCTCTCTCCTCTTTTCTCCTCTTTCGCCCTCTTTTCGTCCTTCTCTTTTTTCCACATGGGATCGAATGCCCAACCCACAGCTTCCAAGGGCTCGGCAGATTGTGGTAAGAAAAAAAAACTGACCAGACTTGTGGCAGTCTGACAGTGTTAGTGTCCGTCAGTCCTGCCATTTGCTCTGTAGTGTGATGGAAAGTAGGACCACAGGCCGAGCAGCACCTCCCACCATCGCAGAGAGAAGGTCGGTCCATAAATCCCCACTCGCCAGAATTTCTGCACATACAGTCATCCTGTACAACACAGCGGGCTTCACTGCAAGGTCTGCGGACGACTAAGTGCCTGGATTAACAATTGTATATGGGTATTATACATTCTAATCCGAGAGCCGCACTACAGTGCTAATACTTGAGCACAATAGAAACGGAAAAGCAAAAACATTATGTAAATGTATCCCACCCCCCCGGAGAAAGAAGACACATCCGGTAAATTCCAACAGCAATAGCTGCACTACATGTTGCTGATATATTCAATAGAGTCTGGCTCTGTTTGGATTTCCAGCTAAGAATAACAACAACTATGGAATATATGGTAGTAATAATAATAATAGGATACACAAATACATGGATATATTAGACACAATGAAAAAACAAAACATAATAGTAATAGTATGAAGGAGAAGAAGAACCACAGCAACAACAAGAACAACAACAACAACAGCAACAAGAAGATAAAGGCCATATTTTCCAAGCAGAGCAGAGCAAAGTTGAAACAGAACCGCAGTGTCCACTGCAGAACAACCAGATTTAACAGGAGCTTCTTTCCCCAGGCCATCAGAAAACTAAACTCTGTTAAATAACTGAGCATTCTGTACACACGTCACATACACGGACACACACACATTTCAAATTAACATACACATTCAAACTTATCTCCCGATAATGCTGCTAGTCTCTGTGAAACCTTTCGTTCTCTTACTCACTGTGCACTTTATTATCACAAATAGGTCTTCAGTTTACATTATTTATAAAGTGCAACAATACATTATATTTATATTGTGCAACAATACAATCACTGTGAATATTGTATCTATATAGTGCAGTACTGTAATCACTGTAAAACGACATGCAATATTTTCTTTCATACTGTATTTCACCCAATGACTGATTTTACATTTATATATATTTCTGTATTTATTGTTTGTACTGTGCTGTCTTACGCGCTCTTACCCACTTTCTGGGTAAGAAGTGAAAATGTCTGGAATGTCCGTATGTTGTCTTGTTTGCACTTGTCTTTTATGTCTGCACACGGAGCCTCTGGAGAAACGCAATTTCGTTCAGCTATGCATCCGTTGTTGCACTGTTGTATGGTATGAAACACAATAAAGTTCACTTACTTACTTACTTACTTACTTACTAAAACACTGACCTGCAGAGCAAAGTCTGCTGAGGTCACTCAAAACAGCGATTGTTGTTCTTGTTCCTGCTAGTGGCACCTCTGAGGTTCCCTTGAGTAAGGTACCGTCCCCACACACTGCTCCACAGGCGCCACTGCTTCACTTGGTGAGTGGGTTAAATGCAGGAAAAAAATTTCACATCGTGTGCTGTGTGTGTACAATGGGTCCTATAAGGGGCCACTTTACTTTACTTTTCCCTCCACGTCGACCAGAGGAGGCTGGGTTCCCCTTTTGAGTCTTGGTTCCTCCCGAGGTTTCTTCCTCCAGGTTTAGGGACTTTCTCCTCGTCTCTGTCACTTTTGGCTCACTAGGGGCTCGGACCTGGACTCTGTAAAGCTGCTTTGTAACAACCTGGTTGTACAAAACGCCATATAAATAAAATCGAATTGCATTGAATTGAGAGTCTACAGAAAAGCCACATAGCTGCATCTGTTATGACTTATAAGTAAATGATGTTAAACCGTTCAAGGGACAGAAACACAACAAATGCTGTTTTCCGACTCTAGATTCAGAATCTGAATCAGAATCAGAAAACCTTACTTATCCCGGAGGAAACTGTTTAATGATTACTGCTTTTGAAGGGTTAAAGAGCCTACAAATCCAGATTAGGCAAACATCAGGACATATTATGTGAGCATATGGAGGTGCAAGAGGAGCAGAACAGAGCTGATGAATTCTATCAAGATTTCAGAGCTGTGAACTGGAGCATATGGGATTAGACAAAGCCATGTGCAATTTTATTCCACCATTAAAGAATATGAGCTGCCTCGACAGTTATTAGTAGCTATACAGTGATTTCTCCTTTTTAGAGAATTAGGGAAACAGACTGTGTCGCCTCCATTTCAGTCTGGGGGGTGTTTCTAAAATATGGTCACTTTTTATCACTTTTGGTCAGAACAGGTAAGCTGTAAACAACAACAGGCTATAAGAAATAAACAGGAACTCTGAGTCAGAAATAGAAAGGAAAAAAAGCAGGAGAGTAGGATACAGAGAAAAAGAGAACAAAGGGGAAGAGGGAGGAAGGGACCCTCAGCCTTGCAAGGGGTCTCCTTGGACAAAGGTGGTCCCCTAGGTCATGGTTCTGCATGCTCATAACTTCTTTCTGCAAGTGAGCACAAATCTCACATCAGTCCAACCTGTGCACATCACAGGAAGGCAGTGTTAGACAACCGTCCAGAGCTCGTAGGGCTGCTGACACTACAGCTCTCCAAATCAATACCTGAACAGAATACAGAGAACCCTGCAACACATATGCCACCTCCTCACAGCAAAGTGATGGCACCTTCATATTGTGCTGTCATCCAGTGCCACCACATTCTACAAATCAGGCACACTGCAAGACCATTATTTTGCATTCCCACTGAGAACGCCCCAGGAACACCTCGTTTTTTTCCTTTAACCAGACCATAGAGTCACTTGCAACTGCTCGCACTCATAGCTGAGTGTATAATATCGAACGGCCGACTCCCGTCCTGACATCATTCAACAAATGATGAAGATGTGGAGAAGAATCATGCACGCGGTGTTCCGCAAAGGTTTCTGATGGAGGAGTAGTCAGGGTCACTTTCCATTCCCAGCCTACGCAGAGAAATCACATTCAAGGCAACATGAGGCTCTGAATAGCTGCAACCGTCAGGCAAAGGTTGGTAAATGGCTGGAGATGAAAAGAGTCAAAAGGTGCGCCACGCCAGCGTCCGAGGTCATTTCTCCTCTCCTCTGGCTGCCTCTGCGCTGGCCTGCTCCTTAGTGTTCAATCAACCTCTCCACGGGGTATTTTCTTCATACAAATATCACAAACCATACCGCCTGCCCAGTGCATTATAAACATAAGAAAATATCCAACACTTAATGTATAAAGAAACGGAGTAAACGGAGGAAAGACAGAATGATTTTATCTTGACTGAATTAGGGAAAGATTTGTATTCATTTGACAAGGCCTGAGATTTTTGAGAGGACTTTTGAGAAGACAGTTTGGATTAACCAATAACCAACCCATAATTAAAAGTTAGTTGCACAGGGCACAGTGTGATCTTGTAACAAGAACATCTGGGGACAGGCACGAGACATTTTGGGCTAAATGTGGGTGGGTGGGAACGCAGTTCTCCTAAAGTCATTAGGGTGGGAACAAAGTGAACTAGATGCATTTCCTCGTCAAAAGGTGAACTGTGACTGCGTGGGTGCTATAAAACAAGTGTTTGGAGACACCCAACCTTTGGTTTTATGAGGAAAAAAAACGTTTTTGTTAAAAAAACAACTAAACTCTGGCACCATGGAATCAAACTTGCAATTTTCTGATCTTCAGATTCAGAGGCCAGTGCTCTACCACTGAACCGGCATAAACTCACAGACTCAAGACATTAATGGTTAAGGACAGCTGAAAGCACACAGCGTTGATTATTTCGAATTAAGCCACAACAACTCACTATGTACTGTGTGTAGATGGTAGAAATGACAATAAAACCTCCTTGACTATTTGACTTGAACAAATAGTGAGAAACATCTTTTTTTTTTAATAACTAACCTGAATGTTAGTGTCTTGAAGTCTGTTTATGAGTCTCCTGTGTGTTTTGCTCTACATTTGTATCTCTGCATTTGTTTGTTTCTCTTCTTGTTTCTCTGCGTTTCCCCACTTTTTTCCCCTTTCCAGCTTCCATACCCATGACATCACAAACTCTCTCTCCAACACCCGCTTTTGAAGGGACTTGACCAGCCTCTCTCTCTCTCTCTCTCCATACATTTCAGAGGGCGCTCGACCACAAAAATCTACTGTTTAAAACAATCAATCCTCGGTCCCTGATCAACCAATCAAAAATCCAAATAAAAGTGCACTGCAGGGGATTTTAACAAACATTCTGACGTTGGAAATGTATCTAAATTTATTCCGGGCTCCGACAAGAAGCAGCAACAAAAAACGGACCTGATTAACAAACAATATATTCTGGATCCCTTCAGAGAAGATATAACTTAAGGACGCTTGTAGCGACCTGCACTTGCTGGCTAACTTTCTGAAATGCGGCACACCTGATGCATAAGAAGCAGAAAAGATAAACTGTTATAAGTAGCAAAACAGCTTTCCTGGACCTGGAAGAGGGGTAGAATCATAGTCCACATTATGGACATGTTTCTGCAGAATTTCTTCTTTCTTATCTGCTTGTTGACAGCTCAGAAAGCTCTTCCATCATTAATTGTAGGATTTTCTTCTCTGTATAGAAGACGACAGAAAAAGAACAGAACTTCATGTCTTGGTTCAGGCTACATAGTAGTTAGCGCCTCACGTGATGATGGGTGATGTAGGCCAGCTTTAACGCTGTATTTTTGTTATGCTGCTTCATTCTGTAGTCTAGTGCTCCTTTGACAAGCCTAGTCGAGACATTTCTTACCACTTTCTCAACAAATTGTTTAGCTGCAGGCTTGAGATACATACAGCGCTGACAGACTGATTTTAATATTTTTGTACTTGTACTCCAGGGGATAGATGCCTTGTTTTTTATCACCATGAGCACTCTGAAAACGCGTGTTTCTCATCAGCAACTCAGTAATTGAGGATAAGTGGTGGCTTGCACTTTCCCCAGCTGTTAGCTTTTTTTCCATCATGATGACTGTTCTAACATCTGGGACAGATTCATTTTTTTGTTTTTTTGTGATGAGAATGACGACACTCAGTTAAATATACTTTTTGATATAGTATGTTAGGATATGAGGTAGCCAGAATACATTATATATTATATATAGGATGTAGGGATGCCATTTAGTTGTTGGTAATTTAAAAAATTACATTTAATTGCAAGCTAGCAGAAAGCGAGGCTGCTAACTGGAATGATCTTGAATGTGATTCATATTGAGTTTGTCTTGGAATGAACTCTTTCTTTCACTGCAAAGAGTCACAAAATGTCATAATAAAAAAAAAAAGTCTATTGCCACCTCTCCCCAAATGCCCCATTTATCATGCAACGTAATTTACGTAATGTATATTCAGAAGGCATAAAAAGGTTCAAAAACACAAAAATGTAATTATGTCGATATGACTGCTATGTTCCTTCTCAGCAAAGCAATAGTAAATAATAGCACGAGACCTTCAGAGTGTAAAAAGGTTGTCTGTACACTGAGAATGCCATGCCATTTGCAGATAACCTTATTTAGAGACAAGTTTGAGCACACACCAGTTCTAAATGGTGTTAATGGACTCCATAGTAACCTTTAAAGAAATGTTCTCGATCGTGACGTAATATTGCAGTTCTGATGTTTCACATCTTTAAATAAATGAAGCACAGAAAAAAAAAAAATCTAGTCTGCCATGCAAAATACCACATAAATGTTTTAACTCGGACAGAGCTGAACATGTGTCTGCAGAGTTTAACTGGACTGAGTGTAGACTAACTGCAGGAATCATTATGGTGCAGACCACATGTGCGCATGAGTCACTTGAGGCCCACTGGACTATGGAAATAAAGAGTGCAAAGATGACAGTGTGTAAGTAAAGCTTTGGCAGTGTTTTGCGCTGTTGCCTTGCACCTCAAAGGCTGGAGGTTTGAACCCGGGTCCTGGTCTTGTGTGTGTGGAGTTCTCCTTGTGGTGGTGTGTGTTTCCTCAGGGGTCTTCAGTTTCTCCCACAGTCCAAAAACAAGCATGTCAGGCGAATAGCGGATTCTAAATTGACCATATGTGTGAATGAATGGTGTGTGTGTACCCTGCGGTGCCCCCTGCGGTGCCCTGCCCAGGGTGAGTCCCTTCCTTGCGCCTGTTGGCCCTGGCATGGGCTCCAGGTACCCATGACCCTAGTGAAGATTAAGCGGTTACAGAAAACAAATGACTGAATTATGTGTTGCAGTCTGTTCACCATGAAAAGTCCATTTTAGTTCCCACAAGAATCATATTTGTAAATGTTGAGGACGCAAAGAACGTTAACACAATGTAAAGTTTATTTTTCAGTTTAATTATTTCTTAAGCTTTCCCATTATGTGAAGGTTCTTTGATCACAAAAAATGATCGTTTAAGAATCATCCAAGATTCTTTAAGGAACCAGAAAGGCTCTTTAAACGGTGGGGTGGTCGGAGCCTAGCAGGTAAAACACTTGCCTGTGAACCTGATGACCACAAAGTTGCAGGTTCCAGCCCCCACTTTCTACCAGTGTGTCCTTGAGCAAGACACTCAACCCTCGGTTGTCCAGAGGGACTGTTCCTGTAACTAATGACTGTAAATCGCTCTGGATAACGGTGTCTGCCAATCGCTGCTTTACTTTACTTCTTTTTTGTCCAGGGTGCCCATAGAGGTCCTTGAGGGCTGGTGCCTGGCGCAGTTCGGTAATTTCCCTCCTTAAAGACACCTGGCGCAACTCACCTGTTCATTGTCAGATTTAGCTTGTGTTTAAGGAGGGGAACATATTTTATGGTATAATTTTCTGTTCGGATTATTCGCAAATAATTGTTTTCGGCACCTTTATGTTTGAGAGCGAAGGTCTATTTACGCATTGCCCACGGCCTTTTATTTATTTTTCAGCATTAGGAAAAAACAAAAGACTTAACATAAAATTGCACAAAACTTCCAACACTTAGTATCATGTCTATGTACAGTTTACTTTAACTCCACCCTTCCTTTAAATCCAACCAGTCACAGATGAGTTCTTTCCCAAAACTCTTCTTAAAAGGGACACTACCAATCACACAAGCAACAACACACACACACACCTCTGATGCTTCTCGCATTTCTTTCTCACGTGCATCGAAATGGGTAAAGGAGACATATACTGAGAAGATAATCCAGTCTGGCAGGATGTGTGGTTGTTCAAATAGCTGTTATTGAGAAACTAACTAAAACACTGAAGCTGGACATGTGGAGAAGTGGAGAAGTGGAGAATCTGGATCATGGGAAGCAGAAGATCAACCGCCTTTGGAAGTGGAGGTATTATCAGATGTGTCTGGATTATAAATGATACTTCAACAGTTTTAAACGGATACAAGATAACTGGGGACACAATTAGCTTACAGTTGGCCTTCACCTGTGGTATATTAGAATAGTCTCCTTCTCTGGGTAAAAAAAAAAACCCTCTTCATTCAAGTACCATTGGCTAGACTGTAAATATGAAATAAAGATGTGAAAATGCAGACCGTAGAAGAATGCGAGATTAAGCTGAAGATTTGCACAAAACAGAACAAGGCCACAACATAATACCCAAGTTTCAATATTGCAGTAGGCACTGTTGGATCAATTGTGAGAAAACAAAAGATGCATCTTAGGACCCAGGCACTGCCGAGACGAGGACATCCCTTTGTCTCTGTCTTATAGCAAAAAGGGGCTTCTGAGAAAAGCCACAGAGAGACCAGCAATCACTTTAAAGGAGTTGCAGAGTTTATTGACTGAAACTGGAGTGAAAGTAGTTAGAAGTCATTCCTGATTACTGAAAACAATATCAAAACACGAACAGCATCAGAGTGACCCATCTAACATGGGGGCTACGGTTTCGTGGTTGAATGAGACAAAAGTGGAGATTTTTGTTCAAAATGCCATGTGCACAAACCTAAAACGCCATCACACTGCTCCTGCTTGCCTTTTTCCTAAAATGAATCCTGGTGCCATTTACCCCCAGGGAACTGATACACACACACCTGTCTGACCGCATGATGTAAAAGAAAACACAGTTCACTGGACCATGCCACCATTCACTTTCCACGGTGGACAGGGGTCTGCATGGGCACTCTGACCGGTCTGTAGCTACACAGCCCCACATGCATGAGGCTGCAAGAAGCTGTGGCCAAGGTTCTGCTGGGAAACTTTGTGCAGATGTTACTTTGACGTGTATGACCTAAATAAACCCTGTTGCAGACCAAGTGCACCCCTTCATGGTGACAGTATTCTGTAAAAGGCAGTGGCCTCTTTCAGTAGGATAACACACCCTGCTCCACTGCAGAGATTGTTCAAGCAACCTGACAAAGAGTTCAGTGTGTTAACTTTGCCTCAAAATTCCCCAAATGTCAGTCTGATCAAGAATTTGTGGGACGGGCTGGACAATGAAGACCCATGAAGGCCCCACTCCACAACTTCCAGGACTTTAAAAAATCTGCTGCATATGTGTTGGTGCCAGACACACATCTTCAGAGGTCTTGGTGAGTCCAAGCATCAGTGAGTCAGAACTGTTTGGGGCTAAGCATCGAGAGGTTTTCACATTCAAATCTGACTGATAGCCCTCAGTTATTAGGAGATATGATTAAATGTTAAGTCTGAGCCATATCTTTCTTAAGCTCCTCTTGCTGTAACAGAATGGCAAAATATAAAAAGTTACATGTTTATAAGTCATTGTCTAAAGTAAGTGTAGTGGCTTATCCCCTCCAAACATTTTGGCAGCACTAAATAAGATCTGTATTACAGCAGTGCAGAACCTTGACCTCCCAGCAGGCTCCTCAACTTCAGTCAGGAGAACCATGAGAGTTGCTTATAGTTAAAGATAAGTGCAGCTGTGGTCTGGAGGCTAACAAGACCTCTGCTGAATTTTACTGTAGTTCATATACTTCTGAGTGTTCCTGGTATTTAAAAAAATGCCAACTTATAAACACTTGCCGATAGTTTATTAACTTGCCAATTAATAAACACCAACAGCTGACAGTACACTTTTAAGTTTAAATGATACAGTATGCATTGCACAAAGATTTTATATATGTAATGTCCCTAAATGGCCCCACGGTGGCGCAGTGCGTAGCACAGTTGCCTCACACCTCCAGGTTTGGGGTGTCGTATCTGGGTCCTGGTCTTGTGTGTGTGGAGTTTGCATGTTCTCTGCGTGATGGCGTGGGTTTCCTCCCGGGTCTCCGGCTAAATTCGGCTAAATTCTAAATTCTAGACGGCTAAATTCTGCACTCGCCCGCGGAAGTGTTCTGAGAGTGGGAGTTCTCCTTTTATTAACATTTCTCTGATATTACTGAATCAGGAACAGCCTAGTGAGGAGGGGAAAGTATGTTGCTACATTTTATTTTTTTCTAAATCAAACGAAACAAGCCTTTGGTCTGTCAGTAATCTGCCGGTCACGGCGCGCGCACTTCCGGGTTCATTAAGTGCAGCGCGCACGCATGGAAATTACTTTCAGCTCTATCAAGTTAAGACTGATATGTGTGTGTATATAAGGAAGCCGAAAGGGATGCTTCGGCACTGATCGTTGTTTATCTTCTCTGAGGACAGTGGACTAACCTGCCGTTTTCTGAGTTCTTGATTATCCCCTAGTGGCTCGCTGCAGTACAGGTAATATGAGTCTGTTAACATTGACAAAGGCTAAAAAAATGACAGAAATTTGAAAATTAATATATCAAATAATAACATATTACTTAAGATACAATATTAATTGTGTTTTATTTTAGGAGAGCATCTGGCCCTCACAGTGCCTGCTGAGAAATGCCTTGGACAAATGTAATCGATGACCCCTGGTGTAAGATGTTCCTGTAACTTCAACTGATTGCATGCCGCCAATAAACGAACAGCACTACTTTATACAAGGTTATATATGTTTTCTGAGTGTAGCAGAGGGGAGTCAGGAGGATTTTTTGAACAAGATTAAAGTTTTCTGCTATTGAAAGAATTTGACATTGAACCACCTTTCATTAAAATTGTATTTACATCCTGAAATGTTCTTGCTGCTAATCCTGAAATGATATTTGTTTATATATGAATA
>JBBIGA010000001.1:20840364-20853334 GCA_037576975.1 Alestes dentex | reverse complement strand
GAACCGAGCTGGTACCAGTCAGTGGAAAACCACCAAAACTGAACCGAGTAGAACCGAACTGAACCGAACTGAGCTGGAAAACCACCATTAGAGAACACTGGGTAAAGAGTATGCCATCACCGTAGTAAATTTATGCAGTTCTATAAATGCAGTGTATGGCAGAGATTCTGTCAGGAGATCAGGTTCTGAGAAGATCCAGACATGTCAGAAAAGTAGAAGCTTGATCCCATTCCAGCCTTTAGCTGTTTTTGCCCACTCTGTTTACACTGCTTACACTACTATATATACACACTACAGAAAAAAAAAAAAACTATGTATGTGTGATCACTCGCTATTTGCATGATACTGTATCTCTTTGTAGCACTGTTTTCGCTTTTTTAAAAAAATGTTAATTTTATAACTTAAGCTTACCTTTACACTGTGTAAAAATTTTATGACAAAGAGACCAACAGAAAAGGTCCAAAATTAAATGGAAAAGGCATTTTTATATTAATCTACATTAGTTAAGAAGTTAAGTTAAGAAGGTTTTTGGCTTCTCCTGAATTGTGAGTGAGTGAGAGGGTAAAGTGTTTCGTTCAGACAGCAATAAAATGTGATTAATAAAGCTATTTAAATGTCCACAGTGTGAAAGTGAGCATGCGTGAGAGGGTTAGTTTTCTTATGAAAAACTTGCATCTGTGGAAAGGATCAGTCATGTCTCCGTTTCGGCCGTGCAGTGACAGCACATGTAGACTAGCCATACGTAGACTTTCAGTGTGTGGCTTTTACACGTAATATCTATGTTTTACACAAATGTTGCGCCATCAGAAGCATGTAAAGTAAACGCCTGTGACAGTTTACTTCGTAAGTTGCGAATACTAAAAGAATACCAACATTTCTGCATCATGGGCTGCGCTGTTTCTGATGTAAAACTCTCAATCGCAACAGTAACAGAGAC
The DNA here is from genome assembly GCA_037576975.1 of Alestes dentex. NCBI lineage: Eukaryota > Metazoa > Chordata > Actinopteri > Characiformes > Alestidae > Alestes > Alestes dentex. Next base: position 20,852,397 of record JBBIGA010000001.1, on the reverse strand, counting down.
TGTTCTTGTTGGTATAACTTAAAATAGTTTATGAAGGTATTTAACTTCACATAGGAAGTTAACAGGCACTGCTAAAATAATTTTTACAGCATTTTTAAAATAATCATGAAATCCATCCAATTAGATCATCGCCGGTATCATGTTGGTATGGAATTATCACTTTAATAAAGATTTGTTCAAATAAACAATTCGTTCAGTTTAAAATGTCAAAAAAACTGAGAATTTTAAAGCATTAGTCTATTCACATCACACTGCTTTCACAAACTTCAGCCTCGATTATCTATGAAAATAAAAATGTTGGCACAGGCTCCCAACTGGCCGATACTCAAAAGACCTAAACTGCATCGGGGTAAACAAAAAACTGGACTGGGCTTTCTTTGTATATAGTTTGGACCTTTGAGATGGAGTCCACGCTGCTCAGAGTGTAGCTGAAGAAATCATCAGAGCCAATGCAGGACAGGGAGGAAAGCCAGAAGAGATGAGACCAAAAGCGCGCATGCCAAGCGGCTCCATCTAAATGATGTGTCTTTTAAAACATATTCTTATTATCTAGAAGATGGTAATGCAAGGAAAGATCCCAGCTGTTCCAATTAATATTGCACAACACTGCGCACTTCTCAGTTTCTTGAGGAACGCTCAGAGCTGTCAAGAAAGTATTGCCCCTGGTGCCTGTGTAGATTCATTAGATGCATTACCCCCACAGCTGACTGGAATCTTGCTATTCCCTAAAACGCCTAATTGCCACAGAACAGATACAGCTGTGTCTGTGAAGAAAATACTGCTTCCACTAAAATCTCCAGGTTCTTGTATGGAGAGCTTCCACTGCACCAGACCCTGGTTACTTAACTCAGCTTGCTAGTTACTGAGTGAGGGCTGCACAGGCAGCGAGAGCATGTTAAAAACAGAACTGAAACGTAAGCAGTATCACTCCAATATGCACATATCTAAACACGCTCAAGGACACTCGGCACAGTCAAGGCTCTCGGGGTCAAACATTTAGGTCCATTTTGCAGAAATGTAGCCGTGGAAAAGAATGCACAGGTGTCTGTTCTTTTCTGGGTTATTGCAGTGTGTGTGTGTAAAAATAAGAAACGCCTCCATATGTGAGTGCAGTAGTGTTTGTAAAGCAGCTTTTCTATGGTCTGTATTCCAGCAGCTTCACTCCTGATTCAGTTTCTGATGGATGAAACAGAGTCACATACACACACACACACACACACATGCTCTGCTCTTAACATCACTGTTTTAATTGTTGCAGTTGTAAAATAATGTAAGAGTGTAATTTAACATTTCCAAGCTATAATACATTATTTACATGTAATATTTTTTAATTTCCTCCAAACATGTTTTTGTTTGGAATTTTGTTTTCAAGTGTGATCACTTAGTGTATAAAACAGTAGTGACACATTTTACACAAACACACTCCCACACACTACAAAAGCAATAACCAGAAAAAAACGATGCGGTTTCTAATTCTTTTTTCCATGGCTGTACGTCCTAATTTACATATCGAAACCACCGCGCTGCCAAATGTATCATTTCTAATCCTCTTTATTTTTTCACTTCATTGCTCCCTCTATACTATTTACATACCTTTTTCATTTAATTTGCAAATTTCCATTCTTCAGTAGTGTTCCATGAACTGACTTGACTCCAGTTCCATGGTTTGATTTAATTTACTGAATTTCTCAACCTTTTTTTTTTTTTACCAGATGAAAATATCCGTTGGAGCATCTATTAGCCTATATAAATTAGTGACTTGTATTATAGTGAATTTAACACGGTTTACATTCCGCCTTGCCTCTCTGAATAACATAAAGTGAAACTCTGTCATCAATGCGCTGGTTAACGGTAAAGCTCATGCCCTCATACTAAAATTTGAACAAGCTCTATTTCGTATTGGATTGCTGATATAGCCATGCAAATAAACCAGTGTGCTTTAGACGGTATTGTTCCAAGAATCTAAACAGTAATAAAAATGTAAAAAATTAATACTAATTCTAGGGTCGGGATTTTACAGGCATAATGTGTGTATTGCCCTCGTAAACACTCACATTTATAACATATGTTCTCGCGCAAACTCTGACATTTACATAATTGCTATGACATATGTTGTTTGTCACATACCTGTACATCACATCGCGAAGCTGCAGGAAGCACAGAGCAGAGATATAGATACTGGGCAGTTAATGTAACTCTATAGGCAAACACCAGCTGTTCGGAGGTCAGTGGTGAAGGAACCACCGAAACTACTGTCTGACCTCATACAGAGACTGCTGTAAGAAACACAGATGACACTTTTATCTATCCTACACTCACTGCACCGACACTTCCCAAAAACTGCACTAAAACTTGCTGCTAAAAAATTGGAAAAAAAAAAAAACTCCTCTCCTCTACCTCAGAACACATACTTATTTGCACTACCTGCCTGTTTTGTACTTTGCAGTTCTTTGCTTAGATGCTGCAATATAATGTTGCAACAGTTTCTTGACTCTGCTCTCTGTCTGTCTTTGTTTTACACTATTTGCTTGAGAGAACGCTATTTCAGCCCTCTGTGTACTCGTGTCTGTGGCTAGGCTGAATCTTGAATCTACTGTGGGAGCAGTGTCTGTGATCACTGGTCAGAATGGAAATGGGGAATGGGTTGTTTAGATTTACGCAGTCACACGTTGTTGAATTGGCGTATTTCTTGATTCAAGGTGCACCGAGATATAAATCAGGGTAGTGTTACTAATATAATTAACTGTGCAGCCCTGTGCTACAACAGCTCCTCCACATCTGCCACACTGCGCACACCGGCTCCCGGTCCCTCCCCGAGGCCGCGCGGCGTCTCCACAGCAGGCCTAATGAGCCGCCGGCCCGACCGGCTGCTAATGCCGCAATTATGCGCCGCGTTCGTTGGCCCTGGGGGTGTTTGCTTGCGTGGAGCAAAAGCCAGCATCGTAAAAACTTTTCTTCACCCAGTGCTCTCCCATGCTGCATACAGCCAAATTGCACTCATTAATATCCAGTGGCGGACAGGCACAGCACCCGGCTCCGCCGGCCCTCCGCAGTGAAGGCACGAGCCCTCATTCCAAACACACACAGCAAGAGTGGAGGGCATTAGACTATAATCACCCACGGATCCAATGACAAATACACAACCTTGCAGCAATTTCTGGGGATGTCATTTTTTTTATTTGCCAAGCATGTTGTGTTTGGTTTTAACGCATATATTGTAGCTGTCATAATAAAACCTAATCTCTGTAATGGTAAAATCATAGGAGAAGGAATAAACTTCAGTATACGTCACCTTAATGTATTAATGTACCTTACCTTTAGTCATTTTCAGACCAATTTTCATGAAAAAGTAAAAGTGAACAAAAAAATATGATGTTTTTTTTTTCACAACAGCCATGATGGTAAATAAAACTAGTAGGTTTATAGACCATAAAAAAAAATGATTGTAATAAAAGATGTCTATGTACTGAGAGTGCCATGCCACTTTTAGTAACCTCTGACACATTTTCCCGACCCTGGCATTAGAATGATTGAAATAAACTGTCCTGGAACGAATTAAGCACAGAAAAAAGACCATAGTCCGCCATGAGATTCGATGTTCTGCTGCTTAAGAGAAATGTTCTCTAGTGGACAGCGAACAATTTACGGCTTCATTAAAAAAACATGCCTCCAGAAAAATCCCAGCATATCACCTTCAGGAGTCAAGAAATATACGGTTACTCGTCCTCTTAAACTGCCAGACATGCTGCTGCTGATTTAAAGGTCGGTAATCTAGCTTAAACCATTCTTTGCTGTATGCTGTAAAAATATTTACTGCAAGTTTATGTAGCTAAATAGGCATGCAGCTGTGATGGCAGAGCTCCCAGAGATTTTTACTATGAGGCAGGATAGTCAGCATCTTGAATATGACTTTCGTTGTCTGTGCATCTGTTCAAGTTGTGTCACAAAGGCCGCACGCATCTCCTGTGCATAAAACCTTCACAATCTTTTATTATTTTAGGTGAAGTAGTGATAAATGCTACAAATTAGCACTTTGTTGTCGGGTGGTCCTTCTGACTTTTTTTTTTTTGGTTTTTTTTTCAAAAACTGCACAATATGCAGTACATCATCTGGGGTCCTCACTCAGTAACTCAAAGCCAACTACATGTGCAACCTAGAGCACTTCACAAACGTGTGCACAAAAGCGTTCATTCATCACTAGAGACTGCTGGGAAAGAAAAAAAAAAGTAATTGTTTCCATAGTGACAACTGCAGATGCAGCTAGAAGAAGTAGGGAGCACAAAGAGTGGGTATTCTAAGCCACGGACTTTCTCACCTGTATCCAACCGCCAGGAACACAAGCAAGAAGAAGGGACTTGGCTTCTTTGCCAACTGTTTCTAAATGGTAGACGTTTTTGGCTGAGATACATCTCTGCGGTCAGTGGCTCTCAGATGCTGGCTCTAGAGTCAGGGTAAATAAATGTGTTTACATGTCTTGGCCTGAAACGTACTAGTTCAGTCAGTGGGGGTGCCAGTGAGAAGTGCTGCACTTTTAAACATGCCCAAGGGCATTATAGTACATGCATAAATACTCTGGACTCCGCCTAAGACAGCAAGAAGGCCTGCAAATGGGTGGCATCTTCATCAAGGTACAGTAATTCTCATAAATGACGTGCACAAAGGGAAGGGAGCGCCGCGAGCACTGAGACAAGGAAGGAGCTACTGTAAGCTGAAGTCCCCATCTGCAGTGAAATTGAATTTTACAGGTATTGTGCTGCAGCTCGGCAAGCCGACTACTCAGCATACTAATTATGTTGCAGCGTCAAACAGGAAATGAGCGTGGAGATTAAACGCGCCTGCTTTTCGTGCGTTCGCCTGTTCTTTCCCGCTAATCCACAGATGAGCCGCAGCCTAGCCGTGCGACAGCCTGACAGGAGTGATGCGTTCAAAGGTTCAGCCGTCTGTCGGAGCTTTGCAACCGAGACAGTGAAATTAGCTTACAAACCAACTTCAGTGTTTCATGCATTATTCTGCGCATTTACAATCCATTCAATCGTGTAGCATTTCTGAGTACAAGAGCAGCTCGGGAGCACGATCCTGGAGATGAAAAGAACGAGTCAAATTGTTCCCGCCAAGCACGAAGAAATGTCAGGCATTGATTTCAACGACCTCCGAGAAAGTTCCACACCAATTCATTAACCTACTACATTACTCCCTACCCACTTAGCTTCTATCACTTTAATTATTTTAGCCCAGAAGGGCTGGGTTGAAATCCATAAAAGAGCCACAGGAGTTCGCGCTGGCCGCAGCTTCTAGCTTTGCATTATTTGTGGACGATATCTCACAGCAGCATGAGCCTGAAAAACGGTCTCAATAACAGCCTAGCACCTTTTATGCCCGGCGAGGTTGCGAGAACAAGCCGTATTCCAAGTTTTATATGAAAAGTCGGTGTTTTAAAGATGCAGCAGTACGATTAAGGCTTAATGGCCTTTGTCCCATGCATAAGCTGCCATCAGTGGAGCTGAAAACCAGACATTTTATTTACTGCAAGGGGAATGCATCATGCTTTTAAGGCAGGAGAGCTGCGCAGCTGGGAATTAAGAGGCACACACATGGGTGCCCTGGAGGGTTTGTCAGTTTACACCCTGCACGATCTCATTTTAGCAGCAAATAAGCAAGTCCCAGCCACCGGCCTGAACTGAGCTCCCATCTTCTGATCTCAGTTCAGCTGCAGAGCAGCAAAATCATACGGCGGCTCGTAGGAATGGGTGGAAGAAACAGAAAAATCTAATTTGCACGGTCATGACAGTGGACATGACTAAAACACATAGTGCAGCATAACTAAACCCTGAATTGTATCCATATTTTCAGTCCATTTCACAGACAGAAGGTCATACAGTGGCCAAACACACTTCCTTCACTTGACACAGTTTACTATTTGAAACAACCCCCTTAGAAGCCACCAGTGACGGTGTAATTAAAAATGAATTGTTTCCCACGTGTAGCTCATTGACACAAGACGTTCGGACCAAAGTGAATATCAAAAACATAATTTATTACGATATTAGGTTTTTGCATGATTTTGTCGCGTAGTCAGATAATAAAGTTCTTGCGGAAAGTGATGGTCTTGTTGTGCCAAAAGAACGTTTTTGCCATGTCTTGGCATGACACAGAAAGGAAATTGAATGAATTTAATATCTTGCTATTATGCAAGTATATTTAAATAGTATAGACAAATGATAGTTTTAATTCAGTAACCTATAAGAGTTGGCAGTGTGAGGTAACTGCAGCATCAGAATCAGAATCGGACTCTGAATGGCGTTTGTTGGCGAAGTATGTGAGCGAACACACACAAGGAATTTGATTAGGGTGGCTCCAGTGCACCGGAACTAAAGAGGCAAACTTGAGACATTACACATGTCTGGATTGGGGATAGGGGAGAAAATGTACATTCATATTTTTTTACCAAACTGTTCCTTTAAAGCTCCACAGCCGTGGTCCTTCCCCTGCGAGACCCCTGCACTCTCCTGCAGCGAGCCGCCTCCCACTCCAGGGAGTTGAGTGAGAACATGATGGATTGCACACCCGCAGCGCCGCAACTCTTCTGCCGCCGCTCGAGCTGGAGTTTAAGCAGTTTCTCTACAACACTCTCTGTCTTCTGTTGTTTTCACGGCTGATGCACATACGAGCTAGAGTGGTCCCTGGGAGCGCTTTCATCACGGCTTTGCCGTGTTTTTCTGTCCTTGGTGACCAGACGCCACTTTCTATCTTAGATTCACATCCATCGCGGCCGGCACGGCCCGTGTGATGACAGTTCATCGTTATTGTGAGCTATCGTTATCGTTAAACAGAGTCACAAAACATTTAAAAAAAAATATATGACGGACATCAACCATACTTCTAGAACCCTAAATACCTACATGCACTAAAAAACAGATTTACACCAGTATGTACGGACGGACTGTACACATCAGGCCAGGCTGCAATAACTTTGCGACCTCTCTGGATCTGCCCTTGTGAAAGAAGTATACCTAAGTATAATCAAGACAACTGAAGTATCTAAAGAAAACTATAGACAACTACGCGTATTATTACTCACATTTCATGGAAATACACTCATACCATGTTCGTGTAGTCTACTAAAGAAATACATTTGTTTAAATGGTTTTAATTGTGCCGTGCTGTAAGGAAACACACTTGAATGAATGCAGCTTGTTTCAGAGCACTTAAGAGCAAATATCAGGCTCCTGAGCGATGCAGCCGTCTGAGCACTGGATTGTTGGAACACTGGATCAGAAGGTCATGAGCTCAACCCCCAGGTCCAACCTGAGCAGGTACTAGATTAACCCTCCCAGCTTGGTGGCATCATGTGATAGGGGAACATCTTGCTCGCAAGTAGAAATTGTTAAAAGCTGCCATATGCTGTTCCAAAATAATGAATTCTGTATGTGATTAAGTGTGTTTGTTGTCTTTAAGACTGGCATATGCAAATGACCTCTGCTCTGACTGGCTGCCCTGTATTGTACCAGGGGTGATTCTCCTTACACGATCATTTTGAATATATGGGGCTAAATGGCTATGGGGCTGATATTGTGCAGATATTGGTAAATGCTTTACTTTTTGGATCATCACAGAACTGACTGTTCTGTCAGCTGTTTAGTCTCTACATGGACTGTATGGACTAGAGAGTAAATGATGCATTATGGAACTGTAACAGTGTTTGCATACTTCGTCGTACCCACAGGATGTCTTTTAAAAATGCAGCACAGCACTGTTTGATTTTCTACGTGTATAGTGTATTGTGAAACGCAGATGTTATATTCTTGCCCTCTTAAAATGGACTGTTCTGTGTTGACTGCAAGCCACCAGCCTGGCTGTTCCAGGTGTGAGTGGGAGCTTAAAGCCTAATTAAAAAAGGAAGAAGTGCAGCCGGCTTCAGTCATTACGCATCAGAATCCGACAGGTGCTGAGGGGGCTTGCTGAGCCTGGCCTTATTCAATGTGTTAAAGGTAATATATGCAAAGGGCAGAAAGGTGAGAAGGAGAGATTAGGCAAGGCTTTGTGACTTGCTTCCAGGAGAAAAAAAAACAAAAAGAGAAAGGGACGTATCTGGAATGCAAATGTTCAAATCTTACAGAAACTGGGATCAAGAACTCCTGCCAGTTCGTGTGGCCTGTGATTCTAGATGCAATAAGTTACGATCTAAAAAAGCCGAGAACAACAATATGCACACCTTTTCTACTTTAAAAGACTATATCTAAATAATTCCATGGCAAAAGGCTGCACACTTAAAAGTAAATACAACATCAAAGACACATCTTTCTTGTGCAGTTGACCAAAAGAGACACCCAAGTTTCTTCATATCAAAGGATATTTTCCATGCTTTGACTGGCTGTATACATGAAAGACTGGAAGCGGAGCAGAACAGATCCAGACTAACAGTGCCTTCATGTCGCTGCTTTGTTGAACTGCAGCCTCGCACTGGCGGCTCAGTCAGGGTTCGCGGCCAGTGCTCGCTGATTATTCACGGTTATAAAGCCTTTCCTGCAGACAGTCCGAAGAGATGCACAGTGCTAGGACCAAACCAAAATCTCCTTCTGCTGTTTCCTGCAGTTTCACACAGCCCTAATCATCTCCACCTGATTCTCACATTAAAATACTCACAAAAAAAAAAAAAACTTGATTCATGTAATCAGGTGTTGTATTAAGAGTGTTCTAATTTTCTAATTATAACTAAAGGAGCATAGTAATTAGTGCTATTAACTCAGTTCCATGTACGTAAGTAAAGTTTTGAAAGATTCTGACCTTGTTGGCTGTTTGATCACTCTTTCACTTCTTCTCAAGTGTATTGGTGGGGAAAGTAATCTGCCATCCTCGGTTAGATATTAATTCCTCATCTAGGTTTAATTTCATTGTATTACAAGTGATCGCCGTGCTGGTGTGGTGTGTGCTTTTCTGCCCAGAGAAAGCCTGGAGCTATGTCTTACAGAGGACGTTATATAGACGTTATATATAGACATTCATGCTGTTGCCACAACTCGACAGGCTTATCCTCCTTCTCTGTAGTTCACCAAGCTCACGATATAGCTTAGAACTTCTTCTGTTCTTCTGTTATTCTTCTACTAGTCTGTTCATCTTTGCTTGATGGTCTTTCGTTCAAGACATCAACATTGTGCTTCACACCAGTGCATCAGCATCCAATACATGATATGTGGAATACATGATATGTGGAATACATGATATGTGGAATACATGATATGTGGCAGAATAAATGTGAATAAATAAATCCGGAGTAAATGACGGGTAAAGATTGGATCACAGACACCCCAAACCACACGGATAATCTGGGAAGATAATTGTTTAAGATCACCCTGATATTTGGAGACTATCTGAGATTGTTGGGAGGGGTAAAGCGGCTTCAAAGTTGAAGAGCAAATTTCCAAAAATTCACTCAGTCCAAATGCTTTTTTTTTTTCCTTCGGAAAATCACGTTTTTCTTATTTTACCTATTGTGAAACAATTCTTCTTATTTTTTAAATTGAAATTGTAAAAAGTAACTGTAATCTGAAGTGCAACTCCTGCACATTTTAGTCTGGGCAAATTTCTTTTAAAAAATATAATGAAAACAATTTTTAAGTAAATCGATATTCAGTGTCACAAAATGATGTACAAGTTTAATATTTATATCCGACTACAGGACACAGCAGAGTCACTGACAGCTAACTGCATAAAAACTGTAAACACACTTCTGTCTCCCAGTGCTGGTAAAGATACAGTTTTCAGTTCAGTGGACTGAGTGAGTTTTGGAAATTCTCCTAATCTTGTACCATGTATTATGCAGGACTGAGTGAGTTTTGGTCTGTTTATACTATTGCACATAAAGAGGAAATGTAAAAATATGCCAATAGTCGTGTTACTTCACAAAAAATGGACGAGTGAGTTTTGGAAATTTGCTCTTCAACTGTGACGTGGGCCAAACGTGTCTTTGTGCTTTGGTATTTTTTTGACCTTGCACTGCTTGACTTCTACTCAAGTTGTTTTCCTGAAAGCAGGTTTCTGTTTACTGGAAAATACACGTAAATGGCCAAGCATTTAAATTTCAAAACTGAAATCTCGCCAGATACAATGTCCAGTAAAAGTACTCTTCAAGAGTGTCTATAAACTTTGAAGTAAATAAGTCTGGGTACACTGCATGCTTCCCTTTTAACAGCTCCTGTCTGGTGTATTGTAGATGTGTCTCCTCTTCATTTGCCACCAAAGCTTCCACTGCAGTTCTTGTCTCAAATCAAAAATGCCTGTAATGTTTTAAGGCTTAGCTGGGGTATTAAAAGTCAAGACGAAGCACCTCATATGCCCTCTGTTGTCTACATAGCCTTTATTCCATCGTTTATGTGTGGCAGCACATGTTTATACATATCTGACGGCCAATAAAACTTTTGTACATCATTCATTACAATAAAACACGGAGCGATAAATATTCTCAGGTTTCATTTGAGCTGCTGCTCGTTTTAAAACTGTCCTCAGGAGAGCTAGAGAAGGAGAAAGGGAGCAGGTTTTCCAATATAAGCTGAGAGCATTTTAGGCCGCCACAAAACTTTAGTGACATTTCACGAGATGAAGCTTTCATGTCGTGCGATTACGCACAGCTCTGCACAACATCTACACTAATACATGATCAGAATACATTCCTTATCTGTCCAAACACAGAACCATCACGACCAGCACTAAAAGCATCTCTTTTGGGCACTTTTACTCGAGTCTTTGTTTCATAATTCTACCAGGGCCTCAGCTGTTTCCTACACAGCTCTCATCTCTCCTAGAAACTTACTGGATTACTGCCGGTCCCAACCACTCCATTGGTAATATGAAATATTTATATTGGATTTCATAGGTACCACAAAAGAGTGGTTATGAGAAATATATGCAATAGAGTCAGTGCTGCCTAAATATTTGTTGAAATATGTTCATTTTTTTTTTTTATCTAATTGCTTCAATTAAATTTAAATAAATTGGGAAATTTCATTATCTGAATCAAAACCCAAAAATTCATCATGATCTATCATAGCCTCACACACACACAGACACACACACACACACGCACACACACACACGCACACACACACACACACACGCACACACACACACACACACACACACACACACACACAATTAGACACATTGAACAAAGAGCACTTGTGCTGTCTGAGAGCAAAGGGCAGAGGCTCAAGTCCCCCTGGACCAGAGTTGGCTGAGGGTCCCTGAGGACCGATTTGAGAACCACCGGCAAAAACAAACCAAAGCACTCAGTGACTAAAAAAACACCACAGCTAAAGTTATTACAGGCAAGCTAACCCCAGCATGAAGGGTCTCTGAGACGCGCCGTCTGTACACACAGACAAACGTTTGAGTACACGATTCTAGCAGAATCTACCCTATAATTCAAACTCTTTATTTGAACTGCACGTTGTTACATTTCTCGGCATATAGTTCACCATGCTATGTATTTCTTTTATTTGCTTACTTAAGATTACTTCTATTTTTACAGTATCCAATATGATTCATATCCGATGTTTAATAGGACTTCAAAAGGATTCCTATGGGATTGTTTCCTATAGCAATCCAGTATTTTTTTTTTCTATCGGAATCATTAAGGGTTTTGTTTTTACCAGGATAAGAGCACGTTTACTTGAGTTTGCATTTATGTCACCTTAACCCACGCTGAACTGAATAGGTCCAAGCACACAATCTGACTAAGCCAAGTCCAACGCCACTGCAAATACTTGATATACACACATGTGACCACACACAACTGAATTCTGCGTTCATTTCTTCTAAGTTGTTGTGCTATACATTGAATAATTCTTAACTGTTACATCACTTGTTGTTAGCCTGTTTGCTAACGAGCGACACTATATGGACAAAAGTATTGGGACACCTCTTGTGACCTCTTAATCATACCAAGACATTTTGGACAACTCCGTGCTTCCAACTTTGTGGACCCAGTTTGGGGAAGAACCTTTTCTATTCCAGCATGACTGTGTCCCAGTGCACAAA
>JBBIGA010000001.1:20799914-20820082 GCA_037576975.1 Alestes dentex | reverse complement strand
TTTATTTATTTATATACACACACACACACACACACACACACACACACATAAAACAAACCCAGTATTGGCTCGGCTGGGGTCTCTCAGGGCTGGATTACGGACCTGTGCGGTAAGTAAGAATGAATTAAACTTTACATGGTGTCACTGAGGATCAAACTGCGGGCCCCAGCTTCATAAATAAACACACCAAGCCCCAGACCAAACCGATGACCTGTCACCATGTCTGAATAGGAAAGTAACTTTGGTTGTAAAACAAAAGGCATTTTTCTTGGCCTGCAGGCAGCAATCTCCTGCTTTATTCCCTGCCGGCTCCATTAAGCAATGATTACTCTCTTTAATATTTTGTCATGTTTTAATATCACAGTCTACTTAGCGGACCATGAATGTTTCTGCACTATGTCTTCTTTATATTTAGCTTTATTATTGCCAAGACAGGTCAAAAAAAAAAAGGTGCAGCACTGCCAGTGTTTAAAAAAATGATATAAAAGGCATTCTCATTCAGTTCACATGAATAGTACGCTGAGCAAAGCTGCCTATAATCTTGAGGGTAATACTGTAGCTGACAAGACAATGATCTGTCCATATGAAAGACGGTGTAGAGGGATAAGCTTCACAAAGCTGCCTGGTTCAATAGCAAAAGATGACGAAATGGCAATATCCGAGACAGGATTTCACTGCTGAAGAGGGGACCAAATGTCTATCTTATTACTTGGTAATATGAGTAGATAAAAGGATGATGCTCCGTGTACCTCTCAACCCATTCAGCACTATCAGATATTAATATCTTAGACAACAACGTGACTAGTCAGTGTCAGTGTCTCTCTCTCCCATTCTCTTTCTCGCTAAGGTAAGCCTTAAGATATTTGAGATGCTCTGTGTTCTTCCATAAGCCACAAACAGGGCTACATTTATGAACCCATTTTATTACAAGGAGAACAAATACCCTGGCTTAGACCTCAGATATTCAGTCTTACTAATCTATCACGATAAATGAAATGCGCAAAATGCTCCAGCTTATATTCTTCACATTAAAGAAACAAATCTGAACAAATTAGTGAAGAAGCCTAATGAGTGCAGATTCTAGGCAGGAAGTAGTAAATCACAATTAAGCAATTAACATCCTCCCACATGGCATGTGTAAATGCTGAGCAGGCCTGGTTGATCTTGATTTTGGATCAAGATAGCAAAACAGGTAGTTATAAATGACTTTCAAAAAAAGGCTCATTATGGAGACGTTGACTGCAGGAACTGCAGTCTGAACTGGCTGGTGTTTCAGTAGGAGCAGTGGCTAAGGCGACATAACGGTTTATGCTGTGGTTGTTGTGGTGGGGATTTTTTTTCCCCTTTTGTCACATATTAGCAAACAACTAACAGCCGTAACATTAAAACCACCTGCCTGAGATCGTGTAGGTCTCCCTCGTGTGCCAAAACGGCGCTGACTTGTCAAGGCATAGATCCCAGAGGATCTGGTACCAAGATGTGGGCAGCGGATGCTTTCTGTCCTGTAAGTTGTGAAGTGGCGTAACGCCCTGAACTCTTTGTCAAGTTCCATAAACCATTCCTGAACATTTTTTTGTATTGTGGGCCTTATTATTCTACTGTAAGAATCCACTTCCATTTAGGAGTACTGTTGTCATACTTGGTCTGAAACAATGCTAAGGCATTTGGTACGGACACATCTACATGAAGCCTCAACCCAAGGTCTTGCAGCAGAACACTGTCCAGAGCATCACCCTGCCTCCAGCAGCTTGCCTTCTTCTCATTGCGCATCCTGGTACCAGTGCTTGAAGTGGGCCGGAACGCAGCGGAATGCAGTTCTGGAACTTCTGTATTTTCGTCTTTTGGGTTCCGCCACTTTTTTCTGCGTTCCAGTACTTACTGAAACTGATCCGACGCAGCGACAGTGGCCCGAGTTCCTGCACTTATTTTTTCCCACTTCAAGCACTGCCTGGTACCATCTCTTTTCCAGGTAAGTGACACACACACATACACACACACACACACACACACACACACACACACAAACACACACACAAAAACACACACAGACGTGATGTAAAAGGAAATGTTATTCATTAGACCAGGCCTCCATCTTCCATTACTCCGGTCTGCATTTTTTTGGTTTAGTTAAAGGGGACATATTATGCAAACCTCACTTTTTGCATCCTTTTGTATTTCCATTTGTGTCTCTACTGCTCCTATAAACACTCTAAGCACGAAACTCAGGGTCCAACATATAGGGCTGGATAGTGCCTCTATTTTCACGTGTGGTAAACGCGCAGCATAAACATGGGATGGGTGGGGCGTGGCCAGGAACAACTTATTTGCATAAAAGTGACAGAGCCCTTAAACGGCTCATTTTGAAAGAGACTGAAACTGTCGAGAATAGAGCTGGTGAGTCTCTTTATGTGAGAGTGATTTTGTACAAAGACCTTCATGAACATGTTTTGTAGCCCATAGACCTGTTATAACTTGTTTAAAAAGAGGTAGAATATGTCCCCTTTCAAGTCATGTTAAATGTCCTTATTTGAGTCACGTTTGCTCTGGTTGACCTCTTTTATAGGCCTAGTTATTATCCATTTTTGGTCTTTGTAAACGTTTCACTTTTTTCGGTAATAAAACCCAGCCTTTTGAAATGAGAATTCTTGTGTCTTCATGCATCACTGTTCGTTCTCTCACAATAGACAGATTCAACATTCAGCTTTTAACATTAAAGGTTCCTTATTTGGCACATTCATGTTGTACAACGCACACAAAGTATATTCAAACAAAGATTACAAACGCAAATGTTTACAAGTGTAAACAAGATCTGCAAATCTGCAGAATAGACCGTGTGCTGTAAAGTGCGGTGTTCTAGTTGCTGTTGACGTATACAGACATAAACCACAGATTTGCGGGTTCGATACAGTGAGGTAGTGAGTACAGTTGTGTTGTAATGAACGGTTTAAAGTTCAGGATGAACTTTTTTCAGCCGTTTGCACAACAGTAGCTCTTCTGTGGGACTGGACCAGATTGGCCTTCGCTACTCACACACACACTGAAACCCCACAAGACCGGCCGTTTTGGAGATGCTCTGACCCAGTCGTCATCACAACAGGGCTCTTGTAAAAGTTGCTCAGATCCTTATGCTCTTCCATTCTTCCAGCTTCCAACACATCAACTTCAAGAACTGACTGTTCACTTACTGCCTAACATATCCCACCCCTTAACAGATAACGAGATAATCAACGTTAATCACTTCAACTGACAGCTGTTTTAATGTCGTGGCTGATGCCATAAATGTCAATTAAGAATGGGGATCTGATTAAAAAATAATAGTATCTGAATATTCCAACAAGAGAGTATCCGATGTGGCTATGAATCAAAATAGAGAAGGTTTATCATTATTTACTGCAGGCACTAGGTGTGATCTGAACTGTTAGGTGGGCAGGTTACCAGTTGACTGACATGCTAGCAGTTGACTGACAAAACTGATAACTCAGAGTGATTTATCTGGACTTACACGGCACAGAGTTTTTTTTTTTCTTTTGCTTAAAATATTCTATATGTTTTTGCCTGCTTCAAAATCCCTGCAGAGATAATTAAAGTTTAATTAAACTGCACTGAATTAAGGATGTTTCCATTAAGCTCCCCTTAGATGTTGCCATTCTTGACAATGCTCAGTAAAAGGTGGTATTAAAAGATACGAGATGAGACTCTTTATATCTTTTTTCTTTTATTTCCTTCATCCACTCCTTCCTAAGTACAGGTCTACTTCCAATAGCCCATTAGGTAAACAAATCCAAATACGACTCCAAACAAAATAGCGGAATAACCAAGCCCTTGTCTACAGGAATCTCTTTTATGACCTTCACTGAACTTTAGCTGCGTTTCCTCTGCTGATCACATCACTATTGCGTGTAACTATCCGTGTCGTACACGCCTTTACGCCTCTGGATGCTCCCCTGCCACGGCGGAGAGGCTGTTAGTACAGAAAGGAGTAGTGCTTGAAGTTTATTAAAAAATCAGGCGGCAGATGTGTGATAACCCTGTATCTGAGGTTACAGGAGGGAGCGCCGCGGTCCTTCCAGGTGACTCCAGCCTGCAGCGGCGCGTGAGAAAACATCGTTGTTTTTCATGCAGTGCTAGTACTCCAATTTACACGCCACAGCTTTAAACATTTAAGCGTTTAAGGGTCTATATTGCTGCATAATTTCACAAAGCAGTGGATCATGTTTTTTCTTTCACAATAATAAATATATATAGAAAACATACCCAATGTGTTACACTACATTCTATTTATATTCTGGTAAAAATATATATGTAAAAGTCCAACCGGCAACAATTAATGAATAAAGTAGTGTAATTTAATTTAATTTGCTGTAATTTAATTAGACCAAACACACACACACACACACACACACACACACACACACATATATATATATATATATATATATACATTAACACGTCATTATCGAATTAACACATTATTAAATTAACGCCGTCAATTTTTTATTTTAATTTTTTTTCATTACTCTTATTTTGAAAGTTCCCGATTTCCAGATTTATAAATGTGAACTTGCTGGCGCTCGGAGGTGCATTTTATACTGTTCTGATCGGGGCTCTGGACCATCAGCGCCGTGTTCTGACGATTCATGCTGCCCCGTCGAAAAATACTCCCTTTACCCAATGCTCTGTTATTGCGCTTTTGTTCATATAGCAGGACTTTTAAAATATACATACAGGACATTGCTGCTTTGTGTGGAGTATATGTACTTATTGTCCCTGAGAAAATCATCAAAACAGATTATCTGACCAGGGCCAAGTAAACCTTACGACTGTATAATAAGATGGACTGTATACGACTGTATAATAAGATGGACTGTATACGACTGTATAATAAGATTGACTTTTTTTTTATCATCACTGAAAAGGTAACAGCAATTCTTATGAAATCCAAACCTCTGAAAGATAATGTACATCTGTGTATCTTTGCATCCACATTCATGTGTTCACATGGGCACACAAGAAAACACCAAGAAAGTTAGAGAAGAAGTGCAGACATGGCTGGGCTGAAAGGGCCACCCTCCCCAACTCACTGAGCGGGTATCCAGTCTCCCACAATAAAAGTGACATGGACTCCTTAGAAACAAACTAACTAACAAACAAACTAACGACCGACGTACACCCACAGACCACAGGATTCACTGGAACGTGAGAAATGATGCTTATTATTTTCCTTTTCTCAGAAAGACTTTTGCATATCTCTCATGTGCTCCGTCCATGATAAGTAAAGTCGCAACATGATCTTTCAATACAGGCTAACGTTCCGCAGGGGAGAAGAACGTCAATATTTACAGGCAACAAGTCGATCAGTGGACACAAAAGTGATTTCTGATAGAAAGAAGGAATAAAGCACCTATTCAAAGTTTTAAGTCATCAAAATAATTTGAAGAATCATAGCATTACATTCACTTCATTAGGAAAACTCACGAAACAGTGATAAGCTCTTCCAGTCTCGGGAACACTGTTGGGAAAACTATGAAGCAGAAAAAGCAATCATTTTGATTGTCAGAAATGAGACTCACAACATTATATATAAAAAAAAAAGACTTTTCAGAAGGAGGAGGCAAAGAGTCATTTTCAAATGCCTCGTTTAATTTTGTTCCCTTATGTTCCCTTATCGTAGCAATGCACAAAAGCATGCTTCGAACTCCCGACCACTAAAGGCTGAAAATAACCCACACAGTCCAGTGAATTCCCTCCAGAAACTTCACCTTCAAAAAAAAAAAAACCAGCATTTGACTAAGATAGATAAGAACAAGTGTTGTTTAAGGACAGCTGCGGCCCTCAGGTGGATTATGTAAACATTTTCGTACACTTTTGTACGTTCCCGAACATCACGGCTGCTCTTCGGAAGGTGAATCGAAGGTGAAGGTGTCCGAGAGTGAGCGGCGCAGCGAGCTACGAGGGGATCTGCGTGTGGGTATCTTCCATCCCTTCACCGCATCCCGACCAGTCCGCCTGGGAATGCATCCGAAGCGCCTTCTGAGAAGAAGCCAGGCCGTTGTGTGTGGGAAAAAAAAAACACGGATTGAGAGCGGAACAGGGCATCTATTTGAAGTGTGACTTCAAAAAGCGCGCTCGCAGATTACGTGGGAGTGTTTGCCCATGCGGCTCTGCATGGAACGCGCTTGCCTTTTCGCTTTGCACTCACGCATTGAAATATCAGTTGATAAACTCTGGGTTTTACATCCTGTGAGCTCCCCCTCCGAAGACGATGGCAGCGCTGTGTGTGCAGCCACTTTGCAATCTCAGTGTTTGACATCTGTCCAACTGGTCTCTCTTTGTTGGACTGCTCCAAACTCCGAGCTCCGTGTTCAGCTGCCTGGCTGATGACTGTTAACAGTCTGAGCAGGAGTCACCACAAAGCACCATGGCATTTTCAGCACGCCTGGGCACGGCATTTCAGAGTGAATGTGCAGTTGTTCCCCTTTTGCCCTTTGCACTAACAATATTAATAAGGACCACGAGGTTAACTGATCACGAATCACAGCGTAGACTTAATTAATTGTTGACCTTTCGAGGCCGCTTCATCATCCTTTTAATGACTACTGGAGGAGACCAGTTTCAGCTAAGCCTCCTGAGAAATATTCGTGTGTAAATAAAGGCAAAAACAGAAGGGTGAGGGACTAGCTTGGGGTGGTGGTGGGGGGGGGGGGGGTTTGAAGTTAAAAATCGATCTCAATATTTGAGCAAGGAGGGCACGTAATTACACAGCAATTGGTCTTCCATCTCCGAGTCATTTGCAGAGTGATACTCACAATATTTCCCTCTGTTACATGGAGAACATTCAACATGTCAAAACCGACTGTAGCGCGCAGTCTGTACTGGGAGAAACAAGTTTTCACAACTAGATGATAAATATTAATAAGCCTGTCTCAGATATCCCATCTGAGAAAATGACTCTGACTGTTAGGTTGCAATTTCAATTAAAGATAGAAGGCATTCATTAAAATTACAAACACCACGGGTGTAATTAGCTATCAGTCAATAATGGGTGCCAACTAAAGAACGAACGACTGACTTATGAGGACTGTCTGAAGCAAGTAGCTTCACAGCTGGAACAACGCTGGCAACAATCAGCAGCTGAGTAATACAGAAAGGCCTAAAGATAAATGACACATTCACAATCGTTTCATTTTCAGCACAGTCACTGAAACAATTGATACATTCACATGACTGCATGGCTCCAGCATGGCGAGGAGAAGCAGTTAAGCGAATGAGCTGGGGGCTAAATGGCAGGTTTGTGTGGGGGAGTATCTGGCAACCCATCTAGTGTAGTGTCAGAGGTGTCTGTTACAATATTCACGTAACATTACTGAATGATGATAACCCCCCCAACCACTGCGTCGTTCAATGTGAACTGTGATGCATCTGATCAAAGTTAGTGATGTAAAATATATGCCGCTTTCTTCTCAAACACGCACCGCTTCGATTTATCACGTAAACGCATCTGCTTGAACTGGCGCCCGGAATTGGAGCCCGCAGGCTGAATCACCCTCAGCTGTGGGGGGACGCTAACTGGAGCAGCAGGGCGCCCACAGCAATGCAGACCTGAGGCACTACCAGCCCAGTAAAGTGGGACAAGTTCTAGAAACACTTAAAAGTTTCAAATGGAGTATTGAAAGAGCATAAAATGGAACTGCACCCTAAAAAGATATACGAGCCCTGGAAATGTAATATACCCATCCGTGCTTGCTTTTGGAAATAAAGTCGGACTGTTTTACGTTCGAGAGGACTCAGAAGTGCTGAGGCGGTAGGATGCCGATGCTCCCTGGCTGGCGGACAAACCAACTCATAAAGTAATTGTCCATCTTTGCTGTGTCCCGAGAACCTCAGGAAGAGCCCACACGCTTTCGCTGCTATAGAGGACTGTATAAATGCAGTTCAGTTTAATTTGCAGTAATTAACTGTAAAAAAAAAAAAGTGTTATGGTACAAGTTCATTAGTTTGACCAACCAGATTTAATATGATATGATTTAAAAGGTGTAAACATTTTATTGATTTACTTATTGAATGTTTTAAGGGACTTTTGATGTTGTTTTGATGGATGCTACTGGGGACTTTAATTATGATATGTGGTGGCGAGCCAGACGGAAAGGAGGAGAGATTGGAGCGAGACAGGTTTTTGACCTCCTGGCAAGATAGCTCTTGAGTTTGTACATATTTTTTTGCGTTTGTGCGTGGAGAAAATCTTTTGGGTTTGTAATGTTGTCAAGATTCCAAGTAAACAGTTAAAAAGTTCATGAAGCTGCTTTCTGAGAAAGTGTGTCAGTGGATTGGGACGAGAGAACCTTCGGAGCGTCAAAACAAGCTCCAAATAGAACACCCAGGAACCTACAGGGACGTTTCCATAATAGATTATTATTAAACTATTATTTCCATAACAGTTTCCATAATAGGCTCTCCATGGGTGACACTTAATAAAAGAAGACAAAAGACGACTCTATAGCCATGTTTGGGCACCACAGTTTCACACAGAGCATAAATAATGTAGGATTCATTTCCTTGGATGTGGTGTCCATGGCGGCTCTCTGAAACTAATCTTCCTGAGTCAAGAAAACGAAAAGAAAAGAAAAAAAGATCCTGTATTGTGCTGCTTTTTGCCACCTCGCCAACTCTGACATCTGACTTCTCCTTCCTTTTCCGTTTCAATCCTAGCTTTCATTGTTTCTGACTTCAATGCGGGTGATCTACATTCAACCTGTCTGGAGTTCAAGTTCACAGCAAAGACACCCCGCTGCAGTGCTTCAGCCACTTCACCAGCACGCTGCGTTTATGAAGTCTGATTATCAGTCGAAGGCACAGGCAGGGAGGGGGTACAGGGAAAATGAAATGTGCTGTTTAATCTATAATGTAGTCAGTCTGAAAAAAAAAAAGAAAAGTCAGTCTGTATGTTTAAAGCTCATGGTTTCATGTATCGATTTTTGGGGAAAATACGCAGTGACACACTGATAATGCCATAAATAAGAAGAATAAAATGTTACAATGAGCCTCTCTTTCACATAACAAAAGTGTTGCTAGGAGTTATCGATTCATGCATAATGTCGACACGGTACAGAATATCGTAAAATGAATATGAGTCATTGATTCAGCTTGTGCATGACACGGCCTATAGAGCCTCGCCTCTGCATTTTGTGTGTGTGTGTGTGTGTGTGTGTGTGTGTGTGTGTGTTTCGTTTGTTGTGTTCTTTCTCTTATGGGACACAGTATCCACATCACAAGAAATAACAAATAAATCTGACACTGGATAGATATTTTCTGTCACCCTTGAGACTTTTTTTTAGGCCAAAATATGGCTAATACCTGAAAAACTAAAAGTCAGTAAAGAAGATTCTTCACCTGAGTAGATATAACTTATGCTCTATTGAATTTGACCATAGACTGAATATAATCTGAATGCAGCATTAGCCCTGTAGATGAAGAGTTTGCTCAAATGTTTAAGCAGCCAAATATTAACACGTATTTTTTCCCGACTTTGAATCATTTCCTTAATTTACACTAAATATAACATCTTTTGGGAGGATCGTGTATAATGGAGAGAAGATGTTGACGAAGTTGAGCAAGAGAAGACAATACAGCTCCACACAACGCACTGATCCATTGCAAAGCTCTTCTCATTCTTCTCTGGTTCATTCCTGGACTTTATATAAATGAGAAGGATGTTTCAAAGGGATATGGCCAGTCAGACTGTAGAAATATGTTGCTTTAAGTATTTTTAAGTCAAGGTACACATAGAAAACAGCGCTGGGTGTTAACAGTTAGTTTCCAGGCGGCCCTAATAGTTAACTTCGAATCGTAAGTTAGCAAAAAAAAAAAATCTTTCTGGTAACATTTGAAGCTCACTGATACTAATCACTGTGTCACGTTTGCAGCGTACAGTTTGTTCATTTTTTTTTTTTTTGCATTTAAACGTTCTTGAATGTTTGGAATGCTGCACCACCATTTCCCAGCACTGCAGTATTTAGCTACAAGACAGTTCTAAAGACTAAAAAAAACATAAAGTCAGCGGTACTCAGCTGCGTATGTGTGTGTGTAGCGTTCGGGGGGGCATTCTTCCACATGGCCGGCCCCTAGTGGAGTGGCACCACACCATGTTGACAGCAGGGTCATTTTGTGACAACTGCTAGCGCAGCATTCACACACACAGTCCACATCTGTGGACTCGGCCCTGTCGGAATGCATCTTTCCCATCCTGCTCTGGACTAATCAGCACCAGCAGAGTGAGCAGACTGCAGGGCCCGGCTCTTCCCTCGCCAGACCCTCACAGCGTCCTGCTGGAGCCGCCGGAGCCACTGAGCAAACAAAAACAAACTCCCTCACTCATTCACTCACCCCTCCACTCTCCCTGTCCGTCCCTCTCAGTGGCGTACCAGTAGAACCTGACTATGATTAATGCAGGTGCAGCTTCTGTGGAGCCGTGTGGATCTGTGGCGCGTCTCTGATTCCACAGGTCAGAAATGCAGAAGGAAGGAAAGAACCTGCAAACTCAGGCAGCCTCATGTTAGAGACCTCTCTCTCTCTCTCTCTCTCTCTCTCTCTCTCTCTCTCTCTCTGTCTCTTTCTCCTTCTCTCCCTTTATCTCTGTCTCTCTCTCTCTCTTTCTGTCTTTGTTTCTCCCTCTCTTTCTCCTTCTGTCCCCCTCTCTCTCTCTGTGTCTCTTTCTCTCTTTTTCCTTCTCTCTCTCTCTGTCGCTCTCTCTTTCTCCTTCTGTCTCTCTCTGTGTCTCTCTCTCTCCTTCTGTGTCTCTGTCCCCCTCTTTCTGTCTCTCTCTCTTACTCTCCCCCCTCCCTCTCATTCTTTCTCTATCACTCTCTCTCTCTGTCGCTAGACACACAATAGAAGGCTGTCTTGCCCCCCTCTCTCTCTTTCTCTCCGTCCCCACCTCTTGCTGTCTCTGTCTCTCTCTCTGTCTCTCTCTCTCTCTCTCTGTCCCCACCTCTTGCTGTCTCTGTCTCTCTCTCTGTCTCTCTCTCTCTCTCTCTCTCTGTCCCCACCTCTTGCTGTCTCTGTCTCTCTCTCTCTTTCTCTCTCTCTGTCTCTGTCTCTTTCTTTCTCTCTTTCTCTCTCTCTGTCTCTCTCATTCTCTATCACTCTCTCTTTCTCGCTCTGTCTCTCTCTCTCTCTCTCTCTCATTCTTTCTCTATCACTCTCTCACTCTGTCTCCCCCTCTATCTGTCTGTCTGTCTCTCTCTCTAGACACATAAGAGAAGGCTTTCTTGCACACCCTCCCTCTCCTTCTCTCTTTCTCTCTGTCCCCACCTCTTGCTGTCTCTGTCTCTGTCTCTCTGTTTCTCTCTCTCTCTCTCTCTCTCTCTCTCTCTCTCTCGCTCTCTCGCTCTCTAGACACACATGAGAAGGCACAATGAAAGGACCAGAGACACACAGTATAAAGGGATCAATGCATTTTATTAGCTCAAGTTACTGTTTGTTGGACAACACCGTTCTATCATGCCCACTGTATGACTATCGATGCTCCACAGAACAGCACAGCCAAGAGATGCAGGGGAGGCCGGTCTTATCCTTATCATCAGTTTTGTTGATTATATTATATTATGCTTTTCTGATTATATCATAGGTCTCTTCAGTATTTCTACAAGAATAAATATCGAGCAACAATAAAAACAGGAACTAGGGATACACACAGTATTCATAGTATTAGAATATATTTTCTTAAATGTTTTGCAAACTTTAGATTGGAGTGATATTTCATATCCACATTTGATGATGCATTTATAGTATTTATAGGAGAGCAGAATGTTTAGGTGTTAAAATAATGGTAAAAAAAAAATCACTGCATCGGTAACATTCTACAAATAAGCGCTACATTTCCCTGTGAAGTTAATCCAGGTGGATCAAAATCCAATTTCTATATTTCATAAATGGCTATTTATCATCTCCAAATCAGAGAATCCCGAACAGTGACTGCAGAAACTGCATATAAACAAGCAGTGTACTGGGTTTCATCCCATGTGATTTGTGTCTCCTATTATTTTTAAATAGTTTGTCTCTGCAAAAGATAAATTGAAATAAGATTGTTTACTGTTTACTGTTTTTCACTACCGTGTTGCTGGTGCATTCTATCCATTTATATTTTTCATGAACCTCCGTAAAAATTACTTTAATTTGATTCATCTTAATTCAATCATTTAAATCTGCAAATTTACAGTACATATTTATGGACTTAGTGTATTTACACTACAGATTTCTGCTTCACTTCCTCACTTTCTTAACTCTCTTGAGCTAGTAGGTACCCAATAATTCAGAGTAGTTAATTAATAATGAGCCCTAAGATTAATATTTATATAATAAGTCTGCAGTTTAAGGCCTTAATGCATCTCAGCTGTAATCACTATCCATATCACGGCATGTTCATTTGTCCAAGTACTTATGGTCCCCTGAAACAGGAGGACTATCTATGAAAAATGCTGGTTCAGCCAACGCAGATTTAAACACCCTCAAATTAAAGCTAGCATTCTACACTTTAGCCTCAAAAGTTCAACGCGCTGGTGCATTGAGCCAGTGAATTACTTACAGGCAGCATCGTAAAAAGACATCACACACTCTTTCTTTTATACCTTATATCACTGTGAGGGTCCATATTCTAAAAGAAAAGCAGGGCCTGCTAAAACAGGCTTCACTGTTTATATCAGCTTTATGCTAATGGACTAGTTTCCCAGACGAGATTTGCACTGTCAAGGGCTTCCCATTTCGACTAGGTCATAATATATCTTCTAAAAAAGGGCAAGTTGCGAGAAACGTCTGGTAGGCAGATAAGCAGACACTGTTAGGCTTTAATAAAAGGAGTTTCATAAAAAAAATTGGCAAGAGTCTTCAGTGCCATTACCACGCATCCTAGCTTGCCGTACTATGAAATACATTCTGCAATTTCAGTAAAACAAAAAAAAAAAAAAGTAGTGAAAATAGTCCTGTCAACATAATAGACAGTCCGTGCTTCACCATGTCCCGGATGCCATATGATAACATCATATATTCGACCTTGCCACTCCGTCTTTTCCAATGGGCCAACATCTTGAGCAATGTAGCCTGACAGATGTGCAGGGGGGCAAATTCCGTGCTCTGCATTATGCTGGGGTCTTTTACTTCCAAGGACACGCCATCTTCAGCGCCTGGCAGAGCTCTCATCCGAGCCCAGAGCAATGCATTACCTCGGCCTGAGAACATTCCCCACAAAGCAATATTCCTGATTTCCACTGCCTGCTGCTCCCCTAATCTGATTGCCGTGTCACCACTGAAGCCAATGTGCCTGTTAGATTGAATTATTCAATTTGATAATGCAGGGGAAAGAATACAGAAGACATAAAGGGATATGATCACGCTGGCCGAGAGATATGGAGGGACAGAATTCAGTCAAAATGAAGAAAACACCTTGCTTCTCTAGTGGTGCAAAATTTTACCCACAACTGGTGACATGTTTCTAGACCGTACTCCAACTCTTGTCAACTGACAGTTCTTATTTCTAATTGTAATTTGCGTGTGTTTACAAATCTCTATTGGGTTAGCTCAAGCCTTTGTATCTATTGCAGTTAGGGAATGAAGCTAAAAGGTTCTGTAAACTGTAACCACAACCCAAAACTGACGGCAGCCTCTTCCTAATTGCATACCGGGATTAATTGTCCACACTTGAGGAGCATCAATACTGGCGGTTTTCCAAGACGGGGCCGAAATTCAATGATGTCCTCCTCAGGGCAAGAATCTGCAACCTCCTGATTAGCAGTGTGTGATAATTAACCACTGCTACCTCTTTTGGTTGGATGATTCAGGCATGCTGTAGAAACAAAACACACAGGCATCCTGGTTCACCTGTGTCGAGTAAAAACTGCTAGTCGTACATGTACAGCCAGCATGTCTCCCATCCAGCTGTACCTCAACAACCCCTTTCCCCGAGGTGATGACAAAGAGTTGGTAAACAAAATTTACTGGCAATGGAGTCTCCTGAGGTAAGTCATTACCTGATAATCAGAAAGGTGTCATGGGTGGGACTTGAGAAGTGAAAGCCCTTTCTGTGTGTTTTAAAGGGGCTGGAAATGCAGGGAGAAGGTCGGGTAAGGCAATGCATCAAACCTTGATCAGCGTTTGCCCTGTTGTTTGGGTTTGGCCTCGCCACAGGCAGGAGCGAGGCTAGGGCTGCATGCTAAGAGGGAGGAAAACCTGAAACATCCGAACGTAATAAACCACAGGCTACTGTGCGTCTGGGTCTTGCACGGATATGACCTTCTCATCACCAGCCTTCATGGCCTGTCCACTTTGAGCTACTGCACCTGTATCATTCACTCCTATCCGGACCTCAGCCAAGTCATAACGCAAAGGCCCAAATCCTGATTTATGAATTTCAGGAGCAAGTGGCAGGTAATCAGACTTTAAGAGGTGAAGTAAAATGATGTAATTCAGTGCCTGGACTGGTTTGTTCACATAGTGAATTGCTGCAATATTAGACGTGTCCACTTATGCTCAAGGGTTTCTGCTGGTGAATGTCTTCTAAAACAGCACTCTGTCATCAAGCGTTTTCTTTTCAGAACCTGGGCTATGTTTGGTTTGAAAAAATCTTAACAATAACTGTTGCAGCATAACAATAACTTTTGCTATAGCAAAACCACTCTGAGAGTGTCACTGTTTGTCAAAAATGAAAAAAGAGGGTAAAAAATGAAAGTTCTTCAGAGGCCATCTAGGTTAAGATGGAAAGACTTGTATCTGTCCAAATCCTAGGGCTCGATGCTGACGCCTCGCCTGGCCACCAAGATTGCCCTCATCAATCACTGGCCTCTCTCTGAGGTAATGGTCTCCAGGGCTGATCCTGCATTTTATTACTCCCCCTCAGGTCCTCTACCTCTGGCGCTCTCCAACCCCAGAAGCTCTTCCAGAGCGAGCAGCTCAAAAGGGAATAACAATAAGAGAAGATAAGAATCGAACCCAACACACCGGGTGTCGGCTGCATATCTCAGCATCTATTCTCTCCCCAAATCAGTGTCTCTGTTGACCTTGACTATCACAATGCGCAGGGAATGAAAAGGATATCTCAGCGAAGACCCTGCGATAAGATCTTAAGATTTCTGATTTTTATTTTATTTTATTATTTTTTTCTTCACAAGAGGCAACAGTTGACCACTGGAAGATCTATTTTCACAAAACCCTTTCACAAAACCCTTTTCCAGTGAAATCATCAATATACAAAGGCTTAAAGTGGTTGTACTCACTGAGATACAATTTATTAAAATTCCAGAGAGGACAAAAAAACAAAGCTTGCAATCTAAATATTTCAAGAGATTCAATGAATAATTCAAATACGCTAAATTGGCAAGTGCCCGATTGTTCATTTGTTTGGACTGATTGCTGTCTCGGTAATAGGTGCCAAAACATAAGTCCGTTAAAAAAAAAAAAAAAAGTAGGCTCGCTATGTCGTTCCTTTTGTATCCTCTCCTCAGCTGTGAGAGTCAGCTGCATATCCATGAGGCTGCCTGCCAATTTGCCACTCCCACTTGTAAAGGAGAGTGCATTTTAAGTCTGTCTCGACAAAACAGTATTCCAGTACTCCCAGAGTGATTACACCGGCCATCAGTCACCACCATCCCAAGCCCTGCAGGACGTATGGCACTTTTAATGGTTATGGACTGTGCTCGTCATGATACGGATCCATATTTACATTTATCTTTTAGACTGACTCGGGGAAGGAACTTTAGGTCAGCCAAGTTTGCCATGGGCATAAGAATAATAAGAAAAGAGATCTTGGCGTTTTTCTGCCCGGAGGATTTTGTCAAAATAGCCAATCCTTCCTTGGGGCGTGCTGAACACCGCCTAGCCTTCTGTACTTCACTTGCATATGCCCTGCACTTTCCGCATCGATATCTTGCTTGTCTTTTCCACTTAGGCTGGTGAACTCCTCCTGGAACATCTCGGAGGTCACTGGGATTCATGGGGTTGAATGACGAGGGATGGCTTGTTATAAACCAGGGTAGTGGTTACACGTCGTGTTTTTAAGAGAGGGCAGGGCGTGCCAACAGGCCGCAGACGAAAGCCTCAGCAGAAGTCCTGGGAGATTGACACGTAGGAATAAGTGAATCTCCGGTACTGAAATCTATTTGTCTTTTCTAACAGCCGGCAAAGGAGACGCCTCAGGAAAAGGCCACGACTGGCCGGGTTTCATCCGTGTTCACTGAATGGCCTTCTCTGCATCGACGAGAAAAAGGCCCCAGAGCGTGGAGGGCTGGGAGGTAGCGTGATGTTCCATCCAGTGCTGTTCAACTTGGAAGCGGCACCGTGACTTTTATTCAGCAGGCGCACCGTGCAGGCGGCCAGTGAGGGAGCAGATAATGGAAGCAGCTCGCGCTTGTACCCAGGACATTTTAATTAGCTGCTCTTTAATTCAGCCTGACCCTCTTTCAACTTTGATCAGCCAGCAGGGCAGCTGATAACGAGCTGTCACTCACGGGGCCCAGGCAAGTAGCTTTTTCACACACTGCACACTGTCTTCTCAACCTGCCCGTGAAGCCTGGCTGCGCTGGATGTTGGAAGAAAAGCACTGCATGGGTTGCAAGAGCTCCCGCACTTTCAGAAACAGGTGCCGAATCCAAGTGGAATATATTTAAATCACGTTTACGTGGGCTTAATCCGTCAGTAAGAGTGACTAATAATGAAATACATCAACTTTCCGTACCTTTGCCCTTCTTCACACCATCCCATACCAACCAGACCACTCATAATCACCTTAGCATTCAGTGGATGGATTCGTAGGTTTAGTAGGTTTGGGCAAAAAAGGCTCTCTGATAATGATCAAAATCAATCATGTTTTTAGGTATTCCAATAAAATGCTTATGTCATATGATGCAGTTACACTAACGCAGTTACACTGTTCAAGGCTTCTAATGAACTGAAAATGGGACATTTCGCAGAGGTCACCATGTCCACCCCTCAGCGACTATTTTTCTGCCAGAGCTCCGGGTCCCAGCAGCCCTTCAGCCACTTCAGCCCAGCCAACCACACACCGCCTGCAGGAAGGAGCTCATTCACAGTCCACAACACACACCTCTGCAAAAATTACTCTCATTTTCAAAAGGTCTATTTGTGCAAAAAAAGCAGAAAAGGAAGACGTGGGAGCAGAGCAGTCTTGAAAGGATAGCAGCGTGATTTGTGTCTATTGTATTTCCCGTCACATTCTAATGAAATTTTGAGGCAGGTTCATAAATATAAGATAGGCATCTTGCTATTTGTCAAGACATTTTAGTGGGTTATCAGAGGCAGTGACGCTGGATACAACTCCTGCAATTTGTGACACTAACTTTTTACGAAGATATATCACCTCTAGAAGTGTGACGGCTTCGTAATAATAAATTCAGTTGATTTCATTAGACACCCCATCAAAACCAAAAGCCAGTGATGAACATAAAGCATGGTCTCACCCTATATTTAGCACAAAGATTACTGCTGCACTCTGTCCTGGACGACTCACTGGAGTCAAATTTGATGTTTCCCAGACATCCGCACACTCGTGCAACTAGGGCTGGACAACGAAACGACACTAATAATTATACGAGTGTCTGATATAATTAAACCTTTCCAGTCGCCCCACTCGAATTTCAAATAAAAATCTTCTTGAAGACTTTAAAAAAACTTTAATATCGTACACATTCAATCGCTGATTTTCTCGTACACATTCAATCACTGATCTGAAAGCTGCCTTGTGAAACTGACAGTGTACGACACGGTTTGATATATTTGGTTTTGTGGCTGGAAATGACTGGTTTCGAGATTTGTGGCAGGAAATAATTAAAAACTTGAACAAAATGCTGTGGGGAAAAAGTCTCACTCACCCCACTGCACGCTAACAATCATCGGTCAAAAGACTCATTTTCACTGCAAAGAGAGATCTGGTTGATAAACTGAGGTAAGACAGTTAATTTCACGTCTGTATTATGTTGTAAATGGGTCGATTTTCTGCGCTTACTTTCCTCAGCATGACCGACAGATGCATTCCCAGTTCAGCTTGACTGTTCCCCATTACTGAGAGAAAAAAGAGGGAATATCACCCTGCTTTGGTCAAAATAATACACAGAGTGATTATTCAACAGAGTAATGACAATACAACTAAAAACCAGCCTTTAAATGTAGCACAAGTACAGAAATTACAAGCGTGAATCAAGTGATGAAGCAGGTTATTCAAATGGCATAACTATATTATTTAGCATCTCTTTTAAACAAACACAAGAAAGTGTACTCATGTAGTTTATAAGGCTCCGTGTCAAAATGTGTCGAAAACTACAATAACAAACTCTTTTACGCCTCTTAAATTAATCGGGTAACACGAGTTGCTGTTTTGGCTTTCGTGAAACGCTTGATATATGTAGTCAAAATGTGAAGGCGTTCTGTAAGCTGTCCTTTTATCATCGACACTGAACAAGTCATAACCTGTCAGTGCAGAACGTAAACTGAATTTAAGCATAATTCATGCAATTATGCCATTACTAATGCAATTGTGCAATTACATTGAAGTAGCCAAGCAGTAATAACTCCATCCAGCTCAGGGTCACTTCAGGACCTCGGATTGAATCTTGCTGGTTAGTGAATATGTGTGATGACGGTGCACAACGTGGCAGCAGGAAACAATGTCGGAAAGGGTAATGCCTCAGGATTCATCCTCAAATAACCGCACTGCCACGCTTCACTGGAGAGCTCTGTGCTTCCTCTGAGAAAGACACATCAAACAATAAACTACCCTTAATTTAATATCTCCAAGAGAGAGAGGTGAGGGCAGGTGTCTGCGGGCGCACCTTCAAAGCACTGGCGAGGAAAGGAAAAGGAAAAGGATACACACTCTGTATTCCCCGACCGCAGCAAAAAAAAAAAAAAACCCACAAAAAAACAGCTGGGCATCTTCAAAACACAGGCCGACAAATATTGGATCAACTACCCACACAGCTCTGGTCAAACAAGAGTGAATCCAGAGTGAATTGATATGTTGGCTGGTTTGAAGAACATACGCGTCGTCCCAGATTTCTCCTTGACGCCCTCGAGGTCTTTGTGTGGATTTGTACCGGTTCCAAAAGCAGCACACCCGATGAAACTTAACGAAGCTTTGTTTAGCCAAACCAGGTATAACTACAATTAACACAAAACTGTATTTTTAATACAAGGTTCTCAGGTCATTTTCTCAAGACTGAATACATCAAATCTATATAATAAAACGTATATATATGCAGTGGCCAAACAGATGATTCAATAAAATAATAGCCCCCCCAGCCTCGCCTTTACTAAAGTCGCCTATAACTACTAGATAACTGCTAATAAAGGTGACTGACTTTGGGAGGTTCATCACGTCTTCCTGCTATAGTCACTTCTACCGCATTCTTTTACCTCAACCCCACAGTTTCCTCAGCAATTTTGATGAAATGTAGTTACGTTCAGGATATTAGTCAATCATTTAGCCTCGCTTGAGCGCCCCACACATAGTTATCACTGTGAGTGCTTTATTTGCACACCAAACAGATTTCATCACACAACTGCCATATGTTTAATTTCAGGACGACTTGTAAGCATTCTCAAAATACATTTTCACAGCCCTGCACTTGTCAATTGCTTTCCATTATTCCCATTCTAATGCTCAGGTTTGGCCGTTGGAATGAAATAAACTTCTAGCTGTCCTTTTTCATTTGATTGTAATTGACACAGATTTAGAAAGGGCTTGCATTAGCAGAGCAATTATTTTGTAACCTTGGAAGGACTGGCCAGCTTCTTGAGTGAAAGCCAATTATGCTGTCCTTGCACAAAGATCTGCATCATAAGTAAAGCACATTATTGCATTACAAGTCAAGCCTTGTCACAAATATCTAACAATGCAGTTTTCAAAGTTTCCTGTAATGGGGTCTGCAGAGTATCTGTTTCTGCAAACCCCTATTTAAAACAGCGCTGCATTATCAGGCTCGAGCTGAACTATGTTTTTGAGGGAGTTCTTATCATACCCTGATCTTATGAGATATGCTGGTCGCTCAGATGTATTCCTCCCTCCCTCCCTCTCCCTCTCTCTCTCTCTCCCTCTCTCTCTCTCTCTCTCCCTCTCTCTCTCTCTCTCTCTCTCTCTCTTTCTCTCTCTCTCTCTCTCCCTCTCTCTCTCT
>JBBIGA010000001.1:20736927-20748047 GCA_037576975.1 Alestes dentex | reverse complement strand
AGTGAGGCTGGTAAGGAAGAGCCCTGCACTTTCTACAGGTGTGCAGCCCTTAATAGTGCGAAAATCAAAGCTTGCGTAACGGCTGGCACCAGAGCAGATGAATGGAATGTGACTGCCGGCAAAACAGCACAAAGAAGCCAGACTTGTGGTTGTGGTCAGGACAGGATGTCCACCGAATTACGCCCATGCTGCTCCTGCTTTAAGGTCAGGCCGCGCTTCCAGCCATATTTGATAATGGCAGGGGTTCAACCGACAGTGACCCACTAATGAGAGTTTAATCTTTGGCCCCATCACGAAGAATTAGTCCTGATTATATTAACGCACTAACTGGATGCTTCATTTAGAATCAGAGCGATGGGAGGAGCAGCGTGAAATGACGTCCAGCAGAAAAGTCCACATCAATCTCGAAGCACGGCCTGCGTGAGCTGGCGCACGTAAACCGTCCTTCGGTCCGTTTTAAACCGGTTCCTGCTCCAGGACGGGCACATTAAAGGAATACAGTTTATGCTCCTACTGTTAGAATTGATCAAAGTCAATAGCGACTTTCATCACACAGTCTCATTTGCCAACGGTCTCATTCATCAACAGCAGATGGACACGGATACAAAGTCGACTGCAGCGGAGCAGGTGGGAGAGTCGGGGAAGAGTAATGCCCCAGCGCGTCTTCAAATATTTGTTCTTTTACTGCCTACCAAGCGGCTCTAATCTCTGATCATGCAATTCTGAGTATTTATTTTTCATTTCTGACAGCTTGCAGACTATGAGGAACAGATCATCATGAAAAACTGCCCTGCATCCCTAAAGACAAAAGGGACCACTCTCAGTGAACATGGTACTTCCAATTAACCTTATATCGCAAGTGATGAGAGCACAATCACCCAAATTCGAGCCTGATCGCGACGAATTGGCTGCGTCTAGACATTCCGCTAACGGACCGGTCCTCTGAGGAGCCAAGCCGCACTGCCACACCAGTAATTCAGTTTTAAAGCAATTTTTTTTTTTCCATGGCAACTAAGAGCACCACCCTCTGAGGCGAAAAGTCAAAAAATCCAAAGTGAAATGAATGGACTTTTCAAAAAGGATGTCGGGGTCCACTGAAAATACCATAGGCAGTCAGTCCATCGTGGTATGCACAAAAAGTCAAGGCTGGATTGTCAGCAGAGAATATTCTTCTCTACCCAATTCTGTTCGGACCACCAGCAGCTATCGCTATTACAAATATAGATATTTCTTTGCTTGTGACCTTTCTATCTTCATGGAGGGTTTTTTTTTTTTCGTTATGTTTTTCCTTTAGATTCCTGGTGAAAGTCTTGCCTGTCACGACCAGAGCATTCGGATCAAATGCCACACTGTTGACGAGGCTGAACGTGCGATACTGAGTCACCCCCAAGCTCAGTCCTCGGCTGCCCACCATCACGTTGGTCACGATGACGCCGGCCCTCCTTTCTCCTTAACAGATGGAGCGATCACTTGCCCTTAGCCTGTCATCTGTCGTATTTTGAATTACAGTTTCAGCGGCTTGAGGAAAAAGCAGCGCTCCGAGCGGTGCACGTTCACCCGTGTGAAAGATGGAATGGAGAGATGGGCTTCCGGTCAAAGGTTGCTCTTTGAGTTTCTACTCTGAACACAAGGAAGCCTCAGAAGCCCCTGAAATACATTGCATGAGTGAGTGGCTATCTAGGATTGGAAGAGGCATTGAAAAGAGGAGCTTCTTCTTTGTGTCATGGCTTAAAGGCTCAGCACTGGTATTAAAAGGCATCACAGCGCAAGTTTAGAGGATCTCCTCTGCGAACGACCCACCAATGCTAATGACACACATCACACACGCCTGTGTTCAGCAATACTTCCTGTTCTCATGATTCACACGGACGTGTGTCTCCTATCAAGGATAATGTGCCACAAAATCAATGGGTGGTGCAGCGGAGTGGACCGCGGTGACAGGCCAACACACGTGCAGGAGGGACCGCTGAGGACATTACAGCATGACAGCCAGGTAAATTGATATTGAAAAATTGCTCCGCGTGCCATAAAAATGTCAACGCAGAAGTGAGCTGACCTTTCCAGTCCTGTATGTTTAAGGGTTTAAATTTTTCACCTAAAGCTGAACATGAATCACACCTACCGTTCACCGCCCTTCCCCGCCGCAAAACACGACAGCGAAACACCTTCGCGAGATCTTCACCGCTGTGACTGGGGATGTGATGACTGATCAGTTTGCTTGCTTTTATTTCATTATTATAATTGTATTATTTCTATAAGAAGAGAGCACTGTTAGCAATAAGTCAGTCAGCTATAGATTTAAGGTCCATGACATGTTGAGTGTAGCATAACTTCATATCAACACGCAATACAAAGAATCAATATCATTTAGAATCAAGCAAATTCAATTCAAGCAGTTTTCACATTTTGACAGGAAACACTAATGTATTTTTACAAGTTAAAGAGAGTCGATTCAAATGGACTTTGTATCACATAAACGTAGGGGCACCTGGTGGCTGGGTGGTTAGGGAGTTATGATCGGAAGGTTGTAGGTTAGAATCCCAGGACTGCTAGTGGCACCACTGAGGCACTCTTGAGCAAGGGACCATCCCCACACACTGCTCCCTGGGTACCACACACACTGCTCCCTGGGTACCGCACACACTGTACCCCGGGTACCGCACACAATGTTCCCCGGGTACCGCACACACTGCTCCCCGGGTACTGCACACAATGTTCCCTGGGTACCGCACACACTGCTCCCCAGGTACCGCACACACTGCTCCCCGGGTACCGCACACACTGTTCCCCGGGTACCGCACACACTGCTCCCCGGGTACCGCACACACTGCTCCCCGGGTACCGCACACACTGCTCCCCGGGTACCGCGCCGGTGGCTGCCCACTGCTTCACTTGGTGAATGGGTTAAATGCAGAGAACAATTTTGCACTGTGTCATGCTGTAGTGTGTTCACGCCTGGCAAATGGACACTTATATGAATACCTTGACTCATAAATACACCCAGGAACATTTGCTCAGAGGTGTTATTAGTCACCCTGTCACTAGTCAACACTGTGATTCGTTTGCGGCTCATTCGCATATTGTAGCCTATTGCAGAGATCGAACTCGCGACAACCATTAATAGACAATATTGTGCAGCAAATTGTAGATTTTAGAGTAATAAAACCACAAAGAATGCTGGGAACAAAGTGTTTACTGGTTGATCCCGTCATGAGATCTGTTTATAAAGGTCCTTTGAAGAAGTAGTTTTTAGTTCTCCGGCCTGGATTGCTACTGTGAGGCTTCTTTCTTCAAACTGCCAGATGTAGACTTTATTCATGCCATTTGGACCACACTGTGGGATTCTGCTGTTTTCCAAGTACCCGCACTAGTGAAATATGCCACAGGGGTGCCTTTGAAGCATACAAGTGTATGATCCATTATAACTGAGAAGATTTTGTTTTTTTATACTTTTCAGTTTTACTGCAACAGCTACGAAAAAGTATCAGTTTCACATTAAGCAAGAATTCTGTTTTGAAAGAACTGACAACAAGCTGTGCACATTTGACTAGAAATGAAAAATGTCCTGAGAAATTAGCATTTTATGCTACAAACACACATTTGTATTTAACACCATTACATTTGTGTCTTACTTCAAATTAAAATGCCAAGATCCTTCAGAGACTATATATTAATTTAGCATTCTGCTGATTGTGGAAAATAACTCTTACATAGTTTGCAGATGTTATTCAGTTTTTTTAGTTATAGTTACACAGATTAGAAAACGCCTTCCGAGAGTTGAGCCAAGGAAAAAAAGGGGAGATGTTCTTGATGATGTTTTATTACACATTCTTGATATAAAATATAGAGCCCCCTTTTCCTTGAGACTTCAGCATGTCAATTTTAATGGTAGAATTTGATCTGTATAAAGCTTTGATAGGTCTGAAACAACATGTGTGGTTGATCCCTGTGGGACTGGATCAAATGCTGCATTGGCATCAATCTCATGATATCACTAATGTATCAAATCCGCATGCCCGAAACAGTGATTCATACCTATAACAGCAATTCACTTGACTCTGGATTTGCACTTCACTGAGGCTTTTACAATGAGGAACATATAAATGGCTCTCATTGCAACCATTAAAAACCTTCAGAGGCACAGAACCATGTCGAATGATAAATTTTAATGGCTTCGTGCCATACTGGCACTATGGAAACAGTTCTGTACCTGTATTTTTTCCCCCTAGAACCCTCTCTGGATGATCCAGTAATGAGCCATCTGTCATTGTCATTGTAATTAATCTGCTGGTATTTAGTGGATAATGAGATGCTGTCGTGTCGGCTTTTTTTTTTTTTTTTTCCCTTCCTCTTCTCCTTTTTTTGTTTTCGCCCGGTGCTCAGTGGAAGCCCTTTTCATTTGCCGGGAGTAAAGGCGAGGTGTCTGGCACATCGCTCTGCGGCCAGATGCGGCCTCTTGTTTACTTCTGAGCCTTTTTTAACCGACTGTCATTCAATGTACTGCCGTGTGGCAACCTTGTTTTAGTGCCACTGAAAAGCCACTGACAAATGTCACAGTGGAGACCAGGACGGCGCAAACGGTACAGTGCCTTCACTGACAAGGTATTCTCCTCCGCATCAGCGAGTGATGGCAGGATCATATGGGCCGCGACGTGTCTTCGCGGACGACTCGAGGAAGGTGCCAAATTTAGTGAACTGATCCCGGAGCTACGGCTTTCCACGCGGACTGGAAAATCTTTTTCAATCATAAGTGAAAATTAAACGGTGGGCCGAGCAGGCGGTCCACTTGAGATGGAAATTGCACTGCCACATGCAATATCTCACATGGAGGTATCGTCCGCGTGTCCGCATCACTTCCTGCTCAATCCCGTTCCGCAAGATGGAGGGAATTTCCCAGAAGAGAGTCTGAGAGTTTGCATTTAGTCTGCCATCCCCAGACCACGTGACTTCTCAGCGAGAGACACGAGGGAGCTTAATAAAGGATCAATGTATGTTTATTGCCTCTCGCAAATGCAAACGTTAACCTGAAACCCTTCGAAAACCTTCGCCTCTGCTATCTCTCATCTAGAAGCTGTGGCGAATCCAATTTGTAGGCAAATGGGGGTGAGGACGTGACAAAGCAAAATGTCAGCGGGCTTGAGATTAATGCAGTATGTTTGGGTGCATTCGTGCACTCTTCATTTCGCACTTCTGCTCCATCAAGTGCTTTAATTATTGGCGTCATTGGCTGGACCCTCTCAAGTGATTGATTTCTCCGGCTTATTGATGGAGGAGCAGGCAACGCTGCCTCTTTTAAGCCCGTGACTACGGAGAACTCGGCTGTTTGAGAGGAATAAAAGTGGGAAAAATGGAAATTAATTTGAAAGAAACAGAGGACCAATAGGGCCATAATGAATGGAGCACTCGGGGGTGGTGTGAGTGAGAGGGGCCTTGTGGGAAGGTTCTTCGTTGAGAGCTAAATGGGTGGATATGGGCAATTTACGTGGGCGGTCCAGTGTCAAGAATTGCCATAAAAGCCATGCTGACTAACTGCAGAAAGGGCTTTTGCTCACAGAAGGGTGTCTCTAGGGAGGCTGCGGTATAACGAGCCCAGCATATCACTCAACCATCAGAATTAATCAAAGACATTTAAATGAGCTTCACCAGCAAGTCTTGCGGTGTTTACAGTATCGCTACAGCAGCACTGAGAGACACAGATGAAAGTGTCTGTGGTTTCTGAATCAGTATTTAATAGCATCACAGAGGAGGGACCATTCACTGCTTATGACCTGCGGTCAGGTTTGTGGCAAGAGACTGTTTAATTTTATGGAGCGATTTCCTAAAGAATCTTTGCTGGATGACTCAATGGATGTGTTGAGTATGAAGAATCTCCACAAAACGTAGATGTTCTTTATCAGTGGTCAGTGTTTCCCCTATCATTAAATAAACTAGGCAATCGGACCATGTCAAAAACACAAGCCACGTGGCTTGGATGAGATACAGACACTAGAGTGCAAATGAAAACATTTACCGCCCAGATCTAATTTTTATGTAATGTGTTTATGTTTTGACTAAAGTAATATTCTCAATCTATTTTCAAACACAAATACACACTAACGTCAGATCCCAAGTCTGGAACAGTGTGATGTGGCAGTGCAATCCTTCTTTAACCAGATCTATTCAACTTCACAGTATGTAGTGTTGGTTTAAGAAGGTTTAAGGAACTGCAAACACTTTTCAAGTTTACAGAACTATGAACAACTATGAACACTTCATAACTTCACCTATTTTTTTATTTTTTAGACATTAGACTTTACACATTTCACTTTACTTTTACATATAATATAAACGTAAATGATGTATCTCTCTCTCTCTCTCTCTCTCTCTCTCTCTCTCTCTCACTCTCTCTGTCTCTCTATCTATCTATCTATCTATCTATCTATCTATCTATCTATCTATCTATCTATCCATCTACACATCAATCTAACATATTTATAAGGAAATCTATGCAAATAAGTCTTTGTCCCAAGATGAACTGTAAAGCAACTCCTGGTCAATTATAATATCACTTCTTGAAAATAATGAATGGAAAAATAATCCTGCAGTATGAAACTACTTTTGCCTTAAGTGTTTGTTAACACCATGTTTGCACAACTACACTCATTATTTTGAAAGGTCTACAGGCTTGAATAAAGTTAAACGAACACTGATGTCTATAATCAATGTTTTTTGGTGTATAATTTCATTCAACGACAAATCAAAGAAATTAACCATTTAGGAAACTTTATGTTGCAGGAAACTTTGAGCATTTTTGCCACAATAGTGCTTCCCAGCCCTGGTTCTGGAGTACCCTTGCACCCTTGCTTCCTCTTAGGGCAGTGGCCTAGTGGGGTTAGGGCATTGCCCCTGCAATCAGAAAGTTGTGGGTTCAAATCCCAGCACTGCTAGTGTCACCACTGAGGTACCGTCTCCACACGCTGCTCCCTGGGCAGCCCCAACGCAGTTTAATACAAGGGGCCACTTTACTCTAACAAACCCATCTCAAACAAGGGGGAGCTTGTTAATGATCAGATTAGAGCAAAGAAAACCAAAATGTGCTCCAAAAGAGGACCAAAGCTGGGAACCTCAGCTTCAACAACAATTTGCTCATAATTTTGTAGACTGAAGCCTGAGTAGAAGAGGATGAATATTGGAGAGGACACCAAGAAGACCTCGCCAGGCTGTCGTTATAGTTTCCAGATCAGACCTGAGGGAATGTCAAGGTTCAGCATGGCTAATGAGGAATACCAGCAACAACCACTCAAACACATGAACAGTGTGCAGAAGTCTCAAACCACCCCTCCTTTCTTCAAATTTTGCCTCCAATGAGCTAGACTTTCTTGTGTTTTCAGTCTTGAGGAATATGTCTCCAGGCTTCCCTTCTGAAGTTTTTGGCTTTTTTCAGTCCAGTCCTTGTACCTATGTGTGTAAATGTTTCATACGTAAACACAGCACAGCACACAGTGTGAACAGCACAGTGTTGTTCTCTGCATTTAACCCATTCACCAACTGAACCCACGGCATTCCAACTACAGGGGCAACTCCCTGACTGCCAGGCCTCCAGCCGCCCCTGACCAGTCACCTGTTTGTTGTTAGTTAAGCCACACAAAGCAAAACATAAAGGAATGAGGGGTGGCTCAGGACTTTTGCACAGCACTGTATGTTCGCACAGCTCTGAGGTCTTCCAACGCAAGCTTGTTGTCCAGAACACAAATCAGTCCAGCTGCAGTGAGCCCAAGAAAACGTTTAGCCATTGTTTGCCAGAGAGTCGAGCTCTCTCTCTCCCCGGAGATTTACGTCAGGGTCTATGTGTATTTAGCCCCAGCCCGTCTAAATCTTAGCTCGGGGTAACCATATATTGATTTCACAGACGAAATATGAGGTGAAAAATGCAGCGTACTTTTCCAAGGGCTCATAAACATGTCTGCTGTGTTCACCTGTTCATGTAAGAGGGAGAGAGAGAGAGAGAGAGAGAGAGAGACAGAGAGAGAGACAGCAAGAGAGAGAGGGAGGGAGAGAGAGGGAGAGAGAGAGAGAGAGAGAGAGAGAGAGAGAGACAGAGAGAGAGAGAGAGAAAGAGAGAACCATATGGTCAATAAGGATATGGTTTTTAATGACAGTAATGTTGCAGAAAGAGAGAAAAAGAGAGACAATGAGAAAGAGAGACAGTAAGACAGAGAGAGACAGTGTAATAAAGAGAGACAGTCAGAGACAGTGAGATAGAGAGAGAGAAAGAGAGACACAGTGATACAGAGAAAGAGAGAGAACCATATAGTCAATTAGATATGGTTTTTAATGACAGTAGTGTCACAGAAAGAGAAAAAGAGAGACAGCGAGATAGAGAGACAGTGAGACAGAGAAAGAGAGAGACAGTGATAAAGAGAAAGAGAGAGAACCACATAGTCAGTGAGCATATGTTTTTAATAACGGTAGCTTCACAGAGAGAGAGAGTGAAGGACAGAGAGACACATGGTCAATAAGGATGTGATTTTTTTATTGACAGTAGCTTCACAGATAGAGGCGGAGAAACAGAGAGAGAAAGACAGTGAGACAGAGAGACAGTGAGACACAGAGAGAGAAACAATGAGACGGAGACAAAGAAAGAGAGAAAGATAGTGAGACATATAGTCAATAAGGTGTTTTATGACAGTAGCTTCGCAGAGAGAGGGGGAGAAACAGAAAGAGAGAGACTGAGACAGTGAGACAGAGAGAGAGACAGAAAGAGAGACAGTGAGACAGAGAGAGAGAGATAAAGAGAAAGTGAGAGAGAGAGACAGTGAAACAGAGAGAGAAACAGTGAGTCGGAGACAGAGAGAGAAAGAGAGATAGCGAGAGTGAGACAGAGAGAGAGACAATGAGACAGAGAGAGAGAGACAGAGAGTCAGAGACAAAGAGAGAGAGATAGAGACAGAGAGAGAAAGATAGAGAGAGACAGAGAGACAGAGAGAAGAAAGAGAGACAGTGAGACAGACATAGAGAGACTGAGACAGAGACATATAATCAATACGGATGTGTAAATGACAGTAGCTTTGCATTTAGAGGGGGACAGACAGAGAGAGTTAGAGAACCATATAGTCAATAAGAAGTTTTAAAGTTTTTAACGCAGGATGTGTTTTTTGACATTAGCTTCGCAGAGACAGAGAGAGAGAGACAGAGAGAGAAAGAGAGAGAGAGAGAGAGTTATAGTAAACTTCGAGAACACCTTACTGTGCCCCCACTGTTTTACTCACCACAGGCAGCGCGAGGGCTGATAACTCTCTGATCTCTCTCTTCACCTCCTCAGGGAGCAAACAGCGGAGCCGCTTCCTGTGGTTGTTCGATCCGGACACACACAGAGAGTCTTCAGCCATGTTTCACTTCTCTCTCTTCACTACAGCCGCCATAAGACTCACCACTAGTCCAGTGTGGACACACACACACACACACACGCACACACACGCACACGCGCCTACACTGGAATCAAGGCAATAGGTCCCTGTTATCTCCTGCTCAGTCCTGGGTAAATCTGCTACTACTGATAACAGTAAAATGATTCTTGTTCTAATGTTTTGTCTCCAATTGTGTCGCAGTCAGGACCTGTCTCTCTCATCTGACCAGACGCGTGTGGAAGGGGGCGGGGCTGAGGTTCAGGTTACTCCCATCCCTGACAGACACAGGCAGCAGCCTTGCTGCAGTCCTTATAAATATTCTATAAGGACAAAAGAATTAGGACACGCCCGTTTTTAGGTCCCTCACTTCCAGTGAAGGACAAGCTTAATGTTTCAGCAGACCAAGACATTTTTGGACAACGCCATACTTCCAACGCTGTGGACACAGTTTGGGGAGGAACCTTTTCTATTCCAGCATGACTGTGTCTCCATATAGACATAGTTGGATGAGTTCGGTGTGGAAGAACTTGACTGGTCCACACAGAGTCCTGACCTCAGCCCTATTCAGCACCTTTGGGATGAACTGGAACGGAGATTGCGAGCCAGACTTTCTCGTCCAACATCAGTGTCTGACCTCATAAATGCTCCACAGAATGAATGGACAGAAATTCCCACAGAAACTCCAAAATCTTGTGGAAATCCTTCCAAAAACAGTGGAAGCTGTTATAGCTGCAAAGGGGGGGGAACTCCATATTAAAGTCCATGGATTTGAATGCAGTGTCAATAAAGTCCCTGTTGGTGTAGTGATAAGGTGTCCCAATACTTTTGTCCATATAGTGTATATAACGAGAAAAGAGTGGCCAAGTAGTAAAGAGGGTGTTCACCGCACGGGGGCAGCAAACAAGGCACTGAAGCC
The DNA here is from genome assembly GCA_037576975.1 of Alestes dentex. Lineage (NCBI taxonomy): Eukaryota > Metazoa > Chordata > Actinopteri > Characiformes > Alestidae > Alestes > Alestes dentex. The sequence continues at coordinate 20,737,745 of JBBIGA010000001.1, read as the reverse complement.
ACGGCTAAAAAGATAAAAAAGTAAAATGAGTAAACTTCATAACTAACATGATTAAAATGTCCTAAACACATTTACCAAATGTATGGATGTGTCCTTCTTTTCAATCAGAAAAAAAAACCAAAACATCCTATGACCAGAGGTACAAACGTTTGCATGTTATGCATGTTTGCATGTTAAAAAGATTCAGAAGATCCCACTGATCTGCCACCATAGAGCTCACTGCGATTTATTTTTAAATCAATATCTCTGAGTATGACAACCACTCCATGCCAGTGTCTATTCAGTTCCTACACTGATTCGTGATCACCTGAATCACATCTTATTTAACCCTCTGACCCTCCTGTGGGACATTTTTATCCACTTCACTTTTTTTTTTTTGGATCATTTTAGCTGTGTTAATGCGTATGGAATGAAACTTCCCAAGAGTCTGGAGTTTTTTCAGATCTTTACATTTTTAACTTCAACTCATTAATTATATCAATAATATGCTCTATACACCCAATTGTAACTCTCAGCGTCCTCGTGGCCACTTTTGGCCAATTGAAACCCATGAAAACTCCATTTTTAAAAATTCCTTGTTATTTACACTTTTAAATAATAAAATTCAGGTTAAAATGCTTTCATTCTAAACTTAACACTTGAGAAATTTATTTTGTAGTGTTTTCTTCCAGATGATGTCACTTATCCATTTTTGGCCACGCGAGCAATTTTATATAATAATCTTAGTTTCCGATATGGGAGTATGATGGATTACTGCACTCCAGTGGAACAAATGAATGACACAATTTTGACACAGGTGTGACCTTAAGGATGTCAGA
>JBBIGA010000001.1:20648304-20662189 GCA_037576975.1 Alestes dentex | reverse complement strand
ACACACACACACACACACACACACACACACACACACACACACACACACACACACACACAAATACACAAATACACACACGCATGCACATACACACACACCCACACATACACCAACACGTGCACACACACACACACGCGCGCGCGCACAGGTTTCAAATGCAAGCTCGGCAGATAGAGAGAGCAGCTTCAAGGGCCTCTGGTCTTCCTGGAGGATCAAAACAAACAGAGACAAACTGTCTTTGTTTGCTCTGGAGCGTGCTCATCTCCAGCTTTCCATCTGGTTTCTGGAACTGGACAGTGTCAACACGAACACAGAATGGCAGATGTCTCACTTTAACTCTGACACACAGATCGCTGAGAATTCCTCTGTAAATGTGCCGCTTCATTCCAGTGATAATGAAAGAGTCACGAACAGAGAGGGACATTTTGAGTGTTTACCAGTAATTACACAGTAACAAGTAATTTGCTTAAGCTCAAATAGTGAAAGGTCACTGCAGCCCATGCAACAAAACAACATGTAAATACCATGAGCTATATATATATATTTTCACAGCAGTGTTCCTTTAACACAGTTACAGTTTTCTTAACAATTTAGCACTAAAATAAATTAAAAATGCTAAATTGGCATGAAAAAAACGATTGCTGAACCGCGAATAAGTGGTGGTATATTGTATATAGACGCAGGCGTGTGCATGTGTGAGCACAAAAAAGCCACGAACTTTCAAAATGAAAGTAATTAAAACAAAAAACTGCGTTAAAGCGCGATAAAATAATTGTCGGCGTCAAGTAAATGATACGTTAACGCCACAATGCGTTAACTTGCCCAGCCCTAATACACACACACACACACACACACACACACACACACACACACACACACACACACACATTATCACAAAAAACACAAAAATACATTATTTGGTATTTTTTCACCAGATAGTTTACAATATCTCCACACTTTACTGTCTTTCATCACCATTCTCACCGTGACCCTGTCCTACATCAGGGGAACTCTGTTCCAGTCCCGAGGGGCTCCTGTCAAGCACTGTTTGGAGATTACTCCGCTTCAACACGCCCACTGAACCTGACCATTAACAGAGGAGTGGAATCAGGTGTGTTTGAGGAGGGAAATCACCAAACTGTGCTGGCCTCTAGCCCTTGACGACAGGAATTAACACCCCTGTCCTAAACGACGGCCTATTTGCTGTGCAGTGCTCTCTTCTGAGAGTCTGTCATTTTGTAGTGGAAAACACAGCAGAGACCATAGAGTGCACTCGCACAATCCCACAATGCACTGGACATGGAATAGACAAAATATTTCACATTTTCGCCATTTAGCAGACGCAATGTACTGTTCGTTTGTCATTCCTTGTCCAACACATTTCAGATCAATGCACACACCTGTTTAAGGTTAGTATCTGAAATTAATGTAATCAAATTTGATTAATTGAATCAAAATAACAGCTATGCTCTTTATGTAGCGCTACATGTGCTGATTGCACCACCACCTTGAATGCAGTGAGGCAACGTTCTTTGCACTGAAGGTCACAGAACGTTGGTTGAATGTAGATTCACATACACCTTGATACAAAGAAAAAACTCCGGCTGAATGTCTCACAAACGCTTGACGTATACAGACATTAATCACACAGCTAAAAGTTACACTATTACATTCATTAGTAACTTGACACGTATCACTGTGAACAAAATACAGCCTTAAACACAAAGTAGCAGACCCTGAAGGAAAGTTAGAATGGCACAGACAGTCAGTACAGAATGACCGTACAGCTGCAGTTTACACTAGCTAGATAACTACGTGTTATATTAACACAGTCCCTGCCATCCAGGTGACACTTCCCAAATGTTAGAACCACTCTACCTACCTTCATGTTATGCTAGCACACCACAAGCTGACCAAATGCAGGGCTCCAGATGGCGACTAAAATGGTTGTGAGGGGTCGGTGTCAGAGTGTGGCGAGTCTGGGGGGCTGGGGGCCCGGCTGTCCACAGTACCACCCCTCTGTCGTCTCATCATGGCATACCTTGGGCCCGCACCACAGCCATGAGGGGGTGCTCAGGTAGCCATTCCAGTCATCCAAATTATTATTATTATTGTTATTATTATACATAAAAATAAATAAACACAAAGTAATACTCCTCTCCCCAGAAACCCCCTTCCATGTGATCCAGCTTCCATCTCCCTGGCCCGTATATTCACTCACACACACACACACACACACACATATGTGGACACTGTCACTCATACGGCCCTCCTGTTTATTTTCATCAGACATGTCTGTCTATCACCTCATCCTGTCAACATGTATGCAGTCCTATCTAGCCTCTGCAACTGCTGTTAATGTTATGTCAGTGTCTCTGTTTTATGTCATGTACATGTGTTGTTTTGTTCCATTCTGTCCCTGTAACTTTCTACTCGTTTGCAAATAACACAAAAATAATAATCAAATAAAATGTTCGCCAGAGCAACTAGATTATTTATTTTGCGACCAGTTTTATCATTTTAGTCACCAATGGCGATCGTCTCTCACAACCAAGGGAAATTAGAATAACTAAAAGTAAAAGAGAAATGACCTCGTATAATGATGTGCAGATACGTCCACCTGAGTCTGTCGTTCCGACTACACCGTCACGTGATTATAGTGAGGCTCGATCGAGAGCCAGTGATGGGGATTTCGTCTCTTTCTAATGTGTCGGATCATTTGGATCAGATCACTAAGTGGATCCGGCTCTCTTGGCTCCCTGACGGCTCTTCGTTTTACCAAATTTAGTCAAAGAAGCGACTCGTTCGCGACACAACTATCGGGAGCAGTGCTGACAGCTTGAGGTTCCTTCGAAACGCGTTCCAAAATCTAACAAAAATAAACACTAACTACATGAGAAACATTGTGTTTTACTTTGGCAACGGTTTAGTCCGTGTCGTGATTTCTGGTTTTATTTTAACACTCTTTACACGGGACAAGACGTGCCGTGAAAATATATTTTTATTTATGTCACATTTGACAGAGATCACGGCTCCTAAAAAAATAATTTGGCTCCCAAATATTTTGTGTTTAGGAGCCATTGGCTTCAAAGGTTTTTGTTTTTTGGTCTGGAGCCCTGACATGTATCACCAGCACAGCACTAGCCAGCCAAGTGGGCACAAGTCTAAAGCCACATCACGCCCTAAAACTACAGGTGTAGAAGTACTGCTGGCGCTCTAGACTTGCAGATGATCCACAGGTTGGGAGGGGAGGTGAAGGCTTGTATATGTGAGGGGGCGGGCGGCCTGGAGGAGTCACGCCGAGGCGACGGAACAGTCAGAGGAACACGAGGGGGAGAGCATCCAGCTGGTATTTCAGTAAGACCTCCCAGTCAGAAGGGAGGGGGGAGGGCAAACACTCCAGGACCAAATAATTACAGGGACGTGTCGGCACTACACTACTGGGACCTCCCCGCCGACGGCAGGGAGAAACCCAGGGGCAGGCCGAGGGTACGCACCAGGCATTACTCTCCTCTGATAGGTCACATCATATGGGCCTGCCTTTACAGCAGGGGTGTCAGGCTCTGGTCCTGGAGGGCCTGTGTCCTGCACAGTCTGATGGTTCTACTCCTCAAACACATTCACTAAACCTGACAATTACCTGGCGAGGAGAACCAGGAGTTTCTGAGCAGGGGAATCACCAAAGCGGGCTGGACCACGACCCTCCAGGACTGGACTTCGACACCCCTGCTTTACGGTCTTCAGGGTTTAGGACTGGGAGGTTCACTTTAATGAAGCACTTATCCGAAGTTCCATCATTTATTTCCATCCTTATCCTCATATGTTTGCCAGTTTCGCAATTTCCTCTATAGGTCACTTGCCTGGAGTGTGTATCCTCTGTTTTTTTTGTGTGCTGTGTCTCTTGCAGCCCCCTGCGCTCCTTCTTCAATCCTCCGGTTGACCCTCTCCATGTGGGAACATGTCTGAGTAATAAACCATGTAGCCTGGTGGGTCTTCAGCTTAACCTCACACACACAAAGACCTACACCACTGTAGACACTGCCTCTACAGTCACACCCTCAAAATCTCCATAAAGTAGCTCTGGCAAACACAGACACTGAACACAAACCGTCACGCGCCAGGCATTTATTTTGACAGTATTCGGTAGATGAGTGTCATCTCAGAAAAACAAAGCAAACATCAGGGGTCTGCTCCTCCGTCTAGTGCCTGTGGAGTGTTTGTTTGGAATTCAAGAGCGTCTGCCAGCAGTGCCAGCTACCGCTACAGCTTGGCACGTCTCAACCAACCAGCTTTCGAATGCTTCTCACACACACACACACACACACACAAATAAAACTGTTCTCTATTATCAATTACAAAGAGGCAGATCAGCAATGCGAAGCCTAACAGGGTGCCGTGTTACAGGATGAGCTTGGGCAATTCAAGAATCACAATTAACAATATTACAACAATATTATCTGCCATTTTTTATTAATAGACTGATCTGTGAGGCTGCTCAAAAACCCCCTTTTTTTCTCCTCAGTGTTTTAGTGATTCATCTGCTTTAAACTACTTTGTTTCTACAGTTTGTCTGGGTTTTTTTCTTTGTGTGATCTAGCTGACATTTCTAACAGAAAGTGGAAGTGGCTTAAACCTCAAATGAGTGTGAAGCGCCGGAGGGGGATTTATTTACGGACGGATGGCTGACTAATCAAGTACTGACCTTAACATGCTTATGGAATGCAATCTAGACTTACTATATTCACATGTTAAAATTCAGTGTTTTTATGGCGCTTGCATGATAACTGTTCTGAAGTCTTGCAGTGCAGGCCTGAATGGATCTATAGCGCCTCCCAGAAGGCACTAATGTAAACAAACAGTTCCCCCCGGGTGAGAGCCATCCTGGGTTAAACTCATTAGTACTTCTGGGAATTCTGACAAATCCAATCGAAAGTTTCATTGCAAAGTAAATAGGCAGCTTTAAAAAGTCAAAGTTTCTTTAAAATAATGCTCATAACACATTTCCCCATGAGCAGGAGCTGCAAGATATGAATGAATGCCAAATAAATAAATAAAAAAAATACACATTTTTCAAAGAGACAAACTAGGCCCCTGGGCTCTGGTCTGTTAAACATCTCTTGCTGGACAATAGAAATGAGGTCATATACCAGATGAAAAATTCCAATTGTTAGTGAAAAATGATTATTTCCCAACCCTGCTGGAGAATCTGTGTGCATTCACGTGTGTGTGTGTGTGTTTGAAACGGTGTGATTTGCATATCAAGGCCGTTTTAAAACCAAAGACCGGAACAGTCGAGCTCAGGCTCATCGCCACAGAGACAGAGAGCAGGATCAGAACGATGCAGCTCAACAGCAGAGCACGCAGAGGTGTGCCCGGCGCTTCTGGGACATGCCATGCCGTCTCGCTGCACAAACACACAAAGCGGGCCGCCTTCGCAGCAGCCATGAGGGCAGATAAGGCCGCAAATGGAGTGAGAAGTGGAGCAGTGTGTGTGTGGAACATTTCCTGTTGGCTCCAAGCACTTCCCTGAGTCTGTGGGACTGGAAGCTTGCCTGAGCAAAGTCTGGCCACTGCTCCACAGGTCCAGCACCACAGATGACTGGAGCTGGAGCCTTTCAACCCACTCCACACTCTCGCATGAAGCACACGAAGCCGACGTCCCACACAGGCTCGGCTCGTCAGACTCTAATGAGCCTCACACATACTGAGCCATTGTCTCACAGGCCGGCCGAGCCTGCTGCCGAAAAGGCTTTTTCAGGTGAAATTCCTTTCAGCAGCATTTCACTTAATAGTGCTGGGCGATTATCTGTGCATTAGTCCCAGTTTTAGTTCACCGTGGTGAAGGGATTCTGTTAGAGCACAACAAAATCTGGCGTTTCCTAAAGGGCCGGCCAGGCCCTGGGTGACGTGGGTTTGGGGCAGAGCTGCATAATATATGAGCTATTCATCATTTGGCAAGTCTTTAATGATTCAAAATAATAATTCACCAATATCTTTTTAAAAGGGCCCATATTCTACATGTTCCTATTATACATGCACACAACGACATACATATACTGCTGCATTGTTGTAAAAAAAAAGAAAATGAGTACAACAAAAATGCCTTATATTACAGTGTGCTCTGTCACAACCTGTAGACACAAATGCTATATCCATGTTACTCAAAAACTTGTAGCAAACAGTTGCACACGCAGAAACGGTGGTGAAACTGTGGTTCTAACACGACAGCAGTGGCTCAGCTATATGCAAGCAGTTCAGTTTAGAACATCGTCCATTTTCCTGCTTCTAAAACACATCCGTTTTCAGAACTGACTGTTCACTCGTTGCCTAGTAGCTCCGACCCATAGACAGGTGTGACCTTAACCAGACAATGTTATTCACTTCACCTGTCAGTGGTTTCAGTGTTGGACAGATCAGTGTATATGCTGGGTGCCCCACCTCCTCAGAGCGTCGGGATCTCTTTGTCACTTTTTTCTCCCTTTATGTCACTTTTCTCTCTCTTTATGTCACTTTTTTCTCCCTTTATGTCACTTTTCTCTCTCGTTATGTCACTTTTTTCTCCCTTTATGTCACTTTCTTCTCCCTGTGTGTTCTGAATGTTCTGCTTATTTTCACTACATTCTCCAGTATTACCCATCCTAAACTCAGCCTTCTTTTTCATAGTTCTTGTCAAAGAAGACACTTCTGTGCCATCTTTCGAAGTGCGCTTCTTTCATTATTTACCGCCTGTACTTGTGAAGGCATTATTAGGTTATAAATGTTTGCTTTTTCCAGCCAAGCCTTCAAAAGTTTTATTCAACACATGGAAACACACACTGCTGTGCAAGATTAAAGCTCCGTTTTTAAAAAAGCTTGCCGTGCTCCACCTCATTTTTGTCTCAGTGTTTGATCCTGTTTTTTGTTCCTCCAACAGAAATTGTACCAACATTGTCTACATTAAAGCCAAAGTGGGAATTTAGATACTCGTTTAATATTTGAGTTATGTGAGGACTTTTATGTTCATGCTGTCAACATTAAAAAACAAAATACTGCACAGAACTGCTACACAAAGGGCCGCAAAGTTACACTGGAGGCTTTTTTAAAGGGGAAAAAAACAATAAATAGCTTTAGAACTTTGTTATATCTCTTCATCAGTTCCTGAAACTTTGCCATTGTCATGTTTGGGATAAAAAAAAAAAAAAAACTAAGACAGGGGTGTCATCCAGATCTAGAGGGTCAATGTCCAGCACAGTTTAGAGAATTCTCTGCTCACTAGTTCATTACAAGGTGTAGTGGATGTGTCTGAGGAGGAAAAAACTGTACCTGACATCTGTCCTTCAGGGTTTAACACTGTTGAATAGGGCCGACACTACCGATCATATGAAGTAAACTTGCAATTATTTTCATGATCATCTTAAACTAGATGCATTTCTGCAAGGTGTTGCCCTGGAAGCACCTTAAACACTGGTTTTATAGGCAAAAGGTTTGTGTTAATAAAAAAACTAAATAAATAATTAATAATAATAATAATAATTGTTTTCTTTGGCATGAGCAGGTAAATACAGTAATAAATGAATTGAATTTACAGTAACAAAAATACAGGGCTTTGAGAAGAACAAAATGAAAAACAGGAGAACACTCGAGACGCTCCACGGGGGAAATTCTGGACGATGCCTGAACGAGCCTCGGCTGCTCAGCATCCGATTGCCTTGTTAAGCACCGCGTCCAAACATAAACGACCAGCACAAGGACGTCACAAAGAAAATAAAGGGGGAGGATACCGGCAGTTTCTGCGCATGTGCAGAGGGTTCCGTGAACAATTATTAGTTTGGTTCTCAGAAAAAATCTGCGAGAGAATGAAACTGCGAATGCTGTAATAATAAAACTTAAGAAGAACAATAATGTGATTTGCAATTTTCAGCACCCAACAAATCATCTGACTAGAAATTTTTACCTACAATACTTGCATTTGAGAAAGTGTAGGTTTCAGGTGTAGATTTCCTTTTAGTGATGTGCAGTGTCAATAGCCTCCTTGTGGAGACTGTGCACATGGCCCACAATTTCAAAAACAGACTAGTGAACACAACATTTGTCTAATTTCTTATACCTAACAACACATACCTTTTTCAACTATGTAAAGCAAAACTATGGTAAGTTCAGATACCCATGTATTCAAATATCCACACCTCTACTCTTTACCTTTTCCACCACATCTGTCAGCAGCGGCTGGAGTGTGTGCGCGCTGGGCTTTGGAGTGTGAACACCTCGCTTCGCTGACACAGAATCCCCCTCATCACGGACAATGCAGCTTTCTGTCAAAGGTCTCCAGAGAGCTCAGTGCACTTCCTGTTTTCCAGGCTCCTCATAGAGCAGGTCTGTTTGATGGGGCCTGCTCAGACCCTCATTCAAAAGCCCACCACAAGTAAGAGCCACGGTTCTACTCCACCACTGAGGCAGAGAACAGGTATACGTTATCGGGCTGCAGTTTAATTTACCCAGCGGAGCACAGATCAGAGAGAAATTCCTGCACGGCAAGAGTACAAAGGTGCCGTGGCCATTGGAAAGCGCTTTACCATACAAACCGGGAGAAGTCTAGAGTCTAACCGCAGAGGGAAGTTGAGCACTAACGCAAACAAACTGCCACCCGAGCAAATATTCTGCAGGTTTATGGTTAAGATGGCTTCACGCTCATGCAGAAATTAAGAAAATAGAATTGTCCGACCTTTCCCTCTGAACAGCGAAGGGGGATTATGGCACGTTCTGCCATGGTGGAGGTGTTTGCACTGGCAGCTTAGTGAAAAGGCACAGGTGCACGGCAGCCTTTTAACCTCTTGCTGTAAAGACCGGCAAACCCGAACAAAAGAGACAACGGGGGGGTCGGGGCGGTCAAGCTGGCGATTAATGCACGAGTTGAGGCCAATTACACCAGGAATGTAAAGGCCCTCACACCTGGAGCCAACGTGTTAAAGCATAAACCTTCATGGTGCTGTTCTAAGAAAGGTTTCCTATCGATGATTAGGACAACAAACAGCTTAGAACACTACGGAATACTCCAGCGTTTTTCAACCAACTCTCGATCACACGCAATCATTCCAGCTCATTTCCCTAAACTCAGAAAAGAATGGAAAACCTAAGGTATATGTATAATAGAAGCCTCCGGACAGTTGCTACATTACTTCTGTAAACCTTTATGTGACGGATTTCAGCAACTGCCCAACGGGCTTCTATTTTAAGCAAGTCGGAGTGGCTGAGATGTCTGAGCTACAGAATCCTGCATAATATAACATGACTTGGAATCCCATGGGTTAGACTTTGATTATTGAGTGGAACCCCCTGAAAGATTTCACTGTTACCCTAACAATTTCAACCAAAAGGTAACCAAAGGTTAAAAAGGAGTAGATGATATACACTATATAGGCAAAAGTATTGGGACACATCTGTTTTACAGGGTTTGGGCCCCTTACTTCCAGTGAAGGTCAATCTTAATGCTTCAGCAGACCAAGACATTAAGGACACGCCATGATTCCAACTTTGTGGACCCAGTTTGGGGAAGATCCTTTTTTTTATTCCAGCATGACTGTGTCCCAGTGCACAAAGCAGCTCCATGACGACATGCTTGGATGAGTTCAGTTCTTGGATGAGAAGAACTTGACCTCAACCCCATCCAGCACCTTTGGGATGAACTGGAAGGGAGATCGTGAGCCAGACCTTCTCGTCCAACATCAGTCTGACTTCATAAATCCGCTACAGCAGCAATTCTCAAAGTCTGGACCCCGGTCCATATCCGGACTGAACTGCAGGTCATTCCGGACCCAGTCCACACATCATATTAGGAATGTATTGATGCAATGCAATTAAGTGTATGTTTCAATAAATTATTAGTTTTGTAAAATATAATGTATTTTAGATTTCTACAGCGATCCTGGCCTGAGATTAACTAAAGCAACGGTCGGAGCACGTATGACGCAACGTTGGCGCACTTCAATTCTCGGGCTTCGCTTCCACATTAGCAAGTCCGCTAAGGCTAACGGGCGTTCACGCTCAGTCCTGCGAGCACAACTGAGAGAAATACCTGCGCTACTGTAAGAGTCTCCAGAGACTGAGGTGTTGTGTCCCGTTGCCACTTTACTTGTTGAGGCATAAAAGTAATTAAGTTAATCAAGATTATTGTTAAATCTACAGTGCAAACTGCACTTTACTGTCAAAAGTGAGAGTGGATTTGGTTCACAGGCAAACAATTTTAGGCAAACAGCGCCGTTTCTTTTGATTGTATGTTGTAAGCAAATTTAATAAAATGGATTAAAAGGGATCCCATGTCGTCCCAGACCTTTGACCTTATCTAGAAGTTAGATTTGGACCTTTGAATATGAAGTTTCAGAACCCCTTTTCTACAGAATGAATGGGCACAAATTCTCACAAAAACACTCCAAAATCTTGCGGAAAGCCTTCCAAGAAGACTGGAAACTGCTGTAGCTCCACAAGGGGACCAGCCCCATATTAAAGTCTATGTATTTGAATGAAATGTCATTAAAGCCTGACTTGGTGTAATGGTCAGCTGTCCCAATATTTTTGTCCATTTAGTATAGGTGACGTCCCCCACTCACTGCACTGGACAAAAATAAACTGAGAAACCCTGAGAAACCCTGAGAAAACCTGGACAGAGTCCACTGTAGTTAGTGAAGGCATTTTAAAGGCATTTTAAATCACGGTACTTCAAACTGGCGTGTGTTCAAATATGCTTGATGCAGTTTGACAGAATATTACACAGCTGTCATGAGCGCGTGAGTCATTGGTCTGGCAGAGCAGGGAAAACACCATAACGTGCAGGAAGGAGACTGAGAACCACTTCTCTGAATACAACAGAGCACCCAGAGGAAGTGCTGATATAGGTACTTGGCTAAAAAGAGGTCGTACTTAATAATAGATGTCAGAAAGGACATCCATCCGCTGGCCTTTGTTTGTACTGTGTGATCTTTGGCCTCTACTTGTGTGGCTGTAGGGAGCGCCAATGCATGATGCTAGAACCGTGTTTGCACTCTGCCAGCTGTCTGTTTGTGCTCTCAACTCAACGGAACATTGACCGCTCTGCTTTACTGCAACCTCTCCTCCTCCAAACAGCCCTAAAAACGAAATGTGGCATGGCTAATTACCCCCCCCCATCTCAAATCCAGCAAAACGCCCAGCCTGCATCAGCTCAGCATACATATTCACACTATTCAATGATAAAATTAATATCATAAAGCAGATTTCATAATAGCCCCACACACACACACACTCTCTCTCTCTCGATGTTTCAACACTGCTTATCAAGCCAAAATCTATTGCACAAGAAAGAGAGAGATAACAGTATGTGGGAGAGGCACAGATACAAGCACTTTAAACTCCTGGCACAACACTATATCTGGTAACTATATGGGAACTTTTGTGCTTTCATTTTTACAAAGACACTGTATCTTAGGAACTAGTTTACAGTGAGCTCCAGGTCATTGACCTGGAACTTCCAGTCCACGAGAAAATTCCAGCGTTGAGCAACGAATCAGATGGAATACTGATCAGAGCTTCTTCCGTCTTCCATGGCATCTGAGGACAACTTGCCCTGAAAATGAAATGAAACTTAACGTACGTGATGATAAGAATCTAGATGATGTATATTCTTGGCCTCAAGCCAAAGGATATAACAAGATAGGAACTAGATGGAGATCTTGCTCTCTGGGGGAGAAAAATACAAGCTTCAATATGTTGGATTAAATACAGTTTTAAGACTTAGCCCCCTGGGAATGGTAGGGCTGTCTGACGAATCAATTCTGAAAGATGATTTCACCATCTCGTAAGTTACATGTGAAAATGTACATTTTCAATGTAGTGAGGACTTTTTTGTTTGATAATGCATGTTTCATACTCACCTCCTGGTTTCTCTTACAGCAAGAAGCAAACTCTGATGAAATCACCCACTTCTATGCATTTTCCCCCCATTCTTTTTTTCATGTTTTTAAACATTTTATTCCTTACCAGTAAAGTTTTATTAAAGGAAAAGCTGTGCACAGTTCGTTATTCCATTCAAGTACACAGATTTCGTTTGAAACTCTCAGTTTGACTGCTTAAAAATATCATCAGAGCTCGATTGTTACCCTAATCAACAGTGACTATCCGACTCCGCAGCTCCGTCACTGGGGGTTATAGAGTTATAGAGCGGCCAATCACAAGTCAGTGCACTTAGTCACATCTGCGTTCACTCCTGTGGGAACCTGGGGCTCATTCCATTATCTGCAGCCTTCAAAAGACCCACATCTGCTTGACCCCAGTCTGAAAAAGGAAAATCAGTTTGTGTCCAAGAAGCTGTGGGACAGTCCACTAGGGGACCACAGCCGTGGATACAACAGATGGGAAAGAGGAGTCTGCACCAAACTGACTAGCAAAAAGGCCTGCTGTTCCGATGTTCAAGCTAAGGTTGAAGGCGATATGGGGAAAAAAAAAAAATCATAAAAATGTACAATGACATCATTGATCAAAGTGTGCGACTGTGAATATTTTCCTCATCGCTCTAAATTATCACCCACTATATAACACAGTTTCTGAACATACAGTGAAAAGCATCAGTATCAACACTGACCGACCTTGTTTCACTCAAAAGAGAGCATTACTAGCTCTTTAATTTAGTTCAGTGTAGTCAGAATCAGAATTTCCCCGAAGGTATCTGCTTATGCAAAGACGGCGACGACACACAGAGACACAAAGACAAGAATAAAATAAAATGTAATATAAAGTCAAAATCAAACTCTTCAGAAAGTACTCTAAAAGCAAAACGCTGCAGTCGGTGAGAGTGAAAAACGCTACAGGACCACCTGGAGGATTCTGTCTTATCAAATCTCAGAACAACAAAAATATCAAGATACATACTGTGAATTGTGAAAATGTCTACAAGTATCACGAATTTTTGCAAATCAGACACCACTACAATAACACTGACCAAGCTTCGTGCATGCTGCTTCTAAAAAACAGACAAGAACGTCTACTTTAAACTGCAGGATCTATATTGCATAAAAGTTCATTTGGTGTCACCTTCACTTCAGAATGTCTTTGAGAACAATAGAGGGAAGGGTCAAACCACATCATCTGTTTGAACAACCACTGTGTCACTGCCTGTGAAACTGACTGGAGGCTGCTGAACCACCCCGTTCCCACGTGACTCGACACAAACAAGTAGGACTGCTCGAGTCCAAGTGCACACACCTGCAATCGCAGAAAGACACACAGGGAGCACTTGCCACCCGGAAAAGGTGCCACCAGCGCGTAAAAACCATGACAAGTTCCTGCAAGTGACGCAGGAGGCAAGCCAGGAGAACTGCAAATCCAGACCGTCAAGTGTTCAGGCAGTAAACATGTTTGTGTAGGGGTTTACTCTGACGAAAGTGACGGTTACACCACGGCCCACGTTTCCTGTTCCCAAACAAGAGCGGGACCATGGCACCCAGCCCGTGAAGATGTGCTCACACATGAGCCTTCAGAGATAAACCCTCCTCGGGCTACACGGTCAACAATGAAACGATAGGGCATGCCAAGCCATACCATGCGCCAACTCTAGTCCAATTCAAGCAGAACTGGTTGCATTTGCAGTTGGTAGAACCAAATAATAGAACTCAAACCACTCAGAACGGAAAGTGGCATAACAGGAATGCAGAAACTTTCAAAACGATATATCCAATAAAGTTCCCAGATACTCTGTACAAGAAAGACCCGTGCAGAAATCACAAAACGGATATACATTCCTGGAGTATTCCTTCACAGAGCAATTAGTTGGAGGAGTTGTTCTACGAGCATGGAAACTACTCAAACGTCAGAACCAGGGTTGGGGGGGGGGGGGTTCCAGAGCTCCAGTAGGGAATGCTGTCCCTCTAGCCTTGCTCCA
>JBBIGA010000001.1:20619510-20631718 GCA_037576975.1 Alestes dentex | reverse complement strand
CACACACGCACATGCACACACACACACACACACATACACATGCACACACACACACACACACACACACACACACACGCACATGCACACACACACACACACACATAGACACACACACAAACACACACACACACATGCATACACACACATACACACATACACACACGCATACACACACACACATTTGCTAGCACTGTTCATGCCAACCCTAAAATGAAAGATGAAAGAACACCTCACGTTTACACACCGCTGGCAGACATATCATTTATCTCCCTTTTCTACGAGGTCAAAGCACTCAGAACGTAATGGCTGGTGCTCCCCCTCCTCTACTCTGTCTTTACAGTGCTATGTATGAGACAGCGTCTCTCCATAATTACAGAACTGGAGCTGGGTTTCCTTAGGCCTCGTGCTGCACACATCTGGAGGGGGCTTGGTCCATCAGTCTCAAAACAATTACATTTACTGACAGGGGACTTGTGAGTGAGAGCTCCCCCAGGGGCACTTGAGTGTGTGCTCATCGCCAGCAAAGTTGTGTATGAAGCTCTTACCACAGCCATCACTCTGCCTTTTTCCATCCATGGTGCTTTGAGAACCGCGAGCCCTACAGTCGTACATTTG
This sequence comes from Alestes dentex, assembly GCA_037576975.1. NCBI lineage: Eukaryota > Metazoa > Chordata > Actinopteri > Characiformes > Alestidae > Alestes > Alestes dentex. The sequence goes on along the minus strand of JBBIGA010000001.1, from coordinate 20,631,103 downwards.
TCCACTTATCAATTAGTACACTTCCACAAACTAGCCTACTAAGATCTAATGGAAGGGTGGTGGAGGCCGAGTGGGTGGGATACCTGCCTCTGGACCAAGAGGTCATGGGTTTGAATCCTACCTTCAGCAAGCCACCACTGGGTTCCTGAGCGACACCCTTAACCCCAAGTTCCTCCAGGGAGGCTGCCCCCTGTAGTTAGGGAATGGAAGTCGCTTTGGACTTCCATTACCTAACTAAATGCAGTAAATGTTAGAGAAAACTTGTCTTTTATTTCGCAGCTGATCCACTTCTTTGTAACCTTTAATGTATTGCATCATTTACATGGAATATGGCCCAAACGTTTGGAATATGGCCCAAATATTTTTGCCTAAACAAAGCATGAATTGATGGTAGGATGCGGTCAGTAACATCACAGCCAGCATGGCACTAATATTCTTTATAAAGACTTGAATCATTTAAAAGTTTATACAATAAAATAAAAATGTGGCCCCTTGTACTTAATGGTATAGTACAATACTAGTAATGGGCTGTTATTTTCTGCGTATGTAAGTGAATTATTTACCTCCTGTGTCAGTCCCTCAGGTAGTTGTGGTTGCCATGCTATACTCCTTAAAATATCTCATTTCAATAGGCCATTGGAAGGCCAACACGTGCCTTGAGCCACAAAAATATTTGCTCTATATTGTGTAACTACTGCTTATGTGAGCAGTGAGTTTAGAATCATTCAGTTATCACGAACAAACTGATGCACCACATTGGACAAGTTCTACAGTTGGACAGGCTTCCTCTTCCTCCAGATCCACACTGTATGAACGGACCTGAACAGTGTTTAATCCACAGGACGAGACATTATTATTCATGTGACTGACTAGCAAAAGGACTTTTTTCACCTTTTAGTGAACTATAAGCTTGCAGAACTATCCTGAACGAGATCTGCACAAGCCTTGTCCCAGTTGGGCACAATGGTAGTCCATTGATCTTCATTTGAACGCAATCATTTACTGTCCCACAGAGATTAGCTCCAATCTGCATTCTGGACTCTAGTTCTGACAACAATCTGCCACACAACTGATTGCATAAGATACAATCAGTCAAGGCCATTTGAAGTTAATTAGCTGGACTAAGTGTGGCGGACTTTGGCTGGAGCTAGACTTGTGACCAGTGCTGTAGAATATGCCATTTCTTCTTTTGGAGTTACTGGTTTGGGCAAAAATCGCATTGCATGACATGCATGTCACCTAAGTATGTCCCAAATGCATACTTTCGAACCCAGCACCCCCCTTTTTGCCCTAATGGTGCCTTGTTTACGCTCAAAGTTCCTTGGCATGTCCTTGTTTACTACATGCAAGTGCTTTAAAAATGATGGAAAATAGTTCTGTGAAGCCTGTGTGTGAATATTCAGTAACATTCACTTCACTCCAACCGTTCAAGTCATCCTTACTTCACTTCAAAATATCCTATTGCATACAGCTTAATACGGACTGTGCCCAAAAGTAGTGAGTATTATGCCACCATGACACCATGCTACACCCACAAGAGTCCTAATGCTATATTTGAATTTGATTTAGATAAAAGCACCTGCCGAATGACGTGAATTAACTGCTTTTTGTTCAAATATTTCTGTATGTAGCAAGAGCTCTCTTTGCCCAGTAAAACACTACATAGTGAACGGAAGCCTAGGAAAATGAGGTGAGTCTTGGGATAAGCCCAACTGGCTAAGCTCATAATGACAGTAGGTCTAGTGACGCCCTGTTGCACGCACACAGTACCTCATGGTAGTACGGCATACAGATATAAAGAGTATTATATACTGCAAAATAAGCCCTGTACAACATACCCAACACTGCATGCTACTGCTAATATCACTGTTCTTGTGACTGTGGACCAGAAACTAAAATGAGAGCCAAGTTACTCTGATGGAAAGACATCCTAGAGCCCTCAGACCTGAACAAGCCCCAACAAAACGAAACACTTGACTGGTGCTCCATACCTGTATTTGATGCTAGAAGAAACAAATCTGCTCATTTGTCAGTCACTCTGGTTCATTTAGCTGGTCAGTTCTTTTTCTTTTTCATTCTAAAGACAACTGCAAACATGACAACGCTGGTGTTTGTTGCAGAACGTCTGGTCTGTCGGAGTTCTTGCAGTGGAAATGTCTCTCGTGTTTGCTGAACAGAAAAAAAATATGGTGTGTGGGGGAATCAGTTCAGTTCATTCACTCAAAAGATTTGCTCAAAAAGCACAAGCAACATGTTGGGGAGGCCCTGTGGGGCACATGCCACAGGGGGCCATCTGCTGCTGATATAGGGATGAATGCTGCATTTAATTAAAGCTGCATGGAAAAAGGTTGCAAAAGAGTCCTTTCTCCACCTCTAAGCAGCAATAATCCAGGCAAATCCGCCCCTGGAGACGTAAACAGTGCCTAACGGTTTGACAATTTTCACAAACAAAACTCGACGCTCTCTTTCCATGCTCGTACTATTTCGCCGTGCTGGTAATTACACCTTTTGCGAGTCTTTTTGTTTCCATTTTATATTAAATTGCCTCTTCCGCTGTTTTTATGGGTGCAACAAAGTACAGATTGAGGGAGGAAAAAGGCCTCCGAGCAAAAGCCCTGCAAAGCGCATCTGTGCGGTGTCTGCTCAGACGAGGGAGGATGTGTGCACAGATAACTGCTGATAACCTGCAGGCACTGGAAGGTGACCTGAGCCCGGTCTGAGACTGGAAACAGGGCTTTTTGTCTTTACATTACATTAACAAAGTCCCTCTGAGGGGGAAACAGCCTCAATTGGCTCACACTCCCACAGTCCCACCAGACGCACAATGGAGAGATTAACATGAAGTAAACAAAATCTAAAAAATAAAGTAAAATCTGTCTGGACCCCCTTTTTTTGAACAGCTTGATTTTTCAAAGTAGCTTAAAATAAGCACTAATTAAAGTGACCATGGTGGCGGACCAGTAAAAAAAAACAACTACAGAACCTACTAAATGAGAAAAACTGTCTTGCGGTACACAATAAAAAATTCATATTCGTTGGAAAACAGCATTGCCTGTGCTACTATCAACCACAAATAACAAAAAAGGCACTATTTTCAGGGTTAATCACACCGGACCAGTTTTCCAGACCCAGATTAAGCCTAAATCCTGAGTAAACCTTCACAATAGGCACGGCAATTTAGTTCAAGACTAGGCAAGTCCTGGAAACAGGCCCTTCGCAGTGCTTTTGACAGAAATAAAATCAGCAGCCATGGCTGATGCCTGGGAAATGCAAACTGAATGGAATTGCTTTTAAATTGCTTTTATTATTTGGTAGAAAGTTCACTCCTGTAACTGAACGCAGCTGTGCTAGACGTCCACTGACCGTTCCACTCCCAGGAACGACTTCAAGTACAAACAGCAGAGAGGACAGCAGGAGAGAGGCCTGTACGAGTCGAGATGAAAACAGATAAACCAGTTCTCCGGAAATGTTTATTGAAATATAAATGTAAACTCTTCCAAATCAGGACACAGACATGTTTGGTCCCATGGGAAGCTGTGAATTCGTGGATTGAGGGTATTTTGGAAGTGCACAGGATAGGACCCAGCCTGTATACAGGACGGCGCAGTGGGACGGGGTCCTCGGAGGCCTGCCTTCCTGTCTGGGAAGTATGAGATGCTTTTGTCATATAAAAAAGTTCGCTTTTGAAAGGACTGTGTTTTGCCTTTAACTGAGAAATGCCCCTCAAGCCTCTACTGCGTACCTCACGGGAAGAAGCCTCTGACCTGCACTGTCTGTGTGCGGTTTCACCATCTCTCTCCTGAGCAGAGCGGGACATTATTCTCTGCATAAAAGTACAACAAGGTTGGTAAATACTGACAGCAATTGAACACTTAAAAGGGACTCTTTGTGGAATACAGTCCCCCCCCCCCACTTTCACGCGGATCATAGGTGGTGGCTTCAGTCCATGGCGGATTTTCGAACCTCCCTCCTCTGAGTACAGCTGACTGTGACGTCCGGGCCTCGTGCGCCTCATATATGTAAATGATTTACTTTCCTGTTTGGGTTGAAAACACTCTTTATAACCAACGTGATGATGGTTGGTGCTAAACTGAATCGGTGATTATTGACTGAATAGGTGGATGTATGTAAACGTGTTTATCTGTTCAAACGGACAGTTTTGTTCCTCTGTGAGATGTGTGGACTGGAGAGAAAATAGAATGTTTAAACATTTTGTTTACATACTGTATATTTTACTCAGCTCCTTTTTCAATGAAAGGAATCGTTTTTATTTGTCTGAAAGTGTGAGGGAGACCTTTCTGCGACACTGGCCGTTCTGTCTGGAATCTTTACACGAAGACGTTGTTTTCAGGGTGAACCCAACGTGGAGAACCAAACGAACTTTCTTTTGCCTATCTATTAATCTATTAATGCAACAGGCTGAGCTGCGTGCTCTGTGCAGCCACAGCACCACTCAGCTACCTGCCCACCAAAAGTAATAACACCCAAAATAAACAAATATTACCATACACATTATTCCTGTGCAGGGCAGACAGCCTTATGATGCCATTACGTGTAAGCTTAGGTCTTTTTTGTCTGATGGAGACCTCAAAGTACTGCGGCCTGCACAAAACATATAGCATATTTCATGGTTTATTTATTTTTTTTTTTTCCAAGAATTTTTAACACAAAAACCTGCATATTTATATTTGCTCCCTGTGTGAGAGGTTTTCTTATCTCGGAGCATCCTTTGAACGGGGGGTGTACTAAGAACTGATTGCATAGAACCGATTAGGCAAAGCCTGAATATTCAGCACGTATGCATGTCAACAGCCCTAAACTTAAATGATATATATGAGTGCATGTTTCTTGCCTTTTTCGAAATGTATTTGAATGTACTTTGAATGTATTGAAAGGGCGACCAGTTGAGATAATAATAACAATAAAAATAATCATAATGTGCAACAGTTTACCGTGTGCAACAGTATGCAGCGTTCTTTTCAGGTGCTAAAACATTTTCATTACATTCAATATCTTATTATGTGCAATAGTCTTACCATGTGAAATATCACTTACGGCATTATTGCCTATATACTAACTGCCATTTGTGTCATTAGTAATTCATTTAACTGTGAGTTACTAATCTATAGTATTTATGCCCCAGCATTTGGGTATATAGCGTATATAGCATAGTGTACTTCATATTGAGGTTCTTCTACAGATATTTAATTGGATTTTTTTACACTTTATGTTTTATACTGTTCTTGTCTCTGTGTATGTGTGTATATGTGCAATCATGAGAAAAGGAATTTTCCCTGGAATCAATAAAGTTTTCTGATCCTGCATTATTTGTGACCTATAGCCCTAGTTGGAGTGAAAGTCTTCGAGCAGGTAATGCTAAACTATGCAGGGGAGAATTATTTCAGAATTCGGATTGAGAAACACAAGCCTAGAGAAAAGGTTGAAGTTCTGAAGAGAATCGGTTACTGTGAAGACAAGGCAGTAAGAGTCATTTTTCATGTGGCGAGTACATGAAAAAGGGAAGAAAGGGCATTTTTGTGATTCATTGTTAGCTAAATGAGAGAGGGGTCTTTGGTCTGAGTCATCCAGCTGAGGAGAGCAGAACTGCTCAGATCTTCTCGAAGTAAAGGTCCGAACCCAGCCCACGCATTGACCCGCAGCTCTCGCCTGCACTAACAAAACAGTCTCTGTGGAGTTGGACGCTGGGGAAGTTCTCAGCATTCTAACAATGACAGTATCAGAACAGGAAATAAGGAAGGGATTGGAAGTAGCTTTGAAGTTTATGAGAGCTGGAGTGTGGAGGGTTCGTTCCAACCTCTCCGCCAGTGCCATTAATCACTCCACTAGAGAACAAACAGAGTATTTTTTGACTCTGTAAAATACTGTTTTCACATTCGCCAGCAATATTTAACAATCATCTCTCTTCAAAGAGGCGGCCTCAATGGAAAAGCCCTTAATTAGATGGAGGGATTCTGCAACTAATAAGAAGAAAGGAAAAAGAAACAGTGCCACATCTTTCTGGCTCAACCATTCCTGGTGTTAATTTGACTCCACTGTTTGCACTACAGCAACCGCAGCGACGCAGAGCAGATCTAATCTGCTATGATTAACATTCCAGCAAACTTATCTGCGCCACACTTTTACCAGCAAGTGTGGTTTAAAGTAGGACGGTGGCTAGATAAGCTGTGATAAGAGACCGCCGTAGAAGTTTAGCAGGGTCAGATTACCCTGAGAGCCCGGCCCCCCCAAACACACACACACTCATGAAAACACATGCGTACATTACAGTTAGGCCTGGTGCAAGAGACGCCCAGCCTAACCGGCCTTCACCTGAGGAGCAAAGCTTAACAACACCTGAACTGCTCCGATATGTGAAAGTGTTAGTTCTGTCAGTCCTTTTCTTCTGGCAAAGATCTGGGTGTAGCTGCTGTAGAAACAAAAGCTTGTATCTCTATAAAAATCACACAACTTTCAATGGGGTGTACAATTTCCAGTGTAACTGGAAGATTCGCGAGACGTCGGCGCCTGAATCGTGATTGGCTCTCTCCGCAGGGCGAAGGTTTTTAGAGACCGACAGAATCTTTATTGTAATTTCTAAATTGTTGTATTTGTATCTTTATTTTCATTGTAAAATAGTCTACTTGCACAGGCGAAGGGAGGCTTAAACTGAACACAATTTCTCCACATGATTTCCAAGAGTAATAGGATTGCGCACACATCAGGGCACCCCTGGGAGAGCATGAGGGCGAATATGTGAATCGGAAATCCGTGTACAGGTACCATTCATCATATCTTAATGGATCTGATATATGGGCTGTGGACTACATGATGTCCTAGTTTAAGTTCAGCTTCTCTCCCCTACTGGGTCCACATAAGGTGGTGATTTGTATTTTGTTAGTCTCATCCTTAATCCATATTGGTTATGACGTATCTAAAGCGCAGGCGTGACCGTTCTAGAGAACAAAAACATTTGGTTTTCAAAACTGAGCTGCTTTCCAATTGGTCCGTTTGAGCAAGGGGCGTGTCCCTCAGTGCCTCCTCCACCATACATACACCGTGCTGCTGCTCACAGGGTTCACTTCACCATGCATTTTGAAGCACATTTTGAACACGTTGACTGTATTCTTTAAATTATAAAGCACATAAGTTCAATTGTTCTTTTATTTTCTGCATGGTAACACCAAAAGCTGCATAGGTGGCTTATTAAAAAGCAGACATCTTCAACCTCTGTCGCTCCGCAAGCTACTGGCTCCACGGTTGAGCCCAGGTCAGCTGCTACCAACACGGAGCACGGCGCACCGCATTCTCACTCCTCTCGGAGCAATACTGTACAATACTGTCGACCCCAGAAATTCGCGGATTGATGTTCCAAGAGCACCCGTGAATAGTGAAAAACCGCGAATGTGTGGTGTGGTAAAATTCCTATAAATGCCTATCTTTATAGTCGACACCCCAAATATGCCCCAAATATACGGAGGATATTTGCGGTTTCCGTGAATTTGCAGGGGTTTCCGCGAACAATTATTAGTTCGGTTCTAAGAAAAAATTAAAGGCAGAGAAATTTAGTCATCACAGAAAAATCTAGACATCACAGAAAATCTAGACATGAATGAATTTCTTTCAGAATTCGCCAAGAGTAACCGCAGACTGGTCCTGTGGCTCACTGTAGTCACTAATGACTGCAACGAGCCACGTTTCTGTTCTTGCTCTCATATGTTGTATACGTTTGACTTCCTTGATATTTACCTTGGAAATGTAGTGCTATATTTGTCCACAAAAATGATAAAAAAATTCCATTGCCTCTGTTCATTTTATTGAACAATAGGTTATGATTTCTCCCACGTTTTTTTTTTTTTTGCTTTTATAAGTTATATAAAACTACGTTGTTATTATTATTGGACCCTCCTACAAAAAAGGGGATGGAGGGATAGATAGATATTTTTTGACCCCCCCAGATAAGCCAAATGCCCACCCACACATGATGTTCTGGTCACACCTCTGATCTAAAGGGCGTCTCACATTTCTTCATTGTGTCTGACAAGTTTTCAGTCGTTTTCTCACACACATAGGCTGCTGGTCTACCCTGATGTAAATGATGTCCTTGTTTAACACTGTGGCACAACTTGTATTCAGGACTGTTTTAAATGAACATAACTTTGATGTTACAATAGCAAATTGAGTTAATGACTGTCAGTCCTTAGATGACATGTGATCCCCAGCTCATGCCAACACGAGGGGCGGGACTGAAATGACTTGGAACCTTGAAGGGGCTGCGTGTGGAGCCAGAGAGGGCCTGTCAGGTGGCGTCAGCATGTGTGGTTCTACACAACATCGCCACCATCAGAAGAGAAAAGACCCCAGTCCTGATGCCTGTGTCCCTGATATTGTTGATCCTTTGACCCTCGACCACCCCACAGGGCGTGCTGTGAGAGAGACCGTCACAGCAGTTTTTCACTTATTAATAAAAGATACAGACTATGAACACACTGAAGCTTTGTCATGTCTTTGTTCATTTGCTTCCGTTCCTGCAAATGGAATGTGGAAATTCTGTAATGCACACGCATATTGATGAACGACTGGTTCAATGCCTTCTTTTCATTTTCGAGCTTCTCAATTTCAGGCTTTAGTTTTTTATTTCAAGTTTTATTTTTAGGACAGTCAAGCTCGAGCATGAGCTTATACAACCTGCTCACATCGTCTGCTCCAGCCTACATAGGCAAAAATGGTGAATCAGCAGTGTTTCATCTCCCACATCCTCCTGAAACTTAAAGGAGTACATATGAGGCCTTGAGAGGAAAAGTGGACTAAGTCCACTTTTTCGGGTATCAGCTCTTTCAACGTCAATACCATCTAATCACTGTATATTGTGCGGGGAATAATGAACCAAGTCCATATGCAGTTCCGGAATATTCGCTAGGAGAAGTACAGTGACATAGGACACCCCATTAAATATTTATGCTGCAGGTAAACAACAAAATAGAACCTTGTTTCACTCATCATTACACAAAAGAATTCAACAAAACTACTCTTCAAAGCAGAATTCTTTCAACTGTGAGATGTTTGAGGGGTTTCTTGCATCTACAGCCCATTTCACGTCACCCCACAGCATCTCAAAGGGACTGAGATCTGGGCCGTTCCCGGACTTTGCATTTTTAAATGTCCAGCCAGTCTTTGGTGGATTTACTGATAAGTTTTGGGTCATTGTCATGTTGCAAGTCCAGTTCTGCTTCAGCTTTAATTTTCTTGCAGATGTTCTCACTGGCACTTTCACATCAACAGTAGCAAGAGCCTGCTGTAGGTCCAGTGATGACATTTTAGGGCTTTTGGAGAATTCTTTTAGCATTTTGTGGTTTGCTCTCGGGTGAACTTGCTTGGGCAGCCAGACCTGGGTCTGCTGTCCGTTGTTTTGAAAATTCTCCACTTGTAGACTATTTTCCGGACAGTGGAATGGCTGATTTCAAATTCTTTTGAGATCTTTTTAAATCCCTTGCCAGACTCATGAGCTGCTATAGTCTTCTTTTTGAAGGCCTCAGACAGCTCTTTAGAGCTCACCATGGTGTTCACTCCCACTTCAGTAGCACTTCAAACTAAATGTCTGAGGTTTAAACAGGGCAGGCCTCCTTCAGCATGCTGAGTAACGCTATTCTAATCATGTGCAGCTGATGTGATACACCCGTGTGTGATTTGAGCCATTTTAAGTGGGATTAAATGTGGGGGTGTACTGATTTATTCCTCACCAGAAACTGCATTTTTGTAGAATTGCATTTTGCAGATTTTGAAGTCTTTCATAAGCTTTGACATGCTTTCATACGGTGTCCTCAGTTTTTGTGTGTGTATGTGTGTGTGTGTGTGTGTGTGTATGTGTATGTGTGTGTGTGTATGTGTGTGTGTGAGTGAATGGTTTACTGTCCTGTATTGTACCTTTGTCAAAAAGCAGTTTGGGATGAAAACTCTCTATAACTTGAACACAAATGGCTGGGGCTGAACTGAATAGGTGAATATTGACTGAATAGGTGGATAAAGGTAAATGTGTTAATGTGTTTAAACAGGCTGTTTCCCATATGAAACATGTGGACTGGGGTGGGGGGGGCACATAGTACATTTTAAAACATTGCCTACATTCTACATCTTTTACTCAGCTCTTTTTATTCGTAATTTCTGTAAATACAGTAAAAAATACAGTTTGACCCAACATTGTCTACATTGTCTACATTCTACATGTGTAGAAGATGTGAGCAGGTGTGCTGGCGACTGCTGCTGGAGTAATATTGCCACCCTGTGGAACACACTGAAGGTTTTATATTTGTCCATTATACTTTTAATGGACACAGTGATGTTAAGTGGTTTTATGCTTATCCTGATAAGCATGCTCATTTATCATTACAAAAACGTGATCACATTTCCAATACTGCATTCAGTAAATACCAGCTTCTCTCTATTGCGTTCACACAGTGTGATGTAAATTTTGCACTCTGTGCCACAACGTATTCATATTCTCATCACCTCTTCATCCCCAGCGCTGATTATTAGTTATATGAGAATTCCTTCAGGTAAATATATTTTGCACGCAACTAAACACTGTGGGTGGGACTGGTAGTAATTATACCCCAGCAGCAAAAACCCCCAACAAAAACAGCAACAGAAGCGTCTCAGTCAGGTGATGTTTGCAGTTCCCCAAGTGACACAAAGGGCTGTGAGCTCACCGCAATGTCTTTCATAACCTGTTTATTGGATACCATCCATAAACTGAATAATGGCATCAAACTCCATCCTGTTGAGGTTGTAGACCATCCAAATGAAGTCAGTGAAACATCTTTCAGTGCGGCTGTCATTCGTTTCGCTAATTGGTACCTGTGAGTGTGACAATTATCGTGAAGAAGTCCTGTTTCAACAAGTAGCTCACGCAGCCTGGAGCTACATGAAAGTTCTGATGTGGCCTTCATGACTGACAGGCTACATCCACAGCCTGGTGCTCAGCATTGGGGCGAGGCTTTGGTTCCAGGGAGCCGTTGGCTTCACAATTTCCATGGATTCAAGCAATGCCATAGAAGAGGCACTTTTCGTTCCCCAAAGCAGTGGTTCTCAAACATGTTCTAGGAGACCCCAGGTGGTCCACATTTTTATCCCTGGGTATTGTGGGTTGGGCTGGAAAATTTGAGAAAAACTGAAGGGCTTTTCTAAGCACTTTATGTTCAAGCTTTAGTGTCGTAAGGGGGCGGAGAGTATGTTTAATGCAGGATGGAACTAAACTGTGCAGGAAAATGGTTCTCCCTGCAATCAGAGGGTTGGGGGAGCGAATCCCGACTGCTAGCATCCCTGCTGAGGTACCCTTGAGCAAGGTACCGTCCCCACACACTGTTTGCTGGCAGCAGCCCACACAGAGAAAGAATTTAATGGTGTGTTGTACTTGCATGATTAAGCATGTGACAAATAAAGTGTCTTATCTTGTACAAATTGCTGTTCATGGTCACCTCATGTAGCGATCCCAGCAGTAACCACTAGATGGCAACATAACACAAAGATTTTTTCCTGAAGCTACACCAGGTTATGTATGATGAAAGTATGTAAGTCCAAGAGGCCATTTAGATTGCAC
>JBBIGA010000001.1:20527975-20547039 GCA_037576975.1 Alestes dentex | reverse complement strand
TTTACATTCTAGCACTGCAGGAGTTCAGTGTAAACTGTACAGTAGGGATACGGGTTTACCTTTACATTTTCTTTAAGTGTAATGAGTTTAAAATGAAATTAAAAATGAGCTATTGGGGGCATAGTTAGGATGTACACTATAAAAACAGGCATAGTTAGGCATTTTTTTTAACCACATCACAACAACGCATTTTTTCACTACATTAGGCACTTTGATTGACCAAGAAAATCCTTTGTAGGTTAAGTTTAATCTTCCTACTTTGCTGTTATTGTTTATTTTAGAATCCAAATCCTATAGCATGCCCCAATGGCACCTACAGCCGACAGCCAGGTTTGCGTGACCCTTCAGACTGCATTGTGTGTCCCGTGGGAATGTATTGTTTCTCACAGCGGCCCCAAGACCAGCCCATTACTGAACCCGTACGTGAAACTTTATCTTTTTCTTATTTACTAGAAAGCTCCCTAATGTACACTGGTAGAGCTTATTGTGTGATACGGCCCTTTTGTTCTCAGACTGGCGGCTGTCCTGATGGATATTATTGTCCCATGGGCACTGGACACCCCCTCTCATTCCCGTGTGAATCAGGCTTCTTCAGGAATGAGTCCTATGGGCACGATGGTGGCGCTTGTGTGAAATGTCCAGCGAGACATTATTGCGGCAATGTGGCAACACACACACCTTCGGTTTGCCCAGAGGTAAATACGTCAAGTGGCACTATTTCAGTCACAGTGTAAATGTGTCAAATGCATCAGGATGAAGAGATAATTCTGTTTTATATCAGGGTTTTTACTGTCCTGAGGGGAGCTCTGCCCCAGAGCCGTGTGAGGAGGGCACTTACAGCTCTCGGCCAGCTTTGCGTGAGGCATCAGAGTGCACCCCTTGTGGTGGGGGCAAGTACTGCACTGGAGTTGGCAAGACAGAACCTTCAGGAGACTGTGAGGGTGGATTCTACTGCGCACAAAGATCTACCAGTGCAGTAGGAAACCTTTTGATGTTTCTTGAGAACAGTGCTTTTTGATTGTTATTGTCACACACATTTACTGCGTGTAGATACTGTTCCTTTTCCACTCTAATAAGTGTAGTGTCTGAAAGGTGTGACATAAAATCACATGCAGATTTTTTTTTAATTAATATAAATCAACAACTGGCTAATGGTTCACGAAATAAGTGCAAATTGGGAAACACAGGGAAAAGTATTGAAATTCTTGTATATGATAATCAACAGTACAATACAGATTTGGCTTTTTGAAGTTAGGAGGAAATATATAAACCAAAGTGTTCCCTAAAGGTACTGACGTTTTGCAGTTTGATAAAGAAAACATTCTCATTTAATTAAAAAGCTGGATGTCCCCAAACTTTTGAGGAGCAGTGTACATAAAATGTACCTTTTTTTCATCCTAATGTAGACTCCTCTTGACGGTCCGACTGGAGGCCTGTGTCCAGCCGGCAGTTTCTGCCCACCAGGCTCCGCACACCCAGAGCCCTGCCCCTCAGGCACTTTCAGCAACAGCACTGGCCTTAGAAAGACCAAGGAGTGTGTCAGATGTCCTGCAGGGTACAACATAGATAAATAATCCAGTACACTACTTTACATCATGATTCACTAATCATTTTATACCAGTGCTATGGTGCTACATGACTCCTGAAGTGCATTTGTTTAGTTTTTGTTGTTGTTAGTTTTTACTGCTTAGGCTCAAATTTAACTTCTCCAAGTGGTCTGTGCTCTGCTGGGTATTACTGCACTGGCAGCTCCGCATCTCCTGTTCAGCATCAAGCGGAAGAGGGCCACTATTGTCTAGAGGGTGCTGTAAAGGCTGTGCCCTGCCCTCTGGGCACATTTCAGTCCGTAAGACAAATCCCTCAATAGTACTGAATAACAAACTGAGCTTTAAATACGATACGTTTTGTATTTTAATTGTTGCTTCGTGTTGACGTTAATTAGGGAAGAGGCCAAAGCTCATGTATTGAGTGTCAACCGGGTAGACTGTGCAACCAGACAGGCCTGTCCCAGCAGCCCCTTTGCCCACCAGGACATTACTGCCCTGCCGGGTCTTCAAATGCACACCCATGTCCTCCTGTAAGTGGTTAAATAAGTATAAAGTGTAGAGGTAACAGATAGAATATTGCTGTGCAGAGTTAACTACATGGTCACATAATGAATTGCATTAAACTGCACTGTATGAATTGCATCTATTTACACTTTCAATAGGAAATCTCCGTTTGAAAGAGCTACAAGTGAGAAGCAATGTTATTGCATGCTTTTGTTATCACTGGTGGTAACTGTGACTTCTAAGGGTTAGTCAGGGTTATACCACAGATTGCAGCTCACTCAAGAGCATCTCTAACCTTCCCTGGTACTGCTGTGGATCTGTTTTCGTACGAAGGGTACCTATATGGCTAATCCAGGAGCAGAGAAGGTGCAGCACTGTGGTCCATGTGATGCTGGCAAATACTGCCACTCTCCTGGCCTGTCTGGCCCTCAGGGACCCTGTGAACCTGGTTTCTTCTGCAGCGGAGGAGCCAACACCGCAACTCCAGTAACTACTGCATATCTATTCCGTACAATATGCTACTTAAAATACTAGAGGCCTTGCATCGGTTTAGAAAATTAATCAAAGGTTGACCAAACTCATCATTAGAATCATTTAACTGAAAATGTATCGAACTGATCATTACGATCATTCTTTGTAATAGTCAATAATATACGTACCTGCTACACAACTACTGCCTATGTTACACAATATAATTCATAGAATATGCTACATAAAATACTAGGGGTGCTAAAATGCATTGGTTTAGAAAATTAATCTGAGGTTGATCATTAGAATCAATAATCTGAAGGTTGATCAGACTGAACATTATAATCATTTATCATTCTTTGTAATAGTAGTCAATAAAATGTGTTGTTTGTTGGCCAGAATACAGCTCTAAGTGGTAAACAGTTCCTCTAGTCATCATGAGATCATTTTAAAACTATTCCAAATCACAACAAACTAATCAAATCACATCAAATCATTGTGCATTTTGTGAGATTTTCATGATTCATTGAATCGTTCCCTAAAGAACAGGAATCAAACTGTTGTGATAACAAAGATTCACATCCATACAACATACATGTTAGATTAACCTGATCACAAATTTTTCCAGGTGAACTTCAGGTCTGGAGATGTTTGTCCGGCGGGTTATTACTGCCCCGAAGGCACCAGACACCCACGTCAGTACCCCTGCCCCCTTGGCACCTGGAGTAACATGATTGGTGCCCAAAACCTCTCCGCCTGCTGGCCCTGCCCTGCAGGCTGGTTCTGCAACAGCACTAGTCTCACTCAGCCCACAGGAGTATGTGCTGCGGGTAAATGAAGCTGTAACCCAGCCTGTTAGGCAACCTTAAACTCATAAAGCAAATGACTGTTTAGGTGAAATGAGTATGAGCAGTTGATTTTTCTTCCTTGTTCAGGATTTTATTGCATTGGTGGAGCAAAATCCTCCACACCTGAAGATGGAGTTACAGGAAACAGGTGCCTCGCAGGATATTTTTGCCCACAAGGTTGCACCTCACCTCAGCACTGCCCTGATGGCACCTACTCCAACACTACAGGTACACAACAATCTGATATCAATTTAGACACTCTCACATTCAGGATTATCACACTGGGCTTGAATGGCTGCAGCCATGCCATTGTTGGTTCAGATAAAACCTCACACTCCTGTGCTACGCCTCTTAGTTGAATCCACTGTGGCCAGGTGCAGGTAATAGATGCTGATGTTTTACAGTTCTCATGGTTACTGCTTACTGCTTGCTCCGTGATGCTCCGTTACGTTGTTTGTGTTTCCATTCCATTCATTCTTTTATGTGATATTCATATTTTATTAATGTTATTAGTTACTTAATATAAAAATAATTTATTATTATACACGTTTTGTGCCGTACACGCAGGTGCTGCACAGTGCAGTGACTGTCCTCCTGGATGGCTCTGTCTGGAAGGCGAAGAAGCCCAGCTGTGTCCAGAGGGGCATTACTGCCTGGGGGGCACTGTGGAGGACATCCTTCCCTGCCCCCCAGGCACATACAGTCCCAAAGCAGGACAGAGCCAAGTAGAGCAGTGTTCACTGTGCTCAGCTGGTGAGAACAGTGCCCCTGCTATACTCTCTTCTTTGGCAGTGTTAATTGCATTCGTTGGGTATTGTATTTATCACACCCACCTATCATTTTAAGGAATGTACTGTGAGGACTGGGGACTAGTGGAACCAACTGGTCCCTGCCAGTCAGGGTATTTTTGTCTAGCAGGTATGCCAAGTTAGTTTCATCCGTCTCATTAAGAAAAAAAAAAAAAGCTTTATCTGCCACATCATGGTTGGAATCTCATCCTTGATAGTGCTATGCGAAGGGAATGATATGCCAATCAAGACTTTATATGTGATCCTCTCTTCTTCAGGCATCAATTTTAAGAACCCTGATGGAAATTTTAGTACCGGGGTAGGGGGAGCATGCCCCACGGGCCATTACTGTCCTGAGGGCACCAGTCTGCCCCTACCCTGCCCAGTGGGGACCTTTTCAAGCAGGTAACACTCATCTGACCAACCATTAATATGCTTAATAAATTGAAGAGCAAATTTCCAAAACTCGCTCAGTCCAAAAGCATTTTTTTTTTCAGAAAATCGCGTTTTACTTGTTTTACCTATTGGAAAGCAGTTCTTACAGGAAATAATTTTTTTAACTGAAATTTTACAGATTTTCAATGCCTGTATCTAAAGTGCAACTCCTGCACATTTTAGTACGGGCACATTTGTTTAAAAAATATAATGAAACAATTAAATCGATATTCAATCTCACAAAATGATGTACATGACACAGCAGAGTCAATGACAGCTAACTGCATAAAAACTGTAAACATACTTCTGTCTCTCAGTGCTGGTAAAGATACAGTTTTCAGTTCAGTGGACTGAGTGAGTTTTGGAAATTCTCCTAATCTTGTACCATGTATTATGCAGGACTGAATGAGTTTTGGTCAGTTATACTATTGCACATAAAGAGGAAATGTAAAAGTATGCCAATAGTAGTGTTACCTAAAAAAATCACAAAAAATGGACTGAGTGAGTTTTGGAAATTGCTCTTCAATTATGGATAACCAGCTTCTGACATCTTCATAGCCTGTATATCACAGAAAGCTCAGGCTGCAGTTTGTGCCCTGCGGGGCAGTTCTGTGGCTCTGTGGGCCTGAGCAGACCGTCTGGACTCTGTCAGGAGGGATTCTACTGCCCAGGTGGTGCCACCTCTTCCACAGGTATGAGCCCTCTGCATCAGCATTGCATTTCATAAGGACACTGTAGCAAACACAGCTGTCTATTCATTTCAAGTATGGTGAAATAGGTCAAGACAATTGATATGAGCAATTTATCATGGTATGATATTGTATGTACTTTTTAATGTTTTGTGACATGCCTGCACAGGTTCTGGCACCGAGGGCGGACTCTGCCCTCAAGTGCATTACTGCCCAGCAGGCAGTGCTGTACCTCTTCCCTGCCCAGCAGGCACCTACACCAACCTTACTGGCCAAATAAAGTGTAGCATCTGCCCTGCTGGATACTATTGCCCAGAGAGGTCCAGCGACTACACACTGTTTCCATGCCCTCCTGGCTTCTATTGCCCTGATGGTACGACACAGAATGCAGTAGCATATTATTTTCTTTTTCATGTGCTTCTCAAAGTACAGTGTAAAGTAACCCCTCACTTCCACGCGGATCAGCATTCGATTTCAGTCCATCACAGATTTTCGAACCTGCGCCACGTGGCGGTTATCAAGGCAACCAGACACCTGAATGGAAGGAAGCTCCGCTGCTCAGTGCCGCCCCAAACATAAATAACCAGCAAGAGGATGAGGGGGCGTGGCCCAAACATAAACAACCAGCAGGAGGACGAGGGGGTGTGGCCCAAACATAAACAACCAGCAGGAGGACGAGGGGGTGTGGCCCAAACATAAACAACCAGCACGAGGACAAGGGGACGTGGCCCAAACATAAACAACCAGCACAAGTATGAGGAGGCATGGCCCAAACATAAACAACCAGCATGAGGATGAGTGGGCGTGGCCCAAACATAAACAACCAACACGAGGATGAGGGGGCGTGGCCCAAACATGAATAACCAGCTTGAGGACGAGGGGGCGTGGGCCAAACATAAACAACCAGCACGAGGACGAGGGGGCATGGCCCAAACATAAACAACCAGCACGAAGACGAAGGGGTGTGGCCCAAACATAAACAACCAGCACAAGGATCAGGGGGCGTGGCCCAAACATAAACAACCAGCACGAGGACGAGGGGGCGTGGCCCAAACATAAACAACCAGCACGAGGACGAGGGGGCGTGGCCCCAACATAAACAACCAGTACGAGGACGAGGGGGCGTGTTTCACGAAGCCCAAACATAAACAACCAGCACAGGGACGAGGGGGCGTGGCGCACGAGGCCCGGACGTCACAGTCAGCTGTACTCAGAGGCGGGAGGTTTTAAAAGTAGCCAATCCGAGAGTGTTATTTATTTCTCGTTGCTGCTGATTGGCTGTTGCCCTGTGACACTGCAGTCCAGAATTTCCTCCGTGGAGTGTCTTGAGTGTTCTCCTGTTTTTCATTTTGTTCTTCTTAAAGCCTTGCATTTTTATTACTGTAAATTAAATTAATTTATTACTGTATTTACCTCCTTATACCAAAGAAAATGACAGCGCATACCTTTACATTTTCTTTAAGGCTAATAAGTTTAAAATGCATTTAAAGTGTTTTAGGAGCATGTTTAGGGGCATATTTAGGAATTTTTTTAACCACATCACAACAACACGGTTTTTCGCTATATGCGGGTGTTCTTGGAACGTAACTCCTGCGAAAAGTGGGGGGTTACTGTACACATACCTTTATGGGGCTGATGCATGTTTGTTAGCTGTTCTTATCAGCATAATGCATTGAGGACTTTCAACAGGCACAAGGCATGCTACCCAGTTCCCATGTCCAAGAGGCTACTATAACCCTGAGCCCATGACCCAGAGCCTGGACAGCTGCCTGCCCTGCCCGCCGGGCCACTACTGCGAGAAGGAAAGACTAACAGCTGTATCTGGGAGATGCAAAGCTGGTCAGTTGCTTAGCTGAACTGCAACATATTTATAGAGGTCAAGTGATGTTTGCAGTGTATTTTACTGATTTAATCCAGTTTTAACTAATGTCATCATCAGTTTCTTCAGAGAACTTTGCATTAACCCTTAAATGATTTAAAATCCACCCCAGAGTTGTTAGAACCACTTAATTTCTGTGCTTAACCTTGTAACATCTTGTGCCTCTAGTGTGTTTTATCACTATATGAGAGAAGCCTGATGTTGGCTTGGCTGTTGGGCTTTTTAAAAATTGTCTCATTAGAGTAGCAGTTCAAGTAGCAAAATATACATGACAAGCATATACTCTGCCTCAGTATTTAGGACAAATAGTACCTGAAGTTGTCTAAAATTAAATATACTGTATTACAGAAGTGGAATCACATGACTTGGACTTGAGGCAGGTCCTAGTCGAAGGTTTGATGGCAAACACCAGTGATTCAGACTTGGATTTGTGGCTTGTGACTTGAAAAGACTAGAGACTTGTAGTCAGTTTATGGTACTGCATTAAAGGTATATTCTACATGCACACCTAGCAGATTACTATGGCTATGCTTTGTCTATCAGTTTTAGATGGGAAATAAATAAGCATGAGAGCCGAAATGTGCCTCCATAACCTGCATGTCAATAGAATTCCATTAATAATACATCAATACCCCTTTACACAGCACTTACTGTTCCATCTTATTGGAGTAAGAATGAGCTAACTTACCGTTTTTTGTTTGGTGAGCAGATGATTTTACATGTAGTTAAAATGATTTTATATGTAGTTGTACTAGTGTAACGCCCATCATTGTGTCCAGTTTGGAAAGGTATCCAGTCTGCTGAAGGAAGAAAGCATACTTGTGCTGACCTGACTCACCTCTATATATCTTGCATTATTTACATTTGTGTTTTTCTTTCCCAGGGTGGTTTTGTGTCTCTGCTGCCTGGAACCCTCAACCATTTGACTTGGATAATTACACCAACGCCAACTGTCTGTGTCCAGCCACCTCCACTGGCGGGAGGTGCCAGGCAGGACACTACTGCCCGTCAGGCAGCTCAGAGCCTGTGCCTTGCCCTCCTGGAGCCTTCTGCAATGCTTCTGGTATGTTTCACTTAATTTGAGTGTTAAAGAGTAGAGGAATTACTTTTTATTCAAACCTTTATTACAGCATTTTATTAGGCACATATAAGATCATCTACAAGACATCTTCTAGTTAAAGACTTTAGCTCACTTTAGCTCTCTAGAATCCAAGTAAGTAGCTGTCCTGTAACAACAGATGTGACACAAATAAACATGGGAACTCTTCTGCTTTATGGTACACAGATTTATTTAGACGTAAAATACTGATTTAGACAACAACTGTGCTTTTTTCTAAAATCTTCAGAACTTATTCATTAGAATGGCTTTTCTAGTTTATCCAATTTTTTTTAAAAGTATTTTCTAGTATTTTGGAACCTTTGAAAGCTGCATGCATGGTTTTTCAGTATCCATACATGTCTATTTATTTTTATTGTCTGACCATATTTACTTAAACCCTAAAACTGCAAATTATTCAGTAGGGATTCAGTATAATAGTATGGTAGTTAACTAAGTTTAATAAGAACAATAACACTGGTCTACAAATATCTGGAAGTTGTTTGCGTCGGGAATAAAATCTGGCAATTCTGATGCATTTTGTTGAGCTGATTGCAAATCTGACAATAAAACAGGCTGATTGGTTCCCGTTCAAAAGATGTTTCATCTTTTCAGTTATGCGATCATACACATTAATACACTATGCGTCTGTCGTATAGTGGCTCATATTCCTTTAAACACAGCCCCTTAACTTTTTTTTTTTTTTTTATAACAATTGGCTTATTATTAGCATCTGTTATGATTCAAAAAGCAAACAGATCGGCATCGACACGCATAAACGAGGCGTCTTCGCTCACGCAGTTTACCTTAAAAACAAAACAAACACTCTATATTTCAACAGTACAACAGAATTAAATAAATGTAACACCTGTGACACTTCTATTAGTCATTTTTTAACCTGAGAAGACTCTGCTTCCATACAGCACTTAAGAAGGTCACTCCGAAACATCAGTCCGTATATATAACCAGACTCACTGATCCAGAACTGTATCTTGCAAATTATACATTTACATTTACAGCATTTAGCAGATGCTTTTATCCAAAGCGACTTCCATTCCCTAACTACAGGGGGCAGTCTCCCTGGAGCAACTTGGGGTTAAGGGTCTTACTCAGGAACCCAGTGGTGGTGTACTGAAGGTAGGATTCAAACCCATGACCTCTTAGTCCAGAGGCAAGTGTCCTACCCACTAGTCCTCCACCACCCCCAATTATAGCCAATCAACATTATTAGGTATCAGTTTCGTTATTAGCAACCCAAATTAGTACAATCTGGGTACATTTATTTAAGAAGCATTCTGACTGTAGACCAGTGTAATCGATAAAAAATAACAGTATCCTCTGACAGGTCTGGCCCTGCCGAGTGGTCCCTGTGCTCCTGGTTATTACTGCACTGGGGGAGCGACTGAATCAAAACCAACAGATGGCATCACGGGTGGCATCTGCCCTCCAGGCTCTTACTGCGGTAAGTACAGCTCATTGGTCTATCTGTTGATGTCTGACGGGGTCTGAACAAGAGCTCCCTTTGGTCACTGTTATGCATGTGTTAACTAGCTGAGGGCTCCAGAGAACCAGAGGCGTGTCCAGTGGGGACTTTCTCTCGAGTGAGAGGCCTGGAGAGTCGGGCTCAGTGCCAGCCGTGCAGAGCCGGTCACTACTGCAGCGCCAGGGGCCTGAGAGCGCCCACGGCACTCTGCAGTCAGGGTGAGAACAGAAAGGCCTCTACATAGCACAAATAATCCTGTTATGCTTTGATTCCTAAGTAAATATAAATTGTAACATTTATACTGCACTCAGAGGGGATTAGACAGAATTTATTGGATCTGAATAATTCCATAATGCTAAAGCCCACAGCACTAATTAGACTGTTGTTAGATTGTGGTGTAAGTACCTGGTTTTTACATCTGCAGTCAGAGAAGCAGTCCTACACAGAACAAATATTTCTCAATGCTTCTCTGAGCTTAACCCTCGATTCATTTACACTGATACTTTTCCAGCATGCTGGTAAGACTCAACATTCTATTAAACTTTAAAAGCTGCCGTTATTGCCAGCAGTAGCATAATCATGTCACAATCTTAAAATTAATTTTCTCCTTAAAAGACTCTGAGAGAGTCAGAAAGGCTGATCATATTGTATGGGAGAGCTAATCTGTCAATAACTAATAGTGCTTATATATCAATAGGTCATGCACTGCAGCAACACATATTAGGGCCCGTTTTAGAACACAACAATGAAAAGTGTATAAACTCTGATTTGTAAATCTATAATCAGATAACACTGCAGTTACCTCAAATTTCGCAGCCGCAATTGCACTTAATATACCACAGCATTAACAGAAAATGACACGTTGATACTGAAGAACTATGTAAAGTGTTAAAAGTCAAAGAAAAAAATCTCACCTGAATGTCTGGTATGAGCAGCTGGGTTATTTACTGGTACAGCTAAAATGAATACTGACTTCTGATGAAGCGAATTACAAAAGTGCTTCTAAACACTGACAGGTAAAGACATGCTCAGAATTTGATTGGATCTGAATCAATGTGAATAAAATAAAAACATAAATATGTGTGTCTTTGTGTTTTTGTGTATATATCTGTGAGTTGGACCAGTAGGTTATATGTGTCAAATATAGACACACACACACACACACACACACATACACACACACACACACACACACACACACACTGATGTGTCACTGAGATGTCAGAGTCACTGCTGTGCTGAAAATGATCCAGCATACATATGGACCTATGTATGAGAGGCGCTGTATATATATTTTTTATTCATATCTGTATATATTCTATATATTTCACAATCCTGTAAAATCAACATGTTCGACACTGCATCACTCTGTCCTTGCTGTCTGCATGATAGGTTACTGGTGCCCCCCTGGTCAGACTGATGACCTAGCTCTTCCTTGTCCGGTCGGTCATCACTGTCCCCCAGGAAGTCCTGCCCCAGTTCTCTGCCCCTCTGGGACCTACCAGGACAAACAGAAGCAGGCCAACTGCACAGGCTGTGAAGAGGGCAAGATATAATTATAAACATCTTCTTACGAACCAGTGAATTACGCAAAAGTGCTAAGGATGGGTTGCAGTTTCATTCCATTTTAGATTAAAGCAGTAGTTCACTTTAGGGTGTTATGACAAACCTAAATTATAGTCAGTGTAAAACATGGCCTGGAGAAGCCAGTTTCTCTTAGAAAATGGTGACAAAATATAATATGATCAAACACTCCAAAGTAAATGTAAGTACATTTAATTTCCTGTTCTTATGAACGCTAGTAAACAATACGTCTGCAAAGCAATGTATCTGTTAACAGTAGAATGTATTGCTTTCTAGCAACATTCCAGTTTTTATCAACATAACTGCTTTATTAACACAGAGCACATTTGATGGAAGTCAGTTCCAGTCTGGCAGAGGAGAAAATGTGCATTTCTCTTTCTCTTTCTCTTTTCTGCCTGCAGCATGTCATGATTTTGACTCAGTATCGCGTTGACTTACTTGACTTTCTTTGTCAACGCACAGAATATGACTTTCTATGGTAATAACTCATAACATTGCTCAGATACTCAAACTGATGAGCCAATAAGTCATATTTCTGAACAATTCTGAGTAATTATTTTGACACAGTAAGTTAACAATTTGACAAAATAGCATTTTGAGAAAACAAGTCACCAACTCACATTGTTTCTCCTCTGGCTGATAGAAATAAGCTTTCGTAGCATTTCAGTGAACAGATCAGAGTTTAGAACCGTAACTATTTTTCATTGAGTCATGAAACTCTTTTTTATTATAATTTTATTCTTTTAATTTCCCTAGGATTTTACTGTGATGAGAGCTTTGGAGCTGCTAACGTGTCCGTCCTGCAGCCGTGTCCGAAGGGCCATTACTGCCCTAAAGGAACGGGTTACGCCATGCAGTTTCCGTGCCCCATTGGTACCTACAACCCAAGAGAAGGCATGCACAGCCTAAGTGACTGTCTTCTATGTCCATCAGGACTCTTCTG
Organism: Alestes dentex; assembly: GCA_037576975.1. Taxonomy (NCBI): domain Eukaryota; kingdom Metazoa; phylum Chordata; class Actinopteri; order Characiformes; family Alestidae; genus Alestes; species Alestes dentex. The sequence continues at coordinate 20,534,775 of JBBIGA010000001.1, read as the reverse complement.
TCCAAGTGCAGGACTCGCAGAGCCTGCAGGTAAAACTCTAGGGGTTGATGTGCAAAAGTTCCCCTTTAAAATATTCAGTAGTGTGACTAACCAAGGGAGGCTAATAAAAATCATCATTTCTAATGATTAAGTGTAACTGTGTAATCTTTGTTGAGTGTAGGATTATGCTTCCCTGGGTACTGGTGCAAAGAAGGCTCCCACACAGCCAGTCCTTCATCAGGGTCTTCTGGTTCACTTTGTCCAGTTGGACACTACTGCCCCAAAGGTATAATAGCAGCCTTATCATACACTATCATAGAATCTTAAACAGCATCTGTTATAAATTGCATATTTCATTTGAAATAAGGACAAAAGTATTGGGATGCCTAACCATTACACCAACAGGGACTTCATTGCATTCAAATACATAGAGTTTGCATTCAAATACAGTTCATAGACTTTAATATGAAGTTGGTCCACCCTTTGCAGCTGTAACAGCTATAAATCATGCTGTAGAGCAATCTCCATTCCAGTTCGTCTCAAAGGTGCTGGATGGGGTTGAGGTCAGGGCTCTGTGAGGGCCAGTCAAGTTCTTCCACACTGAACTCCTCCAGCCACGTCTTTATGGAGCTCGCTTTGTGCACTGGGACACAGTCATGCTGGAATAGAAAAGGACCTTCATCAAACTGTGGCGTTGTATAAAATGTCAGCATCCAAATTGGTCTGCTGAAGCTTTAAGATTGTCCTTCACTAGAAGTAAGGGGCCTAGCCCAAACTCTGAAAAACATGTGTGACCCAATACCTTTGGCCATATAGTGCATATTTAAAAATATATTTAAAAATACATGAAAGTGTCCTATATTGTCCTGTGCCAGGCACTTCCAGCCCTGTGCCTTGTCCGTTAGGCACCTGGTCTAACAGCACAGGACAGAGGAGCGAAGAGGACTGCCTGCGGTGCCCTGGAGGATTCTACTGTGCTGGCACAGGCCTCACTGTGCCCACTGGGCTCTGCTCTGAAGGGTACATGTCAAATAAAACACACACCACCCTGCTACAGTGCTTCAAGAGAGAAGAGTCATTTTTACTCATTTTCATTTGCCATTTTTCCTCTTGAAAGATTTTACTGTACTGCAAAAGCCACGAGTCCCATGCCTACTGACGGGACCTCAGGCAACGTCTGCCCAGAGCGCCATTACTGTCCTGGCGGAACCACTCAGCCCATCCTGTGCCATCCAGGGACTTTCATGACTTCCACACAGGCGTCTCAGTGCTGGCCATGCACTGCCGGCTGGTACTGTGTGGATGGGGATCAGATACAGTGCCCACAAGGTTAGAGCCCTTCTTCAACAACTGCTATTAACCTTACTGTACCAACTGTTCAGTAACTTGAGATTCACTGTAAGGAGGACACTGTAACAGTGATGACAGTTACAGTTACGACTGTATTATACACAGTATTATAAATCTATCCCAGAATCTCTAAAATGCAAAATGAGAAAACTTGTTACATACAAATGTTTTTTTTTTTTCCATACATTTAGTGTATGTGTAAAACCAGTGAATAGACATCATTTGTTGCAGTTTCATTGCATCTAGTTCACTTCTGTGCTCTTACATCTCTAGAGGTAAAACTAAAGATGAACATTTTGTGTGTTTATAATAGTTAGATGTCATTATATGACATTATTTTACTGTAAATTGTTTATTGGTAGTACAGCGGTAGTAAAACGTATGACTGGAGCAAAAAAAAAAAAAAAAACCTTTCAGAATCAACAGTGTCATACAGTGAAGACCGAAAAAGACACATTTCCCTTGATGTTCCTTGACTAGCTTGTTCGTTTCTGTTCTAGGTTTTTATTGTCTGGAGGGCGCAGGTTATGACTGGAGGCCTTGTCCTCCAGGGACCTACAGTCCAGCGTTTGGCCTGAGCATGGTCTCCCAGTGCAGGGAGTGTGATGGAGGACACTACTGCTCTCAGCAGAACGCTACTTCTGTCTCTGGGGAGTGCTCTGCAGGGCATTTCTGCTCTCAAGGAAACATCTCACCACAGCCACTCACTCTGTCTGCAGGTACACGTAAAAAAGAAAAAAACAGGTCATGCCCCTGCAGTCAAGCGAGATAGTTATAACTGAGTTGAATTCACTGCCTGCTTTTCAATACGAAATACCCTTCTTCGTGTTTTAATTAGTCCGTTCAGGTGCTCTTTTTAGCAGAGTAACAATAAACTGCTCCAGCCGTGGTTGACACCCCAATGCACCACATTATTGTACATTTTTGTTGTCCTGATCAAAAATCTCTGGAGTGTCAGTACTCTAAACTGGTCTGCCAGTTTCTGATGAGTTATTGACTGTAACAAGACTCAACAAGGAGCTGTTTTGTTTTCGTCAGGTGAGGGTGGACCCTGTCCTGCGGGTCATTACTGTCCACAAGGCTCCACCGAACCCCAGCCCTGTCCAGAGGGGACGTTTAGTAACAGGACTAAATTAACTTCAGGGGTATGTCAGCACCATGTTTCTGCACTATATAACCCAATGCTTTGCATTTTACAGCACCAAATCACACTAATTCTGCATCACTCTGGAGGTGAGTGGTTCATGGTGTGTCTCAACTTGATTTGAAAACTTTGCAAAGCCAATATTAAGGAGGTTGAACTTCCAGTATATGATAATAATGACCATTATCTAAGCAATAAAATACAAGGACAGTGGTTTTGTTTATGAATGTCTGTAAAGCATTTCGCATCAGTTTGTTTAGCAACCAGTGCTCATGACAAATGTGACAATTATTGTGAAGAAATTTTGCTGTTAATAATAACAAATAATTCTATCAACCAAGCAGTACTGACAAATTGTTACTTAATCAGCCCCCAAGACTTTTAATTAAGCTGTGCTTTACTAACTGATATAATTGTCAGTAATCTTTAGTTAGCACTGTAAAGTCACAGTATTAAATAATATTAATACAAATATTGTGGTTTAAAGGGGATGGCGCTTCCAAACATACTGATAACTTTTTTCAGTTTTGTGTTTTACATGTAATCATTATGCTTAAGGGTGGGTTTAGATTCATGTTGCATGTTTATGTTTTTATTGTGATGTTTTAATGTGTTTTTGTGTGGGTTCAAAGTAACAAGATCAGTCTGTAACTGCACAGTGAATGAAAAGTAGATGGTGGCTGTGAGCTTAGCAGTATAATGAGCGTTCACCCTTGAGAAAGAGTGAGGCCCTGACAGCTCTGTCAATTCATTTGAGGGCATTCTATCTCTGACCTCTTTTTCATCACAAGTCAAATAGGGATCTTGCCACTTGTTGTCAGACCACAAAGTGTAGCTAAGCACAGACCTCTCTCCTGCAGGATGAGTGTGTTCCCTGCTCTCCTGGTCATTACTGTGACACATTTGGGCTGACTGCTCCCACAGGACAGTGCTGGGAAGGTTTCTACTGCAGACTCGGAGCTTCACTCCCCAACACTTTAATCAGAGACCACAGAGGAGGACCATGTCCTACAGGTAGTTCAGGCACACCTCATTCAGGACAAATTCCACCCATCTGCCTTCTATTCACTCTGACCTCCTTTATTTTCTCACTCTGTCTTTTTGTGCAGGTTATTTTTGTCCTAGAGGCTCCAGCGCTCCTCAAGCCTGTCCACAAGGATCCGTCAGCAGCAGTGAGGGCCAGGCCAGCTGCAGCCTCTGTCCCCGGGGGTACAAACACATGTAGACGCACACTCAGCTGCATCACTGCTAAATACTCAGAGGCCTCCTGATACACCAGAAAATGTTCCATTTGTCAAACTTGACAAAACAGTCATTTTCTCACATTATAGTTGAACTTAACCAAGTGTTTTTCTTGCTCTTCTTGCAGTTACTACTGTCCTGCCAATGGCTCTTTGGCTGAGGGCATCGACTGCCCTGTAGGTCATTACTGCCCGACAGGCACTTCTCTCAAATATCAGTATCCCTGTCCAGCAGGCACAATTAATCCATACACAGTGATGAGCAGCCCTGATGATTGTGCTCCCTGCCCTCCAGGTACAATGCTTCAGATAACACATTTTTTCAAAGAAAAAAATAAATAAAAAAATTTAAAAAATTTAAAGAAATAGTTCGGTGAAAAAGACAAATTTACACACACACTATATTGCCAAAATCATTGGGACGCCTGCCTTCACACACACGTGCACTTTAATGACATCCCATTCTTTAATAGGCTTTAAAATGGAGTTGGTCCACTCTTTGCAGCTCTAACAGCTTCAGGTCTTCTGGGAAGGCTGTCCACAAGGTTTAGGAGTGTGTTTATGGGACTTTCTGGCCATTCGTCCAGGGGAGCATTTGTGAGGTCAGGCATGTTGTCGGACAAGAAGGCCTGGCTCGCAGTCTCCGGTCTAATTCATCCCAAAGGTCTTCTGTCGGGTTGAGGTCAGGGCTCTGTGCAGACCAGTCAAGTTCCTTCACACCAGACTTGCTCATCCATGTCCTTATGGACCTTGCTGTGTGCACTGGTGCACAGTCATATTGGAACAGGAAGGGGTCATCCTCAAAGTGTTCCCGCTAAGTTGGGAGCATGAATTTGTCCAAACTGGTTTTGTATGCTGCATTATTAAGAGTTCACTAGAATTAAGAGGCCAAGCCCAGCTCCTGAAAAACAACCCCACACCATAATCCCCCCTCCGCCAAACTTTACACTGGGCACAATGTGGTCAGGCGAGTACCATTCTGCCAGACGGTCACCCCAGACAACACATCTTCACTGCTCTAGAGTCCAGTGGCGGCGTGCTTTACATCACTGCATCTCTCTACACTCTGCTCTTGAGATATTCTAAAGGCCACGTGAAGTTTGGAGGACTGTCGCTATTAACTCTGCAGACAGGTGGTGATTTCTGTACGCTGTGCGCCTCAGCATATGCTTCACGTACTCTCACACTCTACAAGAGCTTAAAGAGCTTAAAAAAACTTTTCTTGATTTTGTCTTAAAATCAGACAACAGCAGGTTCATTCAACTATCGTGAACCTGCCAAGACTAACAAACCCTGACATCACATTCCCAAGCCTTACACTGTTCTCTGCAGTACCATAGAGTTCCATCACCATAGAAACCCCAGTCCCAACTTCACCCCACTCCAGAGACCAGTGAGAGCAGTGGTGACTAATAATACAAAATCAGCACCCAGTAAATGACAAGAAAGTCGTAGGCACTGATTTTTTTTGTTTTATACTTCACACTTAGGTTTCAAAGAGAGCAGGACATATCTTGAATGGGAAAAGAGAGCAAACTATGCCTCTTCTGTGTAATCTCTAACAGGGTTTTCAGACTTTGAATGGCAGAAAATGTGGAGAAAAATGGACAACACCGCAACATTCAGACTTCAAGAGGCCTAGTGTTCCATGTGATGCATTTTTGTTTGTGTCACATATGGTATATTCAGTGTCAGAGACAACAATCAAATGTACCTGAGATCACTTAACAGCTCAGCACATTGTGAGGTCACTGTATGATAATTTAAGCTTTCATTTTGCAGAGAGCCAAATGGAAGGGCAGAAGCTTGTTTAATTATGTGTTTGTGTGTGTCGGATAAATTTGGGAGAAATCGAAACATGAATTGTCCCCAAACTATACCTATTCCAAACCACCTCATTATTAAAGTCAGAATCAAGACTGGGGCCAATTTGTCGCTCTGTTACAAAGAGTAAACAAATCAATCCACATACAGCTGATTCACAGCTGATAAGTCACGTCTGCTCATAGGACAGATGCGGGAAAAACGAAGATGCAAATGCAGGAATTCTGTGAACAGATAGATACTGTTTAATCCCTGCGGTTTGGTCACAGAAGCAAATCAAAATAAATACAAAACTCACAGAGTGAAACACACATATAAACTCTGGTCCTTCATGTAGGAAATCGCCAAAGCAGAACCTGGCCCAAACCAGAGCAGGGGGAAAAGAGGCAGAACACGAGTCTGGCCCTAACCAGAGTGTGGGGGGTTTGGGGGGGGGCAGAAACGCGAGTCTGGTCTGGCCTGGTCACAGCAGCCTGTCAGCGTGCACTCTGTGAAAACAAACACAGGTTAAAATGACGGTGGCCAGACAAAGACTCCTTGGTTGGCTGGCAATAAATAGAAAAGGCAGAGACAGGTAGCAGGTGAGGGGTATGACTAAACTAATCTAATCTAACTCAAAGGAAACAACACCAAGTCTGCTGATAATAATAATCAACGCTAAACTAAGACTAATGACAGATAAAGAGTAAAAGACAAACTCACTACAACAACTAATCCAGTGATGGACTAGGAGGGCTGTGACTATTACCACACACATTTTATATACAGTAACAGTTACATTCCAAGAGCACCCATGTATAGTGAAAAAAACGCATTGTGATGCCTAAAAATGTCTATTTTTATAGTGTAAACCCTGAATATACCCCCAAATATGCTTCCAAAACATTTTAATTTCATTTTAAACTCAGCTTAATACATTACCCTTAAAGAAAATGTAAAGGTAAACTCATATCCGTACTGTACAGTTTACACTGAACACCTGCAGTGCTAGAATGTAAATACCGATGTTCCCCCTGTATAGACTGGACTATAATTCATGCACCGCGTTTTCTTTGGTATGAGCAGGTAAATACAGTAGTAAATGAATTTAATTTACAGTAATAAAAATACAAGGCTTTAAGAAGAACAGAACGAAAAACATGAGAACACTCGAGATACTCCACAGGGGATGTCCAGGCCTCGTGCGCCACACCCCCTCGTCCTCGTGCTGGTTGTTTATGTTTGGGCCACGCCCCCTCGTCCTCGTGCTGGTTGTTTATGTT
>JBBIGA010000001.1:20476885-20502143 GCA_037576975.1 Alestes dentex | reverse complement strand
CTCTCTCTCTCTCTCTCTCTCTCTCTCTCTCTCTCTCTCTCTCTCTCTCTCTCTCTCTCTCTCTCTCTCTCTCCCTGAAGTCCATATGTGACCTGTTCACTAAAGTTGCCTGTTGATGCGAGGTGTAAAAAGCTGCCCCCCCTTATAGGAGAAGGTATTGTTGGTGGAGCTCCAGCAGCAGACAGTAGAGCAGAGGCTGAAGGAGATGAGAGGCAGGCTGAGGAAATTCAGCTCTGAGAGAGAAAAATCAGAGAGCCCAACTCAAACTGCACAGCTGACTCATAAAGACAGTCAGGCCTTCAGCAAACACGCCCAGTTCAACAGTGGAGCAGATAACCAGCCACCAGCCACCAAGCAGCTCCTCGGCAGGAAACAGCCCAGCAAGCACATGGAAGATGTTGTTGGAGAAAAGGACATAATGGCCTGAATCACTAAACTGGAAAAAAAAAAAACACTTCTAATAATTTCGACCACACTCAGGGGTGTGACTGAGATCTACAGACGTCAGGGGCGTGGCTTATTAGCATAACTGCACATCTCCTTCTTACAAATCTGTTTTAAGATCCTGAAAGCTGGTTGGCCAGCATGTAGGATAGCAAGCTAACTGTCAATTGTACAGGTTGTAATAGTTAGGATCTCTGTGAGATGCAAATTTAGCTCATTGAGACACTTAGTCTGTCTTCTGTGTTTATGTGAGAGGCTTTGTGCACAAACTGGGAAAAGACCTTGTACTGAAAAAGGCCTGGAAAGACCTGGAAACAGTGAACGCCCTGCTACAGAATGCAAGAATACAGAGGGAGTGAAGCTCAGGGTCCACAGTGTACACACACACACACACACAAATACAGCAAAACACAAATAACAGAACACAAGAAAACAAGTGCAAATACCAAAAGACTGTGCTAGTGAGACATTGTTCTCTGGCATGATAAGACTTTACTGAAGTGTCCAAATCTCTGTATTAACCATGTTACCGATGCTCTCCATCTAGTCACTTTGTTAAGAAGATCAAGAAGGTAAGCAAACCCGCCTTAAGCCTCGTAAACACTAATGAAGAGTTCTCGATTTTACAGTTTAGTTTTTTTCTTTCACTTTGTTGTAATCCATTTATTACAGTGATTACATGAAATCTGTCAGCTTTGGGGGCTGGGAGTTTTTTTTTTTTTTTTGAGAACGGAGTCCACTGGCATCTCTGATGTTGTTCATGTATCCATTTAAGGTTTGCTGAGTCTGAACATGTATTTTAATACCAGAAAAGATCCAGAGCCGATAAATGCCTCATCACACCCCTGACCACACTGTTACAGTCATTGTTTTTGTATTTTTCACCCTTTCTGTTATTCCATTGTATCAATTGATTAATTTTTCTTTAAAGTAATTCATATGGTTTATCTACATATAATGACTTTCAAACTAGGTAGGTTGTTCATTTGATGTCTTTCTCAATATTTTATGTATCTTAGGCTTTCATAGTCATATTTCCCTCATTTACAATTTCTGGATGTTATGTACATGTCTTTTGATTTACATACATTTATATTTCATCTGTTATATTTAAATATCGGCTGTATATGAAAACACTGATATCAGGAACCACTGATTTGGGAAATTTAAGAAATGTACTGTGTATTTAAATTAGATTTTTCTGTCAGAATGTATCCCTTCTATTTACAGAACAAGAACTGTGTGTTTGGAACATGGTGATGGCAGTTGCACTATTCACTAGTATGTTAGGATGTTTAATGATGACATCGTATTGTCAGCAGTTAATACTTTAATATATTGAGTTGGGTATGTTGATACTTTTTTTTTTTGTTAGATACTGGTTTTTAAGTGTCCCTGGAGCTTGCTCCCAGTAAAGCGTGCCTGGCAAATCAGAACGCACCGCTGCTTTTCTTTCACGGGTCAACTTCCATTCCCCTGTGGCTCTTCTGCTGAATTTAATCAACACATTCAAGTGAGAACAGAGAACAGATGCCCTATTGCCTCCATTACTGTCCTCATTCCCCACCCCTGGCGAGAGTGTTCTGACTACAAAGCGCTTCAGCAGGGATATGATCGACTTAAAATTTATACCACAGGTAAAAAAAAATCATCCTCAAAATCATCTTTTTGTTTGATGGGCAGAGTGATGTTTATCCTAAAGTCATACTGTCTTTAATATCAGAGTCAGGATGAGAGCCAGAAAGCTCTATTGATCCCGGAGGAAATTTCTTATGCAACGACTGCAAGACACAGAGACAAGAACAATATAAAATATAAAGTCTAAATAAAATTAAAAAATTAAAAAATCGGTAGAAAAAAGCATTGAAGAGCTCTTTCCAGGCATGAGAAAAGAATAAAAATGGGAAAAGTATAGAAAAATTATTGTTTATGTTTGAGCGTTGTGTCAGATCTTACTCAGTAAAAGGTGGAACTATGGGGCCAAAATTATTTGAGTGACTGTTCCATAGTTCTAGTTTCCTAGTTATAGACAATTTCACTTGGAATTAAACAAATAATCCACTACTTAGAAGAGTGTAACTTTGTCTTGTGGGACCAGCGGTGATTCTTCTGTCTGTCCATGAAGGAATTGAACTTAAAAGTGAGTGAGAACAGGATAAGGGTAAGAAAAATAATGTGTCCAATTCTGCAGTGTAGTTTTTGAAGACATTGCTAGAGAGCAGTTAGTACAGTTTCGAATTTTTAAACTTTCAGTTTAGTTCCAGTTAGTGCATTTGTTTTGTTTTTAATGTTGGTGATAAAGTTGTGATCGGAATTACATTAGGGAGGACTAATGAGTTCAAAACGTGTTTTTATAAGTAAGATTGAAGACATTAAATATACTGATAAGAATTTAATCCACTTAAGACATACTGTCTCTATTACTTTTAGCATTTCTTCATTCTCTGTTACCATCGCTGTGAAAAGGTACATCATCCTGTGTCAGAATAACACAGAGTAACCCCAAACTGGCCTGTAGTTTTGTTGAGATGAGGTTTGTTGTTTTACCAGTGTTATATCAGCACCATAGTAGATTGCTTCATTTTTTGTTAGTTTTGATATCAGAATGAGAATTTGTTGTCTTCATTTTATTGCACTTGAGTACATTTTTCCCTGATTGTTTTTATTTTATAATCATTTTTCCTAATAATGATAACCCTGCTAGACAGGTGGTAAGAATAACATGTAAAGGGTAAATCATGGGTACCAGCAGCTGTTTGGGATCTCTGCCAGTAATGATGATGACCAGCCTACAGATGTGTATTGCTATTATGAGATAACATCTGGCTCCATTACAGTGCATGCAAACCACTTTGGCGACAATCTCCCCATAGTCCATATTTGCAACTGTATGATGCATCGTAGTCAGTTTTTAACTGAAATTCTACATAAGTATTCAAACTTCATAAAAATACAATCCAACAGAAATGAATCATTGGCCAGATTCTGTGGGCATGACAAGCACAGGCACCAAAATACCAGTGTGCACATACTTGCGGACCACTGGTCCAAAGCAAACACGCCTAAACTGAGAGGATTCGGGCCGCACCAGCTGACTGATGCTTTATCTTTGTGCTGTCCTCTGGAGCCTCCTGGTACTCTATGTGCTCCCAGAGACAGCATGGATGCTGGAAGGGGAGTATTCCTGCAGGACAGCAGGCTGAGGACAGATTTGGGAGGGTCAGCTGGTGTAATCCTGGGTGTATCAGCTCTCCAAGCCTGCACCACTGAAGTGGGCTGCTAGACCATAGAAAGGTCCCTTGACTGCCTGTCTTACCCCCTTTATCTCTTAGATTAACCCAAAGAGCAGGACCACTTGCCACAGCTAGGCAATGCAGCCACTCGACATACCTTTCAGCTGCTGCTGCTGCTGCGGCCATTGTCACTCTACTTGTTTGCCTTCTGTTCTCAGTGTTGGTTTAACAGATACAGGCATTTGGAGCTTGAGTTGTTTACAATTTTTGTCAACAGGTTGTCAGGCTGTTTTTCTAAGGGGGCGCTGGTGCGGGTGCGTGGGCTGCTTGTTATCATACCTATTTCTGTCCTGGCTTTCTCCATTACAACATGGACAGCTGCAATACCTGAGAGGACCGCGCTTGAGTAAGCTTTAACACTCCAGTTCAGTTCTTGACAGGACAACATTTGTTCGCCACAGCGGTCAATGGTTTACTGGGTCTAATTTTGAGCCGAGGGGGATTTTTATAGGGATAAAACCAATGGAAGACTAATACCTCCATTTAAAGCTGCCCTTCCTCCAGTAAGTGTTGGCATTTATTATTCATGACATGTGAAAAAAATGCTTTATGCATAAATTGCATTGATTGGTGGGGTATTCTGGGAAGAACGAGAAGCCCCTTGTCTTGGAAAAACACACAAGCAAACACTGCACATTATATCTTTAGAGATAAACAGGTTAAACACGTATGAGTTAGGACAAGCTCAGTGCATGCAGTGAATGAAGTGTTGTGTTGTGTGAAGCATCTGTTCCTCTGACTTATTGCTGGGTTTACACACTTTTGTTCTGAATATTGCAAATTCTGAACTGCATGGAGGAATATTAAATATTGTGAAAATATGATAAATGCTCAGCTAACTGTAATATACAGATATGTACAAGTTAAAATATTTTCTCTGAGGTTTCATGCAAAGTTTCATGGATGTATGTCATATTTAACAAAAAAAGAAGAAAATTCTGAGAAATCAGAGAAGTAATACACAGAAAAGGACCCACCAAACCAGATTTACCCTGTCAGTATGGACATGTTGTAATCATGGAGTAATCTTGAAATCCCTCCAAATCCTTTGAAATCTGTTCCCTTGTTCTAGATACTTCCTTTCACTTGTGCTCCGTTTGGTCCAATCCTTCTCCTATCAAATCCATCCGCAGCCCTAAGCCAAAAGATTATAAACATGCTATATGGGTTGTACACTGCAAATGAATATCAGACATATTTGATTTTGTTTTTATTGCTTATGAGAACTGCATGAAGAACTACATGACCTTTAGAATATACAGTCGTATGCATATATTTGGTTGTCTCTAGTCAAACAGCTTGCTTTGCTCGCTTTTAAATGAACCTAATGCTGTAAAAATGTCCTGTGAAATGTTTATATCCATTTATATGTTTATTCAGGTTTTATTTTATACAATGTTAAATGCAGAAATTGTGCACAGACATTTTCAGAAAATGCCATATTTTATAAAAAGTACAAAAAACTATAACTATACCTATGAACTATAAATATGCGTTATTTATTTATTTATTTATTTATTTAGCACTGGTCACTTTTATATTTTTTCATAACATGTTAAATTCAGCAAATAAACAGGTCTTGAGCATTAACATCTTCTCTGTAGAGGGTATGTCCTTATTTACATTATTCATTGCTGGTTTGCTGAGTTGATGCACTTGAGAAGCGAAGCTGTCTGGAGGATCTTGGCTCGCCTGAAACAAGAACAATGCTTAAGCAGTTCAAATTGTGTTTCTATAAACTGCAAAACTGTGCTGTTAGTAAGATCTGAGACATGAAATATACTGATCCATCAAAGCAAGACGTACAGTCTCTATTACTTTTAGCATTGCTTCATGATCCTCACTTGGCTGGTGGATCATTACGATCCTCACTTGGCTGGTGGATAATCATTGTGTGTGTGTTTGTGTGCGTACTTTATGCCTCACAAAGTAGGTCAGACTCCAGTGCTGGTGGAGTTTATACACACCTCAGTGTCACTGCTGCACTGGGAATAGTCCACCAACAAAATATCCAGCCATCAGTGTGCTGTGGCTAGAAACTGACCACTGATGAAGGACTAGAGTGTAACCAACAAAAAATGTACATTAGAAAAGCTCCAGAACTGTACCAAGTGGACAAACAGATATGTGTCTAAAAAGTGGACAGTAAGTGGATACAATATAAACTGAAGTATCACTGCTGTGTGTGATCCACTCGTACAAGTGCAAAACTCAATATCAGTGTTACTACTTAGCAGTCTTGTTGGGGGTCCTGACCATTGATGAAAAGGTTAAAGGAGGCTAACTACTGAGGTACACAAACAGATGGACTGTAGTCTGTAACTGTAAACTACAGAATGGAGCAGAGCTAATTAAATGGACAATGTGTGTAGGTTTACGTTTACGTTTACGGCATTTAGCCGACGCTCTTCTCTAGAAATATGTACATCAGTGCTTAAGTAGTCTACATCTGTTCTTCATACCTGTAAAGCTAAACTAAAATCAACACCTGATTTTTACCAAGTTACTGCCGGCTAAGTTACACACCTTAACAAACCCAGTCAAAAGAAAAATTGCAGAGGTTCATACACAAGTAAGGACAAACAGTTAAGAGGGTAAGGGCCCAAGGTTTTTTAAATGTAAAGAAAATGATGTATAAGAGATAAACGAGAAGACTGGTTAGTCACCAAGGTGCTCCTTGAAGAGGGGGGGTCTTCAGACGACGCTGGAAGACAGCGAGGGACTCTGTTAGATCTGATTGCAAGAAGGGATCCATTCTACCACTGGGGGGCCAAGACTGAAAAGAGTCTTGATGCACGTCTTCCACTTCTTTAGAGTTAAACGGAGGTTCAATATGAGCTGTGCTTGAAGCTGCACTGCTTGATCAGTGCTGATAAGTAAGGAGGTGCAAGTCTTGCAAGTGTTACGTTTTTTTAACTTGATGCAAGCTGCCACAGGGCGCCAGTGAAGGTTCTGTAGTAGAGGCATAGTGTGTGAGAATTTAGGAACATTCAAGACTAACGTGGCAGCTGCATTCTGAATCAGCTGAAATGTCTTGTTAACTTCATTGGCAGTCCAGCCAGAAGAGAGTTGCAGTAGTCCAGTTTAGAGATGACCAGAGACAAGTAACTGCACAGCTTCAGTGGTGCGAAAGGGTTGGATTCTTCTGATGTTGTAGAGAAGGTATCTGCATGTTTTGGAGAGGTGGTCATCCTGCGACAGGAATGACGGTTCTTTATCTATCATGACACCAAGATTTCTTACCTTCTTTGAGGGAACAATAATAGAGTTCGCAAAAGAAACTGTGAGATCATGGCTTGGTGATGGACTCCCTTTGATGAAAAGAAGCTGGGATTCAGCTTGAGGGCCAGGCAGTGTGAGAGCCGCGATCTGATCATCACTGGAAGGGAATGAGAGAATAAGTTGAGTGTCATCTGCATAAAAGTGGTAGGAAAAGCCATGTGAGGCTACTACATCCCTAAGAGAACCCGTATATAGAAAAAAGAGAGGCGGTCCAAGGACCGAGCCCTGTGGAACACCAGTGGATAATCTTTGCTCGGTAGACTGGCAGCCTTGCCATACTACCTGGTACTTCCGGTCATCAAGGTAGGAAGCAAACCATTGCCAGGCTGTGCCCGAGATCCCAAGGCTGGAAAGAGCAGCCAGAAGGATCTGATGGTTATCTGTGTCAAAGCCTGCAGAAAGGTCAAGAAGAATCAGAGCAGAAGACAGGGTGACTGATCTAGCTGCATGAAGCGCTTCTGAGACGGTTAGTGCAGTTTCAGTAGAGTGCACAGCCTTGAACCCCGACTGGTGAGGATCCTGAAGCCTGTTTTGAGAAAGATGTTAAGATGGTTATAAACAGCACGTTCCAGGACTTTGGAAAGGAAGGAGAGAAGAGATACTGGTCTGTAGTTGTTGATATCTGAGGAGTCCAGTGTGGGATTCAACAGAATTGGTGTGACCACCGCAAACTTGATTGCAGATGAGACATGGCCAGTTGTTGAGGAGCCATTGATGATGTAGGCGATATGCAGGATTAGATCCGAGGATATCATCTGGATCAAACTTGGCGAGGTAGGGTCAAGCAGAGATGTGGTGGGTTTGCTGAACATCAGGAGCAATGACATCTGAGAGAAAGAGAGAGGTCAAGAAACTGGGCAGGACTGGCTGGTGTCAGGCTGACAGGCGGCTTGATGATTGGCGGGAAGGATCTACTAATGTCATCAGTCTTCTCATCGAAGAACACAGCACAGTCTTCTGGTGAGAGAGATGGAGATTTAAGAAGTGACTAAAAGGTGGCAAAGAGCTTGCGAGGCGTAGGATGCAGATTCTTCAAACTTGGTCCTGTAGAAGAAAGGCTTTGCGGAAGTTAAATCAGTGTAGGTCTGCTTCATGAAGTATCTTGTCAGTGTATACTGTGCTTACTCTGAGATGACAGTGATGAGGTCGATGCCCTGAGTGGCCCATTAGCTTCGCCAGAAGCAAACTGGTTCCTCTCCATCTCTTCACCACGTAATTTTGCTGCAGACATGAAAGGTTCTCAGCAATTAGTGTAAATCTACATCCTCACAACAGTATGATCTGATTATGATTAAGCACATCATGAAACTGTTTACAGTGGAGGAAGTATTTACACGGGAGTGGAAAATAGGGAAGAAAATATTTTAAACTGAACTATGAGCACGAGAATTTTATTTTAGCCAAAGAAGAGACTTTCCTTTATTTAATATTCTAAAAATAGTTTCTTATATTCCAAGATCAATTCACTTAAATGACCCACTGCTAAGTGAAAGATGATGCATCAGTCTTTTCTTATATCTTTAACAGAAATGAAATAAAACAATATGGCTTGTTTGAGTCAATAGTGAAACCTACCCAGGTGCAGTGGGTCGGTCAGGTCACAGTTGTGAAGCAGTGACTGCACTGGCTTTGACGGAATGCTGCATCCTGGAGACAGAGCAAAACAGTGCGTTAACCCCATTTACTCATTAACAAAGGTCAGAACGAAGCATGTACAATGGTTTTGCTGGTTTCTTACGGCTGACGCTGATGAGAAGGTATACCTCTCTCTCGGTTAGGACATCTGAGGCTGCTCCACTTCTGTGGTGTGGCAGATTCATCACCTGACCTTCCAGATCTGCTAGGTCTATCTCAGCTAGTATGGACAAAAACAATGTGGAAAGGACAGTGCCATGATCACAAACATTTTTTAATGGCGAGGCCTATGATGAAGAGAACTGAATACATGAACATCCTTAGCATAGAAAAACTGAACCATACCTTCGCATTCACAGCCACAATTCACTTTTATGCAGTCTAAAAGGGACGCCGTTTTGCACTGAATGTTAAAGACACTCCTTTGGTGATCTGTGGATTACAGGCAAAAACTGTGCATTTAATACTGTATTTAAGTTCTCGTATACACTAGAGGGCAGGCAGGGGTTAAGCCTCATTCCTAGGATGCAGAACAGTGTTTAAAGTTGGGGGTACTAAAATATTAAGAAGCATTTACTTGATGTTGACCATTTAAAATGTTTTTTTTTCATGTGAATTTTTGGGGTCTATTTTTCATGTGAATTTTTGAGATCATTTGTATCAAATAGAGTGTGTTATAACCTGCTATAATGTGGCAATAGACAGCGAATTACACGTCTACCCGACCCCTTAACTAGCTGAAGCACTCTGCTCCTTGTGCTCTCTTCTTCAAGTGGTTGAAAAGTAATTCATTATTACACTGGAATAGTCACTTTTATGGCACTAAAATGGCTTGCATACACTCTTCCTCTGGGCCCTTGGGTTTTAGCAAAGTGGCCACTGTGGGAAGTCCTAAAAATCAGTGCTACTTTATACAATGCACAGCTAGAGCAGATTTTAAAAATGTGCAACTGAAACATATAATAAAAATACAAATTACACAGTACGCATCTTTACAATGTTTGAAATATTTTAAAATTTGGTTCTTTTATTTATTTTGCTTGTAACACTTTGCTGAACCCTGAAATCTGGAGGCCTTTCATCCCAATCAACAACTCCAGAAATCCCCGCATAGTCCTGGACTACATTTCCTTTCCAGTCGTTGTTGAAATTCCTCCAGCAGCTCTTGATGTAATTTAATGAAAGACTTAAACCAGGTTAAACCAGGTTTTGGATGTAAATTGCAAGTAATGCAGGACTTCCACAAGGAACACATTAATAGACTACATAAAATCACTATTTACTGCATAATGCTACTTTTATTCATTCTTTTTAGTGTTATTTAGTATATTTAGTCATGGTAATGTGAAAAAAACACTCTAAACAATTTTTAAATATCATTTTTGCACAGTTCTATATATAAAAAGTGTCCAGATAGCCCCTCTAAAAAGTGTATTCTGCACCTATCACTGACACAGGTGTTCAGTTATACACACACAACCAAACCACTGAAAACAGAATGAAACTCTCTGCAGCAGTTACACAGGTTAGAGGGGTATAAAGGTCCCGACACTGAATGTGAAGCAGTGGAACTACATTCTCAAGAGCTCCATCGAATACCATTGGGATGAGTTTTAGCTGCTTTTTTGATCCAGAATAATCCAGCATCACCTGGTCTCCCTAATACTCTCACAGTCAAATCCTCACACCAAAGTTCCATCATCTACTGTAAATCTTTCCCTTGTGTAAAGCAGAGGCTGCTACTGCCGCAAAGAAGAGACAAACAGCTCGATTTCAGATGCTCGATATACAAAAAATAAAGTGCAGCACTTACCCCCATGCAGCACTGTAATAAACATCTGTACTCTGTTTGACAAAACAACACACCGCGTATGTTTAATAAGTAAAAAACCAAAGTACATGCTTTCAAGGAGGCGTGGAGTCACGCTGGTTACTCTCACCTATCCACCGGGGAGGCAAGGGTATTACTTACAATGAAGAATTTAACATGAAATACAAATGCACAATAAAACAATATATAGCAATGTATTATGAAAATATAGTGCAATATATATTTTCATTATATTTTGAATATACTAATAACAGCTAATAATACATTTTAATGACATACATATAAACCATTTGTGGTATAACAGAACTGTGTAAATATAGAAGACACCTAAAAGTACATACATACATAACACTGCAAAAAGCAATAAATACTATATGGACTGGGGTGTGAAGGGTGCATTCTGAAACCTGAGCAATGTTTACTTCACTTTAAATAGCAAGGACGATTTGCTCAAGATGCTTTAACTGTGTAATGCATCAACTGCAAAAAAATAAATAAATAAATAAATTGCCTTGGGTTATTTGAAAGGATTTGCAAGTGGTACCCAGATTGCTGATACACATTCTAGTTGCGCTCTCCAGTGTTCTCGATAGTCCACCTAAGGGAACTCCTCTCCACATGCATGACTCACCATATGGTGAGAATACAGCGCAATCATGTTTATCCAACGATATTAGTAAGAGTGAAAATCTAAATGTATATTCTTGTGCTATGGCTTGGGAGTTTGGGGGGGCTGGTCATGTCCCTTACCAAAATAAATATGCATGATATATCCTGTTAATGCTTTGTATTTCTTGGTTATAAGAGTTGCTGCACAATATCTAACTGGATTTGTACTAAGAGTATATTGTTCCCAAAAACCACCAAGTAGTTTATATTTCTTGATTGTCATAGAACACCATGGTATTAAATAGGGTTTCTGTCCATTTATGAGCAAGTAATAGTAGTGATACTGAGTGAATTTACATTTCTTGACTATAGTAGGATGGGTGGTAA
Source organism: Alestes dentex (assembly GCA_037576975.1). Classification (NCBI taxonomy): domain Eukaryota; kingdom Metazoa; phylum Chordata; class Actinopteri; order Characiformes; family Alestidae; genus Alestes; species Alestes dentex. Next base: position 20,490,662 of record JBBIGA010000001.1, on the reverse strand, counting down.
TAATGGTAAACACTTTGTTTGGCTTACAGGGTAGATTGCTATTTGTGGCCTGTGAGGGTAATAAACAGACTAGCAGGGTTCTACAATCTCCTCCCAGGCGAGGGCTTTACACCGCGCTGCTCGGTGCCTGCTGTCCTCCTGCATCGCTGTTGCCATGGTTTCCCTATCTCGTGGATATGGCAACCACCATGCCTGCCATTTTTAGTCTGAGGCGAGTCTCAGCCGGCTGCCAGCGCCTCACTCCCTCAGCAGCAGCCACCCCTGCTATTGTTATTACAGCACATTAATGCCATGTCACACTGCATTAGAGACGCAATCTCTGCGGTAGATTCAAGAGGAGGTTGTATCAATTAAACTACAACAGCAATCCAGATTGGCTTTGCTGCATTGCCAGGAAAATAAATAATCATTTGTTTTTATATTTGTTCATGTGAGGTCAGTATGATGCAGAATCCCATTCGAATTGGAAACATAATCCCAATGGAAATCCTTAAATCCCTGACTCCAGCCTTTGAGCTAAACTCCTCTAGGTCCCCTATACATCAGCACCTTGACCAGACGAGTGCTAGACGTTCACACACTCACCAATCTTGAGGTCAGCTATGAAAGTGAGTGAAGGTACATCTGTTTAATCCATATAGTAAACCGCAGGCTTTGGAATACTGTTATGAAAACTGCATCCCTATGGGTGATAATGCATGTGAAAAGGTCAAGTATGGATTACTGAGATGCAGAGAACAAGGGATTTTATTCATCCTAAGCCCCAGATACTCATCAATCAACGTGTGTCCTGATGTACACAGCCATGTGAACTGCCCACAGCGTAAAACCAGTCCTGTGTAATGAGCGCAAAGTTTGGCTGAAGTTGGATTATTTAGGTTGAAAAGGAAAGGCTTTTGTAAAGTGCTCTTAGAAAAATGCAGTATTATCCATCAGTGTCACTCTGTACTGATTCTAACTCAAAGCCCACACCATTTGCAGTGTGACTCATAAAATAATTGCCATAATTGCGGTGAAGCCGCTCTCCGAGATGAAGAGGGACTAGTGTGTGGGTTTGAACGCTGGTACAATGGACCCCTAACCGAAGCAGGCCCACAGCGGTAGTTAAAGCACTCTTGGTTCTAAAGCACTCTGGAACATGTTCCAGTGACTGGACGTTGGTTGTTGGAGCATGGATCAAACCGCTGGTGGTGGAAGCTGATGGCAGAGGGAATGATGTCAATGTGTGCTTCACTGGGGTGTGGTAAATGTGTGAGGCTCTGACTAAGCTTCCTCCTTGCAGCAGCTTTACTGTGTTGCGTAATCCCTGTGTCATGAGTACGTCCGGATCACGCTAGCTGCACCTAGGGAGCCACAACACATGCAACACTGTTAGCCTATATACCAGTCATCGGAAGTGTGCATGTACAATGAACTTTTGTGGTCAAAAAAAAAGGACAAGTGCCAAAGAGAATGCTTTTCCTACAAAGGAAAGCAGCTGAATAACCCAAACGGCCAAATAATAGAAATAGACATTTTTCAGTGGCAGAAACTAAATGTAAATATAGTATGTATTGCATATATAATATAGTATATATTATATATACGGTATATTATAAAATATGTATTACATAATATAGTATATAATATATAGTATAGTATATAAATATTAAAAATTCAATCTTCTGTTCCACTGAATGATGAAAAATGCTGTTAAAACTACATGTGATAGAAAGTGAGACGGAAGGCACGGAAAATGAAACTCTTTGAATGCAGATTCCAATCGCTTACTTTACATAGATGACGAAAATGTGATAAACTGAACGCTTGAAATTGTTTAAATATGCAAATGAGGGGGTTATAAAGATCAGGAACAAACCAGGGTCGGAACAAGCCTGGTGTTTAAGGCTCGAGACGCTGGCGCATGCGCAGTGCAGGAAAACGATGAGTACAGTGAGTGGCTATTTAGGTGAAAAAACACTCACACTAAGAGAGAGAGAGTAAAGGGGATAGAGAGAGGGAGACAGAAAGAGAGAAAGAGAGAGAGTAAAGGGATAGAGAGTAAAGAGAGTGAAAGAGAGAATGGAGGGCGTTGAGTAGAGAGAGAGAGAGAGAGAGAGAGAGAGAGAATGGAGGGCGGTGAGTAGAGAGAGACAGAGACAGAGTGTGTGTGTGTGTGTGTGTGAGAGAGAGAGAGAGAGAGAGAGAGAGAGAATAGAGGGCGGTGAGTAGAGAGAGAGAGACGGAGAGAGTGAGACGGAGAGAGTGAGTGAGAGAGAGAGAGAGAGAGAGAGAGAGAGAGAGTAGGATCGCTTTTGCTAGTCGAACGAATGTGAAAAAGAAGCTTCCTTGTTCGTGATTGTCTCGGAGTCTCGAGTTCGGGCCCGTCTCGCCTCTTTTCTGAGGGATTTTATTCTTAGAGAAAATCTCCCGAATCCACAGGTCTTCGTGTTCTGGTGCCTCCTCCCGACGAGCCATGAAGGAAAGGAGCGAGGAGACCTCGAAGTGGTCTTTTCTGGAGAGGGTCTGGATGTAGTCTAGTCTGTCTGTAGAGGTACGACTTCAGTAACGTTACCTTCAAACTTCTCCCTTCAAAATAAGAGCAATTTTTTTCTTGTGTCTGAAGGCTCTCCAACTTCAACTACGTTTCACCTGCGTCGCTGTTTCACTGTTTAGTTCCATGTTCAAACCCTGGTGATGTATTTTTGGGTTTTATTATCATTATTAATAATTATTGCAGATTTTGTTCACAGTGTTGCTGTCCATGGTGCTGTAGAATCTCCTTATGACTTTGGGTTTCATTCAGATCCTCAGGGTCAATACTCACCGGTCCTCTGGTTATTGTCTAATCTCCCTCTCTCTCTCTCTCTCCCTCTCTCTTTGGTATTCTTTTCATTTCGCTGGGCTCAGGGAGACATCCAGGATGGGACACCGCCCTCCCATCACAAGAATGAGGGCTCTCCTGCTTTGTCTTTCACTTCTGATATTTGCTGGTAAGTCTGAGCTTTGGCTGCAAACACTCTTCATCTTCTACACGACTTACAGAGCGCAATACATACACACACAAAGAGTCAATATTTTTTCACCGTTATACACTTATAAGTGTGTGTGTGTGTGTGTGTGTGTGTGTGTGTGTGTGTGTGTGTGTGTGTTTGTGTGTGTGTATGTGTGTTCTCAGATCTGCATACCTTCCAAAGCATATTAAAATGCATAGTAAACAATAACAAAGATTTAGTATATGACTTAATTGCAAAAGAAGATTTGATCAGTTCACATAATCATCGCTAACTGTATTTAGTAGGGCTGCAACTAACAGTCATTGAGCTATTTTGATACTTCATCAATATGTCAATCATTTATTCAAATATTTAATTAATAGGATTGAATTTTGCTTCCATCATTTTTATTTAAAATTACTAAACGTTCTTTCAAATTGGCAATATTAACACAAATAACAGACCTAAATGGATGATACAAAACATGTGTAAAAAAAAGGAGGTATTTTATATTATGCTGTTTGAATGGGCTTGAGTTGTTAAGAATAATAATACATCATAAAAAATTCATAAGAAAGCATAAAAAAGTAAGTGCTGACAGGCTCTGCTACATAAAATAGCTATAAAAACAGGTCACATACTTTATATTTAGTTTATTCAAATACTCACTTACACACACACACACACACACACACACACACACACACACACACACACATTGTCTCTTTCTTCAGTAGATCTTAGCCAGTTAAATGCAATACAGAAGTAAATTTGATTTAATAGACCGTTTAAACTGGATCGTGAGCAAACAGTTTGACACTGTTCAACCAGCGAACCAGCTGGACAGTTTGACAGTGATAATGAAATTCACTTTGGAATTCGCTTTCGTCAATAAAATCAATAATGGTGCCATAGTGTAGAGTGTGTTGTAGATGCGTACTCTCTGTGCACACACAGAACCTATTATTTGACAGCCTTTCCTGAAAGATTCTGATTAGTAGGTACTACTTTGCTAGTGTTAGTTACTATATGAAAAAAGCTGGCTTTCCACTGTATGGGGTTTTTGGTGTTCCAGAAAGTCTGTGGGCTTTGGTTCACACTGAAATTAGCCTACTGGTAGCAAAAATAACAAATTTTGTTTAGCATTGTACTTCCTCTGGTGGGGTCTTGAATGCCATGTTTCAGCCGATGTTTCCATTTGCCTATCTGACCCTTCAAAACGAGAAGATGTGATCAATGTTGACAGCATCAGCTCGAGGCTGCGTGTTATGTAAGATGGCCTCCATTACAGACAACGGCACAAGAGGCTACATTCACAATCACAGCTTTGACCGGCACTCCAGAGTGTATTTTAATTTCCGCATCAATGGTTTGCATTCAGACCCTCTGCTATGCTGTCCTTATTGGGTTGCGGCCAACAGTGGCCAGCGTGGCATGTCTGTTTTGGGTCAGGAACTATGAGGACAAGCTGACGAGCACAAATAGATTTCACTCTTTCTGGGATTCCGACTCATAATGGATAATGATCTTGCACTTCTGTTCTCCCCTGACAGAAGTATGCTGCCGATTTAATTGACCTCCTTAGGCAAACGAGCACATTGAGGCTAAACGTTTGGCAGAAGGACGAAAAGAATATATGCTAACGATGTCTTTTGGGTCTTTTGGTTATTCATTTTAAGATTAATGTGGGCCCAATGCAGACGTGGAAATAATCTCTGATCTCTGCCACTCATCTCCAGTGCAAGACTGCATACTGGTGTGCGTGGATCCAAATGCACAAACACAGAAGGAAGATATCCAAACAGATGCAGTTGTGGGGAATCCCATGAAGCTCACCTGCATCTCATGCATGAAGAGGGAGGAAATTGAGGCTGTGACCAAAGTGAACTGGTATTACATCGATCCTAAAAGTGGCCGTCAACACGTAAGCTCATCATGATCCTATGAGTTCTACCTTCAGGTATAACCTTTAACACAACACATACAGTATAGCTCTTTTTTAATAATGTGCTCCACTGTTTTTGTGTACTTTCATATGATTGCACTCAGCTATTACAAATACACACTCATGTGTTATGTTAGTACTGAGTTACGAACAAATACTAATAACAAACTTTTTTGTTACTTTCAACCTGGGGTGCACAACTGACCAGCACAGTTTGGTGAAGTACCTGCTCAAACACGCTTGATTCATTTAATCTGTTAATAACAATTATGCTGAACAAGTGCAGTGTTTTGTTTTTTTTTTCCTGTGAGAAAATATTGGGCTAAGAAGTGATTGTTTGTACTTGTAAACATTTTTTGCCATTAAACTGCGTCATAAAGGGATAATCTCACCAGTTGGCTGATGCACTTTGCATGCTGTACCTCAGTTTTTATACAGTACACGTCATTTGTAAGAAGCCATTTCTTCAAAATGTGTTTAAGTAATGTTGATGCCTGTCTGGCCTCTTCTTTAAATATTTCTAAATATTTCTAAACTCTCTTTAAAAAAATACTGGGTGAATCATTAGTGTTAGTACAACCAGCCATCACTCCTTAATAAGTAGCTCTACTGTGCTAGTGTAGTAGCATTTGTGCAGTTGCAGGACTGATGTCAAAGTGCGTGGTTGTTATCTCAACAGAGTAATAAAAAATTCAAAGATTATGGGATTTGTTTTAAAAATCAGAGACTGCAGTGTTTTTTGGCATTTGATCCATTACATCCAATACATGTTGCTTTCATTTAACAATACTTATTGTGGCATAATCATGAGTGATTACAGGTCTGCTTGTATAATAAGTGATTATAGACATGCTTCAGTAGTGCAGATCATCTTAAAAATGGAGAATGAATGTGGAACTTACTACCAATATTACTACTACTACTATTACTACTAAAATAACTTCTAACTACTAAAGTACTAACTACTCAAATAATAATAATTCCTTTCTTACAAGAAATGCAGCTCAAAGTGCTTTCCAGAAATCATGAAAATGAAAAAAAGATGCAAATTAATAATAATACTTTCTAGGTGTGTGCGAAAAAAAAATCAATTCACAAAAGAATCACGATTCTATCTCTGCCGATTCAAAACCAATTCATACAGGACACAAAATCGATTCATATTTCCCATTTTGGACTGTAGTTGTCACAGTTCAAAAACTGTTGTCTGCTGAAATGGAAATGGCTTTGGTAAAAAGAAAAGGTTTACAATTAGTTAATGTTTTAGCTGTTACACTTGTTATAGCACTTTACAGGCAATTGTAGCAGCATTTTTATTTATTCGGATAATGGCACTTTACAACCAAAATATAGCAGCTTTTATTTGTTTTTATTTAATCTACTTTCATGAAAGGTGTTAATTAGTTTAAATTAAGTTGAAGGTTTGCTAGTTTATATTTTTGTATTTCGTCTTTAAGTATTATCCAAGGGCTGTATTTCCTATCAGACTGATGGAAAATAAAAAATAATGGACGTTTTGAATCGAGAATCAGTTTTGAATCGAGAATCGGTTTTGAATCGAGAATCTGTTTTGAATCGAGAATTGGTTTCGAATCGAATCATGAGCCCAAGAATCGAAATCGAATTGAATCGTGAGATTTTCTGAATCGTGCACCCCTAATACTTTCTCTCTGTTGCTAAAAAGTTTTAGTACACCAGCTGATAAGCACAATACTGTAGAAGGCAAAAGGTTAATTGGAGAATTAGCAATGTAGTTCATTACAAGCTTCATATATAAGGAGGAGGAACATAAAATATGTTCTAAATGTTACAGGAAGCCAGTGCGGAGCAGCTAAAACTGTTCTCTCCTTTTGGTTATGGTTAGCAACTGCAGACATCTCTCAGTGTTTCTCTTAATGGTGTGAGTGTGGGGGGGGCATGAAATAAAGGTACGAATCTGTTTTTCTGCACCTTTGTGATAAGTGATCATACTTTAGTTTTGCTTGGGAACTAAGGTGGGGAAAAAAGGATTTTAGAGTAGACGCTGTAGCATTTTCAGTACAAATGACTCAAACCTCTTTTACATATTTATCACCTTTTCTCCATCCATTAGATCTACCGGTATGATAACACGGCGGGGGATCTGGCTGGGCCTTGGAAAGGACGTCTAGTCTGGAATGGCAGCAAAGACCTGCAGGATGTCTCCATCAGCATTACAAACGTTACACTGAATGACAGCGGCAGATATGAGTGTGTGGTACATCGCACGTTTTACTTCGACTTTTATACCCCTACCTCTAGTTACAACATCACAATCAACCTGGTGGTGAGAGAGCAAGGTAGGTTTGTTCACCACTGAAGCGTTGCTTTACGTGTTTACTTCCCTAGCCGACCACGTTTTAACCTTACTTTGTGCCACCTGACCCATGCTGTTGACTGTCCGATGTGTATGGTCGTGCTTTGGCCTCATCCGTAGTTAATCTACTCCAAAAAAATAATATTCAAACTTAGAGATGTCTGTGTATCATCAAATGAGTTGAGACCTTTAACTGAAATGACTTCCCGCTGCCATACAGTGTCGTGTTCTTTGTGTTGTTCAAGTAATAGTGTGCTTTGTTCTGTTTTTATTATCATTTACTGCACTCTGCAGTTGTTTTCAGGGGATGAGTTTTATCTAACCAACTACTGTTTCTATTTTAAGGGGTAATGTACAGATTCTGGCTTGTATACTATTCTGTGGATGCCTGCCTTGAGATTGCTGAATGCACAGTTTCTTCCACTTCAGTCGAATATACTTTAAATAACGTATATTTGTTTCGACTTTCACATTCAACCACTATGCATTATCTCTATCTGTGTCTCGAGCACAGGCTATTTGATGCACAGATAGAAATAGACAGTGCTGTATCTGAGTGGTGGATCTAGAAGCTGCCTGGAATTATGCATCAGTTAATATCCACAAATGTACAGTACGACTCAGCTTTCACATTTCATGCCATTTTTGTGTACTACTATCAAGTGCAGTGCAAAAGCTAGCATTCCAACACTAACAGATCAATATTATACATTTGCAAATATTATTTATGTGTTCTGATGACTGTTTTTTTGGCCCTCCCTCAATTAGGCGACATCAGAAAGTTTTCACATGTGCTGCACTGCTTGCGATGCGCTGTTAAAGCAACATTTCTCAACTTTTTCCTCTTCAGGCTGAACGCTTCATGTCCAAATGACATAATGACATGCAAAATATTCAGTCATGTAGTGTACTGCAGTACTGTTCCACTGAAGATGATAAAACTGAGAAGTTCTGTCACATTTTTCGAGCTAGTCTTTATTTGTTTGTACCAAAATGATTTCGTCACACCTCCATGTGTCATTACTCTAGATTTTATTTTAAGCACATTTGAGCATGGATTGTCCAGTGAATTTGTGTGCATGTGTAAAACGCAGAGATTATAGAAAGTGCAACAATATGCAAACTAACACTGTCTAGAAATTATCACTCATTTTAAAGATCCATTGACAGGTGTTTATTTCTTGGTGGCCTGCGTTTAACTAGCTACTATGTAGATACATTTTTCAAAATAAAAAGTTTACCATGCATGGCAAATCATGAAAACATTCTACTCAGATTTTTTTGGTCATAAAATATAATTGAAAATGTAAAAAAAGGCACACTGGATTCCCAAGTCTACTTTGTTACTACTATTTAAAAATGAAAAAGTAAGACATGTAACTGTTTCTCTTATCACACCAGAAAAATCTGCTGGTTCAGTTTAGTCAAAGTGCGTGGATAAACCAGTTACCTTTGGTCCTTTGAGGAGTTCTTAAAAGCATACTGGTAAATACACTCTTGAATTAAATACGAAACATAAATGTGTTAAGATCAACTCAAGTGACTAAAGGCAGTTGGTTTTTCCAACCATTGAACTAAACCATGCCATGGGCCACTGGTTTATGGACATGCTGTAGCTGGATAAGCATTAAGCTCTCTGAACTATGTATGTGATCATTAACAGAATAATTATTTCACAGGATATACCGTAGGGTGTATATTTTTTTTACATTGCATTGTATTGTATCATTGTATGATGAAATTTAGACTGTCTAAACTTGCTAATGCTAATCTATTTCCCTCCAAAAAAATCATCAAAGACATGCTAATCTGTATCTGGCTCATCTCTTGAGGCCTTGTCTTGTTTTTGAGATACAACCTTTCATTTTTTAAATCAGAATTCATAATCATTTTACTCACTTACCCATGTCTAAACACTAATCTGTTCTAAATGTATGTTGTGTATGTGTCAGCGATTCGAGACTCCACAGCACTGTACTCAGAGATCATGATGTACGTGTTGCTGGTGTTCCTCACCTTCTGGCTGCTGGTTGAAATGATCTACTGCTACAGAAAGATCTCCAAGTCAGATGAGCAAGCGCAGGACAGTGCGTGAGTATCCGGTTTTCACATGAGAGAGACTGTTTCTGAACTTAAAGGCAGCATAATGAGTGTGTGTCAGGTAGGTTAAATTTGAGAGGAATGATGCAGATATATGTACGACAATGTTTTACCCTGTGTATGTGGTTGAAATTTCATATTGCACTTCAACCAAATGCACAGAAACTTCTATTTCATACCATAGAAACAGAATATCCTAGTAATTTAAGACCTATGGTGCAGTAACAATCTGAGAGCTGCATAAAGTGAAGGAGTGCTAATGAACGGCCATCATTAGTTCACCCATTAGTAACTTTGCTTAATCAATGGATGTCATAATGATGCAGTGCATTTAGAGGGTTGGGGTGGCATGTACTCCACTTCTTGCAGTCACACAAGAAAATTTTGAGGGCTGCAGAATGGTTTAAAAACAGTACCAATGACACTGTTGTCATTTGTTGTGTCTCGAGTGAAGGACTGCTGTAGGCTGTTCTTATAAAAATGACTCAAAAACACATTTGAAAACTCTGATTACATCCAAAATATATTGTTTTATTTAGTAATCAGTCAGTGATGTGTTAAATGTTGGCATGATCACAAATTTTTTGACACATTTGTCTTGACACATTTTCACCCGTTATAGGCACATAAAAAAGTAAGATCTCGTTTATATAAATTACATTCATATCCAATTTAGACCACAGTAAACTGGATGAACAGATTTGAAATTTCAGCCACTAGTTGAGAATTCCGAATACATTCTCTGTAAGTTGATGACATCATGATTCTCCGCAGCGATATACATGTGAAAATGCATGTGTGCAAAGTGCTCTAGACGCATTAGTGAGCCCTAATCATATCGGTCATGTAGTGCAGACAGGAAACACTGCTGGACTCTCTCCAGGCCTATCTGTCCTAATCAGATTTTGCACTGATACCCATCTATCCTCTACTGAACACAATACAAGGCTATTTGAAAACTTTGCACTTTTCTTCCCATAATAACAGGTTTCAGCCATTGTTTGATGTTTTTGTTTGTCAACCATGTTTTTATGGCTGTTTTAGATCGCTGTATGCTGGGGAAACAAATTCGATTATATCAGATTAGATTCCCCTGAATGAAGGGCGAAGGTGGATTCAGTTAGCATCCATTTCATGATTGTGGTGGTGGTTTGTTTTTCTGCACTAATGGTAGCCCTTCAGAAGGACCCTGAGTATAATAGTGCAGTAAAGCTGCACCTTCTTAGATTTTGCCTCTTTCTTTGTACCCATGTGTCTACAGGACAGACTACCTAGCCATTCCTTCTGAAAATAAAGAGAACCCGGGTCCCGCAGTAACGGAATAAAAGGGGTTGTCACACACACAGTACGGTATTTTGAATTTACCTCTCGCTTTCCCATGTCACCTAACCCTCACCAACACCAACTCATCGTGTTTGGCTAACCAAAACACCCCCTCCTCCACTTCTGTCTCTTTTCTCCTTCGACCTGATCTGACCTGACAAGCTGTTGACCTGAAATTCCATCCATATCCTCTCATGGCTGTCTGCTTCGACCATGCGTTCTTCCCCATCTAACCGTGAACTCTTTCCACCATGTACTGGTACAGGATCTCTCACAGGCTAGTCGAATGGGAGGTGAAGTGCAGCACAGCAGCGGTATTGGGCTGCTCTAGCGCCAAATGCTGTGTGTGAATGGCCAAATAGGATGTAGAACAAAGAACTGTACTGTGCAGCCCAGCAGTGGCACTTTTCGAATGTCAGCTTGGGATTTTTTTTTTATAACAGTGAGCCTGGCGTGGCCTGTGTACTTTTAATGGTATCAGTGGTTTCGCCGGTTAGGCATAATTGGTCTCAAGTTACTGTAGTTGTAAAAAGTAGTTGAGGAAAAATAACATGGTAGTAGATTCTAGTAGGTAAAACACTGTTTACTAGATTTAAGTTTGGGTGTGCAAATGGGAAAATGTAGTTTATAGTCACATGCAATGACAAAAGCTATGCATTGAATTGACTCCATTCAAATGTGAAATCTTTTTAAAACGGATAACCTCTACGCAGTTGTCCACGACACTGAGCGCCAGTATTTGTAAGGATACATGACATGTACATGAACCAGTCAAGACAACTGGCGTACACCCACACAAACGTTTCCATCCATCCATCCCTGCTTTATCTGAGGCGCCTATCCTTAAGCAGGGTCACGGGGGGTGCTGGAGCCTGTCCCAGCGCTCACTGGGCGAAAGGCAGAGAAATACCCTGGACAGATCGACACAAACATTTCTAAAGGTTAACGGACACTAAAAGGTAGCCTTTATGACAACTGATGTTTGTTGGAATAAGCCTTAATTAACGTTAGTGTAGTTTTATTTCAGTTATGAATGGTAACTATTTCAGTCATGAATGGTTTACGCGTCTGTCATGAAGTCTTTTAAATACTGGTCTTCGGTGAAGCATTGTTTGGTCGTCTGTTTAATTACTTTTGGACATTAACTGTGTTGATGGAACATATAGTAAATCCAGTAAATGCACTTTTGTCAGAGTTAACAGCATGCTACCTAGTTCTATAAGATGTGCGAACAGGAGGTTAATTATTAAAGCCTCGGTTTGAATACTGACATTGTTTTCTGTTTCAGGTACTGATGGTTCATCCTGGTGATTGGCTTGAAAAGGGTCGTGTCAGCTGCCCTGAGATAACAGAGAACCTGCCAAAACAAATCCCTGTCATCTTACTGATGTGACGCGAGGCAAACTCTTCACTGTACAATTATTACCCTTCTTTCTCCCCATCTCTCTCTCTCTCTCTTTCTCAGTGATGAGCTATATACTGTTAATCCCAGAGCAAAACGAGGTCTTGTTCATGTTTCCTCAGTTTTATTTTTTGCCTTAGAGGAGATTATAACAACCAGAATGGAAGTCGTGACTAACATGCTGCCTGTTAATGAACAATGTATCTGCCTGATTTTGATATTCATCATTTAAAAGCCTTTCGCTTTCTTTAATATACTCCCTTCTTACCATTTTGATAAAACAAAGAGGATTTCTTGTTTGGGAGGGGCTATGAGGGGCCCCTGTCTCTTTTATATACAAAATCGACTTGTATCATGACCTAGCTCATCGTACTCGTACATGGCACATTCAGTAACCTACATATAGCTTTATGCTTTCATGTGTGAATGAAGTTACAGAGGTGTTTACATCCTAGTTGTTGATCACTGCCAGTAACTTTAAGCTTCTCAGCCGCTTCACCGCGAGCTTTTGGGGTTGATTTTGTGTACGTGTTGAAAAAGCCAGTGACATAAATAGCCTGCCTTCTAACATTAGAGTCTGTACATCAACAGTGTAAATGCATACTGCAACAATGCTGAAATCCCTAATTGGTATTGATTGTCGCTCAGTAATGCTGTTGTGGTGACTTTATACTCACTACTAATCTTACAGTTTCTGTGGACAGGTTGTGTGCTGTACTTTGCCTCCGTCTACACTATGAGCGGCTGTTTTTTTTTTTACGCGGGGTTTCACAAGCTATAAACTGTTCACAGTCTCTCTGTACATGAATAGCAACACAATCAGTGTGGCTGGATAATCATGTAAGGTGACAATTAACTTGTGGATGTGTACAGTTGGTATTTACTTTTATATTTAATAGTGTGCAATAACTGCTTATATAGTCTGTTCTTTCCTCTGGAACCTTTGGCATCGCCTTTTGCACTGTTTTTAAAGAAGCTGCCACTAGTAAAAGACATTTGTGACTTGTTTTCATGCCCTGTTCAAAAAGAGCCGTGTAACTGTTGTGAAAGCTTGTCATCCACCATTAAAGCAAAGCTGTGCATTCTACAAGCTCTTGTTTCTTCAGTCAGACCAGCTGATACGAGAAAAAATATCACTCCGATCTGCCCTCCAACAGTTAGACCTTTATTTCTCATCTCAGTTAATGCACCTTCTGCTATGTTCTTCTCTCTTCTGTTCTATTTATATTCATTCTCCTCAAGCTAAAATGATGGTGTGCACATTGCACTATTGCTTGCTCATTACAACTGTAGATATTGATCAAAGTCATCAACTGCAATCAGGTCAAATGATTACAATCAGGTGATAATGTAATAAATGTTTTACACATTGCTTGATCACAATCCAGAACAGTAAGGCCATTAACAATAGTAAATGTTTCACTGTTGATCATTTCAGTCACATTTCAGTAAAAAGCAAAACAGTCGTTTACAGTGCAGCAGTACTAGCTGCCAAAACTAGTCGTGTAGCTACTGGACTGATTAGCGTCATTACTCTATAAACTAGAATTCATTACTCCATAAACTAGAATTCACAACTCCATAAACTAGAATTCACAACTCCATAAACTAGAATTCATTACTCCATAAACTAGAATTCATTACTCCATAAACTAGAATTCACAACTCCATAAACTAGAATTCACAACTCCATAAAC
>JBBIGA010000001.1:20456310-20466563 GCA_037576975.1 Alestes dentex | reverse complement strand
TGTGTGTGTGTGTGTGTGTGTGTGTGTGTGTGTGTGTGTGTCTGTATGTGTGTGTGTGTGTGTGTGTGTGTGTGTGTTTCTGTGTCTGTATGTGTGTGTGTGCGTGCAGGAGGAGGATTTGCATCCTGTATCCAGTTTCATTTGTAGTTTCTTCTCAGCCTTGGCTGCAGACAGTGTGAACTGGTTATTTTCATACAACAACCAAACCAGGTTTAAGTTCCCACCTATAGTTTTTCATTCCTGAAGAAATATTGCCGTTGAGATTCTCCTTAAACGGGCCTTGTTGTCTGAGCTGCACATATTTATGCATTTATGGTTCTCTGGAAGAGCAGAATGTTTCGGTTATGGCTTTCGTGTTTTCATGTTACCTCACGTTTAAGCTTACTGAAATAAATATAAGTTGCATGTAAGTTCTGTTTTCCTAATCCAGGAAGATCTAATCCAATTTTTGGGGGGCATAATGAGATATGTGCATGACAAATATTGGATATCAGCATCAGCCTACAGTTCCCACATTGGTGCGCCCCTTATCAGGTGTGTTATCTATAGGGCTCCATTTACAAACCATAAGAAGCATAATGTCCATGAAAAGCTGTTCTGTCCTCTTCCACTTTCTTGGCAAAAGCTGACCTTGAAAAGATGAATATGTTTGCAAGTGCACCCTGTGCATGCATGCGTGTATGTTTGTATGTATATACGTATGTGTGTATGTATGCATATATACATGCATGCATGTATGTGCTGTATGCAAATATGTGCTTATGGTGAAAACCAATAAACTTGTATTACGTGAATTCAGTATGTTAGCTTCAAAGGTGATGAATGAATGAAGTGTTAGGTATGAACAGAGAAAGGGAAAAGGAGAAAAAAGAGTGAATGACTGGGGAAGCTGTGGCGCATGGAAATTAAAGTTAATGCCCAGTATGCCTCACATTTGTAATTTGTTCCATTATAATAGAGTGTATAATCACTTCAAACACCTGAAATATTGAATAATATTGAACTGAAAATACCCTTTGGTGTTTAGTTTAAAAGATTAAAATGTACCCTACATACATTCTTCTTCTTCTTCTTCTTCTTCTTCTTCTTCTTCTTCTTCTTCTTCTTCTTCTTCTTATTATTATTATTATTGTTATTATCATTATTATTATCATCCTGGAATGTCTTTTTCTGCTGTTATTCTGTACTATTGCATCTGAATCTATTTAACAGTATGTTTTTAAAAAATCCCATTTTTATTTTGATTTTTCTACATGTTTTACATTATTTAACATACATTAAAAGTAAAGAGCATATTTACTGTGTCTTGTAAAGTTATCATTTTGGAAGTACAGCAATGGCATGTTTTTGACTAATGCTCAGTCATAATGGCGCATTCATTAGAAAACCCCTGCGAGCAGGAAGTCGCATTCATTAGAAAACCCAGTGGGGCAGCTGGTTCAGGAGTTCGCCCTGCGACCAGGAAGTCATGGGTTCAAATCCCAAGACTGCTAAGCACCTCTGAGGTGCCTTGAGTAAGACACCGTCCCCACACACTGCTCCCCGGGCGCTGTGTTCCTGGCTGCCCGCTGCTTCACTTGGTGAATGGGTTAAATGGGTTAAATACAGAGGTTGAAACTGGTGCTGTTCACACTGTGTGCTGTGGCGTGTTCACGTTTGACAGAATGGTCACTTCACTATATTCACATATTCATTTGAAATGCTTGGTGGCTTTAATATGCTTCTTGATGGATTATCCCTTCAACATGAAAAAAGAATTAAATCATACATGATGTTATTTAAATCTGTTTATATATATATCTACATCTATCTATCATTTTTCATTTTAAAGTGAATATGAAAGAATTTAGACAATGAATACTAGTCTAGGCACAGTATTTAGCTTCATGAGTGGAGTCCCATAATTAATTCATAACTGTTTACCTCAGTGAAGCAAGACTGCAGCCTTTCCTCTTTAACTCTAAGTCGATTGAGTGATAAGCTTGTTCAATCAGTGGATGCTTTCCTAACAGCTTTCACTGATGTTGGTCTGAGGCTCATATCACATCCTGGCCATCTTTTGCTTCTTCCCTCACAAAAAGTAGCTAATGTAAGTTCACATTACTGACTAGTCTGTGGTGCACTAAGTCAAGGTCACCTGGAGCACTGAGGAAAATGACAGTAAATGACTCTGAGGAGAGCATCTGCATTTACAGAAAGGAGCATCTACTGATGTGTTTCCATTTAAAGTGCTATGTGTGTCAAGACTGGTGAAGCGTTTGGCAAAGATGTTACATCTTGACACAAAAAGACACTTTTGGGATACAAAGAAAACATTACAATATTAACTTTTTCTGATGTTTGGAACAGACAAAATGCACTAGCTGCACAGTAGAGCCAAATTGTAAGAAAACTAGCAAAAGTAATGTGCACAAATAAATTCTATTTAAGGAGGACTCCATCGATACAATTGTAAAAAAAAAAAAAGGGAAAAAAATATATAATGGCATAATCTAACTAGCTTCTTTTTGCATATGGATGTGGTTTATGCAGTTAATATACTGTAGTATACTAGTCTACAACACATCAATATATTATACCATACGCTGTTTTGTTTACAGGCCCTTTATAATTAATGTAAATGTCTGAGGTCTTTTTATGATGCATGCAGTGTTACTACGATATGTGCAAAAAAGTGTATTTTGACATACAGTAATTTATCACCCTAAATAGAGATGTGATATTAGTATTGATTGGTGTGTCCTGCAAAAAATGCTGGATGGAAATCAGAGGGGAAAAAGGAAAGGTTTCAATTCTGTAACAAATCTGATCTGAAATAGCACATACTCACACTGTGTGATACCATATTTGTTAGCCTTGCACTTCTTCCTGTGTGGTAGCAGAGTGCTGAGGTAGTGTGATCGTGACAGATTAATTTTAGGTCGTAAGTGAAGGGCTTCAATTAAACAGATTAAAGCTTAGTAGTGTTTAGACAAAGAAGTATTATCCATATTGCTCAATACTCCCACACATCCCTGCGACCCTGGTTAAGGATAAGTGGCTCAGAAAATGCAGGGATGGATGGATGGATGAATGGATGAATGGATGGATGGATGGATGGATGGATAGTATTTGTCAATAATAGGTTTTGACACTGGTATCAGGAAAGAAAAAATGATTTCAGGGACATTTTGAATTGCTTGAAGATGCACTGTGGAGGTGGGCAATCAACCCAATCTCACAAGTTTTTGTGCAGCCATCACGAAAACCAGTTTAATCAAAATACGTGCTCCGATCACGATTAAGGGCTTTTTTTCGTGCTAGGTCAACGCTTCACTTTTTCGTGCTGGGACAACGCTACACTACCCTCAGTATTTTCATGCGCACTGTGTTAAATCACCAGTATCTGCGCTAACTGGTGACTCTTACGGTTAGGTTAAGGTTAAGGTTGGGTTAGGTTAAGGTTAAGGTTAGGTTAAGGTTAGAGTTAGGTTAAGGTTAGGGTTAGTGTTAGGGTTAGGTTAAGGTTACGGTTACGGTTGCGGTTACGGCTGCGGTTACAGTTAGGGTTAGGGTTAGGGTTAGGATAGGTTAAGGTTAGTGTTAGTGTTAGGGTTAGGTTAAGGTTACGGTTACGGTTGCAGTTACAGTTAGGGTTAGGGTTAGGGTTAGGTTAAGGTTAAGGTTCAGGTTAAGGTTAGGGTTAGGGTTAGGTTAAGGTTAGGGTTAGGGTTAGGGTTAGGGTTAGGGTTAGGGTAAGGTTAAGGTTAAGGTTAGGGTTAGGGTAAGGTTAAGGTTAAAGGTTATGGTTAGGTTAAGGTAAGGAATCAACTCATTATTTCTCTCCTACTGTCCGGGTAGTGGAGCGTTGTCCTAGCACGAAAAAACGCCCTAAATCATGATCGGAGCACGTAATTTGATTAAACTGTATTTTGTGATGGCTGCACGAAAACTCGTGAGACCGGCTCGAGCAATATGGCAAAAATATGGCATCATGATCATTTTAAAATTTGCACAATATGTCATAATATACTCTCAGTAATGGAACATATTTCGTTAAGTACTGATGATATCTATGATATGAGTTGTGTGACATATTGCGATGTAATTTATCATGATAACTATACATATGATGGTATTGCCCAGCTCTAGATGCACTGTATGAAGAAGCTGTTCCAGAGTACATCTTGAAGGTAATGATGTGTGTTCCTGGGCCTATAAAACACATCTCAAAGTCTAATGTTGGATTAGGTTTGCTGCCCGCTGAACTTTTCTTTAGTAATGTTATTCCTTCCAAAAATGTCACCAGAACTGTTGGAGGTGATAAGGACGGAAAGTCACAACTTCATGAATTGCTAAAGGGGCCCATCAAGATTGTGTCTGAAAAGCTGTCAGTAGGCGACACTCAGAAAAAAGAGGTACAAAACAACAAACTTTGCAAGAATTTTGTCTGCAGATCATACATAAATGATTCCAAGATGCATAGATTACATTGCCTTGAGTCTAGAGTTATTGCATTTGCATGAAAAGATAATCTCAGCAAGCACATAGTCTTCCATTTGCATCTTTGTGAAAATAATAGTGGTTCATTTATTGCCCAGGGTGCTGTATGGGTGAAAAGCATCCATAAATTGATGCATCGATTTGTTATGTGAATGGACACATATGGCCCATTCATATAATTGTATCTACAGGCCGTAAAGCATGTCTTGCATGCAAGACAGAAAGTGAATATGAGTTCAGTGCTTTTGCCTGTAGGCAGAGCTATTGGATCTGTTAAGTCTGCTCGGAAAGACTTGACTCTAATGTGGGGCTGCATCTTTTATTTTACAGCTAAATGTGAATTACATGAGTCGGCTGCCACATGGAGGTACAGCTTGTTGTGTGATCAGTGTTGGAAGTTTCGTTTTGCCTAACCAAATATTTCTTTCTGAGTTTGGATCCCATCACACACATAAGGTAATACAAGTACATCCATGCAGAAAATTGGACGGTGTGGCTGCCATTAGAGGCTAACAGTAAAGGATTGACATACAGTTGCTAAACTTCTCTAACTGTGCAGATCTGTAATCCATAGTGTTCTCAGTACCAGATGGTAAACTGAAATGATTACGCCTATTTACTTTGTGCCATTTTAGCCATACATTAAAGGAACAGTTCAACAAAAAAATCTAATTCCTATCATTGTTCACTCACCACACATGTAGCTGGTCAGCCAAGACGTTTGTAATCCAAAATTTGCTTCATTAGTTTCTAACTGGATCTAGAAGGTTAAAATTGCTACCAACACCAGAAGTCAGCAGTCAACCAAATTATTTCTGCATCCATTAGTGTGCCTTAGACACGTGGATGTGATATAGGACCCAGTATGGATTACTGGGAGCTATAAAAACACAATTTTACCATCAGGGCTGGTCTTCACAAAGCAGTCAGTAGGAAGACTGGTCAGATTCCTCTGCATTTATGACAGTCATTGTCACAAAAACTGATTCTAGATCAGCACTCATACCCCGTAGGTGAAAGGTTGCTTACACACTGACATTTTTTCGCTTTTTCGCTAATGGTAAATCAAACCGTGTCCTAAACCACATTGACCAATCTGTGCCACCTGAATGAAGCTCTGGATGCGGTTTGTGCAGGATGAAGGATGTTTTGAGATATATTTGATGAAAAGAGTTGGGTGACTGTTGACTTCTGGTTTTTATTAGCAACATTAGCATTGCAGCTTCAGTGCTAGGTCAAGAGGCAAAATTTGGAAACGTGTCTTGGCTGCTTTCTAAGTGGAAAATTGTCATATTAGATTTTTGCCAAACTGTTCCTTCAAGAGTGCAGCTGTGGGTTTGGACTGTTTTCCTTTCTCACACAGTCTTCCTCTTTCCACTTCTTAATAATTAAGATAACACATGCTGAGCTCACAAATATTGCAAATTGTGCTTGACTGCGCATTATTTGTTTGTACACACTGAATCAGTTGCATCCTGCTCTTTAGAACGGCTGTCTATAGACATAATGCGCAATGCGCTTGCTTTGTTGAGACATTTATGAAATGCCTCTTATTGCACTGTCCTATTATTTAGGATATGGCCTGTATGGGGGAGCCTTGTTTTTGTCTACGTTTCTTGGACATGGTACAGGGAGTGCAGTAAGCTGGGAGGAGACTTATGTCCCAGTTAGTCAAGGCACATGCACAGCTCAAAAAGGCTTCGAAAGAACAATGAGAACATGTGAGAGCTGCTCTCCCATAAACAGAGAGATGAACGGAGACAGAGCATGGTGGACCAGGAATAGAGCAGGGCGTAAAACAACAGATTTGTGCCTTGGAGCAAAGATTATAGATATTTAAGCTAAATGGAGATTGAATGTCAAAAATAAAGGTGCCAAACAGTGTTCTTGGAGCAATGCCAAACAAGAACTGCTTTTGGAGAAGGAACCACTCACCTCTCAGTGAATATCTCTTTGAAGAACTCTTTTTCCCAACGGAGATAAATCACACACTTCTTCTTTTAGAAGAATCTCTGCTAATGTAAAGGGTCTAGACCAATTAATGTTTGTTTTAGAATATTTAAGGCAATAACATGTTTCTACAGTGTGCTTGACAGAGCACACACATTCAAAAAAAAAAAAGATTAAATGGTTTTATGTAAGGACATATGTTACATTTTCAAATGTGCATTTAAAAAGGTTCTTCACACTTGTCCGTCTCATTCGCACATCTTATTAAACTCTGTAAAAATGAGGGCTAGAGCAATAATCAGGACTATCATGGCATTCCTGAGAACTGGTTTGAGAGCCACTGCACTAAGGAAACAAAGGAGGTTCTTCTAAAGCAGTGCTTTAGGATTGTAAGTACTAAATACACTGACTGAACATGCAGCTTGTGGTTAGATGTGATGTTTCCTCTGTCTGTGCTTTCAGGGCCTCTTCTGGGCCTCAGCCCCTCTCAGCTGATGGAAGCCTTCAGAGAGTTCGCCTACAACGAGAGCACTTTGGAAGATGGCTTCCACAGCTTCAACACGACAGAGGGAGGAGAAAGGCACCAGTACAACTACTATGCCATGCTACTCACCCTGCTCATCTTCGTCATCGTCTTCGGCAACGTGCTGGTGTGCATGGCCGTGTCTAGAGAGAAAGCCCTGCAGACCACCACCAACTACCTGATCGTTAGCTTGGCCGTGGCTGACCTCCTTGTGGCCACCCTGGTTATGCCATGGGTGGTCTATCTTGAGGTAAGTTTTAATGCATACATAGCTTCAGATTATACTGTTGTGTTGGTTATCCTGAGTCTACTTTCTTCACTTGTTCTGTCCACTTTGTTGCTGTAACAATGCAAATGCCCCACCTGTGGAACTAATAAAGGGTTATCTCATCTTATATCACAATTCAACTGATTGAACTGATTTGAGTTTGGAATGTTAGAATGAATTCTAACAGAGGGTGCGCTCTGCCTACGTTCAAACCTAGAACATTAAAAAAGCTTGGCGTGTTGTTTTATTGTCCATATTGTCTATATTGGATTGTCTACTGTGGAAGTAGTTCATTTAGATTTCATGATGCATAATCTGTGAGGCCAAAGATTTGCAACCTTGATACAGAGCACACGTTTTACTGTGACTGTATAATAGGCCAAACACACACACTGACAACTCAGAAGACACAGGTGGGAAATTAAAGAGTTTCGAATACAGATTCTTTTTATGAGATTGAATATTTCTCCTATGTTATGGTGCTGCTTTGTAAATGACTGAAGATGATGAACAAAGCCTCAGTCAATAGTCTATTAAGGCCAAGCAGAGCCTTGCTGTATAATTTTTCAGTCACATATAAATGGTTCATGGCTTGTTACGAATCGCATCAAACCACCAGAATACAAAGTATCCTGGAATTTAGAGACACTTTAAACTGTCATGAGAACGAATGTCAGTGTACTGTACTGCTACATAGACACTCCCAGTAACAAACTTCAGTCTCCCATTGTACATCAAACCTACTGGACTCCACTTCCCCACTGATCAGCTTTCGGCTGCGTGGTTGAGAGAGCTGCTTTGGGACATCCATTCTTAGCCATTCTACAGTTTGTGTTGGTTATTTTGGACCACAGTCTGCAGAAGAGAAGCCTCCCTTGTGTATCTCACCGAGCCGTTCTGATTTGTGATCAAATTACCCACCCAATCCATAATTTAGGTCCCTTCACACTGGGTCCACTGCTGAGAGAGAAATAATCCCGAGACTCAGGGTGTGAATTAAACTGCACTTTGCAATATGCTTTCGAAAAATATGACATTTTGCATAATATTTAAGATACTATCTTTCTAATGACTGCAGCAGCTACTGTAAACTGCTGTGTGAGTGATTTTATTTTCAGCAAGTAGTTCAAGTCATAATACAGATTAGATTTTATGCTTCATTCTGCTCACCAGGGTCACGATAAGCACAACCGAGGCGCTGCAGCTGAAAGGCTGAAAGATGCCTCGAATTAAATAGTGCCCTTCCACGATTATTACTACAACAAAATGAAAAGCCTTTCTTCAGTGACTATGACATTCTGACCCTTAAGTGACCTGTGATAACTGCTTGTTTGTCTCAGCATGTAAGATCGCAAGAGGCTTCTTTTTGCTATGCGTGTACAGTTTTAGATTTCTTTGCTGGCAGAACAAGGGCCGCACAACCCTCTAAAATGCCGTTTCTTTATAACGGGTATTGTGTGGCCGCAGAACCGGTTATGAGTAGAAAAGCACCTTTTCCCAGTTTCTCGAGCACATTCTGCTTGATGGTCATGTAATGATTTTAAATGCTTCTCAAATATGGCTTAGACATGTCCTGTCCTACACGTAACTTCTTAATCCAATTTTATGCAAATATATTTCAGCAATTATACCAAGAGTCCTGAAATTCACTGAATTTTGCTGGATGGAGAACGATTATTGAAATTGGCCAAATCGTTGACCAATTTTTTTTTGAATGCCTTTGTGATACATTTCTCTCTTGCAGGCCTTTCAAAGTCATTCATAAGTGCTGGAACGCAATTATTTCAACTGGCTGCAATTATTTTCCACAGCTGTTGGGTTGAGGCAAAAGCAGACAGCGCATTTTATAACAAGAAAGGGAATCATTAACACCCACGACAACAACTAAATGTGTGACTCGGACTGTAACACCTTTACAGGGAAGCATTGATTAGTGTTTGTATACTTGGACAGTCGATAGCTACCAGTCACACTCAGGAAGTGATCCACTTGGAGCTGCATATGATGAACAAGAAGGACAATTCAGTTGTTTATTGCAATTATTTATACACCAGTTAATGGTTTGATCAATTTGTCAGTCATGACTTACATGCAATATTGACTCAATCCCGAAGAACTGTTTAGTTCTCTGATCTTCTTGCAATTCATAGTAATTGTTTTAAAATCTGAAGCAACATCTAAGACTGATAGGCCAGTACTGGGCCTCATTACAGAGTTTAAAAAAAAAAAAAAACTGTTGATGAACTGATCTTGGCAACCCACAGCCGCTTTCATTAGAGGTGTCAGATAATTCTTTAATCAATGGAAGGGATGCAAACTCTAGAGGCACGAATGCAGGCCCATCAAGAAGGGATCTGAGCCTCTCAGCCTGCCCGAGGACACACATTAATCAGAAGCTGCCACGGGAAGCACTGGCAGGCTGCTCAGGAGACGGGAAGTGAGGATGAGATTGACCTGGGCTAGATTACTTCTCTGCCAAGTTTATGGCACATAACAGCTGCGAAGTCAAACCGTCTCAGACTTATTGGATGCAAATTCACTGAGTCTGCTGCGTTAGCTGCTCGACAAATCGTTCATGTTCGATTCAGCAGTTTCAATAGGGAAAAATAACATAATTGGCAGTTTTCATTCACATGGTAATGAGAGTCTAATTTGTACAATAAAGAAAGAGGACAGTATGCACTTTAATCTGCAGGCAGGTGTTTTATCAAAATCGAGTGAGGCAGCAAGGGCGAAGTTTCAGTATTGGTGAAGCAATAGCATCCACACACACACACACAATTCTTAAAGGTGCCATAATGGGGTAGAAGAAAATCTAAATAACCTTTGAATTTTGTAAATGAAGTTTTTATACCAAGCAAAGGTTTTTCCTAGAACTGCACATACAAGCAGAGAACTTAGACATGAATCAATTGATCAATCAGTCAATTGACAAATCCAACAATTTGGGCCAGATTTTCAGGTTCAATCGCGCATTGTCTGAAGTCTTAAACGCAGTTGTCTTTGGGGGAGGGGCCAGCGCAAAACGCT
>JBBIGA010000001.1:20445621-20456210 GCA_037576975.1 Alestes dentex | reverse complement strand
GTACATTTCTGCCGGAAAAAAGAACGATGCGCTCGCACAAAATAGCAATGACAGGTTGCGCAAGTCGCGAAAGCACGTGCGCCGTGTGCATTATCGGGCCCTTTGTCACCAATCTGTATGTCCATCTTTTCTTCTCTTCTATGTCGGTGAACGCACATTAGTGGGTCATTCCAGCCTAAAATGACAGATTATTGTCTAACTAATGCTTTATATTGTGTTCATGTTTCCTTGTATAAAATTCTCTCACCACGAAACCCAGCAAGCATTATGCAGATATTTCCACAGCGACTGGAAATCCCAGTGGTGTCAATCAGTCCTGACTAACAACCTAACTACTGATCTATAGCCAGAGTTCAGTAATGTATTGACCACACACATACCCAATTACATGTGTAGAGAATATTTGTTAAGTTGTATTTTTAAGACAATCAAATTTGATTTGTTATCTGTTAGCGATGTCACTGTATTATGACCAGACAAAATCATTATGCCGTACACTCAGCTCAGCCTTGTTTTCTTGCAATCCATTGCCTCCAGCTTTCAGTTCTTAATCACTATGCCATTGTTTGAACCTGGAACTCCTACTGTGGTCAAACGTTGTACTTTGTTCATCCTTTGTACAGTGAAATTTTCGGCACAGTAGAGTGTGTCGTTTGCTAATTCTCTTGTTTGAAAATGCTCTTGCTATCTGTGGTCTCTTTTACTACAAATGCTAAAATTTGCTGTGTCAAAATGTCAAAGCAGATGTCAAATTCAGTGTACAGCTTTCTAGCAGTAACACACCATCTCACCCGCATTCCTACTAGAAAAACAAATACAAATCAAAAGAATCCTCCAAAAAGTAGGTGACGTTTCTCAGAAGGTCCACCCATCTTCAAGACTCATCATCATGAAACCGTTTTTCTTGACTTTATTGGAAAATTCTCACTTGGAGCAAATATAGATGATTTTTTTTTTTTTCATTTTGGCCAAAGTTGCAGCCTCTACAGTTGGAGCACAATAAGTAAGACAACACCACATTATAAACAAGGCAACAAAAGACATAAAACTGACAAAGTGATCTTTTTTCTGTCAAAAAAAAAAAATAGTTGTTTATGTATCTGTACTGTTTTTGTGTCTCCACAGGTGGTGGGAGAGTGGAGGTTTAGCACAATTCACTGTGACATCTTTGTCACCCTTGATGTGATGATGTGCACAGCGAGCATTCTTAATCTTTGTGCCATTAGCATTGATAGGTAAGTATCTCTGTGATAATCACCCTCATTATCGCTAGTGGCTCAGCACTAAAGCAGAGTAATGAGCAGCATTTGGAGAGAGCTCATCTTTTTCGTGGACTAAACTGAAGCATGAAGTGCCACATGCAGTCCGTGTCAGAGTGTATCTGTCCGATGTAAGTTAGGATTTAAACCCTAAACCAATACAAGTCTTGTTGGATGCTTTCCACTGACGTCGAGATAAAACACGACTGAGGAAACAGTATGAACGCTAATTGAAGTAAACTCCATGTGGAAAGCTTATTGAGTAATTCTGTAGATAACAAAGAACAGGAAAATTGCTTTTCTAAAGAGCCTTAAGAATTTGCATAACACTGGTATTGGGGTTAATGCTGCAGACAATGATGATAACCGCTGTACAACACCTTTCGTATTTATATTTATCATTTTAATCGAAGCGTTCATCGCGCATGATGAAATGTTATGGAAAAACCTATGAAATAATAAATAGACTAAACATCATTACGCACCATATTAACTAGGATAAAGAATCAGAGTCGGAATCTGAGTCAGAATCGCGTTTGTTGGTCAAGTGTGTGAGTGAACACATACAGGGAATTTGATGCCGGTCGATGGTGTCTCTCAAGCACAACAGCATAAAAACAACAATATATAAAGGCACAATGAACAATATACTGAACAATATAATACATGATAATGTACAATCTACAATATGAAAATGCATTAACAGAGGGAACAAAATCATAATGATCAATAAAAAATAAACTGATACAAAATCAATGATACCAAGGCAGTTTAAGGGGACAAGGCACTTGGATTAGTTTATGACTTGTGTACTGGAAGCACTGGAAAGGACATTGGGAGAATGACTAGGGCATAATAACACTGCTCAGGAAATACTGATCCGTGTGAAAACATGTTGAATTTTTGTCCAGTCATTTTTGCAGTCTGCATAAACGAGGCCTGTCTAGGCTGTCTCGAGAAATATGAATGTTTAAATACACATTCCAAGGGACCCAGCCATACAGTTTAAAAATCCAGGCTAAAAGCCTCTGTCCACCACCATGGGACTAAATCTTCTGGCAGTTTCAACAGTTTCAGACAGCATGCTTATAAACACTGATGAATTCAATATACTGGATATTGTAGTAGGCGTCAGCTCAACTTCATTTTATTCTTTGTACCTGAAGTGATTTTTTTTTTTTTTTTGCATGAATATCTTCTCTTACTAATTTTAATACACAGAGGTTGTTAGCCAAAGTTATCTGGCGTGTTTATATTTGTGTATGTGTTTGTGGGTTTGTGTGCATGCTGTGGTTTAGCTTGACGTTTTCTAAATAGCGGAAAGATGATTTTTGTACTTACAATATCTGGTCTCTGAAACTTGCTTGGAAAATCGATCTGTCCATGACAATATATTTGGCATCAGCTGTTATCTGGCAGAACAAGTTCTACAGAATGTTTGTAAAATGTGCTGGCGAGCGTGATTGTTGTCTTCTTGAAACTAGAATGGGATGAAATGGTGAATTTGTCACCATGCTTCTGCCAACATTATGACAGTGAAAACACATGTTGTTTAACCTAATTCAGAGGCATTTAAAATACAATGTCAACTGGAGGGCACGAGAGAACATGATCTTGACATGTAATAACACTGGATATGAGGGTTAAACTATCAATAACTAATAGCTAATAGCACCTATGTTTAGCTCACACACTGCAGCACATTTGAGAGGAGCTTTCCCAATATAGCAGTGGAAAATGAAATGAGCAGTCTAGGAAAGCTACTGGACACATTTAAATGTCTAAATGTTGATTTGAACCACTACCTGGTGTCTATAGCTCCATATTTTCATAACAGCACCATGACAAAATGTATATACAACGTGTGTATATATTAATGCTGGGCAACGATCAATTTTTAAAAAATCGCAATTAATTGCATGATTTTCTGTGATAAATCACAATCGTATTGTTGTACGCAAAATTAAATAATGAATTGAAAAGTAGTGTATTGTGCACTTTTATTTTAAAAGTACTGCTATAGGAACAAATGTGCAATAACATTTGGTTTAAACACTTTAAACTAATAAGGAGCTTTTTAACAGCCGTGTTCCCTTTAACAGAGTTACACAGTTACAGTTCAAATATTTCTGTAAATCTCAACTTAAACGTTAATATAATCAAATCAAATATAAAACCAAAGCTATTTGCCCCTGCAGGGCATTCACGTTTGATCTAGTTTATTCTAGAAAAACAAGTTCCCCTCAGAGTCCAGAGCATGGGTGGCTGGAACCATTATAGCTTTATAACCACTATAATCCCCCACACGAAAAACAGCAGAGACGTAGAGCCTATTATTAATTATGCATGCTTTTAGCCTATTTCTCATCATTATCAGTATAAACAGACTATATGAACTGAATAAGCTTCAAGATAGCTTTTTTCAACAACGCAGCATGAATCAATACACTGCTTATGAGTTTTTTAAATAAAATATATTTTTCTCTGATTATGCATATTATTTGTCCATTTCTCATCATTATCAGTGTTATACACGAACTATAAACTGTATGAACTGTATAAACTTAAAGGGAGCATTTTTCGACAGGGTAGCATAAATCATCAGAACACCGGCGCCCACAGTCCAGAGCCACGAACAGAACATTATGACAGGCATCTGTTTTCTTTTTATTCTGATCAGGGTATATATATATATATAACTGAACTAATAATTGTTGGCTGAAACCCCCGCACTAACACAGAAACTTCAGACATCCTCCGCATTTTTTTCCCGCTTTGTGACGTCCGGGTCTCGTCCACCAGGATGAGGGGGCGTGGCGGACAAGGCCTGGACGTCACAGCTTTTTTCTTGCCGATGTATAGTTTTTCATACATTTAAGTGCTAAATTATTAAGAAAAACATAATTTACTAATGTTGTAACATAAATATTAACATAAATTCAGCTACATTTACGTATAAATATAACTATACATTTATTGGTACTGTGGAGAGAAAGGCATCTTGGGATGGAGAAATACAGCTGAACTCAAAGGCAGGAGGTGTGAAAGTAGCCAATCCAAGAACGTTATTTATTTCTCCTTGCTGCTGATGGGCTGCTGCAGTATTTCCCCATCCCAAGATTCGCTTTCTTTGTGTTCTCTCAACAGTACCAAAAATGTGTACAGTTATATTGTAGATGGCTGAATTTACATTAATATTATTTACAATAATATTTATGTTACAATATTAGTTCATTAGTACATATCTGCGGTTTCCGCCAATTTTTAGAACCAGACATGCTCACCTCCACCATTATTGACGGTAGACTACATGGAATCACAGTTGGATGTAGGCTTTAAAAAGTAAGACCAAATGCAGAACAAATCTTGTGAGTGTTGTTCTTGATAGTCAACCTCTATGGATTTGTTTGCATTTAGTGAAGGTGTTCTGTCTTGTTCTGTTCTGTTCTTGTGTTGCACCATGGCCTTGGAGGCCCATTGTTTCATTTCACTGTGTACTGCTTGACCATACAAAGCCACCTCTGAGAGAACATAAGAACATAACGTAATGTATAGGTTAGTAATTCGGGGGAATTTGGAATATGCCAGGCATTAATTTGCTCAAAGTGGTGGATGTTTGGAAACAGGTTCTGTGATGCAGTCTTAGTAGGCATTTCATAAGTTAATAGCACCGGTCTCTGCTGATAAAGTCCACTCTGTCTGCCTCCAGGTACACAGCAGTTGCCATGCCAATGCTGTATAACACACGCTACAGCTCCAAGAGGAGAGTCACAGTCATGATCTCAGTGGTGTGGATCCTGTCCTTTGCCATATCATGCCCCCTGCTGTTTGGACTCAATAACACAGGTATTTGATGCCTTAAGAACCTAAAGGTCAAGCTTTGTGTTAGCCTGAACATTCAGTGGTTCAGAGAAGTTTGCAAATGACTTTTGATGAAATTTGATGAGACACAGTTGCTGTTTCTGATGATTCTCCATTGTGACCTGAATTTTCAGAGAGCCGCAATGATGCCCTGTGTGTGATCGCGAACCCAGCCTTTGTAGTCTACTCCTCTATCGTGTCCTTCTATGTGCCCTTCATCATCACACTACTCGTCTACGTGCAGATCTACGTGGTGCTGCGCAAACGCCGGAAACGCGTTAGCATGAAGCGCACATATCCAAGCACCAGTGTGGACACGGGCAAAACGTTGAAGGTACTCTTGTATTCAAAACACAGCGAGCTTTGTTCACTACTCCTTCTGACCTGCTCTTTAGTCAAAGGGCCATGGAGCAGTCCCCGCTGTTTCAAAAGGAGATGCATTTCATGAGAATTGAATTCCGAATTTTTTCATGACTTGTAATCAGTTTCACGACTCACAGCCCCTACACAATTTTTGTACCTACCAATTTCTCACGCAATCAGGAGGCCACTTGAGCTTTGACTCACTTTGGAAGGATTGTATCCTTCCCATGAGGTTCGCTTAGAGAGTTTGTGTGGGTGTGTGGACCAAAAACATAAACAGGCAGCTTCCATTACTGTGCATTTAAGTGGACTGGTAACTTACTTCTGTCCTCACTGATTTAACGTCTTTCAAGAAATAGGCTGAAACACCTTTTTTAGAACTTGAATGGGCAAAGTAGGTGGATATACATAATATATACAGTAACCATCCACGTTTACACGGATCAACAGTCACAGTTTCTGTCCATCGCGGATTTTCAAACCTCCCGCCTCTGAGTACAGCTGATTATGACGTCTGGGCTTCATCCACCGTGCATATTTGGGGGCGTATTTAGGGTTTACACTATAAAAATGGCCATTTTTAAGCAACAATATGTTTTTTTACTCTATGTGGGTGCTCTTGGGTTACTATATATATATTTATTTATATACTTATATATATACTTATAAAAATTCTGCTGTCTAGCCACTTTCTGACTGTTAATAGGAGCTTAGCTGGGGAGATATATGACCTATGACCAGAGCAGATCTAAAATGACTATTTCATTTCATCATTGATCCTGGGGGCATAAAATGAATCAATACCTGCAGTAGAGGAAAAGAAAGCTGACCCATATACTTTTCTCCATAATTCTAACACATGTTTAATCTGTTCATGGTTCTAAACAGAACAACTGTCACACACACATTCATGGACATATGAACTGACAGTTCACGATTTTTCAATAAATTAATAGCTTGTCCATCCACCTTTAACCTCAACTATGCTATCAGTGCTGTATAGAGGCACCACTAGCAACAAATGTCTTATCTCATTTCTAACCTCTCCCTGCCTCCACCAAATGTCTTCTGTCAACATAATGTTCTCGCTTAATTTACTGGAAGAAGGGTGTCTCCTGTACGTTCACACTTTCAAGATCATTACTCTTCATCTCAGGAAAACAGTGATTCTGTCTCTGATCTCATTCAGATCAGGTGATCAAAGATCTACACCTTTCCTCTTACTGCAAATGTAGGTAGTCAGCTGAGACACGTTTGTTGAATTGGAGCTAATGCAAGCAACCAATCACGAATTGCAAACTGCATACCTGAATCATCACCACTTACACCCCACTGAATTACAAATCAACCTCAAATTACTTCTGTTTGGAGCTGCACAACGTATTCAAATTGTCTTTTTTCAGCACTTCATTTTCAATACACTGTTTAAACGTTTACCTGGCGTACATACTGCTGTAGTACTCTTCATTTATGTTTATGTTACTCATACTGTTACAATGACATGGGCATTGCTGTAAATCTTACAAGACCTGCTGTTTTGGAGATGCACTGATGGGTGTTTAGCAATTCGGCCCTTGTCAAAGTCACTCAGATCTGCTCAGATGTCCATTTTTTTCAGCTTACAGCACAGTAGCTTCAAGAACTAATACATCCTGCCTCTCGACAGGTAAACGTTATTCACTTCACCTTCCAGTGGTTTTAATGTTCACATTTTAATGATCACCTGTGTAAATGCATTGTTTTTCATGACATCACAAAAAGAGAGAATTTAAAACAGGCTGTTTTAGCACTTTAGTGTCCATGTATAGATAGTGTGATCCGGAGGATGGTATATTTTGAAACTTTAACAAAGGGATTTTCTGTGATATACGGCCTTTTTAAAAATCCGATTTTTGATGTTTAACAAAAAATGTTTGTTGAACCACATAAACGAGTCCGTTTGAGAGCGACTTGACACAGGGAGGAGTGTGAAGAATCAGGCATGCCGCTTGCACAGTGCTAACAGGTGGCTATAAGCTTTTATTACGTTAACCTCATATCTCCAGTGCAAAGGAAAATTCAGTAACCAAACATGTCTTGGCTGTAGGACTACATTAAGGGAAAATTACTTTCCTTTGTCAAACCGCTTCAAGGCCAAATGTATTGCTCACTCATCGGCCTGACGATTGGTTTTGCTCTGAGCGAGTGAAAACCTTCACTAAATCACACCTAGTTACATTACAATTCAGCACATTTGGTGCAGGATGAATGACAAACATTTTCCTACTTTAGGGTAAACTCTAAAAGTCTGCTTTGACTGCAGAAGCGGCCTGCTAAGTGTAGCGTGGTTTTGAAAGAAAGGAAAGAGCTTGCAAAAGAAGGTGAGGTGGGAGATTACTGCAAGGGAAATGTCAGAGGTTTGCCCTCTCCTTTAAACACATCAGTCTGCCTGGTGACCATAAGCTGTTCTCCTTTCTGTTTCAGAAATGCACTCACCCTGATGATGTGAAGCTGTGCACTGTCATCGTCAAGTCCAATGGGAATTTCCCGGCTAATAACAAAAATGTGGTGTGTCAGTTTTCTGTCTTCCCTTTTGAAAAATAGCTCTCCCCAGGGAAGCTTGCCTTTGTCAGGAAGCTGTCAACCCCTCCCATCGACTTGCTATAGCTATGACTTTGACTTTTGAAGCAACATATGAGTGGTGTTGTTATTATAATGTCAGAAAATGGATAAACTGGAATGTGTTTCTTCCTCTTTTTGCTGAAGTTGGAAGAAAAGTTTCTTCATGTGTTGTTTTAAAAGTCAGTGTGTGTGTGTGTGTGTGTGTGTGTGCATGTTATAAGAACAGTGCAGTGCATTGTTCAGCACTGATTCGAGGTACACTTGTACTTGCATTTGCCGCTATGTTGGGTGAACAATATAAGATCTGACCCCCTTTTTTCAACAATTTTTTGAACAAATGAACATAATCTTTAGTGAAAGTGTTATGTTAAGTGCATGGTTCAAGTTCAAGTTCAAGTTTATTTAAATAGCACATTCTCATACACAGAAGGTCATTCAGTGTGCTCTACAGAAATGGAAAGTAAAATAAGAATGAATAAAAAATAAGTTAGAATAAAATAAAACAAGATAATGAGAGGGATAAAAGAAGTAAAAGAATATATAAAAGAAAATTAAAAGTGCAGTAAAAGTGCTGATATTTAAAAGGAAGGCAGAAGAGAATAGTGCTGTTTTAGCAGTGCTCCTTGTGGAAGTCCAGTATTATTTGTAGTTTCCTTCAGAAACCTGGTTTAAATAATTTGCATAGGACTTTTGCTCAGTACTGCACATGCAGTATATATGCAATAAATATATTTATACTCTATGGACAAAAGTATTAGGATGTCTGACCATTACATGAACAGGGACTTTAGTGACACAGCATTTAAATACATAGACTTTACTGTGGAGTTGGTCCTCCCTTGGCAGCTATAACAGCTTCCACTCGTCCTGGAAGGCTTTCTTTCAGATTTTGGAGTGTTTCTGTGAGAATTTGTTTCCATTTACATATATATTTAGACTCTATATTAAAGTCTATGTATTTGAATGCAGTGTCATTGAAGTCCCTGTTGGTGTAATACTTTTGTATTACAAATGTAATATGTAAAACTGTTCATTAACCTCAACAGCTGATATTTTCGGATCACTACACGCACTTTTCCTGTTGGAGTTCATGGACAAAAGAGATGTAAGCTTCAGGACGAAAAAATAGTTGATCTAAAACCTATGATAGACTTATAAAACAGCTGAATCACATACAGTAAACATATGTTATACAACATAGTCATCATTAAAATGTATGTCTATGTATAATCAAGTCTATTAAGATGCTGAGTTTTTTAACCAAGAACATTAGACTGATTTTCTGTAAAAAACCCCTGCTTACACTAATATTGCCCTGATGTTAAAAGCTCTCACAAACGTTCGAATATCAGGCTTCCTTCTCTGCTATTTGCACGTGTGAGAGTGACAGGGTTAGAACAGCCTTCTGTCTACTTCAGGAGATATTTTCAAGTCTGGTCACCAGTACAAACTGGTCAACAGACGGTGGCACGATGCCGAAT
Source organism: Alestes dentex (assembly GCA_037576975.1). Classification (NCBI taxonomy): domain Eukaryota; kingdom Metazoa; phylum Chordata; class Actinopteri; order Characiformes; family Alestidae; genus Alestes; species Alestes dentex. The sequence goes on along the minus strand of JBBIGA010000001.1, from coordinate 20,446,645 downwards.
GCAGGATGGAGAACCTCTTTTCTAGGTATAACAAAGTAAATAAACCTGCTAGACCTGCTAAATTAACTGGTTTGCCATCAAATTTTGAGAGCTGCAGTCTATGGAATAAGGGGATTATGTCTTACATTTTTACAGGCAGACTGCTTAGTTTAATTTAACAACCAAAAGCAATCATAACATAACAAAAGCTAATTATTATCAGCTAATTATCAGTTATACCCCTCTAAATACTGTAGAGAACATGCCCCCAATTAAATCTATATCTAGGGGAATCTGTATTAATGACATGACAGTTTTTGACAGGCATTTATCGATCTTGGACAGTGTGTTTTATTCCACAGTCTTCCCAAGGTTTTATTTACAAAAAAATGATTTCGTCATATGTAAAGATAGTGTCCCAGGCAGTCTTTCTTTTCAAAATCTTGTGTAGGCCAGGACTAGACTTAGTCCCTTCAAGAGAAACAGCACCCTAAGGGCTCTGTGTCAGGTTGATTTATTCATATTTTTGGTCAATTTTGAGACAACAACAACAGATTCCAGATGCAAGTGCCACTCCTACAATCAGCTGTAGACTCTGTGTTATCTCCGCTGTGCACGGATCAGTGATGCACTAATGCAGCGCAGATGGGAAGGAAAAAACTGAGCTGCAGACTGGTTACTTACTAATGGTCAGCTGAAATGGGGGGCTGTGTTAGAAAAGCTGGGGTTTGTATATGGTTAACCCAACATAGAAATGAATTTCCTCAGATCAAAGAAGATGTTCTGGATTTTACCCCCATAGTCTTTGTTTTATTTCAAAGTTATTTACCACCGAGAGAAAAGCAGCTGGTCTGCTTTATTTAACTACCTCACTTGTAATAGCTTAGTTTTCTTCTAACAAATGTCTGTTGAAATTAGCCTGTTGAATGTGATGCCAGTTTTGTTATCAGTTTGAAACTTTACAGCTCAATTAACTAAGGTGAATTATGCGAAAAGTAGCTGAGGATTAAAAATGTATATATATATGTGTATGTATATATATATA
>JBBIGA010000001.1:20426297-20442625 GCA_037576975.1 Alestes dentex | reverse complement strand
TCCTCTTCTTGACTTTCGCGGGATAACAGTAGTGTAGAGTCCGAAAAGTGCACTCGTTGGGCACATGTATAAGAAACCCACAGTGCATGATGGTACATGTGTGTTCATGGAGTGTACAGTGTCTGGACACTAGATTTTGGAATCACGCTGCGATTTTGAAGTGCCCTAACTAGCGAGTGAAACTGACGGTTGGAATTTCAGACAACACTACAAAATGGCTCATTCACTACATAGTGCCCTACATAGTGAACGAGTGCACTTTTCGGACATAGCTTATACCATACGCCGTCTGTTTTGTCTGATGTGTTCTCACCAGAGAAGGCAGGCCTTTGGCTGCAGTCCTGGTGCCAGCATTGCTGCATTAAGTCCGTCATGTCCTCACACTCTTGAGGCTTGTCGTCGGGGATCTTCTCCAGGCTGAGCCTTTTGCCAGATGACACTCTGATCAAAATTTCAGTCATATTCATTCCTGTGTTAAAGAGTTGTTCAGAGAACGTAAACCAAGGCCGTTTATGCTTATACACATATGTATGGTCATGTCATGTGACAAAACTATAATATTTCAATGCTTTAAGGACATTTAAAGCAGGGAACAGACAAAGAACAAGTAACACCACAATTAAAAATACTCCCAAACATCTAAATACAATCTAAATACAATTTTCTTTCATTTACTTTTGCTCAACATGCATTGAAAAAGTAATAAAAATAGACATATTGAGTGAAATTAGGGCGCAGGTGTACCGGTATATGGCCGCTTCTGAGTTAAAATCTCCCACATCACAATGGAGAAGCTGTTGTTAAGGAAGAACAGATTCTTAGTGAGGCACAGCAATTACTTGGTGAATAATTTGACTTTAATGCAATTAAGATTTTCTGTGGTCTATAGACCATAATCTAGAGTAAACAACTTTTTTTTTTTTCCGCAAACTCACCTATAAACATCATACTTGGCTGTAGGAGGTTCAGGATTCTGGGCAAAAGTTTCAGGTGGAACATAACTAATGTTCTCCCGAGCTGCCAAATGTTCTATGAATGCTGTCTTGCTTGAAGATTCTTCCCATTTAATTAGGCCAAAATCGGAAAGCTTTAAAAAAAAATTGAAGGAAAAAGGTCAATTACTGCATGAAAGCCTTTCTTCTAAAGCCTGTTATACCTTTTTTTAGAAGGCTTTTACTACATGACACCTACAGAGCCTCTCATGTCAACTGACATAAACCATCATTAGCTTTTGTAAAGGCTAATATGCGCCAGTTGTTAAATATTGCTTTTGATGTGATTTCACATCAGATATTATAAAGGCTCAAAAAGGTTTATGTCAGTTGTCATGAAAGGCTTACATAGGGGTCATGTAGCCCTTAACTGAAGTCCATCAGCAAATACATTCTCTTAAGTTTCCTACCAAGTTTCCTACCAATAGCCACTATTGTAGCCATGTCTAAGGTACATGCCTAAATAATCATACACTTGTATGTATGCCCCTGTGTCATGCTGTTAAGTAATATCAAACAGAATCTGAGCTCATTTAATTAAGCATGCCGTTTGCCTGATGCTGAGTTGTAGAGTATTTTAACAAGAACAGCAACTGCCGCACCTTTATATGAAGATGATCGTCAAGCAGAATGTTGGCCAGCTTCAGATTCAAGTGCAGGAGTGGGGGTTTCATGCTGTGGAGGAAGTTCATGCCCATTGTCACTTCATGGATCATCTGGAACTTCTTTGGCCACATCAGAACATGAGTCATCAGAAGATTGTCCAGTGACCCTTTGCTCATGTACTCCATCACCACAGCAGGAGGGTCTTTGCACAGGCCATAATTGCATATCAAGTATTTAAACTTAGTCTTCCTTATTTTGGAGACCTGCACCATGTTCCTGGGAAAGAGAAGGACAGCACACAACACAGTATAGTCCACATCCGAACAGCACGTGTCGAGTAAATGTATTGAGCTTTAGATTCTACAGTATGACAGTTAAAAATGAGCACTGGTACGTTACATTTGCCAACAGAAGTCACTGAAACTTTCAATGCTACTGCATGGGTGGACTGTCATACCTGTAGTCGTCAGAGCGAGAGAAGGTCTTGACCGCACATTTCTCCCTCCATAGCTTGAGCTTCACTCTGTAAACCTGGCCGAGACTACGGTCAGATATTTTGTCCCAGTCTACTTCAAATTCATCCTTTTTAAAATACGTGTGTCTCTCCAGACTGTCAAAACTAGAACCGTCGGTTTGTGAAGAGCTGGTGTCCGTCATCCTGCAGTCTTCTAAAATTCAAGCTCATATAAAACCCTCTGTGTTCACCAACGGCACCAAGAACAAAAACCAGTCCTGCTTGTGGAAGGACTTTAGAGTTCTTACTTATTTGCATAAAAATGTTACGTAACCAGTTCTTCTCTTTCCTTTTTTCAACAAGTTGTACAGGTGAGATTGCATGAATTCCAGTTAGTCACCTGACCTACTTATTTACCGGAATTTTTACTTTATTTTTTTTCATTTAAAAAGTATGTGCAAACAATGTTAACACAGTTTTTTCTCATACTGTGCTATTTTTTAATTCATCTTGCATTATTTGCCTCGATTATTGTAATTATGAGCTTAATTACAGGAAGAAACTATCGTTCACTAAATATTTAAACCACCGGTTTCTGTTGCTGACGTTTATAAGGAATCATAATTTCTCAGTGAGTAAGCACAAACATAAAGCAAAGTAAACATAAATCTTATTTCCCTTTTTAATTTCACTACTTACGGTGAATATCACTTATTAAAATAACCTTGCATTCTGTGTTGCCTTTTTTTTCAGTATCATGTAAGTTGCATTTACATGTATGCATTTAATCTAAATGCTAAAAACAAGCTTTAAACACAGGGGACACAATATACAACACACACAGCAGCCTGTAGTCATTTTCTGTTGACACATGGAGCAGAACTGCTGCGTTCCCAGCACTGTGTTCTGCTTAGTACTCTTTATGGACCAAAGTTTTGGGGTACATCTGTTTTTCAGGGTTTGGGCCCCTTACTACCAGTGAAGCAATCTTAACGCTTCAGCAGACCAAGACATTCTGGACACGTCATGCTTCCATCTTTGTGGAACAGTCAACAGTTTAGTGAAGAACCTTTTCTGTTCCAGCATGACTGTGTCCCAGTGCACAAAGCGAGCTCCATAAAGACGTGGCTGGAGGAGTTCAGTGTGGAAGAACTGCACAGAGCCCTGACCTCAACTCCATCCAGCACCTGTGGAGGAAGCTGTTAAAGCTGCAAATGGGGAACCAACTCCATATTAAAGTTTATGTATGCAATTTCATTAAAGTCCCTTTCGGTGTAATGGTCAGACGTCCCAATAATTGTCCCATATAGTGTATTATACACCGGTGAGGTGTACTTTGCTTCATTTTGGCTTTAAAACCTTTATTTGTGCTCCCCGAGCTGTACGTTTGTGTTATAAGAAGAACAAATGAAGGTCGCTAAAGGAGATTTTTACTGCTTTAGATTAGAAAATCAATAATTAACTCTTATCTCTGCAGAATAGATGGCTGTGTTTTTTTATAGTGTGGGCCATTAATTATAATCTTCCCACATTAAGGTCCAGACTTGTATCAGCTGGGCCATGCCTCTGTAAGAATGAACAAGCTGTTTTGAAGATGTCCTGACCTTCCAAGCTTAAAGAACCGATTGTTATTGTCTAATATCCTAATATTCCACCCCTTAAAGGAGATAATCAATGGCATTCATTTCACTGGTCAGTTGTTTTAATGTTGTGGCTGATTGGTGTTTATTGGTTTGACCATATTAGGTGTTGCCATGACTTCGATTCTGAGTCATATTTTATATAGTATTAAGTCAGACTTTATATAGTATTACATACTTTCTCCACCATATCACGGAAGCAACTGTAACCTAATCAAACCCTTTCTCACGTTTTGTTTGGAAATATACTGAGACCCTGACATTGATCCGTTTTTCTGCATTTCAGTTCTGTCCCTGTGGTGCCAGGGGTTTAGATGCAGGGCGTACTTTGCCTACACTGTCCATAATACAAAACTGTTATTTTTTGTATATTAGTTTTTTGTTTTTTTTAAGTTATCCTCCGCAACACTGTTTTCCACTGTTACCTAAATCTGCTTTGCCATGCTGGTGATGTACTGAGTGGCTGCCTGTTACTGTTTAGTTGCTCCGTCCTTTCCTTGACGCATATACTCCAGCTGTAAAATTAATAATAACAAAGAACATGTATGTGACAGTAGAACTGAAAAAAACTGTGTATGCACATTCGTGTTTGACCTACCTGTAAAGTGACCTTGAGTTTAAGAAAGGTGCCATATAAATAAAATTCTTCTTCTTCTTCTTCAGGACTGTGTTTCTGAATATGTACATGGATGTGTGTGTGCATATTGTGTGCGAGTGTTGTGGGTGGGAGAATGTTTACATACGGTTCTACATTAGCATTCTTCAAGTGCAGCTGTTCATAGACACATTCAAGCAGTGAAGGATGATGAACAGCAAATCAATTCTGTACGAGTGTTTATCAGATTTCTTGGTGTCATTTTTAATCTCTGAAGCTTGTCTAATTCCTTTTCGCCTTTCATGTGTTAATGAAAATGATTACAGAAACAAGAGGAGCTAATCATAGACAAGCATTTCTGATCTAAGAAGCACGTTCAAAAAATGAACAACCCACATTTCGTTTGGTGAATTTCCACCAGCTGGGCACATGACTGCATAGGTGTGTTAAAATGTAACTTCATCACATTGTTTTACTGATTTTATTGCTTCATTGGACTAACCCTTCTGAGACAAAACAGCATCGATTTCCACTTTTTAGTCTATTTTTTTCAGTAACTTGTATCCATTTGAGCAGTCAAATGTACGGCTTTAGGTAAAAGTTTGAACATCTCTGACCATATTCTGCTGATTTTCTAAAACTAGAGAAAACTAGATGTACCACATTGCAGTGCTTAATATGACTGTTGCAAAAGTAAAAATAAGCAGTGATCATTGGGGTCCAAGCAACATATATGAACTGCAGCAAGAGGTCCAATAGCTAAGAGGACCATTTGAATTTTGTGAAAGTTTTAAACTGAATTTTGAGGATAGACCAAACCATGTCAGAGAAACAGAGGAAAACATAGCGTAGACTGTTGTAGTGACATTTTACGCTGAAACTGGGCCAAGTGTGAACATACCAAATTTCAAAATGTTCTCAAAATATTGAAATGTGTCAATATTTAGCAGCCCCGAAGGATGAAATTTTACAAAATTTGGTATGCATCCAAAGAATATGACTGTGATGTTTGAGCCTTTACGTCACAAGATATTCGCTACCGAGGCTCTAGATTTGACGTTATTCATTACATGGCTACTTAACAAATGAACTGTAATGAACTAGGCTCATGCACCTCCTTGCCATACAAATTTTGTAATTCTTTGGTGAAACAGCTGCCGAGCTATTGCCCAAAACAGCGCCTACCCCAACCCAGGGACACAAATCTCTTATTCTGTTTCAGCCATTTGGAATTACTTGCAAAGTTTCATGTGGATTGGTGAAGTCTAGGTATGTGATACAGTAGAAGAAAAGAACCTTTGACAAACACTATACAACATTATATGACAAGCACACATCCTCTACATAGAAGTATTTGACATTTAATTTTATCTGACATATTGCTGCATATATGGTGTGTGTCAAACACAAACAAAACAAAAGTGTCCTGTAAATTTGAAGAAAATGTCATATTTAAGATCTCTGCAGAGGATGTGTACTTGACTGGGAATGTATACACTTGACTGGGAATGATACACTTGACTGGGAATGTATACACTTGACTGGGAATGTATACACTTGACTGAGACATACTGTATGTATGTATGGGAAGTTACTTTTTTTCCCAGTCTGTGCACATTCCCTCAAATAAGCACAGCGAATGCAACAATAAAGATAGTGATAGAAAACACACTAGAACCCAAAAAGCTCCGGATCCACATGCTGATCTACTTTGCCAACATTTGTGGACAAAACCCAAGTGTCTCTGAATGTCTCCAATAATATGTTGAACTGCAAAAGGATACTGAGAGCTCTAAAGACACAGAATGCTCTACTAGAATATTTGAATGCGTTTTGCTACTCTTTGGTATTTTGCAGAAGTTAGAAATAAACAAGCACACTATTTTATTAAAGCATATGAAAAAGAAAAAGCTTCCCTGGGAGGCTGAATACAGTGGCTTACATCAGAGTGCCTGCACATAATCACACTGTGAGCTGGGAAAAGCACTGCTAGTCACGCAGGCGCAGGCTCAGAGCTGCAAAGAGTGGAGAGAAGAAACAGATGTCTTGCCAGATTTCTTTTACTAAAAATATCATTTAAAGCACGTTGACCATTGCATCTGTTTGCAGCATATTCATAACCTGCTAGACCAGCAGATGTGCGTTGTCACGGAAGGACCGAGTACACTTTCAGAGCTCAGGGTAAGAAGTGTTCTCTGTGGCCTGAGCAGCCGTGGGGGGGCCAGCAGTGGCAGTGCCCTGACTTTTGTAAGCGACGTCTATAAATGGCACAAAAAAGCAACAGAGCTATGCAGACAAGGAAACAGCCAGACACTGATCCCAAAATCACTGCCGCCTCCGCACCGTCCACTCCTGGGAGGGAAACAAAACCAACATGTCATTAAAACCATTTCAAAACTACACACTGAGTCCAGCTGATTTGAGCAAAGTGCTGAGTACCTGTTGTTTCTATGAAAGGCGACTCATCTGTTTCTTTCAGGACAGGCCCAAAAGAAATGCGATTCCCCGTGTTGCCGATGATGATCTCGCCATCGTCGTTAGAATGGGCATTTCTGTGCTGCTGACACTGTGGGTGTTAATGAAAGAACACATTCACTACACTTGCATTTTGTGCTTAAAAATGAATGAAGCCATAGAACAAGTAGTAAAGTAAGGTGTTACATAATCAGGATACAGGAAGGTAACTCGTAGACACAGTGTACGGATCAGATGCGATAGAAAAATAATGTGATTAGCAGCAGGATTACATTAAAGCCACTTATGAACACCATAGATTTTTCTGAACTTTTTTTCAGATTCTTCTGCACTTCACACATCACTGCTTTTGGATGTAAAACAGTTCCTTGCACTGAAATTGAACATCCTCGTACCAAACTGCACATTTACTTCTAGTTTAGAGTTTATGTTAATAGCTCATTTAAATATGGATACTTATTGTCACTGTACTATGTCATTTTACAGCCAGAATTTTTATTTTAAACAGATACACAGTTATATATATATATATGGTTTGTCTTTTACATGTATGGTTTAATATATACAGAAACACACATTTCACAATGCTGGTTTGTCCAGGACTAGGCCTGTTCGGGAAAACCAGTTTTTCTGTTCCTGAACAAGGTGGTACAAGTCCACAGGACAGAAGGTCTGTCTAATCTCTGGAATTCCTCGAGGCCATAGGAGGAATAATAACAATGTAGACTTCCTGCAAACTTCCATGAAGGCTGCTGGGAATGCAGGCTTCAGCAGATTCACATATGATGGTACTAAAGGAAACGAGACACCTTCATAAACAAATAAGTAAATATTGGATAAGCAAACACTTCATCCATTCTCCGATTTATGTGCAAATGTTTAGATTTAACAGGATCTGACATTAAGGATGTTGAGCACTGAAGCACATACGACAAGAGGCCAAGAGGAAGACCAGATTTTTAAATCTCTTTTCTTTTCACTTTTTCCAAAATGGAAAATCGCCTGCTGTATGGCACCCTTTGCCTTCTTGTGAAGAATACAGGATACCTGATGTCCAGTCTTTTTTTTTTTTTTCCAAAGAACACAACATAACAGTAAAAATGCCATTTTGTCTGAGGTGTGGTGTGCATAGTTTTAGCAGATAAAGTCACTTAAATCATTTTCTCAGAACAAGGCAGCTTTGTTGTTTTCTTATTCAAACCCATCTTTGTTCAATTTTGTTTTTAACTTGAAATCGATTTTGGATCACATTTTTTACAGGCCATCAGTAATACAAACCCTCCAAGCCATGGACATAAAACACCCTTTTGTGTTTCAGGAATTGTTCCAAGTGCGATGTCTGAACACAGCGGGATCTTAATTTTACATTTGATGGAGTAGGAGGCTAGAAAAAAGGCCATTCTCATACAAGGCATGGAAAAGGTTGCCTTCAACAGAGGAAGAGTAATGATTAGTAGAAAATGTGCAAGAAACAGTGAGACCTGGTCCTGAGTGATGAATGCTCTCCAGGGTCTTTTGCTCTAAGGGAGCGCAAAGAGCCAAAGACTCACCGGCTCACACTCAGAGTTGTTCCTCAGGCACACACTCAGATCACAGTGCAGGTAGGCAGTGGAGTAGTTAATCATCTGGAAAAGACTGATAGTGAAGCTGGCTCTTTTTGACAGCACATTGGGAAGCAGACGGATGCCTTGTGGATCTATAGGCAACCTGGAAGATTGCATGCAAGACAAACATGTTATTACACACAGTGAACTTCAGACATAACACACATGAAGAAAGTGTTAAAACCTGTCACGTTATGCACATACAGTGACTTGAGAATCAACAAGCGACGGGTTACGGTTAGGGTTCCTCAACTGACATCTGCTTCCATGCCTAGTGGAAATCATCAGAGTGGTCTGTAGTCTAAAGTGATGTCTAAAGTGAACAATCCTCTACTCGGTCATGAAGTGTGGCTTTTATGTTGAAACTTTTAAAGTCTTACACTTAAGTGCGGCTTTAAACTCCATGAACTTACAATCACTATAAGCATTGAACTTTTTGTTAGCTGCTTGTCAATAGGGTACTACAGGGATACGGCAGGGACTCTGTATCCCTAAAGACTGCTGACTCCTGGCTCAGTTGTAGCAGAGCACGTCATTACTGCTGCCCAAACTCCAGCATGGGGGGGGCAGATGTGGAATACTGTCAGAGGTGAACACCAAGGACACAAACATCAGCGCTGTGCAGTTTGCAGTAAACAAAACATGTTTTAGATCCAGAGAGATTGGACTGAGGGCATTTCCAGCTTTCTACAGTCAAACTCTTTTAGGGGAACTTTTGCTTTGCCAATGCTGTTCCCCTGTGATAAGCCCACATCGGTTCAGCGGTAGCTATTTCCTACAAGCAGCAGGAGTGCTGGTTTACACATCGTGCCAATAAATGTGTGAGATATGGACTCCACATTCTAGAACCATTAAATAGACTGAGCTAAACTGGACAGCAGAGTGGGGCATAAGTCTTTTAAAGCAACGGTTTACCTGGAAAACAGGCAGCAGGTGGTGTTGAACTCATCCACTGTGACGGTGGGTGAGAGGCAGCAGGACTTTATCTCCAGGTTCACCTGGGTGTTATTTGTTTTCAGGTTGATGACGACATGCAGGTTTCCAAGAGCAGGGATGAGATCTCCTGGCATGATATCCCTCTCCAGGGTCAGACGCATCTCCGCTGTGTAGTTTCCACTGCCGCAGATATCATCGGAGATCTGGGCCAGCCTTAGACAATACGAGAATACAGCAGAGCCATGTGACTGCATGCAATTCACAAGTCCAGACTTAAAAGAGCTATGATAGAGTCTGACAGGTCCACCTCAAGGACTAATCATCGCACAGTTGTACGCAGTATTTCCACTGAGCTAAACATTATTCAGCGACTTCCTAACTGGTTTCATTTTTACAGCTGTACAGCAGCATATGCGTGTGGAATTAACTTTCCTCTTTATTGTCTTGTGGCTGCTTGCATAAGCATTTCAAACATTTATCTTAGGTTAAATGGGGTAGAGCGATGCACAAACCAAACCAGGGTTTAAACGGAACATTGCCAGTGGACCTGCTGCAAGCTTTTAATCAAATTCCTGTTCACCTCATATCAATGTCACCCATGAAATGCACAGATTTTTCTTGAGACTCACCCTGAAGATTATTTTTCATTACAAATGTTTCTTTTCTTAGTGTGTTATTTGTAAAAGAATTCACATCCGTATTACTTTATTCATCCTGCTGGCGGCAATAATTTGAAGTATGCAGACTAAAGTACAGCCAGCAAATTGATGGGGTTAGCTGTAATACAATGGCATGTTGTTAGCTAAGCCACCTGAAGTTAACAGAAAAGTTCATATTCTCCCATCTTAATTTAACACAGTTCATTGTTTTGAAAGCTATGCTTATGTAAAAAAAAAAAAAAAAGCATTTGCTTGTCCCCCACTCTCCAGTGCTTAAGGAATAGACTTAAGATGAATTGTTTATACATTTACATATGTGCGATAAGGGACTTTTCATGCATTTTCTGAAAGTGATTTTACACAGTTCAGTTCAGTTAAGGTAAAGGGGTGTGTAAATGAAAATATAAAGCTCAAACTCAATGCCACTGTAAACCGTCACCCTTACCCACTGAGGAAATCTGGTGAAGCAATCCTCATCTTCCTCTGCATCAGTGGCAGGTCTGACATCTGCTCAGCCGACTTCGCCAGATTTGATTCGAACGGGAAACCAGTGGACAAGTGACCTTCGCTTTCTTCTGATACCTGCAATGGACCTGTTTGCAGAAATTCTTTTGCGGTTATCTCTGAACCTTTAATGGTTACATGTGTGCGGTCAACGGCATAGAATGTCCCCTCAGTAATAGGTGGCAGTATGGTCTGTGTCGAGTGTTCCTTTATAACATTTTCTCCTACATCAAGTAGGGGGAGAATCTGCGGCTCCAGGGCACGTGGATGTGCTCTCAGTGTGGTTAAGAAGTCTGTCCGGATCCCTGATTGGATTGAAGGCCGTGAGCGTGAAGTGGACTGCAGAGGAAGACTACCAGCGGGATGGAGAGAGTTCAGGGAGCCTGCGAACTGCTTAGGTGCCGCAGACGATGGGTTCAAGATCACAGGTTTTACAGCCAAAATGTTTATGGTGTGTTTCTGAAGTGTTTCAGTGGTACTGGGGGCTTGGCTTGGTGCCGCCTGCTTGGAGGGTTTTCTTGCAGAGGCTGTATTCTGGGTGGTTTGATCTGGCAGTGGGGAGCCAGTAATGTCCTTTGCATCTGATGAAGCAGTTATAATGGATGATGAAGTAGAGACGAGTAAACTTGCCTGATTAATCGTCTGGCCAACAGTTTTGGGGGTTTCAGCAGCAGAAGCCAAAGGTTGAGCAGACTGAAAATTCTCAATAACAGCTGGTGAAACAGATGCATTAATTTGGCCTTTAGTGGTTTTCTGTAAATCCTGGCCTCGACTTTGAAAGGATGGCACAATGTTCTGCAGCAGAACTGTTGCGGGGGCCTGATAGTTGTTTTGCATGCTAAAAGTGTTCTGATCATTTTGGTCTAGTACTACTTCACTAGTGGAGCTTTCTAGTTTCAATCCAGTTAACTGCTTCGATTCCGGCTGCATTGAAAACATTCTTAAGTCCATTTCTTGAGTTTTATGCTCAAGTGTCCCATTTCCAATAGATGCTGGCACTTGTGCACTATAATTAACATGTTTTTCCTTGGCTTGCTCAGTCGTTAAAGTCTGATTTGTAAACACATCTCTGTTAATGACACCTCTCTCAGTTATTTCTAGAAGCTTTGAGATGACAGCTGGACCACCAGGATGCGATGAGCTGACTGGCAGCATTTCCTGGGGTAGCCTTTTATTTGATAGTGTGAAGAAGAAAAGCTCCTGCTTTGTGTCCAAAAATGAAGCTGTGGCAAAGTTTTCTGCCAAAGCAGCGGTTGTTGGAACATTGGTGGTAAATGTTTGAGGGGCAGGTGTCACAGCAGACACCCTCAGAAACAAAGTATCCCTCTGGTCTGACCCTGGTGCCCTGGTAAACTGTAAGAAAGAGGAATGTATTGAGCTTTTTCCTGTTAGTGGCCTGGTGTTTGTGGTCCTGATTAGCCGCTTAGAGTGCATTGTTGGCAGTTTCAGAGTGGGCTCTCTGTGTTCGTCCACAGGATGGAAACTTGTCGCGCCTCGCACGTTTTTTGATTCCTGAAATGTCACAGATTTAAGTGTAGATGCAGAGTATCCTAACGGAGAAATCAGTGGGTGTTCTTTGAGGACACGGGCAGACTGAAGCCGAGTCAAAGGCTTTGCGCTTCCCATCATGGAAGAAATTAAAAGCTGCTTGACGGGACTGTAAGTGACAGCATGGCCTTTAAAGACTGGTGATGAATACTGTATCTCCCTTGAAGGGGTCTGGATGGGAGTGGGTATGTTCTGCAGCTGATCAGGGTGACGGATACTGTGAGTACTGTTAGACTGAGTGATCGGTGAGCTCGGGGTCAGCTTGGTTAAAGTCTTTCCACTGTTAACTGTTGAATCTGAATCACTTGTTTTCCGGGCAGATACAGTCACATTTCTCAAAGCAACAGCAAATGGCACGGAGCTTGAGGCACTAAACATGGATTTAAAGATTAACGTATGAAAATGCTCAGTTCTGTTTTCCGTTAGGGATAACTTGTCAGGGTTTTCTTTCCCTTGAGGATCAAAAGTTCCATTTTCAATAGAAACTTTGCAGCAGTGATCAGACATATGGACAAAATTGCTGTCATGGGATGAAGTGTTCTGAGGGGCTATGATGAAACCATTTTCAGGTTGAGTGGCATTTTTAACTTTGATTAAAACTAAAGGGCCGTCTGTGAACTTGGACGGAAGGACGACTAGAAACTTGGGTCTTGCCTCATCTTTGACTAGTGTGGTGCGTTGAGATGGCTGAACTGATTGAGAAGGTGAGTGGATTGTCATTCCCACTTGTCTGTCTCCAGTTGATGTGACTGTCGGTTCACCTTCGCTTTCATCTCCTGTAGACAGGATCTTGTGAAACTTGGGTGTCAAGTACGGGGTTATAAATGACTGTGTTACATGCAATTTGCCAGTCTTCGGAAAGGGGACCTCTGAAGGTTGGGAAAACTTGGAATCATAGAGTTGTTTATCTATAGCATTAGTGTAAACTCTCACTATCCTTGCATGCCCCTTGGTGGTGAGTGATTTAGTGCCATCTGTTGTTACTTTAACTACCTCCTGGCTGGATGACAGCAATGGTAATAGAGTGTCAACATCAAAGATACTGTTGCGAGGGGTTACTAAGCTCAGAGCTGGCATATTTTTCTGACCTGGCTGCCCTGTTTTGAATTCCTCTTCAGGCTTTTGGTCAACCATTTTCTGAACTTTAGCAGTCCCACCCTCAGTCACTAACTGTGTTCTGTTTGGCACAGCTGTCAAAGGCATTATGGTGGGGCTGCCCTTTTGTACAAAGATCTTTTCTCCATCGGCAAAGACCGATTCAGTGCTATTCAGAGGATTAGAGGCTCCCAATGACTTCAGAGTTCTGTTTTCGTTTGTGCTTTTTCTTTGTCTTTCAGCAATCTCAGCTGCCTCCCCAAGGTCATCAATTACTGCTGGATGAGAAGCTGATAGCATGGGAATGCTCTTCGCGGGCAAAAGAGTAATCGACTCCACGGCTCTTTGACTCTTGCTATTAAGTGGAGCGTGAAGCGAGGCTGCGATCTTTTCCTTGCCTCTGGATACATGAGCAGTAGCCATCAGCCCAGATCCAGCCTGTGCTGAAGTTACAACTCGCTCCTCTTCCTTCTGGTCGGAGATCAACAGGAGACCTGCTTCAGAGGTCAGATGCATGGCCGATGTGCTAGCCTCACTTGAGGTGAATGACTCTGACCTGTGGTTTAAAACAAATCTCTCTCCTCTTAAGCTAATGACCTCTTCAGCAGTAGCAGTCGTGGTGTTTAAAGTAGTAGAATGGTGCCTTTCATGTGGCGCATGGAACAAATTTGTCCCTGGAGAACCGATTAGAGCCACGGTGAGGTGAGGGAGGCTCTTCGTAGAGACTTTCCTACTGTGGTTACTCAAGTTGTTTTGGTATTTTGATCGCAGAGCAGCTGGGTAGAGTATGCTCTCATTTTGCAGGGACGGGTAGTCTTGCAACTCCTCACTTTTAGCATTAACTGAGTGAGGGAAAAAAAAAACTACAAGGATTAAAATGCAAATACATTCTACGGTGCGACCATACTGGTAGTAAGCTAGTCTTTCTGCTACAAAATGAATATTAAAAGTACACAAAGACAACTGGTGACACATAAAAATGTATTTTAAACTATAAAATTAACGTTTTCCAAAAGGGTGGGAGAAGCAACTATACAGAAAATATGAATTTAAAAATTTTTTTGTGGTCTATATAATAAATGAGCTAACATTCTAAAAACTCTCTGAAGAGATCAAACTGGAAACTAAAACTGCATTAAAATGCAATTACACTGCACTTGCCTTTGTTTGCTACACGTTTCACATACAATTTGACTTTCTAGCTCTAGAAGCAAATTCAATTACATACCTGTAAGTCCAAACACGACAAATACGAAACTCAACTCCATAATTACCAGTCCTCTTTTGCCACTACTGTTGTATATGAACAAAACATTTTTATAGCACCAGTGCTATTTAAGTTATTTATCAAATAATTCCGGTCAAGATCTGAGTTCTGAGAGACCACGGAACTGCTGGACTGCTCAGCACATCCTGAAAGAATTGTCTGCCTGTCTGCTCATTTATACTTCGATTAGATTACGGACATGTGAACAAAACAAAAAGTCCAATGAAAAAAATTACTCTGTGAGAACATTTTCATTCATCACCCTGATTATGTATCTGCTGAGTATTACTTTCCATCCGCGTTAACTTGGGTGAGCTGCAATAATAAGCCAGTATTCACATAATCCATTATTAAACAGATTCACGGCCTGCCAGTTTTCCACAGTCCTCCTAATGAGCTTTTTCAGTTTGCACTTTGAAGCTTGGTTAAATAAATCCTTAGGCATAGAGATCCAAACACAGACTTGCTTGACTTTATAATCACTTTTATGTCATTTGCGATCATTCAATAACTAGTTCTGTGTGAGGACAAACCTCTGTACCTGAATGAAAACTGACATCCTGCAAAACCAAAGAAGACACTGCTGTCGTCATATTTGTCATCTGGGGTCTCATGAGAATAATGTAAACGTGAAATGCGACGGTTCTCAGGGGTCTCCTAAGGGTCTGGTTGACACCAATCCCCACACCCCTGAAAGTCTCAAAAGCAAAATTTAGGGGAGTCTCTAAAAGACCCAAAAAAAACGTTGACGGAGGGACCACCAGGTATTTTGCACATATAAACACATATTTCTGGACAGTAATAGACTACATACAGATGACATCATAAATATGAAAACGCAATTTTATGACAATTTGATGTTCTGTCCGATGTGAAATCACTCCTGCCCACTTTCCATTGTGGTTCATTTGAGAACAGGCTCATGAAATTTGCTAAAGTGTGCATCAGCTTGATTTGTTTCAATTATTTCCACAAATTACGAGCAGAGGCTCATTATTGTTTACCAATGTGAAGGCACTACAAGGTTTCCCGTTTCATTATAATGAACAAATAGGTTTATTAATCATTAAAATAAATACGTACAACAGCTATTATTTCTCCATTTGGGTACAAACAGAGGAAAATGCAATCAAACCACACAGACGTGCAAAGTCAGCCATTCATGAAGGAAGAAAATTGAAACATGAATTGTCCTTGGGCAGCATGTAATCTACTGCACCGACGTCAAGCTCCTGTAATTGAAATGAACACAGAGAACAGCTGCATAATAAAGACCAGCCTTGAGTAGAGGGGGCTTATCTGAAGATCGTCCTGGTTGCAAATCTCAGGGCAGCACCTCGGCGTCTGAGCATGTCTGTGTTGTCGATCTGGTTGGAGCTTGAAGATTGAATGGGAGGAAGGTGCTTACGTAATCAGTTTCATACAGGAGTGAAGTATCTCCAAACCATTAAGCTCCCTGAGTTTAACAATGTGCCTGAAAGTAAGCAGAGTCATCAAATTAAGTTTTTTTCCACTCAGACCAGCATTTCAATTGCTTAACCCTCTGGCCCTCCTGTGGGACATTTTTGTCCACTTCACTCTCTTTTTCTGATCATTTTAGCTGTGTTAATGCATATGGAATGAAACTTCCCAAGGGTCTGGAGTTTTTCAGACCTTTAACTTTTTAACTTCAACTCATTAAATATATCAATAATATACTCCATACATCCAATTGTAACACTTTACGCCCTCGTGGACACTTTTGGCCAATTGAAACATTTTTTAATTCCTTGTTATTTATACTGTTAAATCATACAATTTAGGTTAAAATGCTTTCATTCTACCCTCAACACTTGAGAAATGTAGTTTTTAGTGTTTTCTACCAGATTATGTCATCTATCCATTTTTGGCCAAGCGAGCAATTTTATATAATAATCTTAGTTTCCAACAGGGGAGTATGATGGCTTACTGCAC
>JBBIGA010000001.1:20408451-20425294 GCA_037576975.1 Alestes dentex | reverse complement strand
CCATTACATAAAATATTATATAAAATTGCTCGCCTGGCCAAAAATGTGGAAGAAAAAGGCCACATAATCTGGAAGAAAACACTAAAACATTGAGTTTAGAATGTAAGCATTTTAACAGCATAAATGACAAGGAATTAAAAAATGTAGTTTTCATGGGTTTCAATTGGCCAAAAGTGTCCATGAGGACGCTGAATGTATAGTAAAAATGAGGAGGGCCAGACGGTTAAAACAAGAACAAGAAAGGCAGACGCCATAGATTTTAAATTATGTTTAAAACATAAAGGATCAACAGCAGATTGCTTTGCACATAAACATCAATTTTGTTCTTATATGATTATTTCAGCTGATGTATGGCCTCACTACAGCCTAGTCTGTCTAATAAATTCCCAGCATCTACCCTCATTCTCAGTTATTGAACTGTCCCAAACAGACTCTCTAATGCAGCCAAAGTGTGTCAGAGACTAAGCAGTGCCTCCTCTGAGAGGTGACAGCTTCTCTTGGTCTGCCAAGAGTTTCTCCTGAATTACATCACGCTGAGAACTATATTTTAGGTGTAATATCTGTGGTGGAAGACAGAAATGGCCCGTTATGGATTGATGCCATACTGTGAAATTAGAGATAACTGTCTACAGAACAGTTTACTACAGAACAGTTTGCAAAGTCTAACATGAAAACTACCCTGGTAGCAACTGAATACAACAATTCGTCACGACTAACAAACATTTTAGTGAGAAGTAAATGCAAGTTCAAAGTATCTCCTTATGATAAACTACACTTTGAATTGCTGCCCTGCATACAAAATTAACTGCCTTGCTCTGTATACTCATTATACAGAGCTGCAATTCACACAAGAGACTTGTACCACTTGCCAACACCATGGTGGTGTTGCTGTTATGGTGAGAATGGTTCACCATCCACATAATATGTATGGTGACATAGCACAGTGTGCCTGACAAGTTGTGAAGCTACTGCTACCATCCGTATACATTAGATGTGTGCCTACTGGTTAGGTATACCCAATAAAATAAGTCAATGAGTAAAAGTACAAGGTAAGCATACCTAATAAACAGGCGATTCAGGGTATATAGGCCGGTCAGTAATCTGTAACTCTGCTGCTGCTTATTTCAGTGATTGTGTGTAATGGAGTAGTGAGGCGGAGGGAGCTGATAGCGGCTGGTCTACCTGGGCTCGGCTCTGCACAGTTTCCCCAGAGCAATGGCAGAATTCTGTTGCACGGCCACTCTCTTGGTGTCATCGGCAGCATGGCGCAGCAGAAGCGGCACACAATCTGTGCCGAGGAGGCTGGCAGCGGCTCCCTGCACTGCTGAACAATGCCCCAGACACAGAGCTGCATTCCCCACCACTGCCTGCTCACTGCTGCCCAAGAGCTTCCTCACAGTCCCCAGCCCTAAAGAAACACATGCATTTCAAAGTTTCAGCACACAGACTGCAAGTTAATATGGAACAGTGTATTCAGTAGCACCCTCTAATACACTTTCCCTGCCCTTCAATACGCACTCCTGTCAAACTTCACCAGCTCCTCGCAGGCCTGCTGGCTGAAGGCAGTACACGCTGCAAGGGCTTTAATGGAGTATCTTGTGCTTGTCAGCCCTCCTCCCTGACAGAAAAAAGAGAAGCATGTTAGTCATTTCAACAAACTTGTGATAACAATTAAATACTGGCCGAACAATAAATATAATGGATTCCGTTTACATTCTTTTGCTTTTTCAGATTTCAAAATATTAAAAAAGATACACATTAAAAGAGGCTATGGTGCCCATGTGTTAAACCTTCAGAATCTTCAGCAGTCTCTTCACCACTCCTTGCTTCACGACCTCATGAGTGGCAGTTGCTGACTTTGGCATGACCACACTCAGCAACCCGGCAGCTCTCTGAAGCCCAAAGACAAAAGCAGAAAATCATACCGACATCACTCTC
This sequence comes from Alestes dentex, assembly GCA_037576975.1. NCBI lineage: Eukaryota > Metazoa > Chordata > Actinopteri > Characiformes > Alestidae > Alestes > Alestes dentex. The sequence goes on along the minus strand of JBBIGA010000001.1, from coordinate 20,423,356 downwards.
AGGACGGAACCTTAAGTTTTAGAGGAGCATGACGGATTCACCCTTTATGTACTTGTCACAGCTCCTGTTTAGGTGTTATCTGAGCACAGAAAAGCTAGTACTGTAAGTCAACAATCCACTACATTATTCAACAGACGAGCAAGCACAACTGTTTCACCATAATTGTACGGTGAAAAACAGCTTGGGAGTTATGATCCGCCAACATAGCAGAGCCAGAAAGACAGCGTGATTTACATAGTCAGAGAAAATTGTCTCTGGGCTTATGCCTAGGGCCTCTACTGTAATCATTATGTAAATGCTTCCACGCATCCTGGACGAATTCCCTAGAGCTTACAATGCTACTCAAGCAAAAATTACATTTTTGGGCAGCAAATGTTTCACCATGGTACAGTGAACCCCCACTTATACGCGGTTCAGCAGTAGGGGCTTCAGTCTCTCACTGATTTTTTCTGAGAACCGAACTAATAATTGTTTGCGAAAACTGCAGATATCCTCTGCGTTTTTGAAAGTCGCCAATCCGAGAATGTTATTTATTTCTCCTTGCTGCTGATTGGCTGCTGCCATGCGAGACATCTTAAGTGTTTCTCCGAGTGTTCTCGTGTTTTTTGTTTTCTTCTTAAAGCTCTGTATTTTTATAATTGTAAATTAAATTCATTTATTACTGTATTTACCTGCTTATACCACAGAAAACGCACGTGCATGAATTACAGTACAGTCTATACAGGGGGAACATCGATATTTACATTCTAGCACTGCAGGAGACAGCAGTTCAGTGTAAACCGTACAGTACGGATACGGGTTTACCCTTACATTTTTTTTTTTTTACGGGTGTTTAAAATGAAATCAAAGTGTTTTGCGGCATATTTAGGGTTTACACTGTAAAAAAATCTTTTTACCACATCACATGTTCACAGTTTTTCACTATATGCGGGGTTATCCCGGGGTTTTACTGTAAAGCCATATCTGAAATTCATCACCAGTTGTGACACTTGACTATAGCATGTTTAACACTGCAGTCTTGTAAGCATGCACTACATTCCCAGTCACTGGTAATGAGTGATTTTAAACATGCTTTCCTTCCTAAGCATAGAAAAAATTTACATTACTCATAACATGCAGTTTAGAATGAGCAGTTTCTCTCCGTGTGTGGGAGTCGGGGGTTATTTTCACGTTCGCCTTGGTGAAAACACACACAAACACACTCACCGTGATGACTCCCCCATCAGGATCACTTAGCAGGACGACACACTTGCTGCAGCCCACAACAGCATGCTCCTGTGTGATAAACCCCAACACTCTCAAAAAATCTCAGAGCTATTTTTTCCTTCACTTTTTTCCAGATTTCATTACAGTAAATTCACTCCTGCCAGGTCCAGCTCACCATCCTCCCTTTCTCTACACAATCAATGAGTTAAAACAGTCTCAGCCAGTGAACATCCCCCACCCCTCTTACTTGGATAACAGGAATGGGATTAGAGGCTGTGTTGATCATCAATCCCAGGAGGGGATACAGAATGTTTCTGTATTCGGCACTAGCACAGCGCTCCTAGAACAAACACATTAATTCTAAATTACAAGTGAGACGTGGATCTCTGAACCTGTGAGTTGATGTCAAAAATGTGTGCTTGTGTAAGTGTGTATATATTTTTCTTCATAGTTCACAGCACACTGCAAACAGGAGCTTAAACTCAGCATCAAAATTCAAGCCAGTAAAACATTATACATTATTCAGTGGTGCTCAAGGACAAACTATCTGGACACTCCTCTATGTCAGGGAAGTTATCACATAAAATCAAATTTACCATGGCACTGAAAGCGCACTTCCAAAATTCTTCACGGCTTGCCATCTTGTTGCTAATAACTTCATCCCGACACATGGCCCCAATCACGGAAATGAAGGACAGTAGCAAATCTTGGCTGGATGCTTCGTTATTTCCCTACAAATGAAATCAAACACATTACACAACAGAAAGTTGAAGATGTGAAAGTTTTTGGAGATCCAAGGCAAAAAACTTACCAGCAAACGCTCAAAAGGAGGAGCAAAAACTTGTGTAAAATTTTCTCTAGACTGTGTACGAAACCTGCAAAGAAAAAATTGCAAATTTAAATATCAAATATTTTTGACTCTTTATCAGAAAACTGTAAGGTCATTAGATACATTGAACTTGATTTAGCGTTATGAATCTTGCGCAGGCTCAAAAATTAAAGCGATTTCAAATTTAAAAGACTTCATTGAATTTAGAGTTCATTAATGTATGCATCTCGCAATAACAGTTACAAATCCCATGAGACTTGAAAAAACACACTTGAGTCTGATTTACTTGACTTCATTATTGACTTTTCCTGCTTTAATGCTTGCGGTAATTACGTACTTTCAATGCTAACAGTTTCAGTGCATTTTAAGAATGAGTCAGTTCAATCAATATCAACTGGATTTTTCTTAACATGTAACCGAGCTAGTATTACATTTTTTGAGTGGTGTAGTGTCACCATTCAGCCAACTGGGGAGTAAGCTGTCTGCTATGCAGGTTCATGCTCCCCTAGACTGGTGGATTATGGACTATCTGACTGAAAGGCCACAGAATGTGTGGCTACAGGGATGTGTGTTTGACGCACTGCTGTGTAGCACTGGAGCACCTCAGGGAACATTTCTGTTCCTCTTCACCCTGTACACATCTGACTTTCAATACAACACAATGGGCTGCAGCTCAGCTCAGCATTAACAAGACCAAAGAAATGGTGGCGGACCTGAGAAGATCATGGTCTCCTGTCCCTCTTCTGTCTATTAAGGGGGAAAATGTGGAGATTGTTCAGGACTACAAATACCTTGGTGTACATAGACAACAAGCTGGACTGGTCTAAAAACTCTCTGGCCACATACAAGAGGGCTCAAAGTAGGCTGTATTTTCTACCAGCACCATTTTCTGTGCTGGGGTGGCAACATGAATGTAGTAGACACCAAGAGACATAACAAACTAATATAACAAACAATAATCTAAATGTATTGCACTGGCAGTCCTATGTGAGAACATCTGAAAATATTTAACCGCATGTCACACTGCCAGACATAAAGTTCTGAACTGGACCATGAATATGGAATTTTGCCAGCATCAACACAGTATAATCCAACCTTTACAGCTTTGATTAGAGGTTGAATGGATTGTGAAAGAGAGAGGCTTTTCTCCTTCATAGAGAGAGGTGGTGGGACACTGAACAGTGATGGATTGGATGTCCCAAACCTGTTCATTCTGCATTCTCACAGGGCCTTGGCTATTGAACTGAAGGAATCTGAATACGTCTCAGTTTATTATTTTTGGCTGTGATGTATGGACATGTAATAGGGTCTTGCATGGGTCATGCACAGGTTTTCTGAGAAGGAGCCGTTCTCTTTTCTGCCTTACTAACATCCATCATCTATGTGGCAAGGGAGGGCAGTGGGCGTGAAGTGGGAGTAAATATATTGACTGAGCATTACTTATTTTCTCCAGCCAACATCTCCAACACCATGAGTGCCATGGTTCCTGATGTGACATCCTTACATACGCAATCCATCAAGTTCTCTACCATCCTGCAGGTAAAAGGAGAAAGTGAAGACTCAGTAAGCAGATCCACCGAACACAATTTACGAATCAGATCTGTGATGCACTATTTCTTTGATAAATCACGAAGTAGTAATGTTTGTAACTGTAATGTTTGTAACTGTAATGTTACTACAAATAAGGTTACTTGGAGTGATGCCACAGTTTGTTTCCCTAAAAGCTTTCAAAGCACAATTCCTTAAAGAACCATTTTGTAAAAGAGATGTGCAAGTAGGCAAACTCTACAAATAACTTATAAATGCTTCTATACCAATTAAAGTCCCCCCCCCAATACCATGTGTCCAAGCCAAGACCTCTTTAGGAGTTTTTACTTTTGTATTTGATGTCTTTTCAGCCCATGGGCACTTTCCAAGCACATAACATCTCTTACCTGTGTAGACTGAGATTTTCAATCAGCAAGCACCTCCCATGCTGGGTCTCAGAGTACATGCAGAGCAGTGTTAGGCATGCCTGCTGGACTGTTGATGTCTGTGAGACTAACAAATGGATCATCTGTTCTCTTGTGCTTTGACACTGCAGTAAAAGATTCTGATTTTCCTCTGTGAGTAAAAGCAAAAAAACAAGAATGCTGAGGAGCAAGAAAATAATTTGTCATCTTTTGTAAATAGACTTTGGTAAATAATGTTCCACCATCAGGCAGACAAATACCTGAACATTACAACCATTAAAAAGAAAATGAAGGAGATCCATCTTAAGAGAATCAAAACTGACTTATAAACAGACATAAAAAGTCTTTATTAAACACTGAAAACATTCTTGTCAAAGAAATGGTGAATCGTGTATGACTCAAAGTGTATCATTTCTGTAGAAACTGCCTGCAGAAAACTGTAGAAATGTGTTAATGTTGTCATCAAACCCACACTGATGGTGTTTCCATGTGATGCCAACAAACCTACTTGAGCAAGCTGCCATTAAAGTGTGTGGAAAATCCCAAAATACACTAAACCTTCAAAAGTGAAGCAGCAATACCTACCATTTCCACAACAAACTGCCCTCCACAATCTGAGAACAGACACACACAGCTCCTCGCTGTACGGTTCTTTAGAAATCTGTGCGAGACAGCTGAGAAGAGAAAGAGACAGATAAAAGGTGCAGGGAGTCGTAAAGCACATCTCCATGCTCAGTGCTTGCTGCAAATCATGTTGAATTACAACAAACACAACTAAATGCACATTAGAGGCAAAACCACCAGACCAGAGAGCATAAGTCTGACACTTAATATGTATTCAAATTAGTTCATTTTATATACAGTAATTTCAAAATTGGCCCACAACAAGGCTACTGATGAAGATGGTTGTCTGAGACATCTAAGGCTGCAATGAATTAAGGGCTGGCCAGGCACAATTCACAGCAATAAAGACTCATGGTAAAAGGCTTCAGTCGCTGCATCATCAAAAGCACTGAGGCCCTAGCGGAATTAACAGAACTCATTACATAAACGTGTTCCAAATGGTCAAGACTTATCACAATCTGTCAGATGCACTTCCTCAGCAACCTTACCTCCTTACAACTTCATTGCCAGCAATGATATTGAAGCCATTGTTTAATCGGAATAATGTCTGCCCAGTACCTAAGAGCAATAGAGGATACTGTCAGTGGAACGAGGTGTGTAGTGAGAGCCACATATCAACACCAAACCAGCCTGATTGGCCGTAGAAACACTATCCCTTATAGTCAAGGGCAAAAGAGACAGAGAGAGAGACAGAGAGAGAGAGAGAGAGAGAGAGAGAGAGAGAGAGAGAGAGAGAGAGAGAGAGAGAGAGAGAGAGAGAGAGAAATAAACAAAAACTCATTAGGAGCCAGGGACAGCAGTCTTATCTAGCTGAGAGCAGTACACCTTCTGCAGAAAGAAATTAGACAACAAAAGGCCCATTCAGGTATCTTTTTTGTCCAGAGATCTGGCTGGGAGCTATTCATTTTAGAAAGCTTTAAAGGCATGGTTTATGGAACTTGGCCTTCTTTCTGTCTTCTTTGATAAGTACCAACACACATAATACTTTAACTGTATTTCCAAATATTTAACATAGGCATCATATTACACGTTTTAAGCTGTCAAATGTAAGGTTTAGAAAAATAAAACGGACTGCTTGTTGGGGTGCCTGTCTTCAGGCAGTGAAGGGAGGCGCAGATGCAGACTTCCATCTTAACGTATAACTTCTATTTTCAAAAACAAAAAGGCACGAGGTCCCAAACACAACAAAACCAAATCACAGGAGACAGGGCAGGAGTAAAGCAGAAAGCCAGTGGACCGACAACCAAACTAAATACTCTTACTCTAAACACAAGGACCAATGACAAGTGATGATCATTCAATCCAAAAACACCGGTCAGCTGTGACTACTAAACCCCAAACTAAAACCTGGAGTACTCAAACATGTCAAAATAAAAGACGTAGAAAAGGGGATGTAACACTGCTGTTCTGCAACTGCTCCTAAGGAATTAAAATGAAGTACTAAGCAAACAGGAATATGCTGATCTTACTTAATGGTAAGAGTTAGTAAGAATTTAACTGGATGCTCTTCTTAGGTTTTTTCCTTGGCCCTCCTGTTCCTAGCGGCATTGAAGGCTGCCTCTAGGGCCCTGGTGTGGATAAGAGTGTCCTCATCATGAACTCTTAATGAAGAACACAAGAGGATCAATGAGACCTCTGTACCCAGCCACCTCTCCACCATTGTCCTCAACTTATTGATCCTCAGCAAAATGAATATTGTCTTGGCTGCTGAGATGACACAAAGTCAGACATAGGTACATATTCAGCACAAATTTGCTCGACAAAATGCATTAGATGTTCCAGCAGAACCAGCTCCCTCTGCAGCTAGATGGAGATTACCTGACAAGAGTAGTGAGATATAGGCTGAAGGAAGAAGCACATATAAAGGAAGCAATCTGTGCACTCACTGTCTTTGACGGCCTGTAAGAGAAGCTCCACTCCCCAATAGTAGTAGAGGTTGATCTCACTGGGTCTGTCTAACTTTTTCAGCAAGTCAGGCACCACAGCCACCCCTTCTTGACCCTCTTTCAGCTTTTCTCTTGCTGTCTTTTCTTGAAGGATCTTCTTCTCCTCCAAATCTACTAGTGTCAGATAATCTATAGGAATGTCAGTGACAATAAACACTGTAGTTATGTATAGGAGTGCACACTGGTATCAGTATGAAGGCAATACAGCATTAAGAAACTTATACTTGGTATAAGGAGCACAAAAATAATACTAACTTCCAGACAAATACGATGGTAAAAAAAAAAAAAAAAATCAGCCTTTATATGGTAAAACTTGGAAGTTGGACAAGCATACAACCTGGTACAGCTTAAGATTAAACATTCTCAGCGCTGTGTTAACCTCTGGAACCTTAAAAGTGACTATTCAGTAACTACTATAAATTATATGAAAACCGCTATGAGACGAATATGTAAGTTATGCAGATATAAGAGGGCGAAACTGATGTATGTGCCCATATACAGGCCCTTATGAATTGAGGAGTTAAGTCCAAAGTTATCAGACTTTATAGCAACTTACTCTACATGCTCACAGCCCAGAAGCCTCATCTTTATTTTCTCTCCCTTAGCTGGCCTCAGTCAATTATTCTCTCTCTACATCATAAAACTTCAGATCAATCAAAATTTAAAGATCATTTCTGTATAAGCATGATATTAACTACAGAGTTTAACAAGCTGAACTGTGATTATTTTTTTATGTGACTTCAGTGCTTGCATGGGTGCTCGGCCTCAACAGATATCGTGCATGTATCGTGCATGTAGTAACTTCTATAACTCTGTTTAAATAGCATATAGCTATTTTCAGTCAAATATGTGTGAGTATGCAAACAGTGTACAAAGAATACTGAGTTAATGTGAGAGAGAGAGAGAGAGAGAGAGAGAGAGAGATTTCATGGCAGCACAAATGCCTTAAGTAAAACAAAGCGCAGGCTATAAATGGAAGTATGTACAATATTATACATGTACTGGATAGCAGTGGTTATAGTTATTATACCATTTCATGAATAGCATTTCTAGACCATACCTTTCACCAAGGTTTCACGCTTTGGGTCTATATCCAATATCTTCTCATAGCATAGCCTTGACTGAAGAATTGCAAAAATAAGAAGGAAGACTGACATAATAAGAATGACATAATACAGAAAGAAGACTAGACAGAAAACAACTGAACAACTCAAGGCTGTGTATTGAATTCCAATCACGAGAGAATTCAAAAGGAGCCAAATGGCCTTACCTCTGTAAAATTCTTCAGTGCTAGATGTGCTCTTCCCATGTGAACATACGCCTTAATACACTTATCATTGCACTGTGGGTGCACAGAGTTAACATGAGTTGGTTATATATTAATCAGGAATTCATCATACTACTCTGAAGCTGGGCAAAAAGAACATGTATCTTCATTCACATTTTTTTTAAATTAAATGTAAAAGAAAAAAAAGATCATTAGTGTTATTTAGTACAGCTTGTAAGTACAAGGAATGACTTCAACCCAGTTTTCTGGCTCAGCAACAATTCTGTTCACTGAATGCTGCCCTTCACAACCGGATGAAGTTCCCAATTGGGACGGGATCAGAGAAGCAGTGCCTGAACTGATATCTCGATGAATGCTGGGGCACCTCTGACACATTTGCTCGTAGTTACACTTACTTTCAGGGCCCACTCACAGTCCGTTATGGCCTCCTTAAATTTCTTCAGCTTAAGAAAGGCCTGCATGATTAAAGTGGGATACACGAGAGGCAAACATTAGTTTCTCACGGAAAGGCTTTTCAGCGTCTCAAGAATAACACATCCACAAAACAGCTGTTTGAATGAAATGCGTTTCTGAAAAGATCAGAAGTAGCTGACGCTGCGTACCTGAGCTCTATTTGTATAGAGGGCCTGCATGTCACGAAGTTTCTCTAGACCTTCAGTGTAAAACCTGACAGCTACTTCATAGTCGCCTACAGCGAAAGCTTTATTTCCTTTCTCCTTCAGGGCTGCACAGGGAAGAAAGAGATGGCGATGCTATAACTGTAAATTTATCTTAGTTACACCAGAGTGATTTTTAGAAGCTCACGCACCTTTTGCTTGCTCCTCTTTTACGTGCCTCCTCATTCTTCTCTCCTCTGCATCTTTTTCTAAAGCTTTCATGAAATTCTCTAAAGAATCACAGTGAAAAGAAGTAACAAGCAAGCTGAAAAATATCTAAACACATGCACCCATTGATCTGTAGATGTTCCTACTGAAAAATAAATTATTGATTCAAATGAGGTCTTACCTCTATCAAAAGCAATGTAATGAACAGTAACAATCAAATTCTTAAGTGCATAAAGCATAGAAATTAGCCAAAAAAATCAGTATAGATAGTCATACACTGTACAGGCCTACCTGAACTTTGGTCAGCCTCATACGCTGCAGTCTAGAAATCAAAGAAGACCTCAGATAAAAACTCCAACCCTACATGATGAAGGCATTCAGGCACATCTGAATTTTAGAGACAAGTGTGTTGAATGTGAATTCTCCAGGGTGGTAGACGTATGGGAACAGGATTAGGCACCACTGCATAAATGCATCATCATACTTTTCTTAAAATCACTTTGACTTACACTGAGTTACAATAAAAACAGTTTACAAACTCTTTGGAAATGTCTGCTGTTGCACTACAACCTGGAATTTAAATGGATTTTCAATTTGATTTTTTCAATTTTAAGTGATGAACCTAGAAAACAAACTACAGATTAATGAAGGTAAAAGGGGAAAAAAACTTGTTTTAAATTATTCTAAGAAATGTAAAACTGAAAAGTAGTGTGTGCATATGTTTTCACGCCCTTTGCTTTGAAGCCCCAACCACTACCTTCAAAAGCCACTTAATTAGTTAAACAAGATCCACCTGTGATCAGTCTAAATATCAAATGATCTCAGTATATATACACTTGTTCTGACAGCTCCCAGAGTTAACATCGGTACAACACCACTAAGTAAGGGCTCCCATCAGGCAAGTGACAGCATGAAGACCGGGGAACTCCACACAGGTCAGAGTTATGAGAAGTACCTACTTGCAAGTGGTGCTGGTTAGAGCTGCCTAAAATACTCAAGTGAAACTATTTTACTTCAAATAAATAATAGGTGAAAAAGACAGTAGCAACAAAGAAACAACCTACATAAATAAGCATTAGGTCCAAAAACGCATGAACTACTGAGCAACATCTATAACTATACAGGAGCTTACAGCACATCCAGAACCTAGTAGCATAAAAAACTAACACTGCTTTTAGCAGGAGTAGGAGATGTTTTGGTAAATGTACCAGCAGACCTTTATAAAAGCTACAGATAGATGACAAATTGAAGGAAACCCTTAGCAGGGTACCATAAGCCAACAGAACAGCTTCAGTGCATCTTGGCATGAATTCTATAAGTCTTTAGAAGTGCACTGGAGGGGTGGGAGCCCATTCTTTCAAAGCAGAAGTGAAGGGTGCTAAAATGTTGCTCCAAAGCCTCTCACAAATGTTCATCTGGTCTGTTGACTGTAAAGACCATAGGAGATCATTTCAGACTTATCAAACTATTCAGTGACTCTCTGTGCAGGTATGGGCACTGTCATCCTAGAAGAGGTCACTCCTATCAGAACAGAAATATTTTATCATAGAATAAAGGTGATCAGTCAGCATGAGTTTATACTTACAAGCAATGATTCGTCCATCTGAGGGGATTGGTAGACCCCAACCTTGGCAGTAAAACGTGCCCAGTAGCACTACATAGGCACCGATCCCCTCAGTTTAGGGGTCAAGCATTCACTTGGGATGACTTATGTGAACACATCCCTTTTTTCCACATTACATTCATTTGGCAGACATCAACAGACATGTCTGTACATCATCGCCTCTGGTTTTACACCCCTGAATTTTCAGATGGCCACTGGCCATCGTAATGAGGGGTTTACGCCCTGCAGCCCTACAATCATATCATTCTCTATAAAGCTATGGAGAAACTGCTCTTGCTGACAGTCTAATAACATCCTCCACTGGCATCCTCAGGCACCTGTGGAAGGTGTGCTTCTATTTTCTTACTTAACACACCAATACACAAGCCTCACTGTACACTTTTCTCAACAACTTGTTTCTCGATGTCCCTCTCACAAGTGTAACTTCAGATGTCGCTTTAGTCACTGTCCTTTCGAAACACTAGCCACATCTTTGTTTTATTTTTTATGAATGAAGTTTGTTATTTACGTCCCAGTAACAAACTATGCCACAGAGCATACCAGGATGTCAGCTGCTTAATTATATCATGCAAAGCACTTGACTGGAAGCATCTGCACTCGTTATGTTTTTCCCTGCTTTTTAATTAAGCTTTATCTTAAATCAACTCTTTGTGTAAGCTTCTATCTTCCATGATTTTGTGGGTTTTCACAAGCCTCCTGAATATAATGATTGAAACTGTATTAAATATAGTTTCTATTTAATTCTGTATTTACTGGAGGTGCACAAGCCAGTGTATTTCTTAGTGCCAGTCCCAAGCCTGGGTAAACAGGGGAGGGTTACGTCAAGAAGGGCATCTGGTGTAAAACTTTGCCAAGTCAAATATGCAGACAACCAGAAAATTTCCCAAACCAAAAAGAGTGTTAGATTGATGTGAAGTTAGAAACTAGAGATGGGCCCGATCCGATATGATATCGGTATCGAGTCTGATCTAGCCGCAAATCCGATATCGGATATCGGTCGGACAGCCCCGATCTCTATATTCCGGTTCGCAGTTTGCGCTGGACCTTAAACTCGACGCTGTGTAATACAAGATGCGTCACCGCCCCTACCATGAACCTGCGGCAACTTCAATCTGAGCGAGCCTTATTTTGAGCAAAATGTCGCTCCTTTGGAGATACTAGAGTTTGGAAATGCCAAAAAGCAAGACGGCTACTTGCAATGTGTGTAAAGCCAGCGTGCCGGGGGGTGGAAGTATGGCTGCGTCGAACAATACAACAAATTTAATCAAAGTGTGCCAGGAGACAAAGTGTACCAGGAGATGCTAGCAAACAGGGGAAAAGACACCAGGCAGCAGACGCTCGCTGACGTTTTCCAAAAACGCAACAAATTTACAGCAGACATCCCAAAAGGGAAAGGAATATCAGAGAAGACTCTTAGCTCTCCCTCAAGTACTCTTTGGGGTTCTTTCAGGGCTATTCTGTGTGTTTTGTTGGCTGTTTTTGCCCTCTCCCCTCTCTCTATCTCCCAAAACACGACGAGGCTAAAGGTGGGCATCTCGTAACTCGGTCGGTCCTTAAATACAGAAGTGGCGAGATTACACTCTGCCCATGCCGTGTCTCCGAATTCACATTATGTAAAATGTATTAGTTTTACCCTTAATTTTTTACACAGTTGTTGCTGCTAGAATGGACATAATACTTGAACCATTTAGATGATTCAGCCAAGATTGTGTTTTTGATATTTACAAAATTGTATAGCTGTTGCTGCTACCTTTTTCTGAAGTGTGATATAAATTCCTTTGGAATGCCTTAAAATTCAGTGCAGTTGTGTATATTTTTTGCTCCTCTAACAAGTGATTAGTAGTTTATTTATTCTGTGATGTAACCTTACTAACAAACAGCACAATTTCATCAAAAATAATGCTAATATTAAAGTAAAGATGTCTTATATCGGAATCTGTATCGGTATCGGCAGTCGTGTATCGGAATCGGACTGGAACTGGAAAAACGTGGATCGGCCCATCACTATTAGAAACTGAAGGTGTGATGCTGAATGTTGTTAGTGCATATGTGAGATGGATGAGAAAGGATGCTGGAGTGTATTGGATGAAGTAGTGGAGAGTGTACCCATGGTTGCTGGGGTGGTGAGGAGGTGATGAGTAGGTTTGGTGTCAAGGAGTGCAGGAGGTCAGACGGTCATGGATTTTGCCAAAAAGGAAATGGCTGTGGTGAACACATATTTTAAGAAGAGGAGGGAGCACAGGGTGACGTTTAAGAGTGGAAGAAGATACATGCAGGTGGATATCATATGTACAGTGCCTTACAAAAGTATTCAACCCCCTTGGCATTCTCTCTATTTTGTTACATTACAACCTGGAATTTAAATGGATTTTCAATTTGATTTTAAGTGATGGACCTAGAAAACAAACTACAGATTAATGAAGGTAAAAAACTAGTTTTAAATAATTCTAAAAAATGTAAAACTGGTGTGCGCATGTTTTAACTGCTTCAAAGTCACATAATTTGTTAAAAAAAAGATCCACCTGTGATCAGTCTAAGTGTCAAATGATCTCAGTATATATACACTTGTTCTGAAGCCCCCAAAGTCAACACCAGTGTAACACTACTAGGTAAGGGCTGCCATCAACCAAGTGACAGCATGAAGACCGAGGAACTCTCCAGACAGGTCAGAGACAAAGTTGTGAGAAGTACAGACCAGGGTTGGGTTATAAAAAAAAAATATCACAAACCCTGAACATCCCAAGGAGCACCATAAAATCCATTATTAGAAAACGGAAAGATTATGGCACTATAGCAGACCTGCCAAGAGAGGGTTGTCCATGCACGCAGTTGGTGTGAGAGAGGAAGATGCAGAGGGTAGAAGGAAATGGAGATGGTTGATCTGCTGTGGCGAACCCTAATCAGGTGCAACCGAAAGTAGAAAAAGATTTGGATAGTACAGATCCAAGGAAAACTGTTTTGCACTGTTTCTCAGCTGTTTCAGGTAAATAGGACAGTGTGGCTTCTAAAGTAGAACAGTGCTTAAAGCTTAGAAAAAAAGCTTATTTACTATGGTCTTCTGGCAGTACAACAAAATCATATGCAGAGCACCCAAACATCTAGACACATTTGGCTAAATTAAAAACAATAATGAACTGAACTGGCTTGATAATTTTAGAAACAAGTTCCTTTGAAGCATGAACTTCAGCCTGTTTCATGCTCTGGAAAGAAGCTGCAGCTGAGACTTTCTCCCTCACTCGGTCTGCTCTCTGTGTTCTTCCACATGACTTTCCTTCTGTAGTACCTACACTGACCCAGCTACACTAATTTTGACCACTTTCATTATGCTTTTTTTTTTTCTCAATTTTTCTAGCTCTTAAAAGTGTGCAAAAACAAAGCGATAATATAATGGTTGTAAAAAGCGTTGTATCTGTCCATTTATAACATACGTGTGAGTTTATGTCCCAAAAACAGTCATGATTAATTTCTCTCTTTATCCCTTGGCAATGAACTCTTTTTGTGACTTTGTCTTCAACGTCTCATTTAGGGTTGCAGGGATGAACCGGTTTGACTATTAACCACGGTGTCAAACACTGCGGTTAATCCACCGTTAAGACTTCCCCAACAACAGAAAAAATTAAAAATCCATCGGAAACCAATACAAAGTGTGACCTGTACGGACGAAAATAATACACACGCGCATCATGGCAGAAGCAAGCAGCTCGTCCTCCACCTCCACCAAAACAAAAGAAAAAAGCCTCTGTGGACATCTCCAACAAATCACTGCTGCACAGAGGAACAGATCGGCAGAATCATCAGTAAGCATCAATCCTTCCATCAACCAAAAAGTTGATACTGAAATGAAACTTTACTTGTCCCTCCCTACAGTTAAGGTGGACAGTGACCCACTGGTTTGGTGGAGTGCACATGCAGAGGAGCTCCCAATGCTGTCAGCAGTAGCAAAAAAGTACAAAAAAGCATTCCAGCTACTAGCGTCCCCTCTGAGAGATTCAATATTCTCTCACCTCACCGTTCAAGGCTGAGCGCAGGAAACGTGAACATGCTCACCTTTTTGCACTTCAACTTGGACTGGTGTTGTGAACTGTTAAAGCTCTTATGCAGACAGGTTTACATTATTTTTTTAGTTTCTCTTTTCTTGTCACTGCGTTTAAGTATTTTAGCAGCAACAAATGTCCTCTGTGCTACCTATGGATGTGTACAGAGATCACTTGTTTTATTTACAAATTGTATTTTTCTAACTGTGCAGCATCTTTAAAAAGCAGCAATTTTTACTGCATTTTTAAGATAAACAGTGCAATTTATGTTCAAGTCAGCAGGTAGGTCTGCGTTCATTTCTCTTGCTAAAAAACATATACAGTGTGAAAATATAAAAAATGTGTAGTTCATCAAAGGAGCTGGATGTGTTTACAGAGCACGTTTACTTGAATTGAATTACAAATTCTCTGTTCCATGGGTGTGTTAAAATACAGCTTTAAATATCATCTGTTTGCCCAGAGATTACTTGATTTTTTTTTTTTTACTTTAACTTTTTTGACTGTGTTTTTCATTTTGTTCTTCTTAAAGCCCTGTATTTTTATTACTGTAAATTAAATTCATTTATTACTGTATTTAC
>JBBIGA010000001.1:20386215-20402985 GCA_037576975.1 Alestes dentex | reverse complement strand
CCCATCAATCTCGGCAAAAATAATGCTGTTGCAGTTACAGAATTTCCTCGAACAATACTGGTACTGGTAGCATAGATAAGGAGTTCCTGTTGCTGTGGCTTTTTTGACTGAAGCTTGATTTTGTCTGCTGTTGTAGACTGTCCTGTTCTGTTGTGCTTTAGTGAATCAGTAAAATTTGCTCTTATACAAACATAATAAAAGAAGATTTTAATAGTGCATTGCTGTGGAAAAAAAAACAAAAAAACAAGCAGTAATGTCCCGGCGCAGAGCTGGGCCAAGGCACGAGGTATCCGTTACCAGTAATTAAAGGCACTGTGTTTATGATACATGTTTTCATTTAGGCTTCCTTGTCAGCACAGGCATGTTTGCCAATGCCTCTCTTGCCTCTCTTTGAAGCTGCTGTTTGAAAACGCGGGGGCTCCAAGGCCAAGCGGGGTTGAACCTAAAAACATTCAGCACGTTCAGATTATTTGCGCGCAAGAAATAATCAATAGGCAAGGTAAGACAAATACCACAGCCAGTCCCTGGAATTCTCACTTCTCACAAATGTTCAGGTTTAGTGGGTTAAGCCTATGGGGTCTGAGAAGAACATTCAGCCTTGTTTGGGGTTTTGTGTAGTCTTGTGAGCAAAACAGGCCTATTTACCGTAAGAACTCAGTATAAACAGGACTGCAAACAAATCAACAGAAGACCGGCACTGTTGTTTATCACTCGCTGTGTCCCAGCAGATGCAGGCAAAAATCAAATAGCAGCACAACAAACAGCACCTTTGTTCTCTGCAGATGAGATAGAGCAACTATCATTGGATTATGGGAAGCTTTCTGTGGGACCTTTCTGTGTCAGGGCAGCGATCCCTATATTTGTTTGAAGTAACTGAGCCAACTTTTTTCATCACACAAGTAACTGAATGAACTCTGCATAACTGTGACATTTCCATTCATAGCCAAACAGGCATTATGAAACCTCTCACTATGACAGTCCTTTGCCATTCATTTTAGATGTGAAGAGTTTATCAGTTTCAATCCATGCAAAAACACCTAGAAAAAATGGCAGTAAATGTATCAGAACCAGTTATGACCTCACACGACTCACAGGTGCGTCAGCGGCGGCCTTGATGCGACACCGCAGGGATTACTCTGAACAAGAGCTGCCGAGAACGTGTCGGCTTTTGAAGTGGCCAATCAGAAGGGGTGAGTGGCGCATCCTGCTGCGATCTGTTATCATAATGACCCTCCACGTGTTTCGTATTGACATGGGCGGTCTATGAAGGTCTCTGATAAGGGACTAGTTTAAAAGAAAGCGGCTGAGAAGCTCACAAACAGACCCTGATGGAAAGGTAAGGGCCGGATACATGATACATTCTTCAATAGCCTCATGACTTGACTTGTCAACCTTGATCTCCAGAAGGCCCTGATTGTTAAGACTTGAGAAAAGAAATCCAGTTTTCACCCTGCATCCTGTCTGTTTCTTTTCAGAGTGACAAAAAGAACTCTCTGCAACAGAAATAAAAAGAACATGCTGTTTCAGTTTCTGATCTTGGCTTGGGCCTTCGTGACCACAACAGGTTTGTCGATTTTGATGAGTCTATTTATATTTTAAACAGTCCACACAATGTTGGGGTTTGGAAACCGGCTTAAAGGATAACCTCCTTTCCCTGTCCACCCTGTAGCATTTCCAATCCAGCAAGATGTTGCCGGTCAAGAAGCATCATGGAGTGTCCAGGAGGAAACTGCAAACCTGGCTATTGAAAAAGCTGACGTCCACAAGGAATTCAAGTGAGTCTTTTTTACAGTATCTTGTATTTAACACCAATAGTGAAATATCTGGGACAGCTGACTTCTTTACTCTAGAAGAAGACAGTCAGCCAAGACAGGTTTAGAATTCGATGCTCTCTTCTTTAATTTTGCACTGCAGCTACAAGCCTAAAAGATAGAAACATGTTCTAAAGATTTTCTAGAATGGTTGAAGTTTTGATCGTTTTTATACCATATGTCAAACCATTGAAAAGTCCTCATCCAGGAAGAGCTGGATGTGGTTTGAGTGGGTTTAGAGATGTTTGGGGGATGTATATGTGGAAAAGATTTGAATGACTATTGATTTGTAGTATTTGTTAGCAACATTAGCCTTGTAGCTCCAGTGCTAAAGTCAAGAGGCAAAATTTGGACACCATAATGTCTTAGCTGATAAGTGGAGAAGTGTGTAAATGAATTTGCCAAACTAACCCCTTTAACAGTTACCTAACGAGTCAAAGCAACTGAAAAAAAAAATCTTTGAATTTAAGAAGTTAATAATATTAGGAAAAAGTTCTTGACGTAGGTCTGAATTCATTTCATGTCGCCCCATTTGTTGCAGTGGAATGTGGAAGAGCCACGTTGTGAGCAGTAATCTGTACTCACAGGATGCCCAGAACCCCATGGCAGCCGAGCTTAGGCACAAGCTGAGTCAGGAGTCTGAGCGGCTACGGGCTCGTCTCAGACAGGAGCTGCTGGAGCTCAGGAAAAGGCTGTCTCCTTACCCCACCCACCCACACCTCACCCCAGCGAACATCCGCGAGCTCCTGGCCCCCTTCACCAAGGAGCTCCAGAGGGCCCTGGACTCCAACAGCCAGGAGCTCTGCAGTCAGCTCACCTTGAGCCTTCAGAACCTCAAGGAGCTGCAAGCTGATGGACCCTCACCCTACGTAGAAGCGGCAGAGAAGATTGGTCAGTCTCTAGATGAGAGCCATCGGAGAAGGACCACCGCCTTTGAGAACTTTAAAACAAAGGCGTTTGAGGCAGTTGAGGAGGACCGGGATGGAAGCAGGAAGGAGCTGTGGGAGGAGGTGACCGCCAGACTGGGTCAGGAGATTGTTTCGTTCAGCCTGGAGGTACAGGGCAAGGTGGCGGCACTAAAAGTCTCACTAGCAGGCCTCCTGACTTCAGCGCAGCCTGTGGTAGTCGAAGCAGATAACAAAGTGCTCCAGTTCTGCCAGAGCTCTTCAGCTCAGAATCAAAGGTTTATCGCAAATTTAGAGCAGCAAATAGTCGACCTTGAAGAAAAGCAAAGTCAAGGAGATCCATCAAGTCATGTCAATATTGAATCTATACAGGAGGATTTCTCCACCAGACTGAGTGCGTTACTCCAGGACATTGTGCACACCCTGAACTAGTGAGACACGTCTTCACACACACCAGTACGATCACTGTAATGTAAATAGAAGTCAAGATGAAACTGTACAGTAAATTGAATTATCTTTTGTAGAAAACTTTCATATCTGTGCCTTTTTATACTGTAAAGGAAATCCAACTGGTCTTTATAGTGCAGCAAACAACAACAGCCTGTTTTTGACATGCAGGTTTTATTGATGTTATTTTGTTTGGATGTATAATGTTCACTTATAGATAAGTGTAGTCCATATGTGAAGTGTTCTGTTGTTAAAAATAAATGGTGTGTATGTAATAGTTGAAATGGTGATTCATTGACTTTCCTAAATCAAGCAAAATGTTTGACGATCTCATATTCACACAGTATGAAGCAGTTTAATGTGTTATTAAAGTAGTAAACAAAGCAGAGCTGAAATTATTGTTTACCAATCCCAAAGGAAAAGCACACCAGGCACGTTTCAACACATACAACACATGCCAAAAATACAGTTATGAGTAAAAGGATGGCTGAATTGAATGAGACACAATTAATAGTTATAGCTAAATATGAAAATAACATGTTATTAGCAAACTAAGCAAATTAGTAACCTCGGAGTCGAAATGTGTCACCTGAAGCACAGGATTACAAATCCCTCATGTTATTGGTCCTTCATTCTCCTTTACAATGCTTTGCCTTCATGCAGGCTTTGCTTGAACATCAACTGCAAGTAAACTGCTATTCAAAGGTTTGGAGTCACATATCATATCAATAATATTGTCATTTGACACAATATAAATAACGTATAAATATACCACAGCTTATTTATAGATGTCTTTTAGCATTTTAGCAAGTTATTTAATGATAAATAATATATATTTACTATTTTTATTTATTTATTTTTAAGACTCAAAATGCGGGCCCCCATACAGCTTGCCAACTTCCTGCTAATAGTTTGAAACAACAACAAACTACCATTTGAACCGATTCTGTAAGTCTGATGAATCATCTCAGATGTGTAATACAGTGATGTGTATCTGAGTGGGCTGCTACTAGTCTCTAGTGAGGGCGACACTAACACCTGGAGTTCTGGCAGTAAATATGGATAGGTCACTCTTCTGCTTCTGCCGTCACTATTAAAATCCTGATGCTGAAAACTAAGACAATAAAACCATTTCGTTAATGTTATATCCTTAGCATCTATGAGGAAGAGGGGTCTGCTTTTTTAGTCTTGGTTGCTGTCTTCCTCCTGCTGTGAGGAGGTTTCCCCATGTCATTAACACAATTACTGATGATTATTATTGTTGATGTTTATTATTGTTGTTGAAAACATTGATTCCAAACTTTTGAACGCTAGTATAAGTTATTCTGGAGGAGTATCTTTGGCACTCCATTCAGGTGGCGAAGCATCTTCTCATGTTGATTTAATTTGGCTGCTTCTGTGCAAAGCAGATGGCAAGCAGTCAGGTTCTTTATTTCAAGACATGAGGCAGTCCACCAACCCAGTACACCTTCTTCAGCACAAACCATCCAGCCATGACCAGCAGCACTGCCGCACCAGTGGCAAAAACAGCTCCTACCACTGCTCCAGTCACTTTGTCCTGGCTTGTAGCAGATGGTCCAGAGCCACCAGCTGCAAAAAAGGGCATAAAATACTCCATAAGGACAGGATTGGTTACTGTCAAATCATTATTAACAGTTTTGAGTATTTTAGGATGTAAAGTTGGACAATCACGGCCTGTGTTTCTTTGTATGTCTTCTTAACATCAAAATCATGAGTAATTCATTAAATAATACAACTGTAAACGAAGAATTTCTCACCATAGGCAGAAGCAGTCGGGTCAATGCCTAAAAATCAAAATGAAACATGTTATAGATTAATCAAATTTCTTGTGCAATGTTATTCATTTCAGTGTAATTTTGGGACAAAACTGTACTTTGGAAGGTGTCTCCAGTAGAAACTGTATCTATATATGGCCTAATGATGGAATTATTAATGATGTGTGTGTTTGTGCACGTACTCTGGCTGGCAGTATATATCGGGCCCATTGACACGGTGGCCTCCGTTCCTGGGTCAACAGATCTCTTTCTTCTACCAATGCAGCTCTGCCCACAAACCCAACCAGACATTATACATCACATTATTTGGTCATATTGAAAAAAATATATATATGAGTTTTGCCTACATTTAGAATGCTCAGGCACTTGTCAGGCTCGCAGAGTCTCAGAATGCAGTGAAGGTAGATAGAGGACTTGTCTTGGCTGCGATGCTCCACAAAACGGAACGCCTCAAAGAAGAACCTGGACTGCTTGGAGAGGCCGTTCGACAGTACCGTAGCACGAGGGTCAACATTACATCTGTAGAGGAGCAGGCCGACTTTTTAGCAAAGAAATCATGGTCGACTGAGCAGTGAAACTACTGTTATTTAAACATATGCCGAACAAACTGTATTCCTCACGCAGTGAAAAAGTCAAATTGTTCGTGGCTGGTTGAATTATAGGGTGATGGAGTTGCAAAGCAGTGATCCAAGTAGAGATTAAAGCTGCAATTAATCAAATACAAAGAGATGGTTAGTCAATGCGGCCTCTTATTCAGAAAAATGATTATCTAAAGAGTATCAAACTCAAGGCTTGTCCCAGTTACTGCTATACAGAAGGTGCTCTTACTTCCCACTGAGGTTGACCGCTTTGACTTCAACAAAGACTTTAGTGCGTAGTTGTAGACCACTAGATGGAACCATCAACGGATACTGAAAGTTTGAGTCCTGAGAAGAGAAAGGATCGTAGTTTCAAAGCTGGGATAAGCATCTTTAAAGCAATAAGTAAACCAGTGGTAAACTGACTCACGTTGTAGACACTCATGCTGAGAGTGTCAATGAAGCTTCCATTTTTGTCATTGGTAGCCACTGACACTGATGATCTGAGAAATCACAGACAGTCGCATTAATATCATTTTTCAATCCGCTAGCTTTCTCAGGGAACTGGGATTAAGAGACAAGTCATTCTTATTTTGCGGTTTAATCTCTAGTTCAAAGTAGATTCATGTTTTTGTTTGAACAGACTCCCATGTGAATAAGATGAGGTGTTCACCAAGTTTCTAATTAAGGTAAAATACTCTGTGCCACTTTCAACAGCCAGTTAGGCAATATAGTGCTATCAGCCACTGGGCAGAACACAATAACACCATGATCATCTAATGAAAGTGATTTGAACTGACTGTCATTATTTTCCAAAGTTGTCAGCTGTCACAGCTGTTAGCTGCCAATGTTTATGTGGCAACAAATAGAATGTGAATCAGGTGTGTTTTCCTCCATTTGCTGAGACAAATGCATGTACATAAACGAAAGTAGAAAACAAATAATGGTCCTTAGGACATGGTTCTTTTGTTTGCAAGTCAAAAGTGTCCAAATATGACTTCATGGTCAGCCTAGACTCACTGTGGAGTAAACAGTGACAAAAACCTTAAATCGGATCTGATTGGTCTATATGTGTCACACTTACATCACAGAATCCATCTGGAATCAATTTTTTTTTTTAATCAGAAATACCAAAACATAAGATTTGAAGTGTCTGAAAGCCTGAAACCTATTTCCTGACCACAGGCCAAAACCCTAGACAGCAATTTTTATACAGCAGAAATCTTTTACGAGTTAACTTCTTGCAAGCATGATTAGGGCTTCTTAGAAACTTACGCCACTATCTTGGTGTTGTTGAGGAGATATTCCAGCGGGTAGCGGCAGGAGAAGTGGTAGTAGAGGTCGGTGGAGTAGCTGATGATTCCTGTTGAAGAAGTGGGCGTGTCGATGAAGCCAGTGATGATGACAGACTGAATGTTGGAGAACAGGCTGAAGGGTCCAGATGAGGGGGCTTCGTTTACAATCTGAGCCCACAAAGAACACAGTGACTTTCTATACTTTGAAAGTTTAGCTTTAAAAAAATCACATTTACACCACTTTCAATCAGTCACTGTTATTTGTAAAACTGAACAAAAAATACAAAGTTCTGCCATAATATTACATTACATTCATTTAGCAGATGCTTTTATCCAAAGCGACTTACTTTACGAGGAAAATACTGCTTCAATGCAACATTTTGCCTGTTTTTATTATTATTTTACAGATAACAAGTTGTATAACAATCTCAGAAAGCACACCGTTTTGTTACCTTCGGTGCAAAACTACCAAAACAAATTTCAGACATCAAACATGTCTTTGTTACCTTCTGGATAAGGGGGAAATTAATTAGTGTGACTGCGTCATTACTATTATTATATACACTTGTTTGTATGTATGACTTTTATTTTGACATGTTTGTGTACACCAACTTTTAGTTCGAGTAATCATTAGTTTCAGATGGCCGCGTTTTTGTATATATGATGTTCAGTTTCTATTGGTTCGAGTGCTTTGTGTATGAGTACTTAGTTCAGTTTGTGTGGGACCTAAGCTGTCGGTCCACTGGCTTTCTGCTGAGTTGAGATTACACTTGTCCTGTCTCCGGTTTTGTTTATGTTTAGGTCCTCGTGCCTTTTTGTTTTGTAAAAAAAGTTTAAATGAGCGATGGAAGTCTGCGTCTGCGCTTCCTTCACTGCCTGGTGACAGGCACCCTGACAGATGGACCGACGCACAAAGGCGCAGCAGATTTCACCACGGGCACGTGGGGTAACGGGTTGTGCCCCCCGAGTGGGATGAGCTGGACCCAGCCGTGGTTTGGACCGATGAGGGTGAGTCAGTTTTCCATCACCGAGATGCTGGGTGGATTCAGCTCCGAGGATGAGGAAGAGGAGGATCAGGACTGCTGGGGCAGCAGGTGGGCGGATGCGATAACAATCCTGGCTCCGGTGACGATCGCTGACCCCCTCGTCTTTGGTCCGACTGCGGAGAATCTCCCGCTGAAGCTCGGAGATTAATGAGGCGAGGTGGGTCAGGTGTAAAATCCATATTTAAAAGCCTCTGTAAACCATAGGGCCCACGAGGTCCACATTTTGCCCCCGCCTACCCCGCCTCCACCTTTTTGGTGGGCCTGTGGGCCCCGCTGGTGCCCCAGGGTTGTGCCGTAGTGGGGGGTTACTGTTACATCCCCGGTCGGCAGCTACTAGAGGCTGCCCTTGTTTGTATGTCTGACTTTTACTTTGACATGTTTGTGTACGCCGGCTTTTAGTTCGAGTAATCATTAGTTTCAGCTGTGCTTTTGTTTTGTAAATAAAAGTTTAGGTCAAAGATGGAAGTTTGCATCTGCGCCTCCCTTCACTGCTTGGAGACAGGCACCCTCACAGCATGGTTCCAATATGCAAGCGTCCATTAATATCGCCTGCATGTATATATATTTTTGATCGGTCGAAAAAATAAATTTTCGTGGTTGAGTTGCCTCTGTAATATGAGGGGAGAGACAGAGGACAGTTGAGTCCCAAAAAAAATGTGTACTGGTGATAAAGTTTGTGACGTCACGGATAAGGCAGCCATCTATGGACAAAAGGCAAAAAAACACAAAGAAACGCAAGGAAAAAAAGCAGTGCAAACTTTTACCGCAAACTCATAAACAGACTTCAGGGCAATAAAGCACAGGTCAGTTATAAAAAAAGATGTGTGTCACTGTGCTCTCAGCCGTACTTACCCAGAAATGGCTTGGTAAGAGCCGGATCTTTTTTTTTAACGCAAACATTTTTGCCCATAAAATCACACTTTATGTCATGGAAATTCGTCTTGTTTAAATCAAGGTTTTTACAAAGAGAATTTGGTAACACCTTCCTTAAATCCGCACTGTATAACACAGACAAAACCATGTTATTAAAATGTCATGACTGATATCATATGCGGTCATATGTGTTTGCAGTCCTGTGACTGGAAGGTTGTGGGTTCAAATCGCAGAACTGCCAGTGGCACCACTGAGGTGCCCTTGAACTAGATACCGTCCCCACACGCATTGCTGGTCGCCCACTGCTTCACTTGAGTGCAGAGAACAATTTCGTGCTGTTCACACTGTGTGCTGTGCCGTGATGTGTTCACGTGTAACAAATAGACATTTTACACTTCACCCCTTATTCTCTTCAGTTTCATGTCTGTTCCCAGGCACCTGGTTTTAAAGCTTAGAGCTTTAGTCTCACCTGCAGGGACTGCCGGCATGGGTTGGCCTGACTGTCGTTGACAGGCAGCTGGAAGCGGATGACTGGAGGGTCCACGCTGGTGTCTATGGTACCTTGACACAGACTGTTGTTGTGCTCCCCGTTCAGAGCCAGGCCAGTGGGGACAAAGCCAGCCCACTGCGCTGTGCAGAGGTTTACAGTCAGGGTGATGACGCTCACCCCACAGTTCACCGTCAGGTCATTGTTATCTGAGGCAAAAAGGAGAGGATTAGCAGCTGGTAACATTAAAGACATGGCGGGTAAAATAAGTACCCGTGGGTTTCGGACTCACTTGGGACCCTCTCGTACAGGGAGGAGCAGTTATAGAGGGAGAGCGCCGGCTGCAGGGCCACAGACAACACTGAGAGCGACAACCACAGCAGCATCCTCAAAATATCTCAAAAGATATTTTTATCCTGCTGAAGAAAAAAGAATTTCTGCGTATTAACAGTTCAAATATCATTATTATATACTTAGAAGTACACAATATATATATATATTTATCATCTATTACCAACTTCAAATAGAAAAACTATACTTTAGGAATCAGTGTTCTAGAGAGGGTTGTTTGGAGCGATGCCATACAAGAAAGATTATTTCAAAGGATGGTTCCTGAGAGATTCATGTTTGTCAGTGTGAAGTGACTGTGAAGAACCTGTGAAGTTTAAACAACATCCACATACTATAAAGGTTTCAAGTCAATTAATCAATAGTCAAGTGTTAAGATTTTATTTGTAATGGTGTATATATATGCAAATCTAACAGAATTTTTAAGTTTCAGTGCCATTAAATGTGTCAGTAAATAGGCTATACAACCCATGTAAGCCTGTATAATCCACAATAATATTCAGAAGCATTCTTTTGAATCCAAATGAGTTCACCCAAGTCAAGTCAGTTCAGGAAGTGTAGCTTACCTTGTTAAGTCTTGATACAAGTGTGCACATTATATGAGACACAGTGTGAGATGGTACTTATATAGTGGTAGAAATATGATGATAGTCAGTAGGTGTGTGTGAGTACAGGGGAGTACCACACACCTCACCCCTCCCACTGAGTTGTGTAGAGTTCAGGACTTCTTTGAACATGATGCACTCCAAGCACATCAATACCGGATTAGTAGGTTTGCACATACAAACTGAATGCGTAATCGCACAGTGTCAATTTTTTCATTTCTCTGTACTGCAGCACAGCATACTTTTAACAAAAAAATGATTAGGTTAAAATACAGAGTGTTCATTTTAATTTCTCAGCGAAAAGTGTAGCCACTGAAATGATCTCAGTTCAAGGCAATGCATGTTTTTAATCTGATCTAGATATTTTTGCTTTTTATTCCTTGGTTTGTAAGATGCTAAAATTTTGTCTTTTACAGTACTGAATGATATATATATATGGGGTTACTATAAGCAACCATAAATACATGAGCCACCTGTCCCCTTTTAATCAGTAAATTAACAAATGAATAATCTTCATTACAGTTGTCATGTGTAATACATTGTTGCAGCTCCTTTGCAGTCACTCACTGCTTAACCTCTGCAACCCAAAGACAAAATCTTCAGTGATGCTCTACCGGGCTTGTGATGCAGCCATTAATTACTTCCTGCTGGTTATGACCTTATTAAGTAAACGGTGTAGTTAATGGGGTTCAGGTCAGGTGACTGATTTTGCCACTTTGTCCCTGGTCTTTCTGTTCCTGATTATTCTTGTTATTCAGTCATAGTGCTAAGCTGACTGATCCTGAAACAGTTTACACCTAAAAAGGAAAGTGACTCCTGTAGTTCACCCTCTATTAACCCAAAGCACCCTCAGTATAAAGCCGTCAATGGGCATTTGCATGTGCAGTTACCTAAAGACTTTGTGTTTAAACTAAGTTTATTAATTCAGTCATTAATGATTATGTACTTTAGTATTGCTGCTCTGATTTCAAGGAACAGAGCGCATGGGAAATTCAAAAGTTCTGAAATTCAATAGTGCGATCAAAGTAATTCAGAAATATATATGTATATGACAGATAGTACCAAGCTTAGCACATATGTCTATTTATTTATCTATCCCGCCTTTAATAAATGTTTTAGATTGTTCCATATTTTCTGAAAAAAAAGTATATGAACTTCACTCTAAATTCCACTTACAAAAATAAATGTACTATTTGCTCTATTTGTTCAATTCCATTTAGACAGAAGACAAGCTGAACCTTACATTTGCTTTATTTTTGTAACAACAGCAATTGTCCTCCATCACCTGAAAGCTTTTAAATCTTAAAACAAGTCACAAGGTACATTAAATGCAGTATCATCTCCCGGGAATGGAAAGCACGAAAGCAGGAAATTTGATAACGTGCTACTACACCAAAAGCACAACCCCAAAAATAACCAGCATTACACTGGGTTTCATGCAAACCCTGCCTATTGTGCTCCAAGAGATGACTGACTTAAGAAACCAATATGGGGTAAAATGTCTCTTTGAGTGAAAGGTTATTGTCTGACACAAAATGAACAAAATAGCAAGCAGGAATGTTTCTGCCAAAAAGCCCCTCGGTCAGAGAACACATTATACACTTTAATGCGTCACGCTTTGACACTTCTCTGTTTTCCACTTTTCAGTAGAAGTGCTCAGTGGAGTCAGTTTAACATTAAACCATGCTGGAATTCAATATTGAGCTCAGGCTGCATTATCCTGTATGACTGTAGGGGGGCACTCCCAATAAGACGCTTATATACACAATAAGCCGGCCCAATGTCAGCGTTAATATCAATGACATGTACTATAGCAGAGATCAAATGTTTGTAAAAGAACAGAAGTGAAGGTGAAAACACAAAAATTAATATACATATACAGCAAATATACAGTCGTGCAACTGTCATTTTAATGTACAGCTTGTTTCTGTATTTTACTGCCAATGCATTACTGTATTTGTATAATTTTGCTGTAAATTTGTCTTGCCGGATCTTCCACTGAAAATGGAAATTCAAGATTCAAGATTCTTTATTTGACACGCAGTGAAATGTATCCTGAACCTCTTTTTTGACTGTGCAGACATTATAAACAATAAGTACATTTTAAATGAAAGATCTGGAATTTTCTGAAACACAAATAAAAATAAAGAAATGGGTACAGGTAGATATAAGTAGAAAGGTAAGTACAATTATACATTTTAAACACAAATCTGAAATCTTCTAAAACGCTAATCTAAAAGTAAATAACTTAAACAAGGAGTTACACAAGTTTGAGATCAAATATATATGCTAATATGTGAGGTTTTATATGTCTTTATAGAAATGTAGTAATATGTGTGCAAACGGAATGTTAAAGTGCATGGTGCCATTTTAGCAAATGCATTGCTTGATATTATAAAATACCTGTAAACAGAACTACAGCACCTTGTTGTAAAGTAGTTGTACATATGCATTGTCTTTACAGCAGTTATATGCACAGAAGTCATTAAGACTACAAAGACCTCAGAGACCGTGATCACGTGATGAAGGAAATTAACAAAAAACAACAACAAACAAACTGCTTGGGATGCTGGGAATCGCTCTCGCCACAACATTCAGAGACAGGTGGCTCCGGAGTATGCTAAGTGTCGCTCACTTTGCAAGTATGTTTTGCAGTTCATTACAGTAAAATTTTACATTTTAACCTCTTTGACAAGAAGCTTGACCTGCTTCTCAATTTAGCATTGTTAGAATACTATATTACTGTAGAACACTCTAGTTCTTTACAGTATAGATCTCAGATTGTATCTTGGCAGTGCGTTACTCACAAACTGTGCTTGTTTTTTTTTTTTGATCTTATGTTGTTTTGGAGATTTACTGGCCGAGACACGTGCAAAAGGCTCACGACTCCTATGTAACAAACCTTGCCAATTTGTTATCCAAGACTTGTAACTGATCTGAACAACTTTACTACGATGTCTGGTGTGTTTAGAGACACTCTTTGCTCTGACAGCAAACGAACACATACATCCTAAAAGGTACCTATATGGTTCTTTGCATGTTTGCATTGTCCTAGAAAAATGTACTGGGTATGAACCGTTTAAATTATATAAAAAGTTCTTCAATTACAACTCACTTATAAAAATAGTTCTGTAAAGGACCATCAGTTGAAACGAACCAAAAGTGGAACTGTTACACCAAAAACAATGACTGTTCTTAAGGGGTTCTTTAGTAAATACGATGGTTCTATATAAAACATTGAAAAGTCAAAGGACCATTTGAATACATCAGTAGTTATATGCCTGGTTAAATGGTAATTCTCTGTGGTGAGCACATGGTGTCTTAAAAAATGTCTATAGCACCAAAAAAGGGTTTCTCTGTTGTTACAAAAACATTTTTACCATGTCTATTAAAAATGGTTTCCTGATTAAAATAATTACAAATGAATCACAAATATAACAGGTAGGTGATCCCCATTTAACTCATTTTTGGGCTTTTAACACCAATAGCCACACCACTAATGATTTAGGAGAGTTGTGTTAAACACTGATCTGGTACTTTATCTGTATTTTATTTTTGTAATTAATTTAAATCACTTTGCAGGAGTCTGTTTTCACACTGACATGAACAAGTCTGTCTCTACTGATCAGTGCAAAAACTGATATTAATTAATCATTAACGACAGCTTCCAAGATGCTGAATATTTTTACAAACATTTGTGCCATCAGTACAAAGAACTCTTTTTGCTACTTCCAAATGAACTGTGTTTCAGATTTCCCTTCATGGATACAGGAAAAGTGATAAAGCAAAGGTACCATTTCATTTTTGTTTACCTTTTAAAGAAGAGACCATCTTTAACCTCTGAACAAAGCGTCTACACAAAGCTGGTGTTAAAACTAAAAAGCAAAAATGTCCAAGACATGACTATTCATAACACACAAAGAGAGGAGAACAAATACAACTGTGGCTGCATTTTCGCTGTATCTGTTTTCATATGGCAACGGCAATTATGCGCGATCGCGTTTCTTGAAAGACCTGTGGCAGTCAGACTCATCTTAACTGCATTAGGAGATACGCTGGGAACTGTCTCCAGAGAAAAGCGGGACAGCTTTCTTTACTCTGACACTGTGGGGAGAAAAAGATTCTTGACTCCTAGCCAGAGGCTCTGAAATGGCACCCTCAGTCACACACGACCAGCAAATTAGCAACTTCCAGCCAGGCCTCTTCACGTGTGTTACATGGTGGAAACAGCCATCTGCTGTGCATTTCATGTCTTTGCAAAAGAAACTTGGAATTTGTTAATAATTCAGTTCCAAACACACATTTAACCCTCTGGCCCTCCTCGTTTTTACTATACACTCAGCGTCCTCGTGGACACCCATGAGAACTACATTTTTTAATTCCTTGTTATTTACACTGTTAAATCATACAAAATAGGTTAAAATGCTTTCATTCTATACTCAACACTTGAGAAATGTAGTTTTTAGTGTTTTCTTCCAGATTTTGTCATTTATCCATTTTTGGCCAAGTGAGCAATTTTATGTGATATTTTATCTAATGGCCATATATTTATATATAATTTTTATGTATTGTTATATACTTTTTTGCTATTTTTACTACATAAAGTTTGTAACTAACATCAGTTCTTGTCATAAGTATCAAATATCTATTCCTTTGGGGTTTTTTTAAGTCCTTCAAATACCAGTTTGTTTGCACTATGCACTTGTTAGTAAACAACCTCAAAAATGGCCATTTTCTATATTCTCAGTGCTACTGGGGACAAAAATGGAACAAATCTGAAATATGTAACTGATTAACAATGGTCCCCATTCCCTCCCCACCTTGCAAGATTCACTGAGGCTGCTGCTATCGCCGTCTCCACCGCACCACTCTTCTGCTCACTCTCTCCCGAATCTGACAGAAATACCCCTTTCCCCTGCCCGTGCACCAGTCACCTGTATCCTACCCTCCTCATGCACACCTGTGTCTTATTTAGTTAACACAACCATTAGATGCTCTCTCCTCATTGGGCAGCCACTTTTCCCTCTGCCTTGTGTCCCCAACTAAACGTTCCCCTCAGGAACTACACCCACTTGTCACCCGTGGCATCTCCATCAACAGGACACTGTGCACCTTCACACAGTTCGTAGACTGCCCCACCTTAGTAAACAAGACACACAGAGAAAACAAGACACGGACTGGGAGGCTCTGTATGAGCCACATGGTGCCTTCAGCATTCAGCAGCCCGGCTGGGGAGCAAGCTGTCTGCTATGCAGGTTCATGCTCCCCTAGTTGCATGGATTTTGGATTACCTGACTGATAGGCCACAGTACTGGCAACTACAGGGATGTAAGTCTGACACAGTGCTGTGTAGCACTGGAGCACCCCAGAGAACTGTTCTGTCACCGTTCCTCTTCACCCATCTGACTTCCAATACAACACAGAGGGCTGCCATCTGCAGAAATTCTCCACAATAGTCGGAGTTTGGACGTCTTGGAATACACGGCGGCTGTGGACAGTTTTGTGGACTGGTATGGGCTGGATCAGCTGCAGCTCAACATCAACAAGACCAAAGATCTGGTGGTGGACTTGCAAAGATCACGATCTCCTGTCACTCCCCTGTCCATTAGGGGGGTGGAGGTGGAGATTGTTCAGGGCTATAAATACCTGCTGTACACACTGACAATTGACAATAAGCTGGACTGGTCTAAGAACTCTCTGGCCACTTACAAGAGGGGTCAAAGTAGGCTATACCTCCTATGTAGACTCCGATCTTTTAGAGTCTGCAACACCATGTTGTGGATGTTCTGTGAGTCTATAGTGGTGGCGCTGTGGTCTATGCTGTGGTGTTCTGGGGTGGTAGCACGATAGTGGCAGACGTGAATAGACTTAACAAACTGATCAGGAAAGCTGGCTCAGTGGTGGGTGAGGAACTGGACAACATGGAAACTGTGGCTGAAAGGAGAACACTCTCTAGATTTCAGTCCATCATGGACAATGTAGATCACTCCACAGTGTGGTGAACGATCTGAGAAGTACTTTTAGCTACAGATTCACCAACTTAAATTGCTCCACTGAACGCCACAGAAAATCCTTCCTTCCCACCGCCATCAGACTCTATAACTCCTCCCCCTGTGCCAAACCCATCCATCAGACTATATAACTCCTCCCCCTGTGCCAAACCCATCCATCAGACTATATAACTCCTCCCCCTGTGCCAAACCCACCCATCAGACTCTACAACTCCTCCCTCATTCACACACCCACCCATCAGACTCTATCGCTGCGTCCGAAATCGCATACTACTTGAGTATTTGAACGTACTGCTCTACCATTAAAACAGTACATTCTATATAGTATAAATGAGGGTAGTATGAATGGAATTTGGACGTACTATATCCGCTGTGTTGATGTTGTCATGTGTCATGTGTCGTCAATCTGCGTGATTTTATATTTAATGCAATGGCATTATTTTTTACCTTCACAGAGGGTATTTTCTCACAAGTGTAATTTAACCACAATTACGTTTTCCTGAAGGTACTTACACTTGAAAAGAGCCGCGTCTCCGTTTTCCGCCATTTTTCGAATATGACGCCGCCT
>JBBIGA010000001.1:20347923-20385464 GCA_037576975.1 Alestes dentex | reverse complement strand
TTCAACTAATCTAGTGGGTGGGGCTCGACAGGTGAGGGGCGGTTCTATGCAAATTTCCTCATCCTGACATCACAATATCATCCAAACACTCATAGAAGCACATAATTCCTGACACCAAAATCTTTCAACTGACTCACAGAAAATGGATGGATGTTTTTATAGGAGCAGTAGAGACACAAATGGAAATACAAAAGGATGTAAAAAGTGAATTTTGCATAATATGTCCCCTTTAAATTTGGAACTCTTCAGTGTTTGTGTCACTGTTTAAAAATAATCAACTATGGTATAATCACAATAAAAGGTCCTGCTTAGCTCGGTTTAGGATGACGCCCTTGAATACCAATGACTAAGGAATGTTTTGCTCCTGCTGCCAGTAGCTCCCTGAATTACTCTTATTTCTCTTGCATATTGATCTTTGCTGGATGACGTGTGTGTGTTGTTGCTGAGAATGCTTGTGGAACATTGTTGGACAGTAACGTTGTTTGTTGGTCTAGATTTGAAGGTTTTATGTGGAACTTTTACTTAACAACCTACAGTTATGCACATTTTAGTATCTCATTTGCCTGAACACACATAATTCAAATAATCAGCTATTAATCAAGAATTTTATGAGCCAAATCACATTTTAACAGCAATGATTTAAATGAACATCGTAAATCAGTCAAATTGCCTGCAGCAAATCGACCACAATATTGTTCATCGTAGATGTTGTGCCAAAACCATTTTTATTAACAGATGTTGGATGTGTTATGGTGTGTTTATGCTTATTAACACAGACACCAGGAAGATCTGGCTTGGATTATTACTGCAACATTCAAATGTATATATTTGTCACTTTATCAGTTGCATCGGTAAAAGAGTATGAATGCCATGTTTACATGTGCTGAACATATTCAACACAACTACAGTAAACAGTACGTAGGAACGTTACATGGCGTAGGTGTGTGAAGGCATGTGAAGTGGAATTTTTTAAGTAATACGAGAGTAGATGTATCATGCAAGTATATTAAACTGAAGTATAATATAAGCCCTTGTTTGCTCAGCCTGAATGTAACAAAGTACAATCCTTGAATTGATGGGCATTAATGCTTTCTTTCAAGATAAACCGGAGATAACTCTGAAACCAAAACAGCAGCCTGTCACGTCGGATTACGAAAAGATAAAAACGGCGTTCTCTGAATCATCAGGTAATACATAAGAGTAGCTCTTGCGCGGTCCACGCCGTTTCATTTAGAATATCGTCTGACATCAGTCTATTTGTGCAATTTAAAATGTGCATTTCTACTGTTATTGTCAATGCCTGCCACTCCATTGTGTACCTGTGTGTGTGTGTGTGTGTGTGTGTGTGTGTGTGTATCTACAGTGTTCTTGTATTTGCTTATATAATTATGTATCCACTCTGTATATATACACATATATATACTCATTGTGTACATACATACATTGATCTTTTAGTTTTAGTAGATAATACTGTCACACAATACAGTGACAGTATTCAATTACAGTATTTGATATTTTAGGATTCTCCAGTGAAATCAGCCATTTGTGACTTGTATTGTGTGTGTGTGTGTGTATGTGTGTGTTTTGTCGCTGACTCGTATGAAATAGGCATTTTACATGTGCAGTAGCCTGCTTTTGTCTCTCTGCTTTAATTGTGTTCTGTTAATGGCTGTTTCAGACCAGAGGCATTGCCAGTATTTACATGAAACCTGTCCAGTTCAGAAATTAAATGTTTTCATATTCTACTGTGAGATTATTCTACATTGCAGACTTTACATCTCGTTGTTGGCTTCTGAAAACTCACTGCCACTGGTTATGAATAATTCCCATTTATGTCTCTTCCACTTGGCATAAGTAGAACTGAAAACTAGAACTGCATCTGGGCTTGACATAGGCGGTACCCATTTCATTAAAATACGCCTTGATCAACGACAATCCCGATCTAGAGAAAAGGATCTTCATGAATAACACGAGCTTGTTGCTTTCTGGCTTGTCCAGTTTTACTGGAGTTGATATGTTTGTATCGTCATGATTTCCAGTCAGTTTCTTCTCTCAGTTTCTCTTTCAGATGACATCAATGTTTACTACATTCTCCTGGCAACTGTGCCCATACTGCTGCTGCTGATACTGGTGGTCTCAGGGGTCTTCTGCTATAGAATCACCGCCAACAAGTGAGTGATGCAGCTTTAAAGGAATACTTCAGGGCAGTAATCTGTTTTTTCACTGACCTCCAATGTACACAGAACAAAATATATCAGCTTTAGAACATTTGTGTTTACCACAAGGCACGACAGCAGTGATTTTTCAAAACCGGTGTTAACTTTTCCAATAGAGAAAAACGGCAGTACAGATTTCATAGACATAGACTGCAGAGCGAACCATGGCTTTTGAGGTCTGTACCAAGTCAGCAGTGTTTGGAGCTAATATGTAATGATTACAGATTGCTTGATGCTAATTGACAGCCATATTTTCTGGTGCTTGTTAGTGAGCAAAACCAAACTTTGGACACTAAACCTGTCTTGACTGGGAAAAGAGAGAAAGTGTCATTTTATTTTTGAGGTGAACGGTTACGTTAAATGAGATCAGTCATTTGCAGCCGCCTGCATGCAGGGTGGTCTAACTGCTCTGTCTTTGCAGGAGAAAGGAACAAGATAACATCTACGCTGTGCCTGGGCAGTGGGTGTCTGCGGGGGCCCTCAAAGACTGCAGAAGCCACACTCCCATAGACAGCCCTGGCCAGCATAGCGCCCATCTGGAATATATGAGCTCAGAAATCAGCAGGACATTTAGTGTCAGGGGGCCCAGCAGCCACCTTGACGACTATGAGAATGTGCCTAGTAGTGTGACTGGATTCGTCACCAATGACATCTACGAGGCCTGCCGCAGTCCAGTGGCTGTCGAGACAGGATGGGTGGAGAATGACATCTATGGATACTGAGGATGCTGAAGCTGTCCACTAACTGGGCCGAGGCTGGACGACCACCTTTCCACTCCGCTGTGCCTGGCTGGAACTCTACTATCCCGAAACCCTATTATGTCCTATAGTAACCTTTACCTTTAGTGAAGGACACAGTGGTCATGTGTAGGGATGTCACAGTGGTAGACAGTAGACTCAGGTCTCCAAAACCCAGTACAAAGAAAACACAAAGGTGTCATCGCCTTGTTGCCGCTTCCTTTGTGGACCCAGGTGTCCGGGAACAGGACGGGACGTTCGGAAACTCTCACGATAGTGCCCTGACCCTTCTGTTCATCTGAACAAAGTCCAGCCCCACCTCACGAGAGGCCTTCTCCAGCGGATGCCCATTGAAGTGCCCTTTGTTTTTCAAACTCTGATGATTCTGGAATGGACTCCCAGTTCAAAGGCAAAAACAATGTCAGTTTTGCTTAGCTTGGATATTCCAAACTGCTAAAGAAATCCTGCTTACAACAACCTAAAACTATCAATGTTTCATCTTTTTCCTTTCTGCTATGAAGTAACGCTGAGTGAAACATTGTCACGGTTTCCTATTGATTGTTTTGAGTAGTATCCATGACACTTAGGGTAAGGATTTTGAATTTGAGATTCAAAGTACTGGAATTTGAGATTCAAGTATTTTCTTTGGATATGTATTTGAAAATAATCTGCCATCTGTCCTTTAACAGTATATATGGGTTAAACGATCAGTCTTTTGCCTCCAAAATCCAATGTGGTTAGTGGTGTACTGTAAACTTCCAGCGTGTCTGTCATTCCTTATGTTGTGGTTAGTGCATCCATGAACAACGGCCAGTTTCTCAAAAAAAGGCAGACTGTGGAAAAGCTACTTGGAATCATGAGCTACAATAACAAATGCTTACGCTAACAGTTGAATTATGGCAAGCCTTTACGTTGTTTATAATGATCATTTAGCAGTAGCTTATTTGTTCAATTTGAGAATTGCCAAGGCTGGTCACATAGCATTAGTTTACACATAAGACATGCTTTAGACAGATCCGTTGAATATTATTATAGAATTTTATTTTCATGTTACTCAGTTTGCAGTGTTTAGTTGATGAGGCACGTAAAAACTGACTTGTTTTTGAAAGCAGGGCACAGTAGAGAGCTACTGAAGTACCTTTTATGTAACAGAAGTAATAATGGTCCGTGCCAGCAGATGTCGCTGTTTGATAGAAATCACCTCTCTAATCCAGAAGCTTTCATAATGTTTTTGATGCTCATTGTTTACATGCTGCAATGCATTTTATTCATACTAGTTATTTGTTTGAACTGTATACATCGTAACTGGGTGCACTGTGGTTTTGACTTCGCATAAAATACAAAACTAATTGAACTAATCTTCCAGAAACCTCAGAGGAGTAGCAGTCTGATTTCATTTGCATGTATTCAACCCTGAGTACTCAAATAAAATGTTAATGCTCTTGTGCCTTTCTGGGTGTCTTAAATTACATTTTGTTTCACTCTGTTCTATTCACTCTTTAATGTCACAATTCCTTTTTTTTTATCTGTTCTGTTGATGACGACTCCTGGGCTGCTCTACTCTTGCTCACACCTCTCACTTTAACTTTACCATATTATTCTGCCAAAAGTTTACAAAACAAGAAGAGGAAGACTCAGATACCAGTCATGTAAATATATATAATTAAACAGCTGTCTCACTGAAACTGCAGGCTTAATTCTATGCCAGTGTTTGTCTGGTGGAGCTGGAGTGTACAGACTGAAATAATTTTGTCTGTTTGAACATCTCCAGAGCCGGACTGCCTGATGCCTGTAGTCCAGCCGCACAAGATGAGGATTTCACAATTGTAGCTCAAATTAAAAAAAAAACGAATTGAACAAACCACATTACAGAGGCCCATACTGAATGGATGGGGCCCGAAGTCCACTCGAACACCGCTGACACACTAAATGAGTTCCTTTAATCAACGTTGCCGTTCATCAATGGAGAGGCAAAAAAAACACGCTGTATGGACAAAAGTATGACATTACACAACAGGGACTTTAATGACATTGCATTCAAATACATAGACTTTAATATGAAGTTGGTCCGCCTTTGCAGCTTTAACATCTTCCACCCTCCTTGGATGGGTTTCCACAAGATTCTGCGGTTCCACAAGATGTGAGCATTTATGAGATCAGGTGCTGATGCTGGACGAGAAGATCTGGAACACAATCTCCGTTCCAGTTCATCCCAAAGGTGCTGGATGGGGTTGAGGTCAGGACTCTGTGTGGCCAGCTAAGTTCTTCCACACTGAACTCCAGCCATGTCGTCATGGAGCTGCTTTGTGCACTGGGCCACAGTCATGCTGGAATAGAAAAGGTTCTTCCCCAAACTGTCCACAAAGTTGGAAACATGGCGTCGTCCAAAATGTCTTGGTCTGCCGGATATTGCCTTTAACTGGAAGGAAGGGGGCATGTGAATTCAAAAGTTAAGAGGTGTATCCTAATACTCCTGTCCAAAGAGTGTGGCTAGTGATGGGATCCAGTCGATCTCATAAAGGACCGATACCATGACTCTCTCGGGAATCGACAGTCGACTCCAAAGCCTTGATCTCGATTCCAAACGATTTGTGATTTAATCACATATAAATCGATTTATATGTGATTTAATCACATATAAATCGAGTTTATTATAAATCAGCTGTATTTTTGTTTAGTCCGTGTAAAATAAGGTAAAATGTTAACATTAGCAACGAAAAAATACAATCAAATCATATTAGCAGTATTAAAACATCTATCCACCTGAAGGATTTTACAGGAGAATAATGTATACATGTGTGTAAATCCTGAGTAAACTAGATACAGACCTTCAAATTAAGGTATAACTCATATTGGAAGACTTATGTTTGTCGTTGTGTTCTTTTATCTAAGATTACGTTTTATTAATCGAGATTATTGTGTAGAATCGCTTCCCGTTTTTCTTATCTTTTCAACGCACAGGTCGAACCGATTCAGTGGAACCGTATCGAATTTCGGTAACGTCCACGTCCCGGTTACGCGCGTGAAGTCAATGCACCTAAATGGCTGTAATGAACAAGAGATCCGACTTTCTCAAACGGAGGCGAGCCCAAAGTCGACCTGACTCGGGAAGCGATCGTTGTAACAGGAACAGGAGTCGGTTTGCCCGAATCGATCTCTGGCCAAATCGAACCGGCTGCGTTTTTTCGTCCACTTTTCTTTCGGAACAGTTAAAGCCGCCCTGTTGACGTAAGACGTGGCTCCGGTCGCCTTGGCAACGAATTGGCACCGAAGCGTGGAATGGCTCCGGAGCCCCGCCCCCCGTACAAATACCCCCAC
This sequence comes from Alestes dentex, assembly GCA_037576975.1. Taxonomy (NCBI): domain Eukaryota; kingdom Metazoa; phylum Chordata; class Actinopteri; order Characiformes; family Alestidae; genus Alestes; species Alestes dentex. The sequence goes on along the minus strand of JBBIGA010000001.1, from coordinate 20,379,193 downwards.
TGGCTCTGACGTCAATGCACGTCAGCGGAGAGAACGGGACGCTCCTCCTCGCGCGGGTCCGGCTCGTGCGCTCGGGCGGATGGGGCTGAAACATTAGAGCTCTATTGTATCCGAGGGGGGGGTGGGGGTGAGAAGGGGGCTGGCGTGACACTTTCTCAGTCCTGCCGAACCTCTCCTCGCTCCTCAGTCGACCAGAGACCGAACTGGGGGCCCCGGGGTCTTATTTAGTCTGTGTGTGTTTTTATGCCAATAGGCGTCTTTTAGCAGGGGCGCAGGAGCAGGGGAGGGGGGGCTTGTTCTCGCCACCTCGTTATCTTGACTTGAGGCCGTGTGTGTGTGACAGGGCGTCTATCTCCCCTCTCCCCCCGAGTGCTGGTACCAAAAAGCATGGTCATGGCTGACTGTCACCAAAAAGCAGGGCTCCGGGCTCCGGTCCGGGTGGGCTTCTACGATATCGAGCGGACCCTCGGCAAGGGGAACTTCGCCGTCGTGAAGCTCGCGAGGCACCGGATCACCAAGACCGAGGTGAGTGTGTGTGTGTGTGTGTGAGTGAGTGTGTGTGAGTGGGCAGCGTGTGAATTGGGACCGTCTGCTCGGCTGTGGGAAGAACTTCTTGAGAGTGTGCTGCACATTTCCGCCGAGTTTCTCACTGAGAGCAGCAGCAGGTTGTTACGAAAGCCACACGTGTAAGAAAGTAGCTCGCAGCTGCTCTCTGATCTCTCTGATCTCTCTGATCTGTGCACAGGCTTTGGCTCATGTTTGTTTGGTCGAGAACTGGGCGATCAGGTGGGCTTTTCTCTGGCTATCCCTGCAGTGGCTGGTTTCTTGAGAGCAGCTTGGAGATGTAGGGACCTCACCTGACTGTTCCCTCCCTGCAAGTTGTTCTGAAATGTGTCCAGCCTGTGTGGAAAAGAGGCCCTGCTCTGATCTTAGGTCGTGCATAAGTGATCCTGGGCCTACGTGTGCAAGTGGATATCTGGAGCATGCTGTTGACCTGTGCCTTGGTTGCATAACCAGCCATTGTGATTTTGTGATAATGCGCCTTCCGTCACGAGTATACCTGATGTCCCTGTCCATCTGCAGGGCCTTGTGAGAGCAGACGAGGCCTTTTTTGCATTCAGGCTCTGTTTTTGCCATTTTGATTACAATAAACACGAAGAATGCCTTTTTATTACAGTAAGCCATCTTCGCCAAGCCGATGGGACCCTTTCAGTTTCCAGACAACTCTGCAGGAGCGGCATCTGTGGAGAAGATGTTGAATTTCACAGGGGAGCAATGTGTCAGAGAATTAACATAGTTAAGAGGATTATGTTGTACAGGGCTGACGTCCCTCTTGCTGCTCTTGACATGGCTCACACTAATGTGGGGCTATTTGGGTTTTTGTTAGGGAGGTACCGTTCTTCATCCTTTCACCTGAGTCCAATCTTTTATCTTGCTTGGGTGACCCGAGCACCGGCTGATCTGCACGCCTGGTGTCGGCCGTGTCCGTGACCTCAGGGAGGATTCCATGGTCAGCTGGCCGAGTCACCCCACTCCCTACAAGAGAAGGCCTGCCGGTTGCGCATTGTTATCTGATCCATGACAGCGATTAGCACAGTTCTAGTGAAAGAGCATTTCATACCACATCATCAGGCTGTTGTATGAACATTTAGTTCATTTCTAAATCCTGAACTAGTTTATGGCACTATAAGCTTACAGCAAACGCCTGCGATTTTAATTTGCTTTTTTAAATTAGTCAAATCTATTTACAGTCAAAACAGCTGAAACAGCCTTAGTCAACTAACACGCGTCGTTGGTTATAAATTAAAATAGGTGTACATTCTTTTTTCCATATTAACACAGTTTCCACATTGCTGCATATTTTCTATTTTGCTGAGCTTAACATATTGAGGCTAAATCATAAAAGTCAAATGTGCCACAACCTTTGCGCCCACTCTGTTTTATTTTTTCCCTTACATGTTAAATTATGTAAATCAACAGTAACTGTATTAAAATTTGCAGAAGTGTGTTCTCAGTCGAGGATTGAGAACACACTTCTGCTGTTGTTGACACTTAGAACATCAATGTAAGTTGTTCATCTGTTATGACAGAGTGAGTTACATATGCATATATCCATTAATCTAATGTGTAACTACTGTGTAGTTAGGAGAGTGTGGCCTCACATTCAAGGATTTTTAGGGGTTAACGTTCAACAATCATCGTTGCCGGTGGCTGCACTGAGAGAACTGAAAGTGGAGTTGTGTCCTGACTCCAGGCTTCAGCACAGCATGCACATCTCCTTTTCCTTGACTGAGCCGGTGTCCTGCAGAGCCTGTGCTTCTGACGTCTTTGCCTTGTCCTTTCTGCTGTGGAGAAGGTGAAGATTAGCACTTCATCAGCCGCCGAGGAGTGCTTCTGGAGATGGAGCCCAATTTAGTCTCCTGCTTGTCCTGAGCCAGTGATCTTTAGCCTGATGAAATGTTTTGAATTAATAAGCTCGTTAGTCATGCAGGGGGTATTCAGCCAGGCAGACAGGTGTGTGTCGGCGCATCTTCCATGTGACCTGCCTTATTCGGCACCAGGGCTGGATCTGCCGCTCTGAGACTGATGAATACACGCAGGCTGCAGCCTCAGACTAGTCTAGGTGCTAACTATAGCCTGTTTGCTGTGCCCTTGATTCAACAGGTGGCCATAAAGATCATAGACAAGACCCAGCTGGACTCTGTGAACCTGGAGAAGATCTATCGGGAAGTGAAGATCATGAAAATGCTGGACCACCCTCACATCATTAAGCTGTACCAGGTAACTTTTAGCCCAGTTACTTGATGAACCCTTGCTGTCGTTTTGCTCCGCTGTTTGAATGGAATTGGAAATGAATTATACTGTGGGTTACTCAAAGAGTTGCATTTACATGCCATTTACATCCTGCTTTGCATTCGACCGCCCTGAGTCAGCGCTTCTGACTTTCTGTGCATGTGTCAAGCAATGAGAAAAAACTGAAAACGAAGACTGTACGCACAGTCACTTTTAATGACATCAAATAAAAATAACATTCAGAAGTGGAATACCTGTCTGTTTTATTCACATGAAAACTGTATTTCCTCTTCACTACTGGCGTATTAAACACCAGGTCCAAGACCCACTAGCACAGTTCTAGGGAAAGAATGCTTTTTACTGAATTTAAAAAAAGAACACAAAACATAACATGTGCCATTAAAACACTGGCCTATACAAAAACACCTGCTCTGTACACAACAAAGCAAATTAACACAACAGGGAATATGTTACCATTTTTTGTGAATTCATACAATCTTAAGTGTTTATACATCAGTCAATCATCAGTTCTGCAAACGGAAAGTAAAGGTACAAATTTTGTATCAGATGTGTTTTCATTCTGGCAAAAAAGTCGTAGGTTTTGCGTTACAGATGGAGCCATTCAGCCCAGCTTTTTTTTTTGAGTTCAGCCCACCTTTTTCAGCATTTGCTCAGTTCACCTGAATATGATGTTCCTGTCGGTCTTTAAAGCATCTTGGTATCTGTAGGCACAGGTATGTGTAAAAGCAAGTAGCAATAATGATAAATCACTCACTGTATATAAGAAAAGACCACAGCCCAACAGTGAGTTGACTCAAAATGCACCACAAATAAAGTCTATGATAATAGAACTAATTTTTTAAAGAGCTCATTTAAACAAAGACATACTAAGAATCGTCTCAGCTAAAAGAGGAGGATAAGTGAAAGGAGTTCTTGTGAGCACAATGTGGTATTAAAAAAGTTTAGAATCTGGAGTTTGGACAGTATTTCAGAAGAGCTGCAAGTGAGAAGTTGTTCTTGTGAAATTATACCATGTCATTGCTGACGAGAGCCATTCTAGAGAGTCTTTTTTTTTTTTCACTCCAACTGGTGTTTACTGTATCAGGCCAGCTCTCAGGCCATGGTTAATGACTAACTTCTCTGTACCTCCCGAGACATTCATGAGTCCTTGTTAGACGTCGTTCAGCTGGATGTTGGCCTGTCTTACAGTAGAATTAAAGTCACTCTCTGAAGGCCGGCTCGGACAGCGGGCGAACTCTCCGGCCCGAAAGCCCAGTTGAAATAACTCCTCTTTCAGAGTTGCTTCCCAGGCCCATTATGTAAGGTTTGCTTCACTTTGGTTGTTTGGAATGTGAACAGCTCTTCATTATTATACAACCAAGTGGCGTCAGTCCAAATGTGGCTGTGTAATCGCGGTGTATCATTATTTCCAACAGCTCTTCCATTCAGGCCGCATGGGTCAATTAGTCATTTCCTCTTGGGCCACATAAACAGAGGGCAGCTCGGCAGGCTCCCGCTGCCTCATCGCAAACCCCCAGCTCCTCTCAGCCCCATCTGCCTAAATCCAGGGTCCACATATACACACATTTGAAACCTGTGCATATTTTCGCACACTTTACAACAGTTGGTCAATATTTATCTGTGGCTGCACAAAGGTTAAATACAAAGGAAAAGGCAGCTTAAGTTCACCACAGGTTATGCATGCCTTTTTTTTCTTTCCTTCTTTATTTCTCTGGATACAGTCATATGTAAAAGTTTGAACACCTCCAGTCAAATTCCATGTAGATTTCAACCTTAAATATGTCTTTTTTAACAATTACATTTATTTGCTGAGTTTAACATACTGATGAATGACAAAATAGGCCATAAAATGAGCCGTGACACAGTCCGTTTTATTTTCTTCCCTGATGCCTGAAATTCAGCGAGCAACAAGTAACCGCGCGTTAAAATGAGCAGAAGTGTGTTCTGTGTAGAAGCGTATGTATTTACATTGTATCATTTGACACTGATATTGGGGGTGCCTGAACTTTTGCACACGGCCGCATGTATGAATGCCATTTGCTGGGCGACGACAGTTTCAGAGCAGCGTGACTCACGGTTAAAAGTGCTGCTGACAGGGTGGTGGTGGTGTGTCATGCCGAACGCAAGGAGGACAGTAGCATGGCTTAACGTGCACATTTGCATGACATGATTCTAGTTATTTCCAGACATTTGCATATCTGGCAGCTGATTTGGACCAGAAGTACTCTGTGGTCAGCATGTTATGAAAATGTCCTGAGATCATGACTTCCATCTAGACAAGTTTCTGGAAAGAAAAACATGGCTTCAGTACATGATTCATGTTTTGGAGTGGCTGCTGACTTTATTAGTCAACAGCGTATTGTCTTTAAAAGGCGGTGGGAAAGTCCTGGAGAAAGCAGTTGCAATAACACTGGTTTAAACTAGACGCTCACAGCACAAGCGAAGCAGATGTATCAGAGAATCCCGTCTGCCGGGGGAAAAAGGCCTAGTGTGGTGTTTTTTTTTTCTGCGGCCCCGGCTGCATGTATCAGATTTATAATAGATTCTCTCTCCTGCCTACATTTAGCCCTATTCATCTCTTTGTTTTCTTTGGCTAATTTTGGAGTCCTCCCACACATCTCTGGCTCTGTCGTCGCTTTATGAATCGAGTGTACGATCTGGCCAAGGAACAGCATGCCGGTCTGATTCATGCCCACACCATTGTGCCACTAACTAAATGAGACATATGAATACTGCTACAAGGACAGCAGCAGGCCCTGTACAGTGTGTCCATTTTGAACATGGACCCGTTGTTCTGTCCTGTGCATGAACCCACTGTGCCACCCCCATGTGGTCTGTTTGCTTTTGTCATCCCGATGGATCACCTACTGTGTGTGCTGCACGGGGTATTCAGGGCCCAACGTCTCGAGCCTTCAGCGCTAGGTTCATGCATAAATTGGAGGCATTCTGTCTGTATGTAATGTATGATGTGAGCCTAAATGCTCAGTTTATGAGTCATCAACAAGTCCTTGTACATATCTAGGATCACACAAATGGGAGATTAATGCAACAGATGTGTTTGAGACATGGGTAGTTTGAAGTTTGGCTGAAAACAGATTCTGCTTGAGCCTGAAGATGCTGGAAAAATATTTACCCCCTAGCCTATCTCTCAGGATTAGAATGGAGCAGAATCACATCCCCGTAAGATGCTTGAGCATAGCCTTTTATCTATCAACATCTCTTGCTCTTCATAACTGTACTTTCACTTTCTCTTTTAAGATTGTTGACTGTTATTTCAATGTATCTTTTAAAGCCTGCACCTCACAAAAGCACCATGAAGTCGATTTTAATGGTGGATTTGAATGTTTAAAATATCCTCTGCTCTTGTGCAGGTCATGGAGACCAAGAATATGCTGTATCTAGTGACCGAGTACGCCAAGAATGGGGAAATTTTTGGTAAGTAATTATTATTATTATTTTTTTTTTTACGGAAATGCATGACCATCTTGAGGAAAATGTGGGGGGTCAGAGAAAATGTGTTATGTGGTCAACAGTCGAATGCTGGATAGCTGATCTGGTAAAGTGTTAACAAAAGAAGGTAATATGGCTTACACTGAAAGCTGGCTGCCACCATATAACTGATCTGTATTCAGTGTTAGCAAAATGAGCTTTGTCTGAATGAACTCTTTTGTCATGGCTCATAAGCTGAAGTCGTAGATGAAGAACCAAAATATATCCTACAGATACAGCTCTGGCACGGTTATCTTGGTTGATAGTGTTAGAGGTCAGAATGAAACCAGCCCAGAGACTAAACATGGCACGTTTAGTCCATCATGGCCAAATAAACAACCGGTACTGTCAGTTTCTGACAAATGCTATGACCTTCATCTTTTTTGCATGTGCTCTCATTCACCATGATCTTAATTTTAATATATATTTTAACTAGTGCTGGGCACATTGACGCGCTAATATCGCGTTAACGCATTATTTAATTAACGCCAACAATTGTTTTATCGTGCTTTGACGCAGTTTTTAAAAAAATGACTCTTATTTTGAAAGTTTGTGTTTCTGTGCTCGACTGCTTCACTCGCTACTGAACACACTGACGCTTCTGCTGCTCCTGATACAAGAAAAATGTTTCTGCTGGTATCTGCTCAGAAAAAAAAGAAAACAGATTTATGAATGTGAACTTGCTGTTGCTCGGAAGGAGCCTGTTATTTTGTTGTGATTGGGGCTCTGGACCATGGGCGCCGAGTTCTTGTTGATTCGTGCTGCCTTGTCGAAAAATGCTCCATTTAAGTTTATACAGTTTCCAGTCAGTTTATAACACAGATAATGATGTGAAATAGACAAATAATACGTGTAATCGGAGAAAAATGTATTTTAATTAAAGTATTTACTTATAAGCAGTGTATTGATTCATGCTGCCTTGTCGAAAAATGCTTATTCAATTTATACAGTCAGTTTATAACACTGATAATGATGAGAAATAGGCAAATAATAGGCTCTGTGCCTGTTTTTCAGGGGGGTTATAATGGTATAATATAAAGCTACAATGGTTCCGGCGCCCGTGCTCTGGACTCTGAGGGGAACTTGTTTTTCTATAATAAACTAGATCAAACATGAACGCCCTGCAGGGGCAAATAGCTTTGGTTTTATATTTGATTTGATTATATTAATGGTTAAGTTGAGATTTACAGAAATATTTGAACTGTAACTGTGTAACTGTGTTAAAGGGAACACTGCTGGTAAAAAGCTCCTTATTAGTTTAAAGTGTTTAAACCAAATGTTATTGCACTTTTGTTCATATAGCAGTGCTATATAATCGCAATTTTGAATTTTAATCGCTAGCCGGCATTAATTCTAACATTTATAAAATACACAGTATACTCAGTATATATACTGTTACTAAGCCCTCCAAACAAGTCAGTAGCAGGACAAAGAGCCAAAGAGACATTAATGTTTGGGTTTGACTGGGTAGCGTCTTCCAAAGTAAAATGCCCGTTATCATGGGGCATCTTGCTTACATAATATTGTTTTCTGGTTCGTGGCGTGTGAATTGCCATGGCTTGTTACCAGGAAATTACTCACACGTCAATCATACCATAATTCCTGCAGCGCCTAACTCCACCTTGTCCTTTAACCTAGCTTATCAGAGTCTGGCTCTCATTGGTGCTTTTTGCCGTAACGGAATTGTTTGTTGGCCTCATCTGATAGGGGCTGTGTTCACAACAGCCGGGGATTTCAGTTGTTGACAGTCGACCTAAAAAATTGAAGCTCAAATTTAACGTGCAGCTTGCAAGCTGAGATCTGAGCATCTGTTTAGCTCACAAAAAGTGCGATAAGTGTAATAATGATATGAAAATGTGTGTAGCAGCATTTAAAACTGGACCTCAGGATACACCCTGTGGAGCTGTGTTGGTGGCACGATGGGGACCTGCACGATATCCAGCAGATCATTTTAATGTAATGGCTGATTGGTGTAAAATGTAGAATATATGGCAGGCACTGAAAAAGTGATATGACATCTTTTTTTCTCAGGTAAACCAATCTATGTTGTATATTATTATCGCCAAATCAGTTTTAACATTTTGAATTCAAAATGTCAAAAACAAAGCAAGTCTTTGATTAAAAATCTATTGATGTGAAAACATTTGTCAGTGCTGCCCTAGAGTGTATCAGTACAGCTCTTGTGCGTTTCATCTGTGTGCTCGGCGCAAATGTTAACCATTAACTTCTAATCTGGTGTGAAGCCTGAATCCAAGACATACCCAAGGCCTCGAGTTCCAGCCTGACTCAAACCGTACTGCATCATTTGAATTCTGAACCCAGCCCAGCCCGACCCTGTTCACACACACACTGACAGGGATGGATTATCACAGGCATGTTTTTTCAAAACTTGACTATGTAATTAAGTACTTGAGTTGAGTGTTATAATACACTATTTTGTGGAATTAAGTGATTATATTAATTGTTTAACTGTTTTTAACAAAATATCAAAAAGATCGTGTCTAATGAATAGAATGTTTGACTGATGATCATATCAAATGTGAATAAATGTATCAGAGTGTATCAGTACGCGCTTAGTGCACCCCTAGTGGTCACATCTGACAGAGAACAGCGTCCACTCTCTGATCAGCTGCTCCTTCCCGCACCAATGTTCCAATCACTACATCTTCATCCGCTCCGGGTCCAGATCTATTCTGAATCTATTCTGAAATCGCTCATTAGAAAACAAACTCGAACCCAACCCAAGCCCAAAGATTTACATGAAAATCAGCTCAGGCATTGAGCCTGCTATATTAAAATGAACCTATGAACAAATTCAGCAAGTCATTCTTTTTCCTGAATCGAAAAATGTGTGGAGCCATCGCCATACAGTATTGATCTGAACAGACCACATCTCAACCCTGAACTCTGTAGTTTAGAAATCTGTGCCTTACCTGCTTTAGAACTTGTGGGTTTAAGCAGTTTGTAAGCTCAGTCTCTTAAAAAATTGTAAACCAATGTTACAGAAGACGCCTCGTCTAAATGACTATATTTGGTTTAAGAAGGCTGCGGGAAAGCATGGCCCTCATATTATATGTGGCAACAGCCCTTGTTTTGACAAAGCAAGATAAAGATGGGTGTCAAGGCTGGAACGGATTGGCGGCAGCCTTCTTCTGTCTGGGCTTTCAATGTGAGACACGTCCAGTGGCGGGGATGAAGCTGCCTGCACATTTGACCCATGAAAGCTACAAGTTTATGTCTTGGATCTGTTTTACAAAGTTGAATGACGTCCTGGATTATTCTGAGATTTCCAGGTATCACGCACTCAAAAGCCATTTCGTCCAGCAAGATTGCAGGTTGCACAAGATAATGCTGTTATGCAACCTACGTCAACGCTATCGGGATTCTGCTGTCCATCACTAGCAGATTATGAAAGATTATTTTTCAAAATGAAAATGCGCTTCTCATGGGTTTATGTCCCCTGACCGAGAGAAGATAAGCGATGAGGAAGGAAAACTAGCGTTGTGTTCCAGGTTAAAAAAAATCACACGCCAAAGCCAGAGTAATCATAATCTTCTTCTTTAATTTAGTTGTGGAGCACAAGGGTATGGACTGCTACAAATGGTGTGTAGCCTCAAGTGTAAAGTACAGCTGTATCTCAAACAAAAGAAAAGACTCAGAATATCGAGACCAAAAGCCATGCTTGAAGTGGTATAGCAAGAAAACAGCACAGGTAGGATCAGCTCGCAAAGTGTGTTGCTTCTTTTGCTGTAGCTTGAAAACTAGATCAGACTGATCCAATTCGAAATTGGACATGAAGAAAAGCAATAATAAGGAGATTAAGCAGAGGGGGCCAGGCAGTGCCCCTTTTTTCTTCAGGCTACAATAGAAGCGTCCAAGCCTAATTGGCAGCTCACGACTCCCTACCTCTTAGACAAACAAAGGGCAGTTCATACTGGTCCATTAAGCGCTCTGTGTAGTGTGGGGTGTGTTGAGGTGTGCAGGGGAGACCTTGCCTGGGAGGAACCTGCCAAGGAAATTCTGTCTGCCTCAGAGCCGCAGAGCCGACTGAGCTGCTGCAGTGGAGCAAACTGGAAATTGGGTCAAGCTCGAATAATGAGGAGCTGCGCAAAAGCACAGGCAGAAAGAGAAAGAGAGAGAGAGAGAGAGAGAACACAGGAAGAGAGAAAATATAGCCTAAAGTGTACTTGAGCCAGAGAGAGAGAAGGAGGGAGAACGAAAGCAATGGAGATTGAGAAAGACAGAGAGAGAGTAGTTGAGAGAATTAGTGAGCAAGAGAGAGAGGCGATGGTTTGAAGTTGGGATTGGGATGGGAATGTAGGCCATGCATATATTAGAAATGCGGAGCACTGGTGAAAGTGGGAGTTTGGGAGATAGAAGGGCATTTGATCTGAGTCAGATCAGTCCTGACACCCCTGTCTGCCCAAGGCTCTTCATTTTCTTGTCCTTTAACGGCTCTCTCCACTCTCTGAGGGAACCTGAGGTTCACACTGCTGCAGCTGGGGCTCCGTGGTGGGTGGGGAAATGCTGCTGTACTGCAGAGGTGTGTGCTCGGCCCGCTGGAGTTTCGTCTGTTGAGTCGTGTGTCTGGATTCTGGGTCAGCTGTAGATGATTGTGATCTGGACTCTTTAGATATGAGATTCAAGTGTGAGTCACAGTACTGTTCGAAAATCAGAGACCACACTTTTGTCAGTTCAGTTTCCAGAAATATTCGAGTCCGATTAAGTACAAGCGATTCATTTTTCAATGTCAGAAAAAGGCAGGAAACATAGATCTATCAGAGAATCACACAGAATTACCCAACACTAAATAAAACAAAACATTTATCGGTATTTAATTTGTCCACTTTTGTGCCTCCTATTGCCTCTTTCATCTTTCTAACCTTCAAACCAACTATCTTAAGTTTGTGTCCTCCCATCAGAAGGTGTTTCTCTCACTTCGGTTGTCACCATTTCAAAGACACTAATGTTCACATAAGCATCTGTCCACACATCTCAGTCGCCTTACACATTTGCTATCTCATCTGAAATGACCAAATAAGAGAATTCTGATTAGATAGAAGATCCACTTGCCTAATGAAGTCAACGGAAAATCAAGTAATAAAACAGGATTTCCAAAACTGAGGATTTTCAAGAAAATAATAAAGATTGAGAAGCAGACTCAGAGAACTTTATTGATCCTGGAGGAAATTGCTTCATTGCTTAAATTGCTCTTTAATTGTAAAGAGAAGATGAAACTAATCAGAACCGTACAAGACCTAGTAGATCACCAAACTGTCACCAGTACTCTCGTGTTTGAGAGAGGGGGAGAAAATTAAGCTCCACTTTTGTTTTCTATCTGAAAAATATCTGCAGGTGTTTCTGTCCGTCCTTCCACTGTGAGAAGACTCAACTCTGTGGGTGTAAAAGGATGTACAGCTGTTTACGAAGCCATTAGAAAAAACTAGAACACTGAGGCTGGATATGTGAAATGTGGAGGAGGTTTTATGGACTGATGAGTGTAATTTGTAATTGGGATTTCTTAGATGGTAAGCAGCAAGAAATACAACAAACCTCAAAAGCTGACCTTTGGAGGTGTTTACAAGAGTTATGGAGAAATATCTCTGTATATTTTACTGAAAATGAGAAACTAAAAAAACAGAGAAGAGTGGAAGCTGTAATAAAACTGTACTAGTACTTAATGGCCACATGATAATAATGAAAGAACCTGCTGTTTATGATTATCATTCATATAATCTCTGTCTCTCTCTCTCTCTCTCTCTCTCTCTCTCTCTGTCTCTCTTTCTTTCTCTCTCTCTGTCTCTCTTTCTCTCTCTCTGTCTCTCTTTCTCTCTCTCTCTGTCTCTGTCTCTCTCTCTCTCTCTCTCTCTCTCTCTCTCCTTGACTGTTCTCTTGCCGCCTGCCTTTTCTGACAGTGCAGCCGTGAGTCAGTCTTGTGTGCAGTGGTGTGACTGCCACTCTTTTGTGTTCAGCTCAGTGAACAGCCAGCCCAGTCTAACAGGTGCTGACTTTTTCTTCCGAGTGGCTTGGACACAGTGAACTTTGACAAAGAAAACACTTGTGTTTATCCTTGGAGCTCACTTAATGCCCAGGAGAAAACACACTTGAGATTGCAAGAGAGAGCACAGTACTGCAACTCTACACAGCTCACAGGAGCCACACACTCATGCCAAACTGTTTTTTTCTACCACTGGCTAGTGATTACCACTGACTGAGCTGTGGGTAGAGCAGTCGTGTGTGTGTGTGTGTGTGTGTGTGTGTGTGTGTGTGTGCTTGGGCATGTTTGTGGGTTTGTGTGGCCGTGTGTTCAACTAATTGTGGAAATTAAATGACCATTTTGATTTTGAGAACAGTTATATAGCAAATGTGACGCAAAATGATTTTAGTACTTCCAGAGGTTAAGGCTGGGTTTTAGGTTTGGTGTAAGCATAATATTATTTACAGCATTGTTATCTATCCTAGCACTACATACTGTGCAGAAATTGTTGGAGATATGCCACAGATTTAGGGGTTCAGCCTCAGTGCCTGCTTGCCAGTTGTGACAAGTGTGACACATTCCTGGGTCAGGTGTGTTTTCTGATTAGCAACGTGATTCGTGGAAAGGGTTGTCCATAGGGAGACGTTGGTGGCATGTAACACTTGCTCTGTAATCAGTTCTGTGCCGGTTTGAATTCTTTTGAATTTCCCTCTATATCCATTGTGCCTCGTATTTGTTGTTCCTGATAACTAGGCTCAACATTGAATTTAGGATCGCAGTCTGACTCTATAGTCAATATTAGCACAGGATCTTTTCCCAGGAGAGATCACAGGATCATGTCTAGGCCATAAGTAAAGAGTGGGAGTTTTTTATTCATTAATTGATTAATATAAAGGTGCAGTGAATCTTTAAGCCTCCTATTTTATGTGATGTGGTCTAAGCAGCTGTTTTTCTGCTTTGTAACCTTTGTCCTTTTGTCTCGTGTCGTGGAGGCGGCAGCAGCGGCGTGGCACAGCGTGCGCCGTAAACACTTTTGGTCCACATTTTTAATTACATATGGACTGACCCAGTGCGGCTTTCGCACCCCCCGCAGGCCCGTCCACATGGCTTTATGCCTTTATGCGTTAATGGCAGGCCCGAGGCTGTGATGGAGGCCCTGAAACGTGTTTATTGTGTCCACGATCACTGTTGTTTGTTCAATAGCTCACATGGAGAATGACACCCTGCGTGAAACGCCCTGCTGCCAGCGCGGCCCAGCCGGAGCCCCGGGGCGGGTGCGGAGAGGGGATGGAATGTGTGAGGGCTGCAGGCTTGGCCGTGGGCCGAGGGCCAGGGACTGACCCAGCACTCCTGGGCGTGGTGACCGCATGATTGCACCATCCAGAGGGATGTTTACCCTGCGCCCACAGCACAGGGCCTCCCTACTGTGGCTCATCGCTCTCCGCCAACACCAGCACCGGCTCCATGGTCGGCACACATCTCCGGGGAATGGCTGGTGGCTGTGGTTTAGTGTTCCCTTGTCTTCTTTATTGAAGACAGCACACTTTATTGTACTGAGATAGTATTGTGTAGCTTTATGTAGTACATATCAGAGTTTTCTGGTTTCAGGTCAGCTCTATTAGAGATTCCAGCACAACCGAGTTCTTAATCAGTTCAAAGTTCTTAAACAGTTCACGTGTGTTGGGAGCTGTGACAGGGCAATGATGAGGACTGTCTGAAACCGACTTGTTAAATACCTTACATAGCTTTAATAATGCAGCCGTGACCAGCTAGCTTTATTATTTTGAATTTATTATTGCACAAACATGAATAATTTAGCTATGTTTATAAAGAAGCATGCAGGTAGACAGCGCTCTGTAAGTACTGATGATATCCATGATATGCTAAGAAAAACTTATTGAGACATATTGCGATGGAACTCATCAAAATAACGATAGATAGAGCTACATGCATTATTGGTGAGATACACCAACAAGCCTATTTATTAAGTACACCTATGTGGTATTTACACTCACTGTCCATTTGATCAGCTTCATGTACCGTATAGTTGGAGCGAATAAATTGAGTGGATCGTAAGCAGTAGTGCTGCTTTTTATTTCCAATTTTTTTACGTAGTGTGTCAAAATATTATGATGAATGGACCAGTAGAAATTATGTCGGTGCAAAACCTTTAAAAAAAAACCCCAACATATCCTACATATTCATGTAGAACTGTAAACAATGTTCATGATTAGTGAAATACTCTACATAGGATATCCATGTTTATTGAGCTCATTCTTAATGAGACCTGTAACCCCGCTTTGCCTTATGTTCCAGACTATCTGGCCAAACACGGCCGACTGAGTGAGCCCGAAGCCCGCCGCAAGTTCTGGCAGATTCTGTCAGCAGTAGAGTACTGCCACAACCGCAATGTTGTCCACCGGGACCTGAAGGCTGAGAACCTGCTACTGGACGGACATATGAACATCAAGATTGCAGGTAAAGAGTGACTTCATATCCTAGCAACTGCGATCATGAAAGAGACCACTAGACATGCGCTGGATTAACGCGACTGCACAGACGGTAGGGCTGAGTTGGGTGTCACCCTTCAGAATCAGGGGTGGTTTTTGGTTACTGCTCGTAAAATTGGATTTTAATGTCCACGTGAGCTAAAACAGTGTGTAAGTTATTCATTCCTGGCATAACTGGGCAAACAGAAGAAAATAAATTCTAAAGTTCAGGCATGACAGTATACGGCAAACAAGATACTCAGCTTTTTTCCCAGGAAAGCATATCAAACATCATAAAAGCTTTTTACTGTGAGAATGATGATGTGTAAACTCGACGGGACTTTATGACTGTGGAAGAGTGATTCTCAGGTGTTAGTCCCACACCCTTTGCTTGCGTGCTGTTATTACCCTCCTTCACCTATGATGTGTGTCCATGGTTGTTTTGAGTTGAACCTCTTCACTGATTATATCCCAGATCACTGACTTCATCCTTGGTGGTGTATCAAGTGACATCAGCAGGTCGTCCCTTCTGGCCAGTCAGACTGCCTCTTGCTGGCTCTGAGTATCAGTGCTGAGTATCACGGCTCCTCCAGGAATATGCATACACTGAACATACACTGCTGTTATTAATACAAGCTGCTGTCCAAACTGAAGTGCATGAGGAGTGATAATGATATGGTACAAGTTGCTGGTTCTGGGTAGTCGCTTGGGGAAACTCCTGGCTGGCTTGTCAGACCCTGCTTGACGAGATGAGTGAAGGGAGACTTAATGTAATCAGGCTGCTGTTCATAGACATGATGAGTAGGTGTGCTTTGATTAAGGAGCAGAGCTCCGAGAAACGAGATTGGAAACACTGGAGGTAATGAAGTCAGCGGAGGGCGCAGGCACATCCTGTGCTGGGGCCGGGCGGACGGATGCCCTCCACAAACAACATTTGCTCTCAGCTGTGAGGTGTTTACAGCCAGTGGTCCTGCTCGCCAGCTATAAATGCAGTTCTGCTGTGATTACAGCTATATATTCATCCATGCCAAGTGAGACAGACACAAAAACACAAACATGTTTCTGTGGATATTTGTTTTGAACATGTTGCCTCTACTGGATATTATTGTAATTCTACTTAATTAGAAACGGTTTGTTTTTCTCTGGTGCTTTTCCAGCAAACATGCACGCACAACACAAGCAGCGAACGGGTCGTACAGGAGAGCTCAGTGACCTTATAGGATGACAGTGACAGTTATAAGATGTTACCTTTGCCTCGGGTCAGTTTGGGAAAATTCTACCCAGCAAGATCTGCCCCAGCAAAATGGAAGGGGTAGTATTGTGAAATGGAAGCATCTAGAAGCAACGACTTCTAGACACTAGAAGGAGGGATTTTGGGCTGGGGATGGGGTTTGGGTTCGGCCGTTTAGTTCCAGTGTGGGGAAACAAAGAATTATATTCTTCCAGCTTTGGGAAACCGTTTGGGGAAGGCCCTTTCCTGTTTCAATATGACTTTGCCCCTGTGTGCAAAGTGAGGTCAATAAAGATATAGTTTGATGACGTCAGTGTTTCTGAACACATTTGGGATGAATTGGAACGTTAGTTGTGAGCCAGGACTTCTTGTCAAACATCAGTGCCCAACCCCACTAATGCTCTTTAGACTGAATGGGCAGAAAGTCCAACAGAAGAGTGTAGACTGTTGTAGCTGCAAAGGGTGGGGGAATACATATGACTGGAATAGGATGTTCAGTTGGGTCATATAAGTGTAATAGTTAGGTGTTTATATACTTATGGCCATATAGTGTAAGTAGGTACAGAGATAGATATTCTTTTTTTTTTTCAGTGACTCAGCAATGGTACATTACAATGGTCAGTTGCATCTCCTATTGATCTATTTCACAGTAAAAATATAATTTTTAGAAAAGGCTACTACTGTTTTCTGCTCCAGCCTTTGATCAAAAATCACGATCAAAAAAAGTATTGTGATGTTGAATTTTTTTATCAAATCGCCTTCCTCTTTTTGAAAAGCTGTGTAGTTTATTACTGTATGTCCGTTTTCTTTTGGTTAGTAGAGTCTTCAATTACTTAAATGATTGATGGTGAGGGCCTTAGCGTGCTTACGCTCAGAGACTCCCTCAGACTGCTCTACGAAGTGTATGTGTGTGTTTATGTGGGTCCTCATTGGGCTGGATATTTTATCAATTTAAAGGTACTATTCCCAGAGGGGGATGTTCTACCAGGCTATCCCAAAGGTCTCCACTCATTTGGCCCCTCTCTAATGCGCTGCCAGAGCCTCAGAAGCCAGCTAGAGTCAGGGACACTCAGAAAAAGGTCATGCAAGTGGGGTAGTCTTTTATCTTTAACTTGAAAGAGTGACATTTCTGTGTGTGGGACTAAGGGACAGGGTGTTTAAACTTAGCACCAGAGACTCTAGAAGGGATCACCCAACCCTGGCCATGCATGCACATTAAAGGTATTGTGATGACATTTTATTTTTGGTGTTAGAAACTAGACAGGTTAAGTCATTTTAATGGCGCTTTCAGGTTAAGTCATTTTAATCACACTGTCGCCAAGCAGCTTTACGGAAACCAGGTCAGAACAAGCGAAAGGGGGCCGGAAAAAAACTTCTTAAAACAGGAGGAAGAAGCCTTGAGAGGAACCAAGACTCAAAAGTGGAACCACTTCTCCTCCTTTTTACAGCGAGGGAGAGTAAAAAATTAAAACTACAGAGATCACGAGATGCAATTCCGCAAGTAAATGTGAAGTGTGATTGTGTGGTTGTGTAAGAACCGTGTTTGGAGACATCCAAACTTTGATTTTATGGGCAGACAAAAAAGTTGTTAAAAAAAAAGTTTGATTGCACCGTGTATTCGAACCTACGACCTTCTGATTTAGTGCCCGGTGCGGGGTGCGGGTGTAACTCACCGGCTCTTAACAAGCCGGCTGAACGTGTAGCCTCATTCACAGACTGATTATTTTTCATTAAACCGCAACAGTGATACAAGTCTTTCTTTATTACTGACCTGAGCTTTAGAGCCTTGAAGTCTGTTTATGAGTCTGCTGTGTGTTTTGCTCCACATTTGTTTCTCTGCATTTGTGTTTCTCCCTGGGTTTTTTCCCTTTCCATGCTCCATCACAGACTTTCTCTCCAACACACATTTTGAAAGCCAAATTCAGCAGTAATAATGATGATAATAATAATAATAATAATAATAATAATAATAATAATAATAACCACAATAAGATGCAAAAGTGTTCAGACAGTCACTGATTCCAGTGAAGTAGGAACAGTGAGAGTCTCTAGCTGTAGCTCTAGTTAGAGGACTTTATCTGCTTCATTC
The DNA here is from genome assembly GCA_037576975.1 of Alestes dentex. Taxonomy (NCBI): domain Eukaryota; kingdom Metazoa; phylum Chordata; class Actinopteri; order Characiformes; family Alestidae; genus Alestes; species Alestes dentex. The sequence goes on along the minus strand of JBBIGA010000001.1, from coordinate 20,361,104 downwards.
TGGACTAGCTGAAGCTTGCTTAGGTTCCTAAAGGAACTTCATGACCCCAGGTCATTGCAGTAATCCAGCCTAGAGGTAATAAAGGGGTGAACTCATTTTTCTGCATCATTTGAAGGTAACGTGTCTCTTAGATCAGGAATCTTTCGAAGATGAAAAAAGCGGTTCTAGTAAAATTACTTGTAAGTGCATTTAAAGAAGAAAGATGAGAGAATGATGAAAGTGAATCAGCAGTATTTGAAAGTTATGTGACACCCAGTCTTTTCCTTTACACAATCCTCAGCCTTAGTCTAGGTTTATCATCTGGTTTGGCTGATATATGTGTTGTCTGCATAGCAGTGGAATCCATTGTGTAGCTAAGAGAGTAGTTAATTATTGATAAAGGAGGCTTGATTATTACTGATAAGTCTTTTTTTAAGTAAGCTTGTGGGAGTCGAGTATGCAAAGATTTTAATGAAGAGATAACTGTAATAAGCTTTGCCTGTTGACCTGTGTTTAGGATGCCAGTATATCCCTGTAGCTAAATTTTCATCAGTATCTGCTTCGGCTGTACCAGGGAACCAATGTGAATGCTGATCTTCTGTATACTGTATTAAATTATATCAGAGTCTGCTTTTCACTGATCATGGATATCATCAGTGCATAAAGAACAATGACAAACTGTTTTTCATTACAGAGAATATAATTCCCCTGTTTAACTGAATTTAGCGCAGTCAAGTGCAAACTATAAAAACACTATAGTATTTTTCAGTGTGGCACTAGTGGTAGTAGTACTAGTAGTTTTCAAGCTGTCCCAACTTGGTAAACTTCAGGAAAATTAAGTTTTACTTTGAAACACCATCCATAGCTAACCAACCATAGAACCCCCCAAAAAGTACAGGGGGTCCTCGAGTTACAACAGTCTCGACATACGACATTTCGAGTTTACAATGCTCACCCCCACTCCAAACTCGACTTATCCTTGTACTTATGGACTACATGGGTGAACTAGTTTGGTTGCGCACGGCGGAAGAATACGCAGTAACGCGGCGTATATGTGAGGGATTTTTCTTTTTCTTGTGGCTTAGTTTTGTTTTTATGATTTTACAGCTGTGTAAGGATTGGTAAGACTTAGGCTAGGGTGTGTTTCAACTAACACCAAAATTTGTGTTACATCACTGTCGAAAGAACGGATCTATCGCGTAACTCGAGGTGCCCTGTAATCTGTCATGGCATCTATTATGATATATTGCTTCAAAAATTCACAGTACATTTGCAGTCATAACAAAAACTCTTACCTGAAATTTTACCTGAAATTTTATAGGAGATGCAATCAGCCAACTTTAATGTTCTTTGATGTAATGAGATTTTAATTTGTGATATTAATTAGTAATTTTGGCCAATCTCTGTTGGTCCGTTCCTCATGAAATATGCATGCAATGAAAAGGGTAATGGACATTTTTAAACAGTGTTAAAAAAAAAATAAAATAACAGTCACATTACTCTATGTGTGTTCTTACAGACAACATACAAACACATACAACCTTCTGTGTTTCCCAAGGACTTTGAGCTGAGTGTTAAGCAAATGTGTCCATTTGTCTCATCTGTTTCACCTCTGGATCAATGCTAGATTGGGTCATCCTCTTGAGCAAACATGCAGGAGTGGGAGATGTATAATGGACACTGGATGGTTGAGAAACACATTTCAGGACTGGATCCCACAGGACTTACACAACCATGTCATGCTTACACTATGTGAAAAGTCATTGTGAGCCTAGTACACAGGCCAGCCAGGCCAGCCGCATCCACAGAAGGGCTCCATTATGAAATCTCACCATGACCTCTGTTTGGGCTTTTGTTAGCCCAGTGAGTAGCTTGTCTCCTGTTGTACCAGCCTGTGTTACATGGTGCCCCTTTAATAAGCACTGGAGTTAGAGGCGAGATAGAGCAATTCCAGTAGATGGAGTGTTCAGGGACTCACCCCTGCAATGTCAGCCTCTGGGCAGGCTGCAGCATTGACGTCAATCGCTGCTGCTCAGCATTCGGCTTGTGAAGTGGGTCAACCCATCTGAGGAGCCCTCACCATGCCTGCTGCCTCTCACATCTCAGATGGGTTTTTTTTCTCTCTTTTTTGTGTGTAAAGCCTTGAAGCTGCAATAACTCTCACCTCCCCTTCCTATTATCCCTTCATCATTCCATATCCCAGCCCCAGTCCCCTTTTCCATTACTCACTGGAAGCGAGATGAAATCGCCACGCTGACATCACATTCATCTTTTGACCTCCCTCTCTGAAGATACCTTTATAAAGCCTACACGGCCGAAGGGAGGGGCTGAATGTAGCCCAAGAGCTAGATGTAGTGGTGCCCATATTTTCTGAGAGTAATGGATGCCTGACAAATGGGAGATGGGAATATCAGACTACATGTCAGGAGAGCCTTTCAGAAAGGTCTGAAAAGAGAAATAAACAAGCAGCTCATCTGCCTGTCTGCGTGTTCAAATGTGGGTCATTTTAAAGAAATGTGTCTTGACATAGAAGCGCCAGTCTTGACACTGGCGCTTCCAGCACCTACTGACTGTTGGACTGTTTTTGGCACTTTGGCAAAGAAAGGAATTTGGAGTTTGGCTATTTTAATGATGAGCGGCTGACACATTGTTAAACCCAAGTTACACCTGTTCTAGGAGACCCATTCAAGAGAGGACCCATAATTAGTCATCAGGCTTTGCTTTGTGGGATCATCCTTATAAGTTTAGGTTTTGTTGATTCACCATTCACAGGACATTCATTGAGAGTATAGAAATCTTATGAGAGCGTGATTCAGGTCACCTTAAAATAATAATCAGGTTCTCCAGTACAGTAAGGTACACTGGTCTTCTTAGGAAGCAAAACCTGTCATAAATGACTAAAAGGGAATTAAGGCAAAGTACCGCCACTAATCCACTATAAAATTAAACTGTTTGCTCTGCCTCTGGTTGGATGGTTACGTAGAATCAGGAGCTGCAAATTAAGTTGTCAGTTTTACAGGGCTGTGCCTGCCTTGGGGATGATTTCAATAAAGTTAAACTGAGGATAGAGTAGTTAAACCTCAAATAATATGTTTTAGATTATGGATTACTGGAATCACAGCAGAAGATGATCTAGAGATTAGTCCTAGCACATCAGTGTTGTCACAGAATAATGAAACCAAAAAATAAACCTGTGTAGCTTCGGGGATAAGAGTCAGTAATCCAAGCACTTTGATCTGAGAGTGCTCTCGCAAGAGTAAAGACTCCCACCAGAATCTCTCCTTCACACACAATAAATGGTATGAAACATGAGTACTCACGGTCCTGAAGAAACACGTTGATAGAGTGAAGCTGATGACTCAAATGACTGAGCAATGTCAACCAGATGCTCCGGACAGTACAAACCATGATCCTGAAGGGACCTCTAAAGCAGGGAGTGAGCTTCTTGGACTCAGTGTGTAAATAAAGATTTTTTGTGGAAAGCCAAACCCTGTCACCAACATGGAACAATCACCCCGGAGGGTGCAGGCGGCGATGCTGGTTGGTGTATCTCTCATTGGCCCTCTGGATGGCAGTGCGGACTTGCATCCAGAGCCACCGGCACCTGCGGACTAACTGTTGGGCCGACGGAACATCAACCTCTGGTTCCTCATGTTCAAATACCTCAAACGGACTGAGCCCAGTGGCAGATGATGTTTGGAGAGTGTGAGAAAGCTCAACCCAGATGAGGTAGCGGGCCCAGGAGCGCTGTCAATCCACCACAAAACAACTCAAAAGGCGCTCCAGCTGTTGGTGGGCCCACTCAGTCTGACCATTCGTCTGTGGATGGTATCCTGAAGACAGACTATAGGTGGCGTTGATCAGATGGCAGAAGGCCTTCCAGAATTTGGCTATGAACTGGGGCCCTCTGTCTGAGGCAGTGTGCTTGGGGAACCCATGCAATCAGGCTACGTGCTCGAGTACTAATTCTATGGTAACTTTGGCCGAGGGGAGTCCAGCAAGTGCCACCAGGTGCACAGCCTTGGAGAAAAAGATCCACAATGGTGAGAATGACACTTTTCTCTTCTGCCTCTGGCAGGCCAGTTATAAAATCCAGTGCGGTGTACGACCGGGGCGCCACGGAATTGGGAGAGGCTGCAGATCCCCTGAAAATGGCTGGTTGGATGTCTTCGCCGTGGCGCACATCACGCAGGCCTAGACAAATGAACATCTTCGGCCATGGCTGGCCACCAAAACACCTTCTGGATGAAAAGAAGTGTCTGACGGCTGCCTGGATCCCTGGAGAGGGCGGAGTAGTGGCCCCATTGGAGGACTTTAGGCCGAAGTGCAGTTGGAATGAAAAGTTGTCCAGACGGGGTCTCTGCCGGGGGGAATCCAAGGTGTGTGCCTGGTTGATCTGGTCCTCCAGCTCCCATCGTAGCAGCGAGATGATTATCTTGGCTCACAAGACAGGCGCGGGATCCGCACGGGGTACTTCCGCTTCATATTGACAGGAGAGGGCATCTGCCTTGGAGTTCTACAACCCCGGACGGTATGACAGATGGACTGAACGCATTCTTCGATGGTCCTGGAGTATATAGGGATATCATCCAAATACACGAATGCCCAATGGCCCAGCATGTCCCGCAGCACGTCGTTGATGAATTCCTGGAACACTACGGGACTATTGCACAGGCTGACGGGCATAACCAGGGTCTCATAATGACAGTTAGGGTTTATGAATGCCATCTTCCACCAGCGCCCTCCCTGATGCATACCAGATTGTAAGCGCTCCTTAGGTCAGGTCACATCGCCAGGTCACATCGCACTTCCCATCCCCACCTTCCCACTTATCAGGTAATGAAAATTTGGGTTCTGAAGAGGACAGGGAAAGGGAAGAACGGACAGCTATCTGGGGTGCCTGACGCTCAGCAGTCAGCTCATGACAGGCCCTCTCATGGCCACCTGCTGGGTCACGGGATCACACCAGGCAGCAAATTCCACTGGGTTAATGTTAGGCTCAGTCATTCTATTACAAAATAATGAAACCAAACAATAAACTCATGTAGCTTGGAGGATAAACTCAGTCATGGAGTCACACAAGAGAGTAGGTAAACCATAGGGGCGGGAATCGAAACCCAGTTCCAATTTAGAACCAGTTCTAATTTTGTGAAGCACCGGAATCGTTTACCTCCGGACGTTATCGGTTCCTCTGATTCTTTCGGACTTCTGCGTTGTGCGCGATGACGTCACACCCTGCGACTCTAATTATCATGGAGCCGAGAAAGCGGTCCGTGGCGTGGTTGCATTTTACCAAATCAAACGACAGTTGCATTTGCAACCAGTGCAGTGCCATTTTAACTTGCAAGGGTGGTAACGCTACCAACATGTTAAAACATTTAAGGTCTCAACACAGCATTAAAATTCAGGAATGCCATGTGTTCGATTCTCAGCACTCGAGTGCAAGCTCCGTGGTTTCCATAGACGAGGGTAACTTCCAGAATCAGAATCAGAAAACTTTATTTATCCCGGAGGAAATTGTTTAACTACAGTGCCACTTATTATCAATAATAAGTTCTTTTTATAATTATATTTTCATATTTGGACCATATTATTTACTGTTTAAAGGAAGATAAGTGCATAATGTATTGTTTATATTTACCATGTAAAGGACAAGATTGACTTCTGACATTAATAAAACAGCTGCTTTCCAACTTAAAAAAATGGCCTATGACTACCTTTTTTTAAAATGTAAATATGTAGCTAACCAGGTCTTATTACTTGTCCAAAAAATTATGATCAGTTAAAAAAATATTCTTTTGATACTGTTGTTGCCTTCTCAGCCTCGGCTTTAGCGGCTGCTAGCCAGGCGTCTTTGGCTCGTTGCTCTCGGCCGCAGAGCGGGTCCAAAAATGAGACAATTATGTGGATCAGAGTCTGTTCTTTCCTCCCTCGGAATGGGACCATTTATTTACTGTCTCCAAAAAGAACTTTAGAGTGGCGAGAATCACTTACAAACAGAGCGGCCATGTAAAACTCCAAACGCTCCCTTAAAGACTACATCTCCCAGCCTCCCTAGAGGCTCAGTTACCCAGAATGCAAAGTTTCTTAAGGCAACAGGCTCATCCTGTAACACTGTTTAGGAATCGATAATGGAATCGATAAGGAATCGGATCGATAAGAAGACTCGATAATGGCATTGACATCAATAATTTCTTATCGATTCCTATCCCTAGTAAACCAAGCACTTTGATCTGAGAGTGTTCTCGCAAGAGTAAAAAGTCCCACCGGAATCAGCGCACACGATAAATGGTATGAAACGTGAGTACTCATGGTCCTGAAGAAGCACGACGACAGAGTGAAGTTGATGACTCAAATGACTTAGCAATGTTTACTTCCATTCCTTGGCTTATATACCATGTGACACGCCTCATTTCTGGTTCCTCTTGCGCGAGCACAGGCACAGAGCAAAACATCTTGATATGACCGCAATACATACTTACAATGTCTAAATTTAATGCTTGATTTTCTAAGACTAACATGCAAACTGCACAGCCCTGACAACTACTTGCCTGCTTGTCATGCACAGGTTGAAAAAAAAAAAATTGTGAAATAAATAGAGTTGTCAGCCAGTGTTCTGATGGTAAGCAGTCTTTCAGTTTGTGTTTGAGGCTCATGCCTACATCTTTTGTACTACTGTTGTTGCTGCACTCCAATTTACTCCTGGTTTAAAGGGTGATTAAAATGTATGCAAAATCAGCAACAACCTGCGTCATTAGGCTTGCACACCAGTTTTTTACTCCAGAAAAGCAGCACATTTAGGTGACAGTTGGCTGTTGTGTTAAACTATCTGCATTTCATTCATTTCATTGCATTATAAAATATGTTATGTTTCTCAGTAATGTGAATCTGGGTAGATGTAGGTGCACTTTCAACATTTCAGCAAATATGTACATTAAAAAAGTTACAGCCATCCATATTGCTGCATTGCTATTAAAAACACTGTTATGAGGTGTTTTTGAGAGCTGTGCCAGTATGGGAATTTTACTCAGCAGTTGGGAGGGAATTTGATTAGTCCTTGCTTTGTTTGCAAGCCATATTTGGCAATCTTGCCCCCTTTGTTCTGGCGGGAACAGGCGCAGTATCTAATCTAAAAGCCGTTTGCCTGACTTGTCTGACCCGTGTTAAACCACAGCCACTCTTCTGCAGTGAGGAGGCCACTTTGCAGTTTCATGCTTTAGAATGAGGACAAACTCACAAGCTCCCATACACACAGAGCCCTGGAGGATTAGCCTGTTTTGGAACCTGGGGTGTAATGTTTGTGTAGGGGGGCTTTCCTTTCTCTGTTGGTATCATGGTGTGATACTATATATGCCATCTGTGTGTGGTATGGCATACGTATGCAACATAGCCCATGCCAGGCGAGTCAGAATGGCATAAGGTACCCAGATTAAGTGGCCTTATGTAATCAGGAAATGAAAATATAGCATCTGATTTTATTTTAGGGCTCCGTTCTGTGAAACTTGAAAACGTACAAACAAAAAGTCAGGTTTGCGAGAGGAAAGGGAGGAAAGGAATCCCAGACAAATGATAGTAAAGAAAAAGTAATAATAGTGTTTTTCAGCGTAATCTCGGTCTTCCACTGCTGTAGCTTATCAGCAATTGAAGGGCGTGTCCATTGACCTTTATTATAAGTGTTTTTTAAGTTTTCCGTTCTTTTCTGAGTACTAGGAAATTCAGAGGGGGACCCATCTGATTTGTGAGGAAAACTCTAGCCCTACTGGACCTAGACACTCTGATCAACCACTGCATTAAAACCAGTAAGAGGTGGAGTGAATAATATTTGATTATCTCGTAACAGTCGCACCTGGAGGGTTGGTTTCTGATGTTAAACACTCATCTGTTATTAGCTTCCAAAAATGTTAATGTGCAATGCCAGCTACAAAACAAATTGCTTAAAAGTGACAATATTTTTCGTCATCATGATAAATTAAATCTCAATATACTTTTCGTGACATTGTCAGTACTTGAAGGGTCAGAACACTGATCAAGAGAGTTTAATTAGTCTTGTTTAGCTGGGTTTAGTGCAGTGCAATGTGTGAAACACTGAAAAAGTTTTTGTACTAATTTTAAATACTGGATGTTTTTTATCCACTCCAGCTTATCAAATCTCGTGACCTTGTGTATCAGGGAAATATCTTGGCATATTTTTTGCCAAGCTACTCTACAGTAATGCTTAAAGCAGTTTATTCCATCAACTAAGCCTTCTGAGTCAAGTGAAGTACACTTTGGAAAACCTGTGGAATGAGAACCAGACATGTTGCTGTACTCTGTGCTGTGCTTGGTGACGTTCAGATGAAGGAGCAGATGTCTGAGTGTAATTGGTGTGACAGGATGATAGCACACAGGTGTAAATCTATTATATCCTCACTACCTGAATCACACTCGCTCGCGTGCACACACACACATGCTGCTGGGATACAGAGAGTAAACACGTAAACAGCTCCTCCTTCCTCACTGCCATCAGACTCCTTAACAGCTGACAGAGTATAATTAATGGACATCACCCACCTCATATTGTAATTTTTGCTTTAAGCTCCTTTGCACATCACCTTCATCTACCTCACACTGTAATTTTGCACATCTACCTCAGACTTTTGCACATTTCCTTCATTTAGCAAATGCATGGTTAATATCAAAGTATTTTACTAACTCATTTGTATATAAAACTATTCACTCTAATCTTGGCATATGTGTGGACAGCAAAGAAAGAATTTCCTTGTACAGAGAAATGTGCTTTCTACTGTTCATATGACAATAAACGTTTTGAACCTTGAATCTTGAATCTTGAACATGCCTACTGGCCTCTTATGGTGGTGTATAGATGAAAACACTGGATTCTCATTCGCTGGAAAGGGAATTTAGGCCGAAATTCTGTAAAACTTGTCCAACCCTAGCAACAGTTGGTACCTATGAACACAATTGCTGGCGGAGAATGAATTTGTCACTTTAGCCCGTTACTTACTCTCTCTCTTTTTCTCTCTTCCCCTTTCTCTATCTCTCTCTCTCTCTCTCTCTCTCTCTCTCTCTCTCTCTCTCTCTCTGCTATAGATTTTGGCTTTGCAAACTTTTTCCAGACAGGAGAGCCCCTGGCCACGTGGTGCGGCAGCCCACCTTATGCAGCCCCCGAAGTGTTTGAGGGTCAGCAGTATGAAGGCCCACAGCTGGACATCTGGGTAAGCCTCCTCTAAACAACAAACAAGTCACATGATTTCTGGACAGCGTCCTGTGCTGCCCAGAGTTTGTCTTGGTTTCAGCGCTGCACGGTTCGTTAGTTCGCTGACAGGCTGTTTGTGCGAGCTCCTTCTCAACCTTTTGATCTTGCCTGACGTCAGCGTGTAAACCAAACAGTCCTTGCCGTGCATGAGAGAGATAGAGATAGACAGCCGGTCATGTGAGCGCCTCTGCTGCTTCTGTTTACTGGATTACAGTTAGCGCATGTGTACCTTGATCCTCAGAGCTCATCACTCACAGTCTTTCTGCTGAAATTCATTCAGTTGCACAATGTTAATGATGTTTTTATCACAAGTACAGATATATATGTATATATATATGTGTGTGTGTGTATGTGTGTGTGTGTTTTGTGTGTGTTCTTGCAGAGCATGGGTGTGGTGCTGTATGTGCTGGTTTGTGGCGCCTTGCCTTTCGATGGTCCCTCTCTACCGGTGTTAAGGCAGCGCGTGTTGGAGGGCCGCTTCCGAATCCCGTACTTCATGACAGAAGGTGAGGGAGATGCTCTAAGCCAGTGGTGCATTATATACAGTGGGTAAAATAAGTATTGAACATGTCACCAATTTTCTAAGTAACTATATTTCTAAAGGTGCTACTGACATAAAATTCTCACCAGATGTCCGTAACAACCCATCCAGTCCACACATGCAAAGAAATCAAACCATAGATGTCCATAAATTGAGTTATGTGTAATAAAATGGAATGACACAGGAAAACGTGTTGAACATGCTTGCTGAAATTTATTTAATACTTCGTACTTTGTTGGTGATGACAGCTTCAAGACGCCTCCTGTATGGAGAAACTAGTCACATGCGTTGCTCAGGTGCCCATTATTCCACACAGTCTTCAGAGCCTGAAGGTTCCGTGGCCCCTTCTATGAACTCTCAGCTCTTAGTTCTTCCTATAGATTTTCTGTATGATTCAGGTCAGGTTCTAGCAGATTTTTTTTTTCTGTCTCTGAAACCAGTTGAGAGCTTCCTTGGCTGTGTTTGGGATCATTGTCTTGCTGAAACGTCCACCTTTGTTTCACCTTCATCATCCTGGTAGATTTTTATCAAGAATGTCTCGGTACATATTTGCATTCATCCTTCCTTCAGTTATATGAAGCGTGCCAGTGCTGAAAAACAGCCCCACACCATGATGTTCCACCTCCACACTTCACTGCTGGTGTTTTTGGGGTGAGATTCACTGCCTTTTGACCTCCAAGCATGGTGTGTATTATGGCATCCAAAGAGTTCAGTTCTGGTCTCATCTGACCAGACTGTGTTCTCCCAGTATTTCACAGGCTTGTCTAAATGTTGTCTAAAACTTTAGATGTGCTTCAACACACTTTTTCTTCAGCAGTGGAGTCTTGAGCGGTGAGTGTCATACAGGCCATGGCGGTTGAGTGCATTACTTATTGTTTTCTTTGAAACAACTGTACCTGATAATTCCACGTCTTTCTGAAGCTCTGAGTGGTCCTTGGCTCTTGGAAACTTTTGATGATTCTTTTCACTCCTGAAATCTCTTTCCTTGCCTTTTTGCATCTTCCTGTCGTCATGTATTCAATATTTTTTCCCTGTGTCATTCCATTTTATTACACATAATTTATGGACATATATGGTTTGATTTCTTTGTGTGTGTGGATTCGATGGGTTGTTACCGACATCTGGTGAGAATTTTGTGTCAATAGCACCTTTAGAAAAATATTTACTTAGGAAACTGGTGTTCAATACTTAGTATCCCCGCTGTATATGTAATATCATTAACGCAAACATTTTCTTTATTGTTTTGTTACTATGTTTAATTTCAGCAAATAAACAGTAATTATGCATAAACATGTGCAGAAATGTGTTCTCTGTAGAGGATGTGTATTTAACACAAAAAATATCAGGCCAAACTTTTGCATATGACTACAGTGTAAATGTTATTTGCCAAATTAAGAGTTATTCCAAGAACTTTTACGTTATGCGGAAGTTCTTTAAATTGTAACAGTGGTGTTTATAATCACACATTTCTTTACAATTAGTTCTTATTTAAGAGCTTTCCGAAATTGGTTCTTCTGTGGCATCATGCAAAGAACGCTTCCTGGCAAATTTGTGGCTTTATAATTGAGTGTATGCAGAATTCTTCAGTTAGCAAGTCACAACTTTAACTTCAGCCTAAGATGAAGGCCTGTCCGATAGAGAGAGAAGGTTGTGGCCCTTTGGACTGAGCCTCGGGCCTCACTGGGCAAAAACACGCCGGTCAATGTTGCCTTCAGATTTACGCGGGAGGTCGGATCACGCCAGCAACCGCTGGGCGGGTTGTGACAGACAGAGATAAGGAAAGGGGCCAAAGGACACAAGGCAAGGCACTTTAGACATGTGGCCTACAGGGTCATTTCTGGCAGGCTCCTCTGAACGAAAAAGTAAAGTAGAGTGCTCTTGACGCAGAAGCGACAATGTCGAGTTACCTAATTCTGCACCCCTGCATGTTCCAGGCTTTCCACTTGTATTTGGGGAGCTTTGTCAGGGACCTTAAAGTCATTCAGAGAAATCTTGCCTCCACAAATGCCTATAAACTCCACCAAACTCATGCAGTGTGAGCCTTTCCCTGAATGAAAAGAACAGACTGTGCTTTTCCTTTACATTTCCTCCCTGCATGTCCTCATCGCACAGGACTGCATCCCCATGGAGCAGCACATTCCACCCCTCTCTCTCTGTCTCTCTCTCTTTCTCTCTGTCTCTCTCTCTCTCTCTCTCTGTCTCTCTCTCTCATTCTGCACATCTGTGACACAGCTGAGGTGTGAGAGAAATGTGCACAATAGCTGTCCGGGGTCAATACCCACAATTCTTTCCTCACTGCACTAATTAGTATAATTTTCTCGACTCAGTATTCCCCCTGATCGACCGAGAGACTGGGATAAGACGAACATGAGTTAGCCAATAAAAGCCTTTTACAAAAACAAATGCGCAACCTATCGCCTCACGCTGTTTACACTGGGGAGCCCCTCACGTGCTCGGACAGCCGACTTCCCCCTCGGTCAGGAAACAACACCCCCAGCGCAACGGCCAATGATCTTGCAAGAGTAATGCTGACATCATGACCCCAACGGCCATGAGGTCATATCTAGCCAGAAGCGAAGAGCCTCTGGTGTCTTAGCGGCTATTGATTTAGTTTGAATGAGTGAACCTACTCCGGCCCATTCGGCCTTCACGGGACCCACACGGAGCTTTCTGCACATCTGGCAGTGTGGGAATGGCCTTAGAGTGTGGGCGGACCAACATTTGGGCAGGATTTGGCCTTGGATGCTGCCCGCGAACCAGTTTTGCAGAGCTAAGCCCTTGCCTAATTCGCCACACCGAACTGATTTCAGATCAGTGCCCAAACTCTGGTTCCAGCTGTGCATTTATTCCAGCCCTCACGGTTACGGGGCAGGGCCGGATTAGACGTCTCGGAGGCAACGAACGTCCCGAGGTGGGCGAGTGGTGCTTTGGGCATCTGGATCCAATTGAGGGTGTTTGTCATTCGGGATTGATTCAAATTAGGGGAAGAAAAAAATATTTAATATTCAATACGACACCAGATGGAACCGGGCGAAAGGGGAGGGAGGATTAACGTGTCCCTGCGCAGGACTGCTGAAGGCATAGCCTGAGGAAATTTGGATCTACAGATTTAGAAATACACACAGATGGACAGGCTTGCAAAGAACTAGAGAGAGTGTGAAAAGATTCAAAACAACATAAGAGACGGGATACCAGCAAGCGTTCCTACCGGCTTGTCACTTACTGTCAGAGTGCGCTAGCATGACTGTAGGCTGGAAACTGCAAATCAGCCCTGAACCAACCAAACAAAACATCACTGCTGTAAACGTCCTGAAACTGACAGACCTCACTCTCTCCCCATCACTCAGTATAACTGTCCTCTCTCTCTCTCTGGGGGGGTAGGGTGGTCCTCCCTCTCCCCATCAC
>JBBIGA010000001.1:20327358-20347823 GCA_037576975.1 Alestes dentex | reverse complement strand
TTATAGGAGCAGTAGAGACACAAATGGAAACACAAAAGGATGCAAAAAGTGAGTTTTGCATAATATGTCCCCTTTAAAAAAACTGACCAGTTAGGGTTATAGTGTTGACTATAATGTTAATGTGGCTCGGAGCAGGCCTCAACCTGAGCAGACAAACCACTGCTGAGACACTTTGATCTTCTATACATCATCCAACTGAGTCACTGATACTTATCTAAATAAAGCATTCAAGTCACGCTCTCTCTGTCTCTCTTCTCTCCTATCGCTCTGCTTTTCTCTTTTCTCTCTTTGCTCGGCACCCCCCACTTTCTGATGATTCATTGAGTGAATCAGAGGCTACATTGAAGCTCTATCCTCCTGTCATGTTTGCCTATATAATTATCCCCAATCACTTCAGGACCCAAAAATAACTGGAGAATGTTTTATCAGCCCAGCTTATCTCCTCAGTCCGAGCAGTGGAGGCCTGAAGAGTCGCTGAAGCACTCTCAAAGCGAGGGTGAATCAGTTATAACGTGCAGTACAGGCCAGGGGCGCTCCTGAAATAGCCAGATTAACGGCGTGAGTTGGGTCACATGGGGCAGCAGCAGAGGAACACTCAGAGGTGGTGTGGGCGAAATGGCCCCCCCCCATAGCGTGCTAGCGTGAAAAGCTGTTATTGTAGAAGCACACATACACCATGCAAATCAAAGACAGAGACACTGTCTCTGACATTCATGTAGTAACAGACAGCCTACTATAGTTCATATTCTCTTCTTTCCTCTCCCTTTAGGCCTGGTGGCTTTCCGGCAGCACTTGCAGAACTTGGCTCGGACCAAAGGCATCCTGGAGCTCAACAAGGTCTACGAACAGATGGGCTCTGGGGAGAACCCCTCTTTAGGGCCTCTGAGTCCCCAGACGCACCCACATGACCTGCTGGACCCCTTGCTTCAGGTCAGTCCGCCCCAGATGGACCGTTGCCACGGCTGGCTCTTTTCCTGCTGATTGTAGACCAGTTTTATGGTTCCATCCTTTAGCGGTAATGTTTGAGGAAGCTGGCCTGGGGTCAGTGTTGAAGGATAATGGGCACCTGGCTCTGCTCCAGCTGCTCTCACCCCCATTCACCACCCCGCTGATACTCAGACACCGCACCTTATGTAATACCCTAGGAAGAAGCAGCCAATTGTCAGTTGTTTACTGTCCGTCCCAGGAGCGCCGTGAATGCCACCATTGTTGGAGTAATAGGCCTCATACTGGTGACTGGTGCTTGCTGCTCCAACACTTTTTCACTCAGAACAGGGCTTTATCATGAGAGAAAGACTGTTATTTGTGTTTATTAATCCTTCTGTTGAAAATCAAAATGTAATGTCACAAACTGGCATGTAGCTCAGTGTATATCTATGTCTTTCAGACAATAATATAATAATATAATAATACAATATAATATAATATAATATTTATTAACTTTTTAAAATCATTTTTTGATTTACGTCACATTTATACCTGTGAATTTTTCCCGAGCTGATTTAGTATACGTGTGTTTGTATGCAGGGAGAGGGAGGCCACCAGCACAGCATGGCTCTGTATTCAGGTGGACCGCAGGCTCTACTGACCAGGAGACAGAGTCTGGACCCCCAGTACCCTACTACACACAGAATCCCAGTAATTATGCTGGCAACACGCAATAAAATGAAACACCAGTGTCTGTTCATGAGGTGATCATCCTCTGGGCTGGTAATTAGATTTCTCACAGATTTCTCACTCTTTTACAGAAATCTAGTCTGATGGCAAGTCCTAGCAGTTGCCAGATGTTTTGTAAGGAGATTCCAAGAAGCCTAGAACAACAGCTGGCTGAACACAGGTACGTGCTGTTTGTTTTCTTTGTTTAAGTACCAGAAAAGGTTTGTTTAGCATCTCAGGAAATATCAAAAAGCCAACTTAGTAATATATTATTAGTCTATATTCAGTCAATATATATATACATTTTGGGTCTATGAGATTCTAATCACTCCACTGCCTGTATTCCATCACATCTTTCTGTAACATGTCTCTCTAATCTGAAGGTTGCAGCAGAAGAGGATGTATCTTCAGAAACAATCCCAAATGCAGGCCTATTTTAACCAGCTGCACATAGTGGAGGGCCCATATGCCCCTGGCACACCAATGAGCAGCCAGGATTCTGCACCACCCCCTCAGGTCCCAGTGCACCAGCAGCAGAGCCCCCAGGCCTCGCCCCCTTACACCCCACATCCTCAAACCTTTGGCCCACTAATGGAGCCGTATCTGGGCCATTACCCACACTTGCAGCCTTCAGCCCTGCCCCCTGGCCTCCACGGCCAGGTCCAGGGCCAGCAGCCTGAGGTCCTTAGCTATGGCTACCTGGGCCATGAGGCTGGGGCACAGTGCCCCCCAGGAGACGTCCTGTACCAGGAGCAATACAGTCACCCTCTGGACCCTGGGCAACCTCCTCCTCCTGGTGTGGTAGTGGGAGCCCCTTCATCCGGGTACGAGGGCCTGGCCATGGCTGACCCCTTTCTGGACAGTGAGATGATGGAGACCGTAGATTCTCAAACCGGCTTTGTGCTGGTAAACTAAGCTTAGTCAGTTGGGGCAAACAGTATTACCCTTGAGATCTGCTTTGCTGCTGGTGGATGGGAGATTGGAGGAGAAGGATACAGGTACGGGGATGTACAAACAATTTGCGCTAAGAAGAAACTTTCAGTTGTGGTGAGCCGCAGATGTATTCTTTTCCATTTTTCATCCTGACTCCTCCCTACCTCCCTTCTGGTCCTCTCGTGCCTGCATTTGCTGCTGGGTCTCCCAGAAGGCGGCTGGCGGAAGGCCTCTTTAGAGCTCCGCGAGTGGAAGCTCCTGTCTAGTCTAACCCCGGTGGCTAACGGTGAGCGTAGCACAGCCACATGAGTCGGAGCTCAAAGTTTCTTGTAGCACACAGACAGATGAGACGTGCCCAACAGAGCCTGGTCAAGGGCACAAAAGTGACAGGTTTTGTATTAACACAGGACAAGTGCTTGGCTCCCAGCATTTTTTTTTTCTTCGTGGTTCCTTTTTTATACATAATAAATTTGCACGCTTGTGAAGTGCAGTGTTAGTAAAAAAAAAATAATAATATGGCAATACAGAAGCAATATAATCAAGCTAGGACTGAACAAAGCCATAATTGAGAGAAGGTCCAGCACAAGCTTTGGCTTGGTGGGTTGATCATCATGTCAAAGCCCAGACACCCAGCAACAGTAGAGCATCCTTACAGCTAAAGATGTCCTTCTCAGTTCCACAGTCCGTAAGAACACATTGTCTGGCCTTCAGATGTAGTATTGTCACGCTCACTATGTTCACAACATGAACTCACCACTGTTTTGTGCAGCAGAATAATGCTGAGTGAACCACAATGCTCTCCTCAGACTGATTAGCAGGGAGGAGCTCTGTATCCCAGATGACATCATTAACCTCCGAGGGTGCTGATGATGTAGTCATGCATGTTTGAATTGGAAATGATGTGGTTGAATTACCCTTGACACTAACTGGTTCTTTAAATGAATGAGCAGATTTGAATTTTTTCGACGACAGCTTCAACACTCAACACTGGACTGATCATGTTCCTCTAACAGCTGAATAAAGATGGGTTTTATTTTAGCACTTAACAAATCTACTTGAATAGGATATGAGACTACAAAGTTCTGGTTAATAGCAGAAAAGTGGTGGTAAATGTTAAAAGCCGAAGCTTTGCAGCAGAGACGAGGCCATGGACAAAATACTGGAGCACTTTTTTGTCTTTAAATTTTTTTTTTCTTTTTTCGGAGAAGAAGAGGTAAAAGATAATGTAGCGAAAGTGGAAAGAGCAGTCAGGTGAGTCTGACCTGCTCTACTAGTTTCATCTAAACCCACGAGACACATCGAATCCTGCTCTCCCCATTTATGTACACAAGTCATTCTCTCCAAGGACACATGAACGTTCCACTCAATGGTTGTTGTATGTGCTTTGTATAAATTAGAGATTAGACATTTTTGGAAGTGCTTTCAAGATGCAAGGAGTTATTGTTTTTTGGTGTGATAGTGTTCTGTGTGCCTTTTCTTTCCTCTTTTTAAATTAAGATCTGAATAACCATGTTTTGGTTTGATTTTTGTTTCTGGTTTGGTATACCTTGCAAGATATAAGTAGACCCAGGTTTTACAAAGGTACAAAACCAAAGTCCTCTCCGAAGTTTCCGTGTACGACCCCACCGTGTGGAGTTTGGAGCTTCTTGGTTAGTTCTGAATAGTGCTTTTTTCAATCAGTATATGACGTTGAAAAGTATTAATAGCAATATTTGTTATGAATAGTTATAAAAGAATCATGAATGTGTTACACTATCATAATCACGCCTCCAGCTGCCAAACACCGTTCTTTAGAAATCCAGTTTTACATTTACCCTCATTGATGTGACCACATATAAGCTAACTTTGCTGTTGAGATTAAAAAAAAGGTTTATTGGATAACACTGTCCTGTTTGTTTATTTATTTATTTTATTGATATAGAAAAGTTAGTTTCACTTTGACTGCTTGTGTTGTTCAGTGTAGGATGAACACATATTCTGTTGCTGTGAAACAGGGAGCATTCAGAGAAAGAGCACTAAAACAAAAATCTCCCATTACGACATTTAAATGACTTCCTCTGAGTTGAGATCAGATGAGGTCACTCTGTGGGTTCTGTTCCTCTTACACTGGCAGCTGCTTTTGCTGAGAAATGAAACCAGTGGCCCCCAAGCACCATGTGAACTCCCACAGAAGCTCTGACTACTGGAGATAAACTAATCAAGCAACGAGGCAAGTGTCATATCTCCAGGCTGTGTTCCGGATAAAAATGCCTCAAACAGACCTCACAAATTTAAGATGAGAAACAGTTGTTTTCCCATTATACACTTAGTATCAAGATCTCAGAGGCCGTTTCCTCTAAACAATCTCAGGATTTCAGGCGGGTGCAGTGACACCAATCCCTAATTTGCCTCGTTTTCTTTCAAGTTTCTTGGTCTCACTCACTCAGGACACCAGACAGCAACGCCAACAGCCCATGAACACCACTGCATGTGCTTCAGTGTGGCTGAATGGAGAAACAAGACATTTGCAATCATACAAATCCATCTAGTTGTCTGGCTCTGAATGGAACTGTTTAGGGAAAGATGTCACTGCCCACAAACAGTAACATGTAGGGCTTATTCAAGGACAAGGCCAGGAACAGTAGACGGCACAACTAATACCCAAACCACCACTGTAGATCATATTCCTTTGTCCTGACGATTGGACATTTTAAAAGGGACAATCTGCAGAGAAACAGATTTACTACAGTCTGTAACTGAAAGCTACAAAGTCCCTATATGGTCAGTGGATATTGGTCATTGGGCAAGGAGTGCATATACAAGACTGATTAAATGACTCTTTGTTCTTGCAAGTGAATGACATGAATTTGGGCAACCCAGATTTAGTATTTAATTTCTAGAAACCAGTCAGAACCAAGACAAATGACACGCAAGTGGCAATCGTAGGGGTCCAAGCACACCAGCCCCTATAGAGTCAGCAAAACATAAATGAAGGGAGTTTTAATATGGTCTTTATTTTTAAATTTGTGGTCAATGTCATGTCGCTTTTTTGTTACGGTTGTGTGCAACATGTAAAATATTTCCTGAAATACAGTGTTTAATTAAACTGCTTGGGTCTTTTTAAAGTCATGTTCAATACAAAAGAGCACAAGGCACACAAAAAAAATACAAAAATGAAAACAAGAGCAGGTCATGGATACTGGCATGCTTTGCTGACTTGGAAACAAATGGGCAAACTCAGATGAACCTGAGTCCGTCACCTTTGGACTGATGCAAACTCGAGCTCTGGTAATGCACACCAGCGTAAATGAGGACAAGTGCACCCTACCTGCAGTGATACCTGGTCCATAATGTGGGACTGCTGTGCTGTGGCTGGAGTCCTTGAATGTGATCCAAGGCATTTAAGAGCGAAATGTGCTTCCAAATGCGAGAAAACCAGGTTTTGGTCGAACTAAATGGCTCCTGCAGCAGGATAAAGACCACATATAACAGGAACACAAAAATGGTTGAGAAGGGAGAAGTGGACTCCCTTACTCTGGTCAGCAATGATCTCAATCTAATGGATCAGAGAGAGCTGAAATCTGCTGCTGGGGAAAAGGAACCCTGCACAAATTTTAGAGCTTGAAAGCATTGCAATTGAAGAGGGAAAGATTACTGGCAGGCAGGTGCAAGAAGCTCATAGAGAACTGCAAAATACATTTGGAGGCTGTCATTGTTGCCAAATGTTGTGCAACCAAGTATTAGGGAAGGTTGCCTTTAATCCAGGCCATGGCATGAAGTATACCCCTCTTCTGAAATGGCTCTGTATACATGGAAGGGCCATCTATTTGGTCACATATCCGTTTATTTCTGGACATATTAGCTTTGACGAATTGATAAATGGTGTCAGTGTTGACCACTACTGTGTAATAAATGTGATGTCTCAGGAGTTACATGCACAGATCTTCCAATCTTCGTATGGTAAACAAGAGATTTTAATCAAAATGTCTAGGGAACAATACATTTGACTTGTATCATACTGTGGAATTCTATCGACCAAATCACTCCACTGCGATGGCTTCTGCATTTCACTCTTGGAGTGCAGCAGTATTTCATGTCAGAATTACGTTCGTTTTAGGAACAATGTCATCAAACACACCTACAGCAGGGCGTTTGATTCTAAAGCGGTCGCCTTGAGTTTATGTCACTCCCTCATTGAGAACGTTATTCGGGAAGTTGATCTGGACAAAACGCTAATTTACACTCATCAACTGCATCCAAGCCTCAGGCCACAGGTATTGCATTCCTGGTAGCATGTATTGACAAAATACTCTAAAGAAATAAGATTCAACCCATTTTTAAAAAAATTAAATGTACTTATATTCATTCTACATTAACACAATCCATTTCACTCCAGGACATCTCGCTGCGTCACGTGTTCAGCTTGTCGGGATCTTGGATTTGAGCACAGCTCCACAGAGGTGGACTGAGTACAAACCTGCCTTCTCTCACATCTCCTCGACCTGGACCAGGGCGTAGCCTCCGTCCGCACCACACATTCATCTGACATCAACCGGCGTCATGGCAGCCTGCCGTAGAGGAGCAGGGTACCGCTGCCCTTCAGAGGACTGGCGTGTTCGCTGCCTCCAAACTCTGGAGAGGACAACGCCTGCCTGAGAGGAGCACGGAAGACGCTTTTAATGAAACATTGCTGTTCAATGAAGTCATCATGAAATGATCCTAATTAATTGAAAGCCTCAACATAATGTAAATGATATTGGTGAGGGGATGATTCTCTGTTGCACTGGGGTTAACTAAGCAGTCCGTCTGTCTGCAAACTCACCCTATGAGCGTATTCACAGCGTTACTCCATAACAGTGGAGCTGCAGGATAAAGCAGTAGGAAGAGATGTCGAATATCATGACAGATATAGGAAGCAGCGACGTGCACCCGTGTTTAAGGTCAGGATGATTTTCGGGGAGAGGGAGCGAGGGAGGGAACGGGTAGTCGTCCTTGTCACTTCAGATTAATGACAGGGAGGACAAAACTTCTTCAAATTGTTTAAAAG
Organism: Alestes dentex; assembly: GCA_037576975.1. Classification (NCBI taxonomy): domain Eukaryota; kingdom Metazoa; phylum Chordata; class Actinopteri; order Characiformes; family Alestidae; genus Alestes; species Alestes dentex. The sequence goes on along the minus strand of JBBIGA010000001.1, from coordinate 20,340,208 downwards.
TTTGGCATTCATCATTCTGTGGGCAACTAGGCTCCAGGCAATTGATAACAATCAGAAGCAAAAACTTTTGAGTCCTGTCACAGTGAATGAGGATCACAGAGGAGCGGCTTTTTTTTTTTTTTTTTCTATGGGTCTTTGCTTTAAGGAAAAACTTTGAATTAATATTGAACGTTTATATTACACATTTGAAAAAGTTCTCCACATTCACATCATGTTTACAAAGCAAGTGGGTCTTCACTGGCAAAATTCGGTGCGTTTGTGTGCCCACTATAGACTGTGGGCACATAAACTTGTCAAACTGATGAAAACTGTCAAACTAATTCAATAGCAGATAGAGCTTAAGTGGTCAACTGCACACAAAATGATGAATTAAACGCAACAAATGAAAGTCGCACCACCCAACTAGGTGTATGGATCTTTGCACAGCATGTCCTGATAATCAGACAGTTCAGTTGGACTTTAAGCACACAGTCGTTCCACACACTCAACTCAAACCAACAGAAGATTTGCACACAGTGCAGGTTATTTATATTCCATCCCCAGCGCAGCTGTCATTGCGTAATGCTGAAACATTAGCAGAAACATCTGAAAACAATCAGCCCCGGCGGCCCACCCGGACGGACAGGAAGTGGACGGCCCAATCGCTGACCATCCCATGCGCTCACACACGTCCACCACTTCGGCATGGCAGCAGCTACAGAACTGCGCTGCTTGTTGTAGTGGTTGGAATTCTCAAAAGATCAAAAGGAGAAACTGCTGGAAGAAGAAACCTGACTCCATTAGACAAGCGCCAGTGCACATCCTGCCAAGTCCAGTGACGAAAATGTGCAATCCAACACTGTAGATAAGGTAATGAGCGGCAAAGTTAGAACACGGCTCATCACATCTTGACTAAACATCAATTTTTAATATTTATATAGAATAACAAACATGGAGGAATTATCTAACAGGAGGATGCAAATAGTTTCCCCAAGAAGTTATTCAAGGGTGTGCGTGCAAGCTTTAAAGAAACAGAGAGAGCCAATGTCAGTTTCTTTCTGACTTTATTTAGTTCCAAAAGTACAGTATAGCCCCAATTACAAATTAATAATGGGTCCTCATGACACTGAACAAAAAGGTCAACTCTAGAGCTGATGCCTTGGCTCTGTGTGTTGGTTGTGAGGTCAACAGGACAGCTCCCCCTCTCCCATTAAAAAACAGCCTTCCAGAGGTTGTGTTGCAATATATTTCAACTACCAACTGTAAGAGTGCTAAACTAGGAACAGCATTCGGCTTCCACATTCTGATGAAGATTTTTAAAGATCAGCAGGAGCCGACACTAGATCAACACCTTTACCCCATAGAATTGACACATTGAGCGCAGGACAGCCAAAGCACTCACATTTGCCCACAGTAGCTGCAGAGGAGGAAGTCGTGGCATGCCTTCCTCGCGGTTTAAAGTAAAACATGACGCAGTATGCATGCATTTCCATTGTAGAACTGACGACTAAACCTAAGAAACTTAAAAAAAAAAAAAGACGTAAAACCTATGTTTGTTTCTAGACCTCATTGGCACAAAATGTCTTAGTAGCGAGACGGCTGTAAAAGGGGTACCAGAACAGAGCAGCAAAGGTGAAACTAGCAAAAGCACATGTAGATCAACCAAAAAGAGTATTTGTTGCTAAAGAATGATACATTGCAATGGTCCCATGTCAAGTAGCAGAAGAAACATGGAGAGAAAAGCGCTTGCAGTTTTGACCAAAACAACTAGCTTTTCGTGCTATGGGCTGGTAGAAACGGCTCCATTCTGTGAAATAGCGCCACTCTGCAGCGTGTTCTGGACTCTAGCAAAAATTTAAGCTCATAACAGAATACAGAGAAAAACGGGGGTACTTTTGGGAGCCTGATTTACTAAAGCAGATGGCAAAGCTGGTTTACTGGTACCAAACAAGAACCGACTGGTTAAGGCTTTTCACACTGTCCACGTCTTTCATCGTGTTACTGCAAAAGCACATTTCAGCACTGAAGGCTTTGACAAATCAGGTCCCTAGTACCCCATTTCCCAGTCTGGATCCTCAAGTGTGGACATTTGAGTGTTTCCCCAGCTCCCAACACCCCTTTCTCAACAACAGCTGTTGCGAATGTTTGAAAACAGGGAAAACCCCAAACACACTCAGGATCAGGACCAGGATGCTGCAGCCCTACTGCACACTGTGTAGCATGCCTAAATTGCCGTGTCACTATGTTTGAAGCAGAAATTTACAGCACAAGAATCTGCGCACCCTTTGATCATTCAATATCACTGACAGCAAAACAGGAGCTACAAAGACATTTATACATAACCATTCAAAACCACCAATAAATAGAATGAAACAGGTCTTGCTTTGACGTGGTTTTCTGGAACCCCCACAGAAGATCCTCAGGCCAAGGCGAGAACTGAAGAAAAGCAGAGGGAGATCACGTGAACCAAAGAAAAAGGATGTTCTATGCAGATTTGTACATGGAAGGTAGGCGAGGACACGTACCACTTATAGCTTCCTGAGCAAAGTACTTTACGTCCATATCTTGGTCAGTGGATAGTTTCTCCAGAACTGGTTTCACCTCTGCCTGCAGGGAACTAGAAGACACAGGACAATGGGTAACAGCTTCAAGCATGAAAACAACAAGAACAGGCGGATTATAGATTTACAGCTGACTTACTTGCTATCTAGAACTGGTCCGATTTTCTGCAGGCATTTGGCCACATTGAAGCGCACGTTGGCAACCTGGTCATTGGACATTTTTAAGACTACAGGCAACATGTGCTTGGTGGTGATCTCTTGCCCACACGCCTCAGAAAGAGCCTGGTGCACACAAACATGAAAACGGGTAAACATTAACACTGAAGAAATCTATAAATATTATAATACTAACAAAAGAATTCATTCTGTGGGGACCACTGTGGACTGAGCTTACATTGATGCAAAACAGAGTGGTCATTCGGTGCAAATAGTTGGGGTCATTCGCCATCCCAAGCACTTTAGGTACGATGGTATTTTGAGCCCACTCTGCTCCAAACTTCTCCACTAGTTTCATCAGGTTACAGGTGGCAGCCTCCCGGATTGCATAAACTAAAAACAAGGCACAGACCACACATGAACATTTAGATCCTATCTGAAATTCTTCTAGAAGGCAGGACTGAAGCTAAAACTGACAGCAGGAAAAAAAAAAAAAAAAAAAAAAAACCAAAAACACACCTGAAATTTTTCATTCGACAGGCTTTGTGCAATTTCTTGCAAGAGTTCAGTGGTTTCAATTCCAACTGGAAAAACAAGGCCCTTTCCCAAAACACATTACAAAGCCAAAAGAGTTCAGTTTCCATATTTGTTCATGCACTGAAAGTAGGCTGGGATGTGACAAAATAGATGAAAAAGAAACACACACACATGTTAATTAAAGAATGAGCAGAAAACCGTGGCCCAGTCCCTGCCCTAGCTCTGGTGTGCTTACGCAAGAGGCCTGGCCTGCTGCAGGAGTGATAGACAAGAACGTTCCAGTGATGTAACCCACTGATGTTGCAGTCATTTAGATAATTAAAACCAGACCAAGTACTTCACCCAATTCAGACCAATCAAATGACTTGTTTACAACGATTACTGAAAATATGAAGATCAACTTTACCCAAAACACAGGTTGAAAATGCATCATGTGTCACTGAAGCTTTAATTTCTCGGTATCTGGTGACTCACACGCAAATTAACTAGGATTAGAAATAATTTAAGCGAAAACATCCAGCAGCGCTTTGAGGAACGAGGAGTGTATCCACTAAAGTCAAATCCTATTTCCACATCCAGCCCAGAAGCATAAAAAGCAGAGACATGCTCAGACAGATCTCTGAGACACAGCGCGTGAAATGAAAGAGATGGAGACACGGTGGATCATCAAAGCTGCTGAAGCAGGGAAGCTGGGCCAGGCCGGGCCACAGAGCTGACCTACATTTCAGTGAGCACCTCTTCCTGTAGGCAGACCACACAGCAGCCAGGAAGGCGTTTATTTTAAGGTGGGAAAGTCATGCGAGAGGCAGAAATAAAAAAGAAACTGTATTAATTTTATAAATGAATGAACAAAAGAAAGCAAATGAGAAAGGGCAAAAGAAAAAGAGCTGAGGGGAAAAGGAGCCGAGCACTTTGGCATTTCCTGGGTGCTGCTGGATTCTTATCATGGCCTCGTCATTAACAGTGAGGAGAACGGGAGCTGCTGTGGAGCACGTCTCCCTCTCTCTCTCACACACAGAGCAGTGGAAAAGGGAGGGATCAGGCTGAAGAAAGCAAGCAGCTCCCTTCGGTAATCCTAGCAGCTGCAATGTGATAAGTATGCAAGCGTGTGAGCAACGTGTCTGCTGGCACATTGGATCACCCAGTCCTCACTAGTGAAATGAGGAAACTTACCATGGTCTACCAGCCACGCCATACACAGAGAATTCAGCTTCTCATCAAAGAACTCCACTCCCTATGTAGGCATTGAAGAAAAAAAAAAAATGCTCACATCATCTTACTGATAACTAGAAAAACTATAATTAAAAAAGACAAGCAGGTCATTACACCATGTTTATCCCACTTTCCACATCATGCTCAGCTTCTGCTTGGTGACTAAACAAAGTCAGCAAGGAGAGGTTGGAAAACCAATGGCAGGAACCATGCTGAGAAACACAATACCACTGTTTAATACTCAATAGAACATAAAAATACTGAACTTACCAGCTGGCCTGCCAACAGTGGCATGTACTCAATGATGGCCAGGCGTACCCTCCATTTGGCATCCTCTGCCAATTCCACTATGGCAGGCAGCAGAGACTGAGAGAGCTGGCGGATACCTATGACCTCATTCACACAGTCCAAGTTGGAGATGATATTCAGGCGCACCTCAGGACACTGCAACCACACACAGAATTTCCTTACTGCTTCCAGCCAACAAATCAAATGTAAAGATCATGCACACAAGATTAATTCCAGGAAAGGAGACAAGAAACATCCTGTGTATCACCTGAAACTCTTAAAAATCTTTTACTTATGCCAAATTTATCATGCTCCAACGGTTAATCTGGCTTGTATTCCAAACAGGCATCAGGCTCAAAGTTTAAGCACCATGACTTGATTAAGCTCAGTTCTAATACCTTGATCTAGTTTTTGGCGAGGATGACGTGCAGTCTTTTAAACAAAACCAAAGAAGGTTTGATATTTCCTTACAAGGCTTCCTGAAGACTCGACTTCAGATACTGTGACAGCTCGTACATGTATGTTGCCAGACGTTTGATGACTTGCTGCCAAATGTACTATTGTAACGGCCGACTCAAAAACCAAACATCATGCTCGCTGGCCAAACACAGGATCGGACGCAAGGGGTCAAAGGAAACACACTGCAGAACAGAATTCGCCAAATTCCAGGTCTAAACATTTTCAGAGCGATTGTTTGACATTCAAGAGGACCCCAATAAAACAGGAAAATACAAACACAGGAGGCAGACTTTTGGAAACGGTCTCGTCTGAATGCTTCGATTCTGGCAGCCAATCAAGCTCAAGGCAGGAGCAAAGGTCAGTACAGGCGCAAACAAACGCAGAGGGCTTGATTAAGGTTCATTCTGTTGAATGTGTTTACAGGATAATATGCCATTTGGCATGCAAAGCTGACAGATATGGTAATGAAAACGTGACGTAAATTTTCAGAGTCTTAATCGATTAGGAGGTAATAAGGGTACATCAAGGTCCACAGAGAGGAAAATCAGAACCTCCCACAGGCTCAAGCACAAGGTGACTCTAAACCTGCCAATTCAGATCATATCAAAGCAGAACTAAGCAGAGAACACAGAATGCGCTGGCAACAGTGTGTGTTGGGAGACTGGGCGAAGGGCCAGGAGTTTACCTCGTCCTTCAGCTGGGCCAGGAAGAGGGGGAGCAGATGCTCGACAGTGTTGTCCTTGCCCAGGATGGTGGAGAGGCCCATGATGACGGAGGCCAGGGCAGACTTCACATGCTGATTTGTGTCCGACACCAACTCCTGTTGATTAAGGGAGGGGGGGGGGGGGGTTAGTCCTTGCATTCTCAAGTGCTTCTAATCAGAGACAGGATGATTACCTTTATCCTCCACCTAAAAGAGAACAGCCCAAGAGAGTACGCACAACCTCATTTCATTAAAAGACCTCTCTATGTTACCTGGAAAATAAAAACCATTATTACTTCCACACCACCATATGAACTCCTATTAGCACAATGTTGGAGGAATGAGTCTTGTGTTTCACCCATACATTCAATTACTGATCAGGTTTGTTAACAAGGTAAACTTAGAACCATTTCAAGCAGGAATGAATCACCCTTACCTAAGTGAGTTACTGGATATCAAACACCCATTAGGCAAGCCATGACCCAAAACACACTGCAGCGCTCCAGTAAACCACGCTGCTTCTAAGGCTCTGGTTTAGAGGCACAATCCAACATTAAACACTAGTTTTATGCTGTCTGTTATTCTATGCAGTGTTGCGTTGCACATCACGCCATCACTCAGAATGCACCGTTTTATTAAAGAGTCCAAGCGCAAAGTGCTGCAGTCGTATTGTATCTTTAGGATTTTTATTATTCCACTTATTTCTTTTCCCTAAAACATACTGCACAAACCAAATCATAATTCACACAGAAAAACATTTGGTAAATGGGCAGTGCCTCCCACTACAGAGGCCCACAAAAAGAGCCTGATCAGCCTCAATAAGTCTCAAAAATGAGGGGAAAAAAAATCCAAAATTTCAATGTGAACTTGTCCACAGGTGTTCTCCTGACCTATAAATAAAATAAATGCTAAGAAAGAAATTCACAAAAAAAAAAAAAACCAAAAAAAAAAAAAAAAAAAAAAAACCACCAGTCTTCTGATGCCAATCAAAAATATGCACATGCAGTTCCAAGTCTGCCGAACTCTTATGAAAACTCACAGGCATGTGCTCTAGGTGAGCCATACACATTGTTAACCTTTTTGGTGCAACCGTTTCACTAAGCGATGGAAAAATGCTGCACATCCATCTAACTGTACTGAATGGGGTGGCATCTTTTGGGTACTCTAGGTACCATGTTGTAACGTCGATGAAAATGCTTACATTGATTCCAGGCCTTCTCAACTTTGCCTGCCGTCACAAATGCATTTTGCCTAAAAAGGCTCAAATTCCCTCAGACATACTTCAAAAACTTGCGGAAAATCAGTGGAGACGGCAGGGGGAGCCAACTTCATAATCAACTACAATTTTTAAAGAATATCCAACAAGCTTGTGTGTGTTAAGGGGGGGGGGGTGAAATCCTTTCTTAATTCCCACCTTTTTCTTCAATTGCCCAAACACGCATTTCACACTTGAATTAGGACCGCAAAATTAATCTTAAAATATTAGGAGTCACACAGTAACTAATTTGAAGATAACTGGGAATATAGACAGGATTCTGCCACACCTTTAGACCAAATCTGAACTTAAATGGCTTGTGGAGGGCCAGTGGAGTCCTAAATGATGTGCCACACTCGCTTAATCAAACTCGCTTAATCAAACTCTTTGTCTGATTAAAAACAGAGAAACTCTCAAAATAGAGCTTGGACGCCCACAGATGGCCACTTGGTATTTTCAGCGATCAATACTCCATCACTATTCAACTAGACTAATGTCAATATTCAGCACATCGGAGTACAATTTTAAACTTGTACGGTAACATTATCACAACTGCTTCAAAATATTTTCTCAGCATTATAGTGCAGCTGCAGTTTAACCACATTTTTGAGACACAGAGCTGCTCTGCATTCACAAGCTCCCTCTATGCAGTCACGCTCTGACTTCATACCGTCCCTCCCAAAGAAAAATATGGAGAGTCAAATGCTAAAACACCTGCCTAGTAGTGCATACAGGTAAATAACTATAATCTTAGTTCAGGAGAGCTCACCCCAAGGAAAACAGCTACATGCAGCAACCATAGGGATCCAAGCAAAACAGCCCAGAAGGTCAACATTTAAATGTACAGTTAAGTCTGTATTTGAATTCGAAACATTGTATTCTACAGACGAGCATTCTTCCAATTAACTATGACCAACCAAAGTGAAATCGTGTTTTTATAAGACTGTTTACCCTTCAGACAAGACGTCTGAATCTTCTGCTTGGCAGACGAGCACCTTACCAGTGAGCCACTCAGCCAGTGATTCCATAGGGTTTTTCCTTTTTATTATTATTATTTACTTGGATTCCACAGATTGTGTCTTGGGCATCCTTGAAATTATATGATGAATATTCAGAGATTACCTCAAACTGGACATGTCAAATTAGAAAAATGTTTTTCAAAAATACATTTGTGCAGCTGTTAGACTCACTGCACTGTGTAAAAAAGGGAAAACTCTGACTAATCACAGCCCAATTAACTTCAACTGGCTTATGGTTTTACTTTCCGGGTCATCTTTAATCGGAGACCAAAGAAACATGAGTAATTTCAGCTCAAACAAGCGAGGACTGAGAAAAAATGACTGCATGTTATAGCGCACCCTATTGACAAATTTGTGCCAAAGTTGACAAGCTACCTCAAGAGTAGCTAAAATTAGCATATCAGGTTTCAAGAGGTTTAATATTTAAAAACATTCCAATTGGGTTTGAATGCCATGAATGAGCAAAATAAAGAAACAAGTGTGCCTCTATGCCTTACAGCACAAGTTACACAGCTTTATATATCCACATAACCATTACATATCTACATAACTAACTCCGCCAGCAGGCTCATGTTGGTACCGATGTAGTTTTGCTATTTAGTTGCTCACGTTGCAACAGTCCACACAGCTCAAAACAGTCAAAACACTGGGCTGAGGACATTTTCATATATCTACGGTTTCATTAGACACTATTTTTAGCGCCACAGAACAGCAGTAATGAATCATTAGCCAACTAAATTATATCGTGACATCAATTAAGCCTGATTGGGAATGCATGGTTTGATGAACCCAGGAACCTCTGGGAGTTCTGAAAATGCTGATTTCATTTTATGACAATGCCATAACCCCAAGGACTCATGAAAGTCTCACTCGTCACTGAAAAAATAGCTATAAATTCAGGCCTTCACCTCCCAGACACGTAATATTAATTGACATTTGGCAAATCATAACTTTCTTGAAGCAATCAAATAAGTAAAATGCTAAAAACGCTATGAACAACTGAGAACGGAGCAGTAAATCTTAACTTCCATGGTTGCCTTAGTTTTTCAGTGTCTGAAAGATAAGATAAGCAGTCCAGTAATGTCCTGAAAGAGCTAATCCCAGCCTGGCTTGGTGGTCTGAACTTGGAAACTACACAATGCAGTTACAACAGTGACCCCTGCTGCTCACAGGCTCCAGGGCACCTAACCGCTGCTCTCAAGGGTGAGTGACCTCAAAGCAATAAGACATGAATAAGTGAAAAAGGGAGGGGGAAAGGAACACAGTAAACATGGGGAAAAGAACATCCTGTGGCCGTGGAAAGAAATGGTGACTTGAGAACGTGGTTTACATGCTTCTTTAGTCAACGAAGCAGGCAAGAAGCAATGACCACATGAAACGAGTATCTTAGTAATAAATAACTGACTATTTGCTTTGTGCAGACCATGAAAACCCTAAAACCAGACATAAATACAAAAAGGATACAATATTTACAATATCCTGAGAGAGACAATGCTCAAAGCACTTAACAGTTTTTATAGTGCTCTTTGGCACATTGAGCTGAAAGTATTGCCACTGCCCCAACATACAACAATGGATTCAGAAAATAAAAGCCCTTAAAAGCATATTACCTTGACACAAGGCAGCACGTGGGTCATGATGATGGTCTCCCTGCTGTCTTCCGGCAAGTGTTCACAAAACTCTAAAGTAGTGAATTAACATGAAAGATGATCATGTGTCATACTTCGACTTACTTATGTCTTCACTTTAAGTGAAGTACTTAGATCAAGAAGACTCTCTCTTACCTTTGACCTTATTGGCTGCTGCAGCCCGTACCTCCGCCTCACAATCTTTCAGCAAGTTCTGGAATGCTGGGACCAGATCATTTTTGGTGATCTCTGGGCCGACCGCTTTTTGCAGCTTCACCAAAAAACACACATACAAATGATTATTGTACAAATTTAACAGACACTGAATTCAGCCAATACTAAGTCCACTTCTTCATTATTACATCAAGTTTTGAAAACCCACCTCTGAAAACTTGTCCGCCACCATGTAACGCACCCTCCAGGACTTGTCCTCCGCTGCCTGGCGCAGGGTGGGCATCACTAAGGTCTCCAGGTCCTCCTGGGGCAGCAGCGTGGCAATGCTGACGCAAGCTTCTACTGCCAGAAGGCGCACCGAGTCCTGAATGAAAGCAGAATATTATATAAATATATATATTATGTAACTTTATCTACACATGTGATCAGAAGTGTGAGTATGTGTACCTGCTCATCAGAGGCAAGTGCTGTAAAAAGTGGGATGATGTCGGTTTTGACATAATCCAGCTCCAGCACTTTGGCAAACTCGCCCAGTTTGGAAGCAGCAGCACGACGCACCATCGGGGTGTCATCTGAGCAGAGAGTGCGGAAGTGCCTGAAAAGAACAGCATATGTCAGTTCCTCTGCACAGTATGTTTTATACTCATTCAAAATATTATTTGATTTGATTGTAAATGTTATGCTCTAATAATTTTTTATCCTACATACAGAGAACTTCCAGAATACAAACTATGCAGATTGGTATGGCCAACGTGAATAACAGAAATCCTAAACAGAACTTTCAGTTTATGCCACAGCAGGACTCTAAACAAAAATAGCAATCCCTAAAATATATAGAGGACTTTAGATGAAGGCCAGTCATTTAAGAAAGAGAGAATGTATAGTATAAGCCCATCCTCTCTCTCACTTCTCTTTACTAAAAGACAATAAACATGAGACACCAAGAAGACAAAAGCACAGTTTTGATCTGTATAAGTCTTTCTCTGACACTGTGCAGCAACCTTAGTGACCAGGTCGTTTCAGTAGTACTCACTGGCGGATTTCAGCCTTGACGGTGCTGGAGACACGTGGATAGCACACACTGAACAGTCCGCAGGCAGACGTGCGGGAGGTAAACCAGTCACCACTGGCCAGTCGCTTCACCAGGGGCTCAAAATGTACCTCCAGATCCACAGGAGAATGCTCCTGAGAGATTTTGCGAAGAGACTCCACAGCCTTGTCCCGCACTACGGTCTCCTCCACGGTGGCCAGGCTCTCCAAAGGTGGCTGAGGAAGCAAAGGGAGAAAGTTTGAAGGCATGTACAAATGAAACAAGGTCATGTGTGTATGTAACTGCTCCTCAGAAGTATTAGTTCTATATCACTGAAATCAGCAAACCTGCCTGTTTTTACTGCCAATCTAAATCACATCAGCACTCTGTACAAGAAAAGTAACCAATTTAGGCATATCCTGGGTCTTCACACCAACAGAGGTCCCATACAAGCATTCCCTGCTTGACGTCAGCTTCCCAGCTTGTCATTTTACATACAATGTTTGTTTTTTCATAAAAACTCATACCTTAAATAGCTTAACAGACTTGCAGACTAACTGAAAGCCTCCATGCTACAGATTATGGGAAAACAGTGGAAACTCTCCCAGTTCTCAGCAGCTGGAATAAACTTTTTTTCCATGGATTATTCTCAGCTGTGAGACGTTTTTGAACCACAGCTTCTGGAGTTTTTTTTCCATCAGAAAAGTTGAATTTTTATTGCTAGAACGTGTGCATGTGCACCATGACAAGAGTCGCTGAGGTGGGCATGAATGGATCATGAGTATTTCATTAAGTCTGATTGTTTTGTGATTATACATATTGCAATATAATGTCAAGGAACTGGCATTGCTAAATAATGTCAGTTTCTCTCTTAGATAAGTAGCCCAAGAGAAGAGGCCCAGTCTTCCAGCAGTATCAGTCCACTTGCCTTTACATATATTTCAGATCTGCATGGCCTCTCTAGAATCCATTTAGCAAGGCGTAACAATTTGCTGACAAGGCGAGGGGTCGGATGACAACTGCATAGGTCTTTTGAAAGTAGTACTAGATTTAGGTTTTATGTCATATCAGCAACAATGGCTATGTTATGGCAAAAAGGTAAAATAAACAACAGGCTATCAAAAACAAGAGAAAGAAAAACAAACTCAAATAAGATTCTTTAAATCAATATTTGATCCAACATTCCAGACTAAATCACGTCTAAGATGAGAATGACCATTACGGCATCTCGAAGAGACTACTTGATCACGTCTAGCTGCTCTTATTAACAGCAAGGTTAAATTCATGCAATTTGTTCATTCATCCCATTCAGTTTGCCTCTTCTTACAGATAAATGATACCAGTACTGGTCTGACATTTGTAACAGGGACTTGACATGCACCGAGTTCTGCAGTAAGGGCCTCGTTCTCATTACCAATAAGGTCGACATGGCCTGGGATCGCTTTTGGGGGGAAAAAAAAAATGCAAAAAGTGGAGTCACATGGCAACACCAGGACAGACTGATGCAGATCCATCACAGTGAACAAAAATCCTGACTCACCACAAACTAGTGGCTAAAATAGTGGCTAAAATTTGTTGTAAGCAGCAGTAAAAGCAGTAGTGTCTCTAGTAAGATTTTCTGGTGTAATAATTAGGTAATGATGTATACTGAAAGAGAAATATTTCTGTAGTAGCTTCAGTAGTGCTATTTCTGTAATATGTGTTAAAGTATGAATACGCAATATAAGAGCGACTACATAAACTCATCACTACAAACGTGACCAGAAATACTAGGTGACGCATCACCATGCTTCAAAACCAATCTGTGTGTATGTGTGTATGTATGTGTGTGTGTGTGTATGTATATATA
>JBBIGA010000001.1:20307839-20327258 GCA_037576975.1 Alestes dentex | reverse complement strand
TCCCGTTACTCTGGACTGTTGACCCCAAGTATTTGAACTCCTTCACCTTCACCAGCTCTACTGCCTCCATCCTCACCATCCCACTGTCCTCCCTCTCAGTCACGCACAGGTATTCTTAGTCTATGTTTTACTGACCCTTATTCCTCTCCTTTCTAGAGCATACCTCCATCTCTCCAGGTCCTTCTCAACCTGCACTCTGTCATCACTACAGATCACAGTGTCACCTGCAAACACCACAGTCCATGGGGATCTCGTCTGTCAACCATCACCATAGCAAACAAGAAACTGCTCAGATCCAATTTTTGGTGTAAACCCACCTCCACCTTGAACACAACAGTCACTCCTACTGCAGACCTCACTGCTGTCACACTCCTTCTGACCTTCTCTGTACTTCTCCATCAGCACCTTCCATCACTCTTTTCCATAACAACATGCTGTCACACTTATTATTGAAAAGAATTGGTACCAGTACACCTCTTCACTCTTCAGGCATTCTCTCACTTACCAAGACTCTATTAAACAGTTTGGTTTAAAATTCCACTGCCATCTCTCCTAAACACCTCCAAGCCGCCACAGGTATGTCATTTGGAGCAACAGCCTTTGCATTCTTCATCCTCTTTCTTACCTGTCTTTTGTGGTGGAAAATCAGTTAATCCAGACAAAGATTATGTCCTGTACTTCCTCATTTCACCACCAGGTTTCCTTGTCCTCTTTCCTCTGTCCAGATGTCCCCTACCACCTTTCTAGCTGTCTTCCTTACTATTTCTTCAGAAGCTGCCCAGGTATCTGGCAACTCTTCACTGCCACTCAGTGCCTGTCTTAACTCCTCCCTGAACTCCACCTTACAGTCCTCCTTCTTCAATCTCCACCACTTGATCCTTGGCTCTGCCCTCACTGTCCTCCTCCTTTTGACCTCCTGGGTAATTCTACAGACCAGCATCCTATGCTGTCTAGCTTCACTCTCTCCAGCCACAACTTTGCAGTCTCCAATCTCCTTCAGACTCACGTTGCTACATAGTCTATAATCCATCTGCATGCATCTTCCTCCACTCTTACATGTCCCCCTGTGCACGCCCTCTTCTTAAATACCACAGCCATTTCCATCCTCTTTGGAAAATCCACTACCATCTGACCTTCGGCTTTCCTGTCACTGACACCATATCGATCTATTATGTCTTCATCACCGCTTTCCCCTTCCTCAGTACATCCATTAAAGTCTGCTCGAATCACAACTGTCTCTCCCTTGGGTATAATCTCCACTACTTCATCCAGCGCACACTCCAGAATCCTTCTTTCTCATCCATCTCACTCTCAACCCGCAGGGTCTGCACTAACAACGTACAGCATCACACCTTCAACTTTCTAACACTCATTACTCTGTCTGGCACTCTTTTCAGCCCAGAACACTCCCAACATACTCCTCCATCATTCACAATATATCAACCTTCCTTCCTTCCTTCCTGTCATACTGCCAACATTCAAAGCCCCCACCCTCACTTCTGGGTTAAATAATAAATTGGCTGGGTTAAATAATAAATACCAGAGCATCTGCAGACTTAATACAAGACTAAGGGATAACATTTGATTATATACATTATTAAATGACAAATTAATAAAATAAGTTTGAAATATTTATGTAATCAAAAGATCAAAAAATATTTTACTTAACAACTACATGTACCAGTGCATCTCCAGACATGATACAAACCAAGAGCTAAAATTTGATTTTCTGTATTATTAAATGACAAAATAATAACATTATTTTTAAAAAATCATATGTAATACAGTATTGCTTAACAACAACATACACAGGGCATTGAAGTGAAGTGCATAGTAGGCACTGGGTGGTCACGGGAACAGAAAAACTGGGTCAGACTGAAGTGGACACTACTCCTCATTCTTTAGATACAACTTATAAATAAGATACAACTTAAGACCAGAGCAATCGTGGTCATCAAGGACTTCCATTTCTGCTACTATCGGTTCAGGTGACTGAACTCGGGTAAACAGTTCTTATGGACAGGACTGAGAGGGTCAGGAGAAGCTTTTATCCTCAGGTCATACGGCTCCTCAAACAGGGCATGCCTCAAATTTTCTAGCACTCAATAACACCCCGTACCGTAATGCCTTCCGCAACCTGTTTTTTTTTTTTACTATAAAGCACTTGACCATTTGCATAATGCCAATTTGTACATCATCTGTTTATTCTCTATTCTAAATATTCAGACACGTTTATTCATATATCAATATGCCCCCAAATATGCTCCCAAAAAACTTTAATTTCATTTTAAACTCAGCTTAATACATAACCTGTATCCGTACTGTACAGTTTACACTGAACTCCTGCAGTGCTAGAATGTATAGACTGGACTGTAATTCATGCAGCGCGTTTTCTTTGGTATAAGCAGGTAAATACAGTAAAAAATTTATTTGACTTACAGTAATAAAAATAGAGGGCTTTAATAAGAACAAAACGAAAAACACAAGAAGATGCTCCACGGGGGAAATTCTGGACTGCAGCGTCACAGGGCAGCAGCCAATCAGCAGCAAGGAGACTTTCAAACTGTATTTCAAACTCTATTCTTTATTCTGTTTTCTTGTTATTTCACTCTGGGGGGGATCCAGGATTACATTTCACTGCATGCTGGACATGTATAAATGTGTATGTGACAAACATCTTGAATCTCTAATAAATATTGAATCTGGAATCTAAGAAGCAAAGCTGAAATGCTGTGTCATTATTTAGGGTGGCCTGTTTCAGGTGGAGCACCACAATCACTGTCCAGATATGCAGCCAAGGGAAGAAAGTTATGTAAACGTTCATATTTGATCCAATGAAAAAACTCAATGTGTTGGAAATGGAATGTATGTGAAATATTAAATAGGGAGGAATATTTTCCCCCAATTTTCTCGCCAGTTTAGTCCACGCACAAAACTTGCTAGGATTCCCCCATTTACACAACAAGTGCCACCACATTTATAAACTGCTAGTAACATAACATCACTGCCCAGCCTGAAGGAGAACATTAACTACCAGTTCTGTTAAATCAGATAACGGACGCGTGCAGCGAGGGATGGGGTGAGAGGGAGGCCATCCTGCCCACCCAGACCGAGCACAAACGACTGTGGCATCAGTAGAGATCGAACCTGCGTTTTTAGTGCACATGCACCATACAATTAAGGCAGCAGTTTGACCCCAATTTACTAGACAGCCCATAGATTCCTAAACACAAAAATACCAGTTTTTTTATTCACAGAGCAAATAAATGTGTAAAAATTTGTTTTGGAAAAAAAGTTAGCCTCCCCTTCAACAGCAAAATGAGAAACCATGGTGACTGCATACAGAATAGAACATAATCCGTCATCCTGAGGCAGAAACCCTTAACTGTCTATAAACAAGCTCATCTTTCCAGTCTGTTTGGTCTCCTAAGTGTGGTGAAAATGCCTGTAACCCGGATCACAGATGTACAAAGAGGAGCATTTAAGGGCCTCCTCAGCCAGCGGTCGGATGATGCACTGGCCTCCTCATGTTTATGCTGATCCTGGAAACAGGCCGCTCTGTTTGCTTGTGTTGTGAATCTACCGTAACTGAGCAGCTGTTGCAGCGGCCCAATTAGCTTCAAGTCCCGCCACTGTCTTCCAAATCAATGGCTGTGTCTCAAATCGACCCCTTGTTCCACACTTTGTGATGATGCTACTTTACAAGGTCCATACAGTCGACTAAGGCTGTTTGTCAGTGCCAGGATCACAGAGATGTCTTCCTTACTATTTCTTCAGAAGCTGCCAACTTATCTTGCAGTGGTGAGGTCTCAGGATCACGAGGACGGAGGCTGCATCTGTAAGAGTTTTGAAATGTTATTGCCAGTCAACCAAAGCCTCCTTGTGGCCTAATTTATTGCAGACTTTTACATGAGACATTGTTTTACCAAGTTGGCAAAGACTTGCCCTTTTTCAGAAAGGTGCACTTAAAACCATTAGCCAATACAAGTGAATACGTCTGTGTCATTTTAATGAAGAACCTGATGTAGTTTCAGTGAGCTTAGTGAAGTACTGACTTCTGGTGTTTGTTAGCAATGTTAGCCTCATAGCTCCAGTGCTAAATAAAAAAACAGACTTTAGACTCTGGACTGCCTCCGGGATAAATCAATTACATTAATTTTTTTTTTGTCGAACTATTGCTTTAGACCTTCTAGAAAATGTGTGACATCAGATGTAACCAAACGACACGCTCATCTGATTATTTTTACATTTTCACTGCCAAATGACATTTACAATATTGAAAAAAACATTGTGACGTATCTCTTGACTATTGGCAAGGTCTGCTGAGCTAGCGGACTGTTTTCTCTCAGTGACAGATGGGAGTGGTTGGAAGGGGGGTGGCATGATATTATTGGTTGATATTTTTTCCCACCCACTGGTGCATGGTGACATAATCTAAATATTCCTAGGCCAGCCCAAGGCATCAGGACCAACGGTTACAGAAAACAAGAATGCTGTCTACAAAATGGTTTACGATATGAGGAACTGTCTTACTATGACATGGACGTGTATACAAGCATAAATATGAACGAACAAAGCTTTGTTTTGGCTGGAATCCACTCAATAGGTCTCTACTGTATCTCCTGTGTTTAGTGATGCACTGTGAGTCGGGGATGCATTAGAGGATAAACGCTCTAGTGCCCGACTCTAGAAAATGGCTGAATCTTTGACTAGTTTATACATGGATCAAGGGCTTAAAACACACCAGATTTTCTGCGGGCACTATTTAGCAGCAGCAGCAGCAGCAGCAGGGCTGAGCTGGCACTCACTGACGTCAACACAATATCCCAGAAGGCCTGGCAAACGGAGGTGTTTAAAAAAAAAAAAGAGAAAAAAAAAAAGGACAACAGGGGGTGACAACTCCAATCCTCCTGTGCAGGAGTGAAAGCCATTTTTTTTAATCTCCTTGATCACACACACCTCTTCTGCAGGGAAAGGTGTCGTCATCACACTGTGGCCTCGGTGAGGGTTTAATGGAGATGACGGAAGAGCAGGACGCTGATGGGTGAGGTTTTTTTGCCCCTGATAACTTTGATAGGACACATGGAGTGTGTTTTCTTACGCAATCCACGCACCCCTCCCACAAATTTCATGTTATAGAACAGTGTCACGCCCGAGGCAAAGGTCACTGTCATTCAGCTACAACAGCGTAAAGACCGAACCATCACATTTCTTTAAAGTGGAAGAGACTGATGCTCTCAGCACAGCCAAAGCGAACCTCGTCCAGAGATCCTTAGTTACATCAGAATATTTTCTTTGCTCTTGGTTTGCTTTTGTCCTTTCTTCATTTTGAACAACTCATGTAGAGCCCTTGAAGAATATGTGCCAGTTTCAGTTCGGTCTATTCATTGTCCTACATTTGACGTTTTGTCCCCAGTGAGTGTCACATGACGGTGAAGCCGATGGACGGGCTCACCTGGAATCGCTTTGGTGGGTCATTTCAAATTCACCGAGACTCGTAACACACTGTATTTGAGATGAATAGGTAAGCGCACTCTCAGTGGTCTGTTAGTGGTCCTGACCAGGGATATAAGCAGCAAAGCAACAAATGATGTCAGTCTGAGCTACAGTGAAGTCACTGTTCTTATGATCCAACTCCTTTGCTCTTCTGCTGGACCCAAAATCACTCTAAAGAGTTCCTGGAAGATTACCCTCCTCTTCTGTTGGTACTTATTTGAGACAAATGAATCTACTCTCAACAATTCCTGTGATAAGAAATCCACTATGACGGCTAGTAGTATAGAACCAGCTGGTCACAATTCATATTTATTATTACTACAAATAGGTTTAACCTCCTCTATGAATTGGCAGGTGTTGGTTGGCAATTTGCACGACATTTTATATCGTCCTACTCTTCTTTCTCGTGATAAGAAACACCCTGTTGATCTTTGTTTCTATTAATGAAGTCTTTCATTGTCCGACCTTCACTGTCAGAATTATTGGCTGATTATTCGATTACTACAAAAATCAGTAGCATCCTAAAAGAGACAGACTGAGTCAGACATAGTGCACCGAGTCCATGATGAAGGGAGTTGGCTGAAAGTGTCCCCTGCTGTTAGAATGATAAACACTTCCTTTCGGTCCCCAACCCTCCTATTACTCAGCACAAATGTCCTAAAATCCTGAGGATGGACCGTCTCTGAGCTCTGTACCAGAGTGAGTCTGGATGTGGCGCAATCAGACACTGGAAGGTGAAGGAGGACAGAAATCTGCTCAGCCTTGTTCCTCTTCATGCATAATTCAGTTACATCATCTCACATGTAATTAATAGTCTGCAAGATGCTCTGCATGCAATTAGGCATATTACAGTTCATTTCTAATCCATTTCCCTCACCGCACAGTGGAACAGCTTGCGAGGGCACGTTCTTTTGGTTCCCTAAAAGAACCTTGTTTCTTTAAACAGCTAGTTTTGTAAATGATGAATGTAGAACCTTTCTCCCCTTACAGGCCCTATACAATGTTTCTTTACAATCATATCCCCATTTACACCGGGGCAGCTAGTGGCCTAGTGTTTAGGGCGTTCGCCCTGCGATCAGGAAGTCATAGGTTCAAATCCCAAGACTGCTAAGCACCTCTGAGGTACCCTGAGCAAAGTCCCGTCCCCACACACTGCTCCCCAGGCGCTGTGTTCCTGGCTGCCCGCTGCTTCACTTGGTGAATGGGTTTAAATCCAGAGGGAGAATTTTGTGGCGTGTTCACGCATGACAGAATGGTCACTTCACGAGCATTTTTAAGGAACCTAAAAGCATTCTAATTTTTGTGGTTCCATTTTTAAAAACTTCTGGCACCCTGATTTTTAATCCTGCAAGTCCAGACGCTGTTCCCAAGTCAGTGGTTTCCACTGCAAGTCTGAGGGGAAACATGCTCTAATACTAAGAGTGAAACTGGGTCTGAGAATCACAGGTACAGTTGATTTCATTGTGGTTTATTTACGCTTTCAGTAGCAACCCAACATAGACCCTGTTAGGAGAGCCCTAGTCCTGGAGTACCCAATCTCGTGCATATTTGAGTTTTTCCTGCTCTAGCACATCCACTTCAACTCAGATAAAGCCTGTTGATCGGCTGATAATTTGCATCAGGCATGTTACAGCAGTACAGGCATACTTGAGCCACAAGGTTGGGAACCACTGCGTTAAATTAATCCAATTTCAGTTCAAGTTCCATTAGCGGCCATTAGTTTCTTATTTTTCTTGGATTCACACAGCGTGTAAAGGCCCACTCTAGCATGCCCAAAACCCCACAGCCTTTAACAGATGAAG
This sequence comes from Alestes dentex, assembly GCA_037576975.1. Taxonomy (NCBI): domain Eukaryota; kingdom Metazoa; phylum Chordata; class Actinopteri; order Characiformes; family Alestidae; genus Alestes; species Alestes dentex. The sequence goes on along the minus strand of JBBIGA010000001.1, from coordinate 20,319,960 downwards.
CCGAATCTCGCTTTACCAAAACAAAGCCCATCTGCCCGTACAGCCTGTTCCGCAGAACAGAGTGCTAATGACTGTGTGTTTTACTGAAAAGACAGAACAAGATAATCAGCAGCAATAAAAATTTGCCACATTTAATTTGATTCAATTACAGGGTTTGACAGCTTGAAGTGTCTGATAATCTGCGGAGCTGTTTTGAGTCTCTGTGCCAGGTGGTTAAGGGAGGCCAGTGTTCATTACCACTGAGACACAATGTTCTCGACTATGGGTACCCCATGTTTACAAGTGAGGGTGGCAGCAAGCGATCCAGATAATGAGCTGTCACCGCTACAATACATACAGTACACTCTTCATGTGCCCGCTGTAGGTCCGAAAAAACAAACACTGCCGACACAAACAGGCACATCAATGTTTAACTTGAACAGTCACTTCTGTTCTAACCATGACAACATGGAAACAAAACACAGAAATAAAGCACATTTGCACTTGGCATGGCTCCAATCCTGGGGAGCCACAATTCTGCAAAGTTGCCCCATTCTTTGCCTTAAACCTGCATATTTAGCTTCTAAAAGTGTGTACAAGAAAGGCAGTATTCACACTCTTATAACCTAGGCTTAAGTCAATAACTGATATCGACTCTCATGACCGATTAAATGTCAGTATTATGCAGATCACTCTTTCAGCATCACCAATAATTAACTGCACACAAACATGCTTCCAACTCCACTTGGAAAGATTATCGGTCTGGAAAACAATGCTGGAGTGCATGCAAATTAAACAAACACACACTGGTACATGAGACTGAAGTAAACTGGAGTAAAGCAGACAAGCTGGTCCAGATGAAAGATGCCAGAGCAGTTGGAGTTTGGCAAAAAATTGGTTTCCAACCAATTAAAAACAGTGTTACACACGATCTGGGCAAAAAAGTTATTAATATTAGAAGGTAGCCCAGACAGTAATTTTATTAAGATCAGGGAAAATGCAGGCTATAGTGCTCTGTGCTCTGTGTGGTACTTTGCAGCTGAATTTGGATCATGATAATACTGCTTACTAGGTTAATAATGTAATATATATTAATAATATATAAGATTATTATATGTTTTTATTCCTTTTCTTTAAATACACGCAAACTGCTTTTGAATTCCAAATCTGTTAAAGAATATGAACTCTCAGTAAAGGTAGTGATGAAAATGTGTGCAGCTGATTTGAAATCCAATAAAATGTTTAACTTTCAGGGTGTTTGAATATTTTGGAAAGGTGCTGTAGAGGAGCAGCGCTGCAGCCTGCCAGGACCTGACTTCTAACACAAATACAAAACCAGTTCCACTTTCCCTCAGCTGATTAAAATGCTACAATTACAAGAAAGCCAGTGCAGCTTAACACAGGAGAAAAAGGAGTGCAAGCATGCTGAGTGAGTGAGTGAGTGAGTGTGTGTGTGTGTGTGTGTGTGTGTGTGTGTGTGTGTGTGAGAGAGAGAGAGAGAGAGAGCGCCTGTACGCCCAAGGGCAGAGCACCAGCGCCATCGCCTGGGCGTTTCCATATCACATCCAAACACAAGTGTTTTCAGCCCTTTCTTCAACTTACACTATATTGCCAAAAGTATTGGGACACCTCTCCAAATCATTTCAGGTGTTCCAATCACTTGCATGGCCACAGGTGTATAACTTCAAGCACCTAGGCATGCAGACCGCTTCTACAAACATTTGTGAAAGAATGGGTCGCTCTCAGGAGCTCAGTGAATTCCAGCATGGTACCGTGATAGGATGCCACCTGTGCAACAAGTCGTGAAATTTCCTCAGTACTAAATATACCAAGCTCAACTGTTAGTGGTATTATAACAAAGTGAAAACAACTGTTATAACAACAACTCAGCAATGTAAAATTTCAGAGCAGGGGACCAGTGTGCAGAAGTCACCAACTGTCTGCAGTCTCATTTGCTACCTTCCTGTTCCAACATGACTGCGCACCAGTGCACAAAGCAAGGTCCATAAAGAAATAGATGAGCTGGTGTGGAGGAACTTGACTGGCCTGCACAGAGCACTGACCTGAACCCGATGGGATGAATTAGAGCCTGACCTCACAAATGCTCTCCTGGAAGAATGGTCAAAATTTCCCATAAATACACTCCTAAGCCTTGTGGAGAGCTTTCCCAGAGGAGTTGAAGCTGTTATAGCTGCAAAGGATGGGCCAAGTCCATACTACAGCCTATGTATTAAGAATGGGATGTCATTAAAGTTTGTGTGTGTGTGTTTTAAAGGCAGACGTCCCAATACATTTGACAATATAGTGTATAAACGAAAAGACCCCACACAGATTTATCTGTGGAATTCTGTAGATGAGGAAAAAAAAACAATACCTGAGTCTTGGTTATAAAGACTAAAAAACGTTCATTAGAATGTACTCAAAGACTAAAAACCATCTATACACACACATGGTAGAATTCTTATGATATAAAAACATCAAAACATTTTTAAAAGTTGAAACTTCTCTTCAGTGTCCTCTCTAGGTTAAAAAATGATCACTCGATGAGGTATTGAAATAAGGGCACTGGCTCCACACCATCAATTTGCCAGATCTAAATGATGTGAGGCTATTTAAATTGTTTGACCAAAGAATAAAAAAAAAAAAAAAAACACATTCAGTCCTCTGAGCTATCCTCTGATTTCTCTTCATTTGCTTTCCAGTCTTTCCGTTTTTTCCGTTCAGGCTCTGTGTGACAGACTGCTGCGTTTCTGTGACGTTTCCTGTGTGTAACTTCTGCAGGTCTTCCTGATTCACTGTCCTCTGTGCTGCTGTCCCTCTCTCTCGTTTGGCTTCGGGGCTCCTTCTTTCTGCTGTGTTTACTTTTGCTGCTTTTCCTCTTTTGCTTCCTCCTGACACAGTCGGCTGTGCTGTGTTCAGACTCTGAGCCCGATCCTTCCGTTCTCTGCCTCTTTTTCTTCTTCTTTTTCTTCTTCTTAGAAGATTTCTTGGAGTTCTTCTGTCTGTCAGTGACCCTCTTCTCCTTGCCGTGTTTTCTGCTGCGCTTGGTGCAATCTGTCTCCCTGTATTAAAAAAGGTCAGGTTTAAAAAACTAAAATCTAAAATATTACACTGATTTAATGTATGTATGGCTAGGTGTTATCCTACACAATATTAACACAAAAAGTTGTAAAATATATTAAGACCCAGTTACTACAAGCAAGAAAAAAAAAATACAGATGAAATGATGCACTATTTTTAGGAAATGCTATTTTTTTGCGATATGAACAATCACTCATATCTACCAAGAACCTGAAATTACAGTCAAAAATACAACCAATGACTCTTTACTGACAGATCAGCACAACCGTACAAATAATATTCCCAAACAAAACAAATATTTCCCCCCCCAAAATAATAACTGGAACATATAGCTCCCATTTGAAACTAGCAACACTTAAATTTAAACCAAGTAAACCTGAGAATATTATTAAGGCTTCACAGTACACTCAGATGAAGCACGCTGTACACTTGTGCTCACACTAGAGCTGCTGATCCTTTAGAGTCAAGCAATCGGCCGACCTCTCCTGGAGTTACAACTTTTTGGTGGTGTTAATTAGACTCACACAGCCTCGCTCTTCCAGGCCCTCCAATATAATGTTTATCCAACGTAGCACCAACATTTTATCATCAGAAAAGGAAGCTTCATATATAATAACCAAGTAAAGGAGAAATAAACTTTACCCATCTGATTGAAACTCCTCTGGATAAAGCTCCTTAAATCCACTATGACCCCACCTGAGTGGGAAAAAAAAACTAATCATTATTACCCACAATGATTCACATTTCCCCCCAAATAATATTATAAATAAAGGGTCAATATCTTACATTTTCTACTATTCCTCTGGGTGGAAAATGTGTGTATATATGTATATATTTAAAAAACATTCACAATACATAATTACAGCAGGTGTGACCAGAATATCATGTGTGAGTGGGGGGGTCAAAGTTTTCTATGACTTATAAAAGCAAAAATTGTGGCAGAAATCATAACCTATTTTTCAATAAAATTAACAGGGGCAATGGAACCTATAATAATAATAATAATAATAATAATAATAATAATAATAACAAAATTAATAATAATAATTATTATTATTATTTTATTAATGTTATCATTTGTGAACAAATATAGAGCTACATTTACAAGGTAAATATCAATAAAGTCCAACGTGTACAACATATAAGAGCAAGAACAGAAATGTGGCTGCTCGTAGGAGATCAGTTTCCAGTGTTAACCTGGATATTTTCTACAGGACCAGTCTGCGGTTACTCTTGGCAAATTCTGAAAGAATTCTTTTCTGATTTTCTGTGATGTTTTTCTCATTTGCCAGAGTGACTAAATTCCTCTTCCGTGAATACTCAGTTGTTTTTTCTTAGAACCGAATTAATAATTGTTTGTGGTAACCCCTGCAAATTTGCGGAAACCACAAATATCTTCCACATCACATCACAAATTCAGATTTATTCACAATTCGCGGGTGCTCTTGGAACATAATCCGTGAATCAGTGGAGTGGAGTGAGAGTGCGGTGCGTTGTTCTCCGTGCTGGTAGCAGCAGTGCTGGGCTCAACCGTGGAGCAGCAGCTTGCGGAGCGACAGAGGTTGAAGATGTCTGCTTCTTAATAAGCCACCTATGCAGCTTTTGGTGTTACCAAGCAGAAAATAAAAGAAAAATTGAACTTATGTGCTGTTTTATCTAAAACATGCTGCAAAATGCGTGGCGAGGTGAACTGTGTGAGCAGCAGCATGTTGCTGTCTAGAGAAGGAGGCACTGATGGATACACCCCCCTCTCAAACGGGCCAACTGGAAAACAGCTGTTTTGAAAAACAAATGTTTTCATTGGACATTTCGTAGGGTGGGCACGGCTTGTCTCTGGGGGGCAGTGCTAAAAAAAAAAAAAAAAAAGAGAGACCACTTTTCTCTTTTTCCTGTTCACTGATCGTACAATTTGTGGCTGTGTGTGTGTGTAAAATACACAGGAGTGTCAAAATAAGAAACACCTCCATATGTGTTGTAAGTGCAGTAGTGTGTGTAGCAACTTTTCTATGAGCTGTAGTCCAGCATCTTCACTCCTGATTCAGTTTCTGATGGATGAAACAGAGTCACACACACACTGCTCTTAACACCACTGTTTTAATTGGTACATTTGGAAAATAATGGAAGAGTGTAGTTTATCATTTCCATGGTATGATAAATTATTTATATGTATTATTTTTACATTTTCTACAAACATTTTTTGTTTTGGATTTTGAATCAAGTGTGGTCAATAGTGTATTAAACAACAATGACAAGCACATTTTACACAGACATGTGTAAGTCTGGCTGTAAGTAAGGCTGTAAGTAAGTGCATCAGTTTTTGTGACATCACAACAGCAGTCATTTTAAAACTGGTTGTTTTTTGCAGGCTTCTATATGTGGAATTAGGAATGCAACGATCCCACTTTTTTTACAAACAGATACGAGTATGAGTATTTTTATTTGTGTACTTGCCGATGCCGAGTACCGATACCGATATTTCTTAGAATGGTGTCCGTGCAAGTGCAAGTAACTTGGAGACAGGTTTTATTTTCTCTTCTACATATTATGACAAGCCTAAATACAAAAATTATTAAAAGAAGGCTATTCCAAGGCTAAAATAAACTGTTCATCAACAAAGCTTTAAGTCCGCAGCGCGATTCAGTTAAACTCGCGCATTATGAACACAAAGCACTCCGGATTCACTTCGACTGTTTTCACCCTCTAGGCTTGCTGACGTGGTACAGCCCCTGAGCAGAAAGAGAGCGAAGTCCCCTTCAAATGAACTCACAGTATGAACATAAAAAGTTAGTGATGGGAAGTTCAGCTCTTTTCAGAGAGTCGGCTCTTGTGGCACAGCTCCCAAAGAAGAGCCGGTTCTTTCAGCTCCCAAACGGCTCTTAGTTTATTATCATCTTTAGCCTCATATTTTAGCCTAACTTGGTAAATATGAATGCTTTGTCTGTTGATAAACCCTTTTACATTTAGTGTTTTTATGAGAAGCTTTATAATTGCCTAATTTTGTGTATTTGTACTGTTACAAAAGCAGGCATTCTTACTTTTGTTTAATATTTTTATCAAACTTTTCATTTTAACACTGCAAACAAATCCACAGAACAGAAACAGAACCAAACTCAGTAACTAAACAGTACGTCCTCAGTGCAGGCTGACATTCAGAAAAATCAAATGCCTCAGCTTGGATGGGCTGATGCGGTTTCTCCTCTCAGTTAGTATCTGCGGACGGACGGACAGACGCTCCACCTGACTGTCGCATCCTCCCTGTTTTCACATAATGGTATGATCCTATATCCTCTGCTATGAGCAGAGCTGAGCCACTGAGAGTGAGAGCTGAGCAGCAAAAGGAAAACAAAAGTGGGGAGCGGCTCTCACTCGATGGGAGTCGGCTCTTCTGATTCACTACAAAGTATCGGCTCTTAGAGCTCTGAAAGCCGATGCTTTTGCGCATGACACATCACTAATAAAAAGAACTGAGTCCCCTTTCTGTCGGTCCACTTTTTGGACCACTTCTAGAGGACTGAGTTCGGTTCCTTTAAAGAGGACTATATGTGAAAACACCCTTAAAGAAAGTATCAAAACTTTCATGTACACAAAGATGTGCGTTAAGTTTGGTTGCCGCGGTCCTGCACTAGCATTAGCAACTCTGTGTACTTAGCACTGTGATGTGTATTCAGATGTTTACTTAAATTGCTAGTGTTAAACGATTTACTTTCCTTTCCGGCCCTCGACACTGTAGCAGTACAGATCTTACAGTCTGCCTTACTCCTGTCGTCGTCTTTTAATATTTCCAAATCGTTGACATTGCTTACTCCTCCTATTGAAAAAAAGCTCATTGTCTCCCCCTAGACATTGAAGTCAGGTAGGACAACAAATCACATCTGCCCAGTGTGATCAATTGATGTTGTGAAATAGGATATTGTTCAGTGGTATCAGTGCACGGTATCGGCAATTCACATACAAAAACGAGTACGAGTATTTTACCAAAGTATCGGCCCGATACTGGTATTGGTACCGGTGCAACCCTATGTGGAATATGTGGATGAATAGTACATTTGGACACTTTAACACTGCTTATGTACTACACTAAACTCTTTGTTTCAAAAAAGTGAGGAAATTAAAATTTCCAGGCTATGGGCCCTTTAATTTATAGGAATTGATAAGAACGTAAAGTGGCCATTACATGGCACTAAGCATGGAGGCTTACCTGTCCGGATCATTGGCCTCAAATTCATAGAGCTTTCGTGTCCAGTACCGCGCCTCTCTGTCATCTCTTTCAGACAGACATTTTTTACCAAGCCTGTCTTGCGCAGATCCTTCATCCAAGTATCTGTCACAGTGCATGCTGTTCCTGCATACATATTGCATATGGTTATCAGAAGAAATAGACTCACATTAGTAGACATGACAGAAACAGGTGTTATGGCGAGAAACAGGGGCAGATATGAACCTTGCCAGATGATTGCTCGTCATCCATGCGTGTTTCGAAGCTTGAGTGGTCGATGCTTGGCGCTCCATGTCCCGAAGCTTCCACATCTCAGACTCCTCCTGAATCTTAATGGATTCAACAACCAAATGGAAACAAAATTCATGTCATTTGTACCTAACACTTTTTCATACCTGACATGGAAAATCAGTACGAGAAACACAATTAGATGAGACAAACCTTGTTATGAGCATCTGTATGCCTGATGACATTTCGGAGCAATACTTTCCCCATAGGAACTCTGGACATGATAACCTACAATTACAGCACAAACAGCCATTATTAAGAGCAAAATTTACAATGAGGCATTTACGTTATATGCAACTGGTTAGTGTTTGTGATTTAGGTCTGTTCACTTTTAAAGCCAAAACATGCTGCTGAAGGAATCATCTGCTGAGGAATTCTTCATCATTACCACATCATCTGCTGCCATTTCAATGCATTTACACGAAGCCAGGTCATTTTGCACTACTGATCTGCTGTGAGTCTAAATCTTTACATACAACGTCAGTGATACATTGTTACTTGCTACACTAATGTTCTTGTCCTTGTGCTGCACTATTGTTTATTGACAATGTTTTTTATATATTGTATTATGATCTTTTATTCTTTCTTGTGGCACTGAGCATATAATGACAAGAACTTACTTCCGGATAAATAAATTTTTTCTTCTCCTAATCGACTAACATTTACATGGGTAGCAAAACTAGCCTGGGTGTCACAAGAACCTATTTACATAAATCGTCATATTTTATCTCTATGACTACACGGAGCTCTGGGAGACCGAGGTAAATTCCTCCAGCTGCTGCAGTCTGAGGGAAAAGTGTCCATGTTAGTTAGCTAATCTAGCATTGGTACGTAGCTCACACTAACAAACTTCAATACTCAGACGGAATTATAAAAGAGTAATTATTTGATTAATATGTTACATAAATTCTGAGATATATTAAATATATATATATATATGACGAGACGAAGTGAATCTTTGTGTTTACCTACAAAACTTATTATTGTCGCGTCCTCTCCTCACAACAGCTTCGGGCAGCTTCCTCTTCTTCGGCTCCTCCTCTCAGGGCGGCGCGTCACTCCCCCTGCAGGACAGAAACAACACAGCACCTCGGCACGGACGGTTTCTTATCAGGCAGCGAGACTCCCAGGCGTGCAGACGCGGCTTTCAGAGACGCTCCAAGAGTTGTGATGGGGTTAAAAAATGCCTAAAAATTAGGGATGCACCGAAATGATTTTTTTGGACCGAAACCGAAAACCGAAGAAATTAATATGATTAAATTATTAAAATAATAAATCTGTTACAAAACTATGAAAATATTTATTTAGCATTCAAACAATGCACAATATAAAATAAACTTTGAAATAAAATATTTTACTTGGCCCCACTCATGAACAGCCTAAAAGCAAGATGGCTGAAATATTATGCAATTAAATATCTTCTCTCATAAAACTAGTGAATTGCATTTTAATATTCTGAACGAAGTACATGAACAAAGTGCTTTGAAAACTGTTGAAAGATATAACAACATTCTCTGTAGGCCTATAACAAAATATTGTATTAAAACAAAGACTGACATAGCCCACATATTAACTGTAATCACTGGAAAACTTTCTTGCCTTTTCAAAAACACAGATGAAAAGTGACCATTCTGTCATATGTGAACACACCACAGCGCACACTGTGAACAGTACAAAATTTGACCTCTGCATTTAACCAGTCCACCAAGTGAAACACTGGGCAGACAGGAACACAGCACCTGGGGAGCAGTGTGTGGGGACGGTACCTTGCTCAGGGTAGCTCAGAGGTGCATAGCAGTCTTGGGAATCGAACGCATGACTTACTAATCACAGGGTGAACACCCTAATCATTAGGCTGCCAGCTGCCCATGCATGGGTGTGCTCAAAGGATCTTGCCTCTTCTGTGCTTCATACTCTGCATGGCGATCGGAATGTTTTGATTTTACATGATAAATTAATCCCGACATTGAGAAAGTCTTTGTGGATGCACCCCCTCTAGAAATTTCGGCATTGCGCGCTTTTCTAAATGGCTTTCCGTGTGTCCTTCTTAGATATTTCGAGATGCATCCACATGGCAGACATGCTGACTCTAATCCAATCTGGTGTGTGCAGGCTGCAGTTGCGTCATCATTGTGTCATCACTGTTTCGGCTGCGTTAAAAAACATTTTTCGGTGGCTTAATATTCGGTGCATCCCAACTAAAAATGCTTATTTTTATAGTGTAAACCCTAAAACCGTCACAGTCAGCTGTACTCAGAGGCAAGGTTCGAAAATCCACGATGGACTGAAATTCAAATACTGTAATTAAAAATCCAAGTCAGTCAGATATATCCCTCTGAGGAACTACGGTGCAGAACGGCGCCGCCTGCTGGACGAGTTTGGAACATTTTTGAACGGCCTTCTGCATCATTAGAGTAATGATCATAAATTCACTCTATTGATGGAGCATTACACCAACAGGGACTTAATGACGTTGCATTCAAATACATAGACTTTAATATGGAGTTGGTCCCCCTCTGCAGCTATAACAGTTTCCACTCTTTGTGGAAGACTTTCCACAAGACTTGGGAGTTTCTGTGGGAATTTGTGCCCATTCATTCTGTAGAGCATTTATGAGGTCAGACACTGATGTTGGACGAGAAGGTCTGGCTCCAGTCTACGTCCCAGTTCATCCCAAAGGTGTTGGATGGGGTTGAGGTCAGGGCTCTGTGCAACCAGTCAAGTTCTTCCACACTGAACTCCTCCAGCCATGTCTTTATGGAGCTCGCTTTGGGCACTGGGATACAGTCATGCTGGAATAGAAAAGGTTCTTCCCCAAACTGGGTCCACAAAGTGGGTCTGCTGAAGCATTAAGATTGCCCTCCACTGGAAGTAAGGGGCCTAGCCCAAATCTTGAAAAATAAGGCTGTCCCAATACTTTTGTCCATACACTGTAACTTTTATCAACAAGACTTGAAGGCATACATGCACGATACATGCTGTCCAAAATAACCTGTAGCATCACACACAAGTTCAGGCAGGCATTACACCTGGCGAGTGAGTGATAATAAGATAGAAGAGCGGTCTGTGAGGGTTTTGAAGTTAATCACTCCATCTACAGCTTTACATGAACTTCAGTACCATATCATTTTCAGTTATCTTTTGCCTATGGCGAAACAAATGGCAATTAACTTTGTTTCAAAACAAAAATTTACAAAAGAACCAGCAGGTTCTGTAGGATGTTTTAACAGCAGCCTGCCTTTGAAAAAACACACAGACTGTAGAGCAAAAGAAAAACATTCTGTTTTGGTTTCTTCTGTTTGCGAGGCAAACTCCAACTCCTCTTTTCTGAGTGTGGGCTGCTGTTTTTGCTCCTGCTCGCACTGTTTGCTGAGAATGGACAGAAAACCAGTCGAAAAACTGTGAGTCTAATAACGATACAAAAAGAAAAAAATGCGGCATTTGGCTGAAAAACAAACACAAAAAAATGCAGACATTGAAGAACAGTTTTTAAAGGTACATTTCTGAGTTGCTTAAACAAAAGTGAACCATTACACACGTCTCCCACAATTTGGGGAAAGCCAGTTGTCCAGGATGGAAAGGTTGTGAAAAACAAAAAGGTTCAAATAAAGTGATTAGACAGGAGTATCTATTCACATTATACAGCAATGATGCAAGTAAAACATTTAACCATCACTTTTTGCCCCACAAAAATATCGTACACCATCTGATAAGAAATGTGCTACCTGATATTATGAACCCTTTTTAAAATGGTCTCTTGCCGATGATGCGGTCCACTGCTTGTAAGATGACTTCACCAGTGAGTTTCACTTCCACAAATTTTCCAGTCTAAATCACTGCCCAGCGTTTTCCTTTCTGCACAAATGAAAGTTACAGTGTACGTGAAGAAAATCCATTTCAGTCGTCGTCTTTATAACAAGCACAAGAGAGGAACCCACACATGTTTGGAAGTTATGTTTAGTGAACTGCTTTGCTGTTAATTCTCCAAACAACTGTACCTTTTACTTCAAGGTGCTGGAACTAGTTTTATTGGTGGAAGAAATTGCCTGTTTTAAAAATTTGCAAATAGGTTTGGGCCTCATTTGCTTTACTTGTTTTTGAAAATTGTTATATAACACAGCATTGTCATAAACACTACAGCTATGAAGATGATGGTGATGTTATTTGCAAAACAACAGCAAACACATTCCCACTCAGATTCTACTAACACAAATGGACGATAAGATAAGATAAACCTTTATTAGTCTCACAAGTGGGAAATTTGCATTGTCACGACAGAAAGTGCACAGAAACAAAGAGCAGCAAAAATGAAAAGGAATAGAATAAAGTAGAATAAAAATACAAATGTGCACTATCCAATCTAGGAATATAAAAATAGGATAAAATAAAAATGTGCATGTGTATTGTAAAAAAATGTATGTGTGTGTGTATATATATATATATATATATATATATATATATATATATACCAAAAGCCCATTTGGTTTCACCAGCTTAAGTTCTGTGAGATTTCTAGGGAGTTACCTTTGAAAAAAAAAAAGAGAAAGCAGCCACACA
>JBBIGA010000001.1:20286543-20297790 GCA_037576975.1 Alestes dentex | reverse complement strand
ATGCTGGAATAGAAAAGGTTCTTCCCCAAACTGGGTCCACAAAGTTGGAAGCATGGTGTTGTCCAAAATATCTTGGTATGCTGAAGCATTAAGATTGCTTCACTGAAACTAAGGGACCACCTGAATTCACCTGTATTTGTCCCAATACTTTTGTCCATATAGCGTATGTCAGTCTGTAGTTTGTATGTATTGTATTGTTTACATTCTGTTCAGCCTGTTTTTGTTTGTAGTTCTTCCACAAAAACAAAGGTGAGGCCTGAGGCCTGTGAAGTGACTTCTGCTTCTGTTGCATTCTCTTTTTTCTTTTACTCTTTTATAAGCTAAGATAAGATAAACCTTTATTAGTCCCACAAGTGGGAAATTTGCTTTGTCACAGCAGAACGTAGACAGAACAAAGTTAGGAGCAGCAAAAATTAAGAAACAGAATAAAATAAAATAGAATAAAGTTAAATAACAGTACAGTAAAAAATGTACACTATACAATCGAGAAATGTGAAATGTGGACATCTGTATTGTAAAATATATACATATATGTATAAAAGTGGATATACAAGTAAATATAAGAGCACTGTAGATACACACACACACACACACACACACACACGTACACAATGGAGGGAAAGGCATTGACAACAGTAGGAAATGCACCTGAAAAATTGCACGTTTTAAATTGCACATTTTGCCCAGCAGTGATAGTTCCACCCAAAAAAATGACTTTGTAGATCTGTTTTTTTGGCTGCACATTCATTGTTTTGTTGTATGACAGTGGTGGTCAGGATATGGTTTATAACTGTCCTTTTTTTTCTGCCCTTTTTCACAGCTCTATTATTCCGCAACGCATGTCTTGTCAGGCCTTTGGCCGCACATAAAAAGGACCAGGAGCTCCCCTACCTGCTCACAGCTAAGATACATGCCACACCGTCTTACTATGGTAAGTGGTGTGCAAGAAGTGCTCATGAAAATAATTTAAATATTTTAATGAAGATTTTTTATTTGCTTTTCATACTGGAAAGCAGAGTAGATACTTTGCCAGGTTTTTATTTAGCAAGAAGTGCCCTATTATAGAGCAGGGGAAAGGTCTGTGCATTCAGAGACACATTTCACTAGTGCAGCGTACATTGTGATGTATTAAAAGGAATTATAGGATTTTATGCCAAAACATCTTGATGGTATGAAGATTGAATTTGGCCATGTTTGTGTCATCAGTGAGACAAAAATCTGTTTAAAGGGGACATATAATGCAAAACTCAATTTCTGCATCCTTTTGTGTTTCCATTTGTGTCTCTGCTGCCCCTATAAACACTCCAAGCGCGAAAAAAAAAACCATCCATCCGTTTTCCGTGAGTCAAGATTTTGGTGTCAGGAATCATGTGCTTCTATGAGCCGTTTGGACGCTCCCCTATTGTGATGTCAGGATGAGGAAATTTGCATAGAACCGCCCCTCACCTGTCGAGCCCCACCCACTAGATTAGTTGAAGATCCTCCATTTTTGTCTGCTGGTTTTACGAGCTTGCATAAGACGCCGAGCGCTACGGCTACAGGCGAAGGCGAGTCACTCATGAAGTGTTGTGTTCATCTCGCTCTGGGTCCGACTCGGGGTACAACATATAGGGCCTCTGTTTTCTGCCATTTTCACGTGTGGTAAGCATGGGATGGGGCGTGGCCAGCAAAAGCTTATTTGCATAAAAGTGACCGAGCCCTTAAACGGCTCATTTTGAAAGAGACTGAAACTGTCAAGAATAGAGAATCTCTTTATGTGAGAGAGATTTTGTGCGAAGAACTTCATGAACATGTTTTGTAGTCCATAGACCTGTTATAACTTGTTTAAAAAGAGGTAGAATATGTCCCCTTTAACTGCAGAGTAACTGTAGTCTAGCTCAGCTGTGAAATGATGATTTTTTGTTGCATTGTGTATTGCCTTAGGTGTAGATCTTTGTAGTTACCCTAGTAGGTTAGTCATAAATACTTATTAAAATTATTATAACTTAAGTGCCTTGAAGTCCACCAGGGACAGAAAGGCATTCTCCAGCTCTTCCTACAAAGATGTACTGCCATATTGTCAAGCCAAGTAAGGTCAAGTAGAAACGTCATTCCTTCTCATTACAGCCATGTGTTGAGTGAGAAATGAAATGTAGCTCCTTCACAGCACAGAACTACAGTCTTCATGATGTAAGAGAGAAACAGATGGAGAAAATAGTACAAGACAGTACAACAGTTTTGTATTTACATGAAACTTTTGTACATGACACTTTTGTGCCAAAATTATGTAATGCCAAAATATTTATTAAAAGGTAAATAATCCTTTATTATAAATAGCAGAGGACAATGAAACAGTTGATTTGTAAACTCACACAGGACTGCTTGTCACTAAACTGTCATTTGTTGTTTTACAGCAGGTGCTGGATCCAAAGCTGCCTCCCTGCACTGGACAGGAGAGAGAGTTCTGAGTGTTATTCTCCTAGGCATGGGCCCTTTGGCTTATCTCTATCCAGGCCCTGTCATGGACTACTCCTTGGCTGCAGCACTCACTTTGCATGGACACTGGTGAGTGTATTACAGCGCAGTCTTCTTTTACCTCTCAGGAATAGTGTTGGGTTGAAGAGATTTTGTCACCTGTTTGTCATTGCTTTGTCTGCATTTGTTCAATACGATTGCGATTATAACACAACACTGAATTAGCTTGGCATATTTTACTAGTTTTAACTATTAAAGAAACACAAAGAAAGTAATTTTCCCTTTACTTTAGTAGATAAAAAGATAAAAAGTAAAATAAGAATTGTTGTTACTGTATGATGACTTTTCCAATGGGCTGAGATTGCATACATTCAAAACAACAAGAGTGTTCATGTCCTCTGTACTAACTGAGGTCTTTATCTTTCAGGGGGTTGGGCCAGGTTTTGACAGACTACGTTCATGGCGACGCTAAAATCAAGCTGGCCAATGCGAGCCTCTTCTTTTTGTCAACTGTCACCTTTGCAGGTCTTTGCTACTTCAACTACCATGATGTAGGGATTTGTAAAGCCGTGGCTCTCCTATGGAGTAAATAGAAGGACTGAGATAAATAGTGATTCGGGTCCTGAAGTTTTTGTCGTCATGTCCCAGTTGATTGTGTACATTTGTGGGATTATATGTAAATTCTATAAATATATAATTTTGACAAGATATCACACTGATTGACAACTGTGTATACTTGATCTGTTTTTGGCACGTGTGGGCTGACTCCATGGCAACGTGGTGTATTGCATCTATTCAGGTGAAATAACTAATGTTTTTTTTTTATTATTATTATTTAAAACTATTGCCATATTTCACATGGTTAACTTTCAAGAAGGGACAAAAATATCAGTGTCTGGTCATGTTTGTTAGGCATGTCAGTAACGTCATAATATTTGTTCTTGATTTACTGGCTCATTTTAATAAGTTGAAATGACTTGTTAACCACAGTTCTGGACCGGCCTGTTCTTCTCAGCTGTCAGTTACATTTTTTTGATTATTTCTATAATGTAAAGTATTCTGAAGCTGACAACTGTTCACGAAAAAAAAAAGAAAACACTTATCTAAGACCCACAAGCGCTCACACTTCACTGCCTCGAGAGACCTTTCTGATATGTCTTCCTTCATTAATAATTACAGTTGGGAGAAAGACTGGCGTCACTCTTCAGCCTGATAGCGGTAATGTTGCATGGCCTTATTACTGCTTAAAGTGGGTATGTCTGGGTAGTTTGTGATTTAGCTGTAGTCTGTGGCCAGCACAGTGTGATTTGAAAGGCTGTGCTTACATTCATTGTGTTTGCCTGCAGTACACTTTCCTTAATAAGACCAACAGTTTGTTGTGGTGATAAGCAACGAACTTGGTCTGCACTAAATCTTTGAATAAGGTGATGTATGAAAGATTAGGACATTTTTCTGTCAGGAAATAATGCAGGTATAATGCAGATACGGTGATTTTAGACTACAGATGAGGTGGTCAGAATGCTCTTTAATGTAATGTCCATGATTCAAGTGTATTTGTTAAAGCTCAGATTTGACTGAGTGAGATGTCACATCTAAAGATTTAATGAATCTGCTCTGTCAGATTTTACTGCACAAATTAGCTTTGGAAGTTGTCTTAAGCCTCGCCAAATTAAAGCCAGCTTTATGGATTGTGTGGTTTATTTTTTAACTACAAAAGGCTTTTGACCAGTCACAACAGATACTTTGTTCATAGACCCTTAAAAAAAACAACTTATCAGTCACACAGCAATGCAGTATCTAACGACCAATGTACCCGTATTTTTCACAGTGAGAAACAGGCTGGATATTGTCCCAGTCCAGGAAATAAAGGGTAGGAAATTAATTTAATGAAAAAGTATCACAGAGAGAGCTCGCCAAGTCTCTGAATCAACCAGCTGAACTGACGGACTGAAATAATTGTTGGTAGCCATAGGTTTGAACTCTTTGGCACACAAAGTTAAATACAACCCAGTCATCGACTGTTCCCTGTGGGACAAAGTATCAAGACGTTCTGGGGTGGGTGTGGTCTAGTGGGTAGGATACATGGCTCTGGACCAAGAGGTCATGGATTTGAATCCTACCTTCAGTACACCACCACCGGGTTCCTGAGCAAGACCCTTAACCCCAAGCTGCTCCAGGGAGACTGCCCCCTGTAGTTAGGGTGTGGAAGTCGCTTTGCATAAAAGCGTCTGATAAATGCCGTAAATGTAAATACAATGACTGAGATTAGCAGCCTCTCCCCCAAAGCAGGATCGCTTTCCTAGCCTTTTTTAATTTAGCCAGGTAATTTAATCTGAACTAACCCTGTCTTATGATGGATCACTCTTTACCAGGCTGCATCATTGTGACAGCTGCACTCCAGCCTGCTCAAGCACAGGTTAGGTTTGACATTCTGTATCGTGAATAGCCCTGAGACCCATCAAAGCAAGCTTCTGACCATTTAGGAACAGTCTCCTGATGTGTTGGACCTCTTTCTTTAAATGTTCAAAGACATTATTTCACACTATTTCACTCCACTGCTGCCACAGGACATACACACACACACGCACACAGATATATACACACACTCATGTATGTGTGTGTTACATGGGGACCATGGTCATTCACTGCTCTCTAGACAGATTGTTTCCCAGCACCTTCCTATCCACCAGAATACCTTGCCAGATAGAATTAAATTGTTTTCTTTACACATTGTTTCTGACCTTTGAGACTACACTAATGGCTTGAACCATTAGTGGGTGATGTGAATGAAGATTATCTTTTTTACAATAATGTTGAAAAGGATATAGATTCTTTGGGGTTGAGCTGAGGCCAAAGCCACACTTCTATATTTGGCCATCACTGAAAAAAACAAAACAACCAGTGTGTTCTTGGCTTGGAGAAGATTTAACAACATTTATCACTGTTGAACATTTGGAACAAATCATGCCCTTTACACCATGGTCTCTGTGCTGAATGATACACCCTGTAATTTGTATAATACTTGTGACTATGGGGAATGCCCAGGCAATAAATCAATGACATGACACTTCTGTGAAGCTAATCGTTTTCACACTATGAACAGAGGCCGGGTTATGGACACAGAACTGCAGTGATTTAGCATGACTACTAATAAACCTTGAATGAACCAACTGACTTTATATAATGACACGAAACCCCCTTTTATATTACACATGAACTTCATTTAGGGGCTTTTTAATCAGCTTGTGAAATGGATTAGGTGTGTTGAATGGAAGAATTTTTTCAAACACGTGCGATGCTTTGGGTCACCAGGCGCAGGATTATGAATTCTGGACTTTCAGAATTAGAATAGTACTGATCTTGGAGGAAACTGCTTATGTTATGGCTGCAAGACATACAGAGACACAGAGACAAGAACCATATAAAATAAAGTCTACATAAATAAAAACCTGTAGAAAAAACCTATGAAAATACACTATGCTATATACACATATGCTGGGTATAAATACCATAGATGACTTACTGTGAATTCTACCAAAACAGATGGTGGTTAGTAGTGCATCACTGCACTTAGTAGAGATCAGTAGTATGTAAGTTACACAAAGAAGCAACAGGCTATTGCACAGATTATTGTGTGGATGTGTGACAGAGAGGAGTTGTAGAGTCAGATGGTGGGAAGGAAGGAGCCATCAGTGAAGCTGGTGAGTCTGTGGCTAAAGGTACTTCTCAGTTCAGGATTAGTCCTGAACAACCTCCACATCCACCCTCCTAATGGACAGGAGTGACAGGAGAGCGTGATCTTTGCAAGTCCACCACCAGATCTTTGGTCTTGTTGATGTTGAGCTGCAGCTGATTCAGCCCATACCAGTCCACAAAACTGTCCACAGCCGTCCTGTATTCCAAATCTTCAGAACTCCTGATACATCCGACTATTGCTGAGTCATCTGAGAATTTCTGCAGACGGCAGCCCTCTGTGTTGTACTGGAAGTCAGATGTGTACAGGGTGAAGAGGAACGGTGACAGAACAGTTTCCTGAGGTGCTCCTTTACTACACAGCACTGTGTCAGACTTACATCCCTGTAACCGCTCGTACTGTGGACTTTCAATCAGATCCACGAGAATAAGGCATGAACCTGCATCGCAGACAGCTTACTCCCAGCCAGGCTGGCTGAACGGTGTTGAAGGCACTAGGAGCAGGTAAGTTGGACGTAACCCTCAGGAAAACAAGAAAGTTAAGTACCTGCTCTCAAACATGTTTCCACCCTAAAACAGTAATGGAAAGTCAGAAGCTCCCACAACTTAGCAGTGGATGACTGAATATAGGACTATTTAGCAGCCAATCTGCACTTTAAACTCTGCAGTCCTTGCGCCAATTTATATCCACAGAGTGAAGAAGCACAATAAAGCATCATTTTCCAAATACTTTTAATAGTGTATGTAACAAAGATTTCAATATAACACCTTTGCACAGATTGGGCTCAATCAATTAAAGCAATTAAAGGTAAGATAATTGCATAATTGTTTTACTTGATGACGGGAGTTGCCCCTGTGATCAGAAGGTTGTGTGTTTGAATCCCAGGACTGCCAGTGGCACCACTGAGGTACCCTTGAGAGAGGTACCATCCCCACACGCTGCTCTCCACACACTTTTCCCGGGCACTGTGTTCCTGGCTGCCCACTGTTTCACTTGGTGAATGGGTTAAATGCAGAGAAAGAATTTCACATTGTACACACTGTGTGCTGTGGTGTTTACGTATGACAAATGGACACTTTTTAATCAGTATTTGACGTGAACATTTTGCACATGTCTACTAATAAAGGCTTGGACATGCAAAGCCTGTCTGTTTAAAGTGGGACATTGGAGTAACTGTGAAATCCATGATGGTGAAACATGAGGGCAGGTGCTCTTTGAAGAGAAAAAAATTATTCTTCCATTGATGTACTGTATATCACACAATATCAGAGGAAGGATATATAAGCACACTGATGCTGATCTTCACAAACTGGAACAAAACATGGCCCGTATATATTCAACCCTCTAGATTTGTTTGGACTACTTCACTTTTGGAGACGGACCCACAGAAGAAATTAATTTAAAGTGATAATGCAGCACAACTGTGCACTGGAGGCTTCAAGCATCATTCCACTGCAGTGAAGTATAGGGGGCCCGGGTCATGTGGGGATGTTTTTCCTCAGCGGAGGCTTATCGTGTTGTTAAAATTGAAGCACAAAAAGATGGAGATTCTACAGGACAGCTATAAACTAGAGCAGGGGTGTCAGGCTCTGGTCCTGGAGGGCTGGTGTCAAGCACAGTTTGATGGTTCTCCTCCTCAAAGACATTCACTAAACTTGACAATTAACTGGTGAGGTGAAGCCGGTGATTCTGAGCAGAGAAATCACCAGAACGTGCTGGACCACGGCCCTCCAGGACTGGAGCTCCACACCCCTGATCTAGAGCTTGAGAGAAACTTCACCTTTCAGCAAGACGATGCCAAGCACAGCCAGAGCATCAGGAGTGGCTGAAAAGCCAATAGGTGAATTTTCTATACCGATCAAATAAAAGTTTTGATCTCAGTCTGAAAGAGAATCTGTGACACTGTGACAAGAGAATCTGAAAATTTTAAAGTATGAGTGCTAATCTCTCGTTTACTGTAACTTTACTGACTTTTTAGATTACCATGCCTGCTTTGAGAAGATTCATGAATATGGGCCCCACTCGCTAGTTTGAAAACTGAATATACCTAGAAGTAAACACTGCAAATGAAAAAAAAAATTAAAATGGAATCAAATTAAAAGAAAAGAAAAGGAGAGGAAAGGACAGAACAAATAAAGCAATAGAAGCTTTGTATTTGCATAATGCTCTTATATACAGTATTTATTGTACAGTTAGTCTGTACTGTTCACTCTTTCTTATGCATGACTAATCTGGAAGTGTGACATGTCTATTTTAAAACACTTCTTCTATTCATTCTCAACATAGGCTTTATGCAACACCGCTTAACTAGTATGTCTCGTTTGCTTGCTCATTATTTTGGATTTTATCTTGGTTTTTATTTTTATCATTATTACTTTAATCTTAATGTCATGGATTCAGGTAAGAATTACTTGTGAGTTTACTTTATTAAAGGAAACACAATCAAAAGTACAAGAAGACCACCAACAGAGTTCTAGAAACTATTCACTGGCTTGAAACACATAATAAATTACTTTCTTTCTTACAAACGACCTCAGAACAGTAAAAAGTATCTTAAAATCATATGCATTGATTTATTGTCCATGTTTCTTGTAGTCCACTCACAGCAACAGCAAAGCTGATTAGTTGAACTGCCCCGCAAGTTATGTTCTTTTTTTAAAGTAAAGTCTTTGACTTCCTCTGTTGCTGGGATTTTCCTAACCTGATTTCTTCATTTTCACGCCATGAAATTAGTTCTGCTAGTCAAATAAACATCAGCAAAACATTTCCAAAATAGCAAAATGTACATGTTCTTGTTACTTACATGTGACAACATATAATCAATATTTTATGGGAAGTGTAAAGGCAATGATTTTATTGCGGTTAGTTTTAATTTAGATTTACTGAATGACTGTAATGACACAAGGACAAACTGAGGTCTACTGGAGATCCTGAGTTATTTATAAAATATTAGGAGCTATAGCCTTGTACTTGAAAACCTCCAATCAGTGTTACATAAGTGTCACAGGGTTGGACATTTCTTGGACTCTATATAACACAACCTTAGTGACACAGGGAGTTAGAATATCTCGAGCATAGCTCTTGAAGTCTCTAGTGTTCAGCAGGCATCAAGATGAAGACCAGCAAACAAACCAGAGGCACTATGAACTGTAACGATGCAGGTAAGTTACATTTTTTCTTGATGCAGCTCAGATATGCATACAAGTGGTCTGCACTGGCCAGGTTTGAGGTTTTAAGTCTTTTTTCCGTCACAGACCGGAAGAACACCAGCTCAAAGAATAAGAAACAGTTTTTCACAGATGTGCATGGTTTACCATGCATTGAAAAGCTGGTGTGCTCTGTTGAAGAAACACCACAGCACATTGTCACTAAAATCAGGGGGACGATTCCTCCATGGATCCATGGAAACCTTCTCAGGAACGGACCTGGGAAATTTGAGTTTGGCAACACTCAGTAAGTTCTGATGATACCCTCCAGCAATACCATGACTACACTCTCATCATCACAGTAATGCAAATGAAACATTATCTCTCCCCCTCAGATTCAACCACTGGTTTGATGGAATGGCTCTTATCCACCAGTTCAGAATTGAAAGTGGAACAGTGACCTACATGAGTCGCTTCTTGAATAGTGACTCCTACAAGGCGAATGCTGAGCACAACCGCATTGTGGTGTCTGAATTTGGCACACTTGCCATGCCTGACCCATGCAAGAACTTCTTCCAGCGATTCCTCTCACGCTTTGAGATGCAAAGTAAGAACATCAGAATTAAAATCGCTGTTGCTCACCAATACGTACCATGAATATCTGGTGTGGTCAAAACAACAGCACAGAATACTGAGACAATTTCCTTGTTGTTACAAATGTGGCTCATTCTTGATGGAAAATGTCTCATTTCATATGGGTTTTTGCAAACAAACATGTTATGAATGCATTACAGAACCAACAGACAATGCAAGCGTGAGCTTTGTGCAGTATAAAGGAGACTACTACGTCAGCACAGAGACAAACTTCATGTACAAAATTGATCCAGAGACCCTAGAGACAAAGGAGAAGGTAAGGACGGATTCTCCTTTGGTTCAAATGTGTCCAAATGTTAAGTTTCTGTTTTTATATTGCTACTCAGCTTACGCAAACAAATAAGGGGCTTTTACTAACAGGTGGACTGGAGCAAGTTCATTGCTGTCAATGGAGCGACAGCTCATCCTCACACAGATCCTGATGGAACTACTTACAATATGGGCAACTCTTATAACTCTAAAGGTCAGATTACACACTTGCGAATTAATAAATGTATTTAGTTCAGATTTCTCAAGAAGAAGATCTGATTCAGAATATCATTTCAACAGAAAGAAAATATGTGACCCTTTTCATTTCAGGTGCATCTTACCACATCATCAAAGTGCCTCCAGAGAAGAAAAATCCAGATGACACCTTGGAGGGAGCGACTGTTATATGCACCATCTCATGTGAGGATAAAACCAAACCCTCGTATTACCACAGTTTTGGTGAGTCTTTCCACTTTTAAGTGGATTTTTAAAATTTATTTTGGAAAATAGACTTTTTTTGTAATTTGCACACAGGTGTCAATATGAAGTGTTTAATTTTAGTAACGTTTCTACATATTTCATTTTCAGCCATGTCAGAGAACTACGTGGTATTCATTGAGCAGCCCATCAAAATCGACCTGCTAAAGGTTGTGACCGGAAAACTGCGTGGGAAAGGTATCAGTGATGGGGTTTACTGGGACCCCAAACGACAGACAATTTTCCATGTGATCAACAAGCACACAGGAAAGGTGCTGACTGGAATAAACAGAAGTTAAAGATTTACATATGAAAGCTGTCTTTTTAAAAGCAATTCAATTTTCACAATAATGTTGTTTAAAATGCAAATAACTTAATTTCCCTACTCTCTTCCAGCTGATTCCCATCAAGTACTATGCCAATCCACTGTCCACCTTTCATCAGATCAACTGTTATGAGGAAAATGGCTTCATTATTATGGACATGTGTTGTTCTGACGATGGCAAAGCTATCAACAATTTCTTAATTCAAAATCTGAGGAAATCTGGGGATGCTCTGGATGAGGTAAAAAAA
>JBBIGA010000001.1:20258776-20270142 GCA_037576975.1 Alestes dentex | reverse complement strand
TAAACGCGCAGCGTAAGCATGGGATGGGTGGGGCGTGGCCAGCAACAGCTTATTTGCATAAAAGTGACAGAGCCCTTTAACAGCTCATTTTGAAAGATTTTGTGCAACTGTCGAGAATAGAGCTGGTGAGATCTCTTTATGTGAGAGAGATTTTTTGCAAAGAACTTCATGAACATATTTTGTAGCCCATAGACCGATAATAACTTGTTTAAAAAGAGGTAGAATATGACCCCTTTAATTGCAACACAGAGAGAAGTGAGTTCTTAATTGCGTGTGCATGTCTTCCAGTGCCAGATCCTCCTCAGGCGCTGCAGCTTAGCTGTGATAAAGCAGAGGACTGGACAGTGCTGTGCTCCTGGAACCCCCCGGATAATTCCCACGGCCTCGTCAGGGAGTACATTGTGAGTTTATAGTGCTCTGCTTCTTCTGTCATTTTTGTCAATCCTCATTTCTGACTGAAATAATACTGGCCCTAGATTTGTAAACCTCCATCTAAAGGTGACTGCATCATTTTGGATATCAGTTAGAACTGATTGTGATTGATTACGACATTTAGAAAGTCAAAAGAATTTGAAATTTTAGATCTAGTAAACATAAAAATAAGGATGTTATTTCTTATATTTTGTGTAGTTTGTCATGACTCTGTCAGCAATTACACTCTTAAGTTTTATTTTATAGCTAAATTTGGCACCTCTTCTCTTACAGTTTTTTTAAATATTGGCATGGTTCAAAATTAATATAGTTTTATTGGTAAGGGGTCAGTTATTGGTCATTTAAAAAATATATTTTTGTGGCCAAATCGGCTCTGTAATATTTGGGGAGAGAGAACGGTCGAGTCGCCTTCAAAATGTGTGTTGGAAAGAGAGTGTGATGTCACAGATATGGCGACAAAAAGTGAAGAAACACACAACAGACTTACAAACTGACTTCAGGACGTTAAAGACGAGTGCCGCTACTGGTGGTACAGCAGTATGGCGCTGGCCTTTGAATCAGAAGACTGAAGTTTGAATCCACGGTGCGAGCAATTTTTTTTTAACAAACTTTTTTTTTAACCATAAAACCGATGTTTGGGTTTCTGATTATAAAGCAACCATGCAGTTTCACTTTGCAATTTCATGTGAAAATGCATGTAGTTGCTTTTTAGTCGTCTTTGTAGTCCTTTTTTTGTAACCCAGCTCACTGTCCTTTAGCCTTTTCCCTTTCCTCCATAATTTGCTGATCATTCATAACGTCACGACAAAACGTGCAGATATGCAAGACAGGAGGTTACAAACATGGGACATAGCTACAGATGATCTACAAACAAAAGATAATTTGGAAAATATTAACAACAATCTAATTTTCCTTGACAGATTTGACCCAAAACATGTTCCTTTCCCTTAAAAGCAGTACATTGGTAGAGCTGTGTGAATGGACTAAATAAGCTTCTTCAGAGTATATTTATTTCTTTGTAAAAATTCTGAACTCATGTGAACCTGAACATAAAAAAAATGTGATTTCATTAGGTGACTACAGTTTGTGTATATAATCACTCAGACAGTGGTTCATACAACTATTGGAGGCTCTTGATTGTAACTTTATAGTTTTCCTTTGCAGATGTTAATTTGATGCTCATTGATTTATCTATAGCAAGGGAGTCAGGCTCTGGTCCTGGAGGGCCGGTGTCCTGCACAGTTTGATGGTTCTCCTCCTCAAACACATTCACTAAACCAGACAATTAACTGGTGAGGCGAACCAGGTGTTTCTGAGCAGGTAAATCACCAGAACGTGCTGGACCACGGCCCTCCAGGACTGGAGCTCCACACCCCTGATCTAGAGCATCATCCAGTGTAGTATGCCAAAGGTGCTGAAGGTTTTGTTTTAAAAGCTGAATGCTACAGATGTGAATTCTGTCTTGCCCAACATACTGGTTGGGCTTCACCTGACACTGTTATGGATAGTTCAAATGGGTCAAAAGTGTCAAACTATGCGTTATAAATCTTTTCATATTTGAATAGTTGTGGAGTCAGATATTTACGCCCATTGTAGTTGTAACTTACCGTGTTTGTGTTGTTACCAGGTGGAGTACAGTGAAAAAGGCAGTTCTGAGTGGTTTTCCCAGCGAAGCACTAGCACCAATACAGAAGTTAGGGACCTTCAACCCAGCTCCTTCTACAGGTTCAGGGTGAGTGTTTTTCCGCTTCAGTCTCAGGCTTCTACAGCGCCCTCGAGAGACTTACCTGTGACTCCCTGCTGTTTCTCTCAGGTGGCTGCAGTGACCAGTAGAGGGGTCGGGAACTGGACTGAGATCAAATCAATTGTTCCTCAGAGAGGTAAACTGGTTAACTGTGGGAAGAACCCCTGTAGCTCCCTCTGGTGGCTGCTTCTTGGTACCTCATTGAATGATGCGCAGGTACTAACTTCCCGCCTTGTTTTTTTTTCAAGCTCTGGCGCCTCCTGTGACAAAGATCCTCAACATCATGGAAGATTCAGTGACTCTGTCCATCAGCTCTGATTACAAAGTAAGTAAATACATTAAACTACATTCATTTGTCTGCTGTAACGATTATAACGCTGTTCCGTTGTTTACCAGGTCAAGCACTTTGTGGTGGTGCTGTCATGGGTTTTTGACAAGCATGTGAAAGAAAGCAGGAACTACACAGTCTCAGATACTTTAAAGGGTATGTTCCACATTCTGTGATGCTCAGTCATTTTATCTTGTTCACATTGTATTATAAAGGCCAAAAGTATGGAAACAAAGCAGAGTCAGACACTTTAAACAAGATTTCAACTAGAAAATGACTTCACACTAGATCCCAAAATGACTTATTTTTAAAATCATGTACTCATACTAGAGATGTGTTATTTTCACATATTTAACCATGAGATTGTCCAGTTTAAGAGTAAAATCAAATAGACTCTGCTTCATGTAGGTCATTTATGTGCATGTTCTTGCATTCTTCTTCTCTCGGGCAGCCACCAATCTGACAGCAGGGACTCTGTATGAGGTGGCCGTGTGGGCCCAGACTGCGGATGGAGACAGCCCTACCGCCCTGTCTCGTCTGCAGACTGGAGGCAGTCAGCCAGCTCAGCCCCTGCTGAAGGCCCGTGCTCTCAACCAGACGGCTGTGGACTGCAGCTGGACCGGGCCTCATGCGCAGGTACACCCCAACACACACAAACTTACATTCTCAGTATCCCAGGGCATAACTAAGGTTGTGTGTCATAAACAGTTATATCAAAACGCTCACACTTTGGACTTTCTGGGTCTTGCTTGCTCGAGCACTTTTCTCTTTGCCACCATCATCAGTCAAACGCCACCAAGTTTTGCTTGGGTGACGAGTGATTTTCTTTCATAGTGCAGAGAAATATTTTAACCTATACGTGGGGTTCTGTGAGGTGGAGTGACCAAAAAAACACTGTTTATTTCATACGCATGGTTGTCAACTTTATCAAATTTGCTTCCATCGAACTGGTGTCTTTGTTGCAGATGTATGCTGTGTTCTATGCCACCTCCTTCCTGGACCTTTACCGCCGACCGAACAGTGTGAACAGCAGCAGCAGCAGCCTGACTGTCACTGTGGAGAGTGATGAGCAGTACCTCTTCCTAGTAAGAAACCACCCTTGTGTTCTTCACTCTGTCTAGACATGATTATACTGGTGGCCTAGTGGTTAGGGCGTTGCCCCTGCAGTCAGAAGGTTGTGGGTTAGAATCCCAACTGCTGGTGTCATCACTGAGGTATCCTTGAGCAAGGTACCGTCCCCACACGGTGCTCCCCGGCGCCCCTCGTTGGTAGCAGCCCCCTGCTTCACTTGGTTACGGGGTTAAATGCAGAGAAAGAATTTCACATTCTTTACACTGTGTGCTGTGCTGTGTTCACACGTGGCTATAATATTTAGTTGTTGTTGTTTTTTTTTTTGAAGTTAAAACAGTGTCTGTATGTTGACAATTGTTTGTTTTGCAGGTGCGGGTAATCACGCCATATCTGGGCCCGCCTTCTGAGTCAGTGGTGCTGAAGATGATTCCTAATGAGAGACTGCCTCCACGGAACCTGCATAAAGTTCAAGTAGATAAGACACAGGCCACACTGAAGTGGCAGCCTCCATACGACAGCCCGAGCACTCCTCTGGTTAGACACAGCCCTGAATGCATTAACACTTGTACTCACACATCCACACAAATGTGGTCGGTCTGTCTTTTATTTTGCCCAACTGATGTGTTTGTGTGTGTGTAGACATATGTGGTGCATGTGAGGGACACCGTGCGGAAGACTGAACGGGATTATAAAGTAACCACTCAGAACAACACAGTGGAGTACAGCCTGAAGGGCCTGGAGGCCGCTGGACGCTACAGCATCACTGTCCGACTGCGCAATATGAGCAAGGAGGCCAGCTACACACTTAACACAGGTACACAGGGGGCCTTAGATCCCAACACAGCCCTATGTGTCTTTTAGAGCCCAAAAGTTCCAAGCATAGTCCTCAACATTATGTCATCCACAGCCCTGGTCATCTGTTAAAACCAAGCACCATCCTCAAAATGGCCCTCAACATCTATTAGAACTCAACTTAATCTTCAGCATCTGTCCAAGCTAAACACAGCTCTCAACATCTGTTATGGCCAGTGTAGTCCTTAACACAGTCCTCAGTGTTTATTAGCACAACACAGTCCTCAAAACAGCCCTAAACGATATACTCAATCCTCAACAAAGACCTTAGTGTGTTATAGCACAACAGGGTCTACAACACAGCCTTCAACATCTGTTAGAACTCAACAAAATCTTCAACATATCCCTCAATATCTGTTATAACCCAGCACAGCTGTCAATGTGTATTAGCACAATATATTAGGTCTCAAAATCTGTTGACCTAACATAGACCTCAGAATAGTGTGCAGCATGTTATAGCACACCACAGCCCTTACCACAGCGTAGCATAGTCTTCAGCATCTCTTAAACACAGCATTCAGCATCACTCAACAGACTTCAATATTCAACAGAGACCAGCGTAACCCTAAATACCTCTTAGAACCCAGTACAGCCCTGTAAACCCTTAGTCACTCATAGCTCTCAGCACAGCACGCAAAGCTTGTTTGAGTAACATAAGTGCTTTCAGTGCCTATTAGATATTAAGTCTGCCCTCAGCATCAATAAGAACCCAACATAGTTCTTTAACATCCAGTAGAAATCAATATGGATGCTCAGCCTAGTCTTTTAGATCTACTACACTGTTGCATAAGCTATCAGTGGCTGTATGGACCAGCTGCAACATTACATTTGGAAGTAACATACTTGGGCAATTGAATGGTAGTGGTGGATCCAAAGATATGTTAATTCAGGACCAGCAATTTTTTGTCCAGTCTTAATGTAAAGCTACTACTTAGAAAATAAAATTGAAGCAATAAAATGTTAGATTTACATTATAACTGAAATATATCTGCTGACTCTGTCTCTCAGTTCCTCTACCAGCACCTGAAGCCATTAAGATCCTTGCAGAGAATAACCGTGTTTTCCTGTTCTGGAAGAGCCTGGCTGTGAAGGAGAAAAGCTTCAATGAAAGTCGGGTAAGGACCCCCATCCATCCACCCTTTTTCCTTCCTTCCCTCCCTCCTGTCGGCTCCACACACATTCCTACTCCTTCCTGGGATACTGATAGTCTTTATCTGGTCTTGGCAGGGCTATGAGGTCTATGTGCATGATAGTGTGAGCAACTCCACGACATGGCTTGGAAACACCACTGAGACATTTTTCCGGACTGGTAATCTACAGTTGGGCCACAATTACACGTTCTCAGTGCGTGCCCGCTGCCTGGTCAACAACCAGCTGTGTGGAGAGGCGGCAACAGTGCTGTATGATGAGCTGGGCACTGGAGCAGCCGGTAAACACGCATGTTCACTTCTAATCCCTCATAATGTCCTGGCTGATAAACGTTTGGCACAAGGGGAAGATTCAGTAACTTAATCCATTAACAATTGTTAATTTTAGTATTTGTAGCATTTTACAAACATTGGTGCTGACTCATCTCTCTGTCTGTAGGTCCCAACAACCCGGCGGCTCATTCAGCCCGTTCAGGTGACATGGCAGCAGTGGTGGTCCCAGTCTTATTCATCCTGCTGCTGGGTGTGTGTGGTGGTCTGGTGGCCCTGTATGTCAGGCATCGGCGTCTGCAGCACAGCTTCACTGCCTTCGCCAACAGCCACTACAACTCGCGCCTCGGCTCCGCCATCTTCTCCTCAGGAGACGAGCTGGGTAAGAGTAGAGCTCCCGTTAATACTCTTTCAGCACGTGCAGTGTTCCTGCTTTAAAGGAAATGGGGAGAGGGATGCAGCTACCAATTATTAATCATTAACCTACCGATGTTTGATGGAACCATTAATGTACTATTATTCCTCTTTTGGGTCCTCTCTCTCCTCTCCTCTCCTCTTTGCCATCATTTAAATGTTCGTTTGTTAGGCAGGCACAACGAACAAAACAGTAGAAGCCTCCAGTGCTTCCTTAAGTGCAGTGGCACATTGTTCCCATCAGAACTAGGCCTTCTGTACCGAGCAAAAGAAGATCCAGGGCGTGGTATTGTCGTATTTCCAACCACTAGTTGCAAAGTGCGCTGTCTGAAACAGCGCAACACACTAGACACAGGCTAGTAGCTACAAGGCTAGTAGCTCGCACAAGTAGCTACCTCGTTACACACAAGAGTGTGGGAGAGTTTGTCAACGAGAAGTATTGATTTGGCAAAGGATGAAACTAAACAAATTATTTGTAGGGCTGATTTCAACCATTTCACATCTCTTGCAGTGTGAAAGGTTTTTCTAGACTCCGACCCCAGAGACCCCGCAGTGTTTTGCATCCTAGCTATTCCACTCAGCTCTGAAAACGATGTTACATAGACAGATGACTGTCATGCAACCGTGCCTTTGTAATCATAACTCATCCATAGAAAGACTTACAAATTAAATGCACAACAGCTATTATTTAACACATTTAAGACATTTAACAGTTATCCAAATATTCTGTGAATACAAAGAGCAGCCAGTTTAACAAAATGCAGCACAAAACCAGTAAGAAAAGTTCTGTTTTTCTCACTCATTAAGGTCACTTGAAGACAAAATCTGCACCCTGTCCTTTTGGATTCTTTTTTCATTAACTGGGTCATAAAGCTGATTATGGCTTTCATAGTCAAGATAATATGCTTTTCAGGAACTTTTCTAGCTAATGTAGAGAGAGGGTTGTCCTGTTGTGTTCCTCGCATACATTTTTAAAAGTTGAGGACAGAAATTGTCCTTTCCATGGATGCGGTGTCAGCAGGGATCATTAAAAGTATACATTAGTCCATGTAGCTGAGGCCTGCTGTCACAGTCCTTTATGTTGGAGAAAGAGGAGGAGGTCAGATGGGTTCTTTTCCTGAAAATATGCCACAGAATACCTCAGACAGCTCTGTTTTCAGGCGTTGCGCATAGTTGCCTGTCAGGATTCAGAAGTCGTCAGAGAAGTCGTGGAATCTAATTTTAAAGCTGGTGAGCTGCTGGGGGCCCAGAAGGAAAAGAAATTAAAAGTTTTTCCCTGCTCTTTAAGCCAATTTTGCACTTGATTTTAAAATATTGTCAAGAATATTATAAAAAAGCTTGTTGGCTCTCCATCCATGCAAGTTTTCTGCATAGTCATATGTCTAAGCAAAATTGCATCCACCCTGGCCATAAACTACTACCAAATGCCAAATGATGTATTCTGTAAAATGTCAAAGAGCCCGTCTGCATGTGCTAACATTTTCTTAAAAGCTGAAAGTAAAAATGCAAAATTCAGAGTTGCCCAGAGCTGATATGTAGCCATTAGCTCTGTGCATGGCAGGATATTTAAATTCATGGTGGTCAACTGTGTAATTTGTGTAGTATGCAAAATTTGTCAGTGTAGAAAGGATTGTAGCCTGGCCAGAGCTTATTTCCATAAGTTCCCTGTCATCAAATTAGATGGACTCCTTTACATCACTACCAGATAAGAATGAGTGGCGGCTGTGCAGTGTTGCTGAGATCCGATGTTTTGTCCAGCCTTAAAGCCACAAAGGGTTTTTTACTTTTTCTTGGATAGTCCTAACCATCACATCAGCAACAGTGGTTCTGTATTTGACTTGAGGTTCCAATAGACAGCTTGGAGGACAGATGGCAGCACAAGCCTGGATTATATGGTGCTAAAATGATAGCATGTCCAGGTAATTACTATGATTCTCTGATCCTCTTCTTCCTCACGACCCCTGAAAGGTAACTTCTGTTGCCCAGAGAAAATCACATGGCTGTCAGACATTTTAAAGATCTTTTTTTCACCTTTTATTTGTTTCTTTCTGTCTGTTCATCCAGCTGTAGCTCAGTCCGTGTGTCTATGAACACGTTCATGATGATCATTGCTTTAGTATGACTCGCTGAGTTTTGGTGTTTTTGTGCAGCCTTAGTTAAAAAGCCAAGATTCTCATAGCCTTTCCAGTTCCACTCATTCTTATCGGTCCCAAACATCATGTGCTCCCAGCAGCGGAACCATCTTGTGTCGATCTGAGCCTGTAATCCAAGTGTATCATTTCCCATCGCTAGCCTGAAAGTGACAGATATACCAAATGAGATGTTTGTGCATAGGACAGCCTTTTTTAAACAATGTCCATCTTTTTATTGAACAGTCTTATTGAAAAGGGCACTGATGATGAAGCCATGACAATATTGTCATCTGCTGCATCAGTGTCTTTTAGAAATCCCTGGATGTGCGAGACCAGTGGGTTCAAATCCAAATATTACTGGTTGATCAAATTGTCATAAGTTCGTGTTCTGTTTAATGGTCAAAGCAATGGCCAACATAACAGAATATGGAAGATATTCTTCTCAAAGAAAGAAGTTATAATATAACACTGTAATCTTAGAGATGAGGAAGACGATCATGTTTTTATGTATTCATTTTATTTAATTTTTATTGTATTTATATAATTACTCAAAAACATATGAGGATTCCATGGCCTTCTCTGAATGCCTTGAGTGTCATTGCTGTAGTGTATGGCAATATCATGGAATGTCCATTGACATTAATGAGTTAATGGACATCAGATTTTTAATAGCCATCAACTAATGGTCCTCTGGTGAAGTGGCAGTTATATCTGCTCATGCAAGACCAGGCTTCTGTATCTTTGAGATCTACAAATAACAAAAATGCTCCTCATTTAGGATTTCTCTATTAATCAAAATTCACAACAGTTTATGGATGTGCCTTTCTTGTATGGATGTGAAGTCCTGTCAGTTCATATGTGTTTTTGTTTTTAAAGGTGACGATGACGAGGATGCCCCCATGATCAGTGGCTTTTCAGATGATGTTCCCATGGTGATAGCGTAGTGAGGTTGCTTCTTCCTTTCCTCACTTTCTCTCCCTCTGTTACTCCTCCTCACCTCATTTTTCATGTGTGTTCTTCTGGGGCACGCGTCTCCTTCACCTGGCCTCTCCCGTCTAGGATTTCAGGATTCAGGAGGAAAGGAGAAAACAAAGTGAAAGAGATATTTTTTAAATTCAAGATGCACTTTTTTCGGATGCGCAATAACTTATTTTTTTATATATATTATACAGTTTCTGGGTGAGAGACTTTGTAGACGAGAAGAAAAAAACAACAGAAAAAACGCAAAACAAACAAAACGGAAGCAAGCTGTGAAGAGGTTGGTCAGCTGGGCTCCGTGGGCAGGGAAGAGACCCTCTAGTGCCACCGACTCACAGATACACCCGAGCATTGAGTGTCTTAAAAAGCCAAAATGAGCACCCATCCACAGGATCATCAAAAAAGTATAAATCACTTAGAAATGTACAAATCGGGGGAAAAGTGGCCCAGTGAATGCTGATTTTAAAAAGGGAAAGAGGTACTTGGGCTGTTGTTGACAGTGAATTGCACAGAATTTGATTGTTTTATAATGTTTAGTTGTGTGGCTTTGTCAGTAGACCTGTATATTCACCCATGGTATCTTGTTCATTTTTTAATTGTTTGCTCAACATATCACTTCAGAATCTGTGCAGGTGTTTTTCTCTGCTTGTAGAAAATGTGAACTCACCTGTGTGTGTTTTATGCTACAGTCATTTCGCCATAACTGGCTTTAATGCTGAATCACTGTATGGGTTTTAAAGAATAACTTGAGGATTTTTATGTAACTCTTCAGTAATTGTTATCTGATTATTGTCAGCATTCAGGCCACCAAAGCTGACAGAGCTGCCGCATTGAGAAAAGGTGTTTTGAAATTTTGTATGGAACTCCTTTAAATGGCACTGGTTTCCTCTTACCATTGGTTTTTTTTTTTTTTTTTTTTTTTTTTTTTTTTTTTTTTTGTCTTTTATTGATGCAACCATCCCATTTGCTGTTGTTGTATCAAGTCTTTTGATGCTCTCAGGGAACTAGTTGTGCGCGTGTGTACAGCAGTAGGGAATGGTACCAGCGTTAGCAGCCTGTAGTGGATGGTTTGTTTTTCTCTCTCTGAGACGTTAATGCAGTGGCTTTATGTTCGTGCCATGTTTGTACACATCAGTCTAGACTCATCGCCCTGTGCCAAATGGACAGGAAAGCAGAGAGTACAGTGCAGTCTTTCAAAGACATGTTACCCAACTCAGTAGTGAAGAGGTACATTTGAATCAAAATGTGTTAAGAAGACAGTCAGTCCACTGGTAAGCGCCCTTTTGTCCCAGCATTAATTTAAGAATGTACACAATATTAAAAATGTATGAAGTACACAAACATATGCATTAACTTGGGTTTTAATGATAAAAGCATTTCTTTGCATTTTTAGCTACTTTAAAGTCATTAGACGAAATGCACAAGCCAGCTCCCAACACATTGCTGAAACCAGTTTACCCAGCAGCGGGTATGTCACATGGATGAATGGGAAATCATCAAAGACCCTTCTTAACAGCACAGCCTTGGAAAATGTATCCTTTCATGTGGGGTATGAACTGGCTGCAGTAACAGACTTCGTGGCCTTTATTTGCATTATTTTTATTTCTTGAAGTGAGAATGGTTATACCCTTAAGTGACACATTTCTACCAAATAAACCGCACGAAACGCTTTAATTGTAGATTTTTAATATTCTGTGCATGTATGCTGGGACAAAGTACCCTATTGGTGGATTGAATTTTACAACCTATAAATCTCGGGAACTGCCCGCAAGGTTTGCTCTTGAATGTATTTATTTTAATATATCGTTTTTTTCTATTGTTGTAAATAATGTGGAAGTTGAAGCACCCACTGATGATGTAACACACCACTTTGTGAGAATATCCTGCATTAACGATCACTCAGAATAGTGCCAAGTATGATGGCTTTTTGTGTGTGTGTGTGTGTGTGTGTGTGTGTGTGTGTGTGTGTGTGTGTGTGTGTGTGTGTGTGTGTGTGT
>JBBIGA010000001.1:20226697-20254589 GCA_037576975.1 Alestes dentex | reverse complement strand
TGGGTGGGAGGGTGTGTGGGGGGGGGGATAAATCTACTTGTGTTTCATATTAACATTAGGGTGCAGTGAAATGGGCCAACCATGTTGCAGTTCAGCCAAAATAAACATACTTGAATTGTCACAGCATATAATTATTTGAAATGCACTGGAGGCGTTCACTGAAGAATGAAAGTACTATAAAAATCAGTTTGAAGCTTTTTCTAATTTAATAATTATACTATATTATACGCATCCATACAGCTTTCTAGTTAATATTGTATACATGTTAAATACTTTGAAATATGATTACATGGTCTGACAAAACAAAGTTTGCTAACTCGTCAGCATTCTTATTAGCTGACTTTATATATCAAAGATTCTAGGCTTAAAACACTGCAACTACGAATCGTTCATGATTAATGGGCTATTTCTGTTTATTGCATAACAAGTAAGAAGGAAAATTTAATTGTCATGAATAAATCTAATTTTCACTAATAAATCTGCATCAGCTACTACAGATTTTAAGGCAGCAATGATTTCAACGAAGACTACTAATATAATGGCACTGCTATTACAAAATTCTAATAATGAATTTTCATTGTGTTCATGGGTTTTATAGGGTGCTTACTGGAAAGATCTTATTGGGCTTTTTTTCTTGATTAATGGGGTGGTTTATTTAACATTTCCTTGAATGATGTTTGATTTTTGTTCCAAATTCTTCTTTCATGAATTCTTAGCAGAACTTTTATTCTGCTTGGGCATACGTGAGTTTTTTGTCCGGCAGAGGGCTGTAGGTTGCTGGAGGACATGCGCTGCCTCTGTCTCTGTACAGACGAAAGCTCAGGTTTAAGGTCCTGGTATGCTGGACCCTGATGGTGCTCTGAGGGGACGGCGGTCTCCTGTCACTGCTTTTCTGCTTTTGTATCACTGTTATAAAAGCCTACTTTGATCTTTGTAATGGCTTGGTAATTGATGCTAGCTGTCCAGTCAGTGCAGATCAGGTCAATTAGGTTTTACAGCCCCAAAGCTGCACCGGGGCAAACTGCAATTCGGGGAGGTCAGTGTGGCAGCGCTTCAGCGTCTGCGTGAAAAGTGGAAACATTCCCCACAAAGAGAAATATGTTCTCATATAGACCCAGAATTGTGGTGAAATTGCTTCATCCTTCTTGGTCTTCTTTGTCTTTCGAGCAGCATAAAAGTTGTGCTTATGGACTAAAAGAACATTATAGCAGGAACTACAAATGTTCATCAGAATCAGAAAACTTTACTGATCCTGGAGGAAACACAGTCACACAGAGATACAAAGATGAGAATAATATAAAGTCTAAATAAAACCAATAAAAGAATCTATAGAAAAAACGCAACATGAAATAAACTATGCTATATACACACATGCTGGGTATAAAGGCTATAGATAAGTAGGTTAAGTGAATCCTAATGATACAAATGGTTAGGAGAACATTACTGCATGTAATAGAGATAAATAATATATAATAGTAAATTAAGTAAATTGGTAAATTTATTGCACAAAATGTTTTAGCACCTGATAAGAGCGTGCACAATATTGCACATGATAGACTGGTAGCATCATAGCAAGACAATAATGCACGTAGTGATACACATAATGATTAAAATCTAGTAAGAACTTCAGTGGCCTCAGGCTGTGGCGCAGATTATTGTGTGCCTGTGTGTTTTCAGGAGATCCATGAACCTGAAAATGGACAATCAGGGTTCAATCAGTGTACAGAAAACGAAGGATCACTAACATATATTCATGAAAACAAAAAGAGATGTCAACCTGGGTAAGATTTTGAATGGCACTGGATGTCACTGTCTGTAAACCAACCTGATTGTTAATTCTGGCGGATAAAATTTGTTTCTGACAATCTGTTCAGGAGCAAAGGAGTTTAAATGCCAGCTTGTGTACAAACACACAGAATGCTCCATAAAGGCATAAGGTGCATCTCTCCAGAAAGCCTTCATTATATCAGTAAAGCTACTTTAACCCAGAATCTGTTAGAAATCAAACTGAATGAGTGCATAAATGAATATCAGTTAATAGACTAATACAAGATGGTAATGGGCAAGTAAACAACAGAAGACCAAGAAAGGAAAAAAAAAAACCAGTGAGAATGTGTAAAAAAGTACAGATGAGTAAAAAAGAATACTGAAGCCAAGTTAAAAATAGTGAACAGTGAAGAGAAACCTGACCAAAATAGAGATATTTTAGTTTCTTCTTAAATGTATCAAAAGTCTCTGATGATGATATCAGGACCTCTGGGAGATGATTTCACTTTTTTTATATTGATCACATGAATGCTGACATCTGCAAAGAAATTCCTGCCTTCCATTTTATTCATCAGGAGACGTGCCACTGACACTCCAGTCCGCCGATATGAAGAGGAAAGGCTTTGAGCTTGTGAAGAACGTTTCATATTTTTGTAGAAAAGCATCAAGAAAACATTTGTTGGATAAACAGAACACTGAGAGTCTTGGCTGGGGAATAAACTCTTTCTCGGTTCACAAAAATGTAAAAAAAATTTAAAATTGCATTGGATTGCATTGCACTGGTGGGTCCAGGTTTTTTGTGGGGTGGTATTCATTAAAAGGTTGCTGGTTCGAGTCTTAGCAGTGCTGAGGGGCGGATGTGTTCACTCGTGTCAGAATCCTGGTTTGCCAACATGAAATGAATTTAAAGTAATAAAAATACAGGGCTTTAAGAAGAATAAAATGAAAAACACGAGAACACTCGAGACACTCCACGGGGGGAAATTCTGGACTGCAGCGTCACAGGGCAGCAGCCAATCAGCAGCAAGGAGAAATAAATAATGATCTCGGATTGGCTACTGAGTACAGCTGACTGTGATGTCCGGGCCTCGTCGGCCACGCCCCCTCATCCTCCTGCTGGGTTGTTTATGTTTGGGTGCGGCGCTGATAAAGATGAGTCAGGCACATTTTTCACTGAAAAACACTGTTATTTTAAGTTAATATTCATCTTAGAGCATTACAGTATGGTCTAATTCCCAAGATTTCACTGGGTTTATAAGCCATATATGTTAGTCTCAACGAACATGCACCACAGAACATGTAAACAGTTTCAGGTTGAAAAAAGCTTTGTGCTTTAAATTAAAGAATTAATAAAGAACATTGGAAAATAACTGGCCCCTCTAAACTCACTGAAGTCCTGGAGCTCTCAGAGCACTTTTTGGCAGGCTGTCTGCAAAACTTCAGGTTGAATATTGCGACCCAGTGAGAGACTGCACATGAGGTATCTGCTCATGACCTTAATTTAGCTCCAATGTCACAGCTGATCCTCATCCACACACACACACACAGGCGTCAGGCCGCAGAGAGTGTAGCATGTGTGAGCGAGTGCTTGTGCGATCAGCCACCACAACATCAGGGTCAGACCAAATGACTCGAGAGCTTCCTGACCCTCTGATCAAGCCAAGGCCAGAGGTCAACTGGCGGGTCACATGAGGTCATGGGCAAACGTGCCACTGGGGAGAGAAACACTCTGGAGAAAGAAGTGAAAGTGTATTCAGAAATCGTCTGTCCAGCCATATAACTCCCATCATTTGAGACTGGGTTCACAGAGCAGTAGGTTTCTTTATGGTGACAGTTTGTACAGTCTGCTGCGTGACTCATTCGGAGACTTGACACTGTTTTTTTTACTCCTGTTGTTCTAGCCGTGACTCAGATGGCCACAATGGTCAAAGGACAAACTTTTAAAACAGTAGAGTGAACCAGACTTAGGTGGAAACATCACAGTTTTCCAGTCTGAGTAGAAGGTACACTTTAAGTCCAGTTGGAGAGGTAATTCTGTGACTGAGGTGCTATTTAGCACTTAACTCTAAAACTATTTAAATCCATCTTAGAAACAAATGTATTAACAGAAGTAACAGGTTTTTAGCATAGATTCAGCTAATATACCAAATATGCTAATGGCGTGAGCATCCTAAAATGTACAGTTGAAACCAGATATTTACATACACTTCAGAAAAAAACACAAAACATTTTTTTCTTCACTGTCAAATATTAAATCAGAGTAAACTTTTTCTGTTTTAGATCAATAAATATTATCATATTTTTTGTAATTGTTAAATGTCAGAATAAAAAGAGAATTTTATGGAATTTTTTTTATTAGTTTCATCACTTGGGCCAAACGTTTCGAGTAGCTTTCTACAATAGTTTGCTGGAATTGTGGCCCACTCCTCTTGACAGAACTGGTGTAACTGGGTCAGGTTTGTAAGTCTTCTAGTCCGCACTCACCTTTTCCGTGCCGCCCACAAATTTTCAATGGGATTGAGATCAGGGCTTTGTAATGGCTACACCAAAACCTTGACTTTGTTGTCCTTAAGACAGGTTGTAACTAATTTGGAGGTATGCTTGGGGTCATTGTCCATTTGAAAGACTCACTTGCGTCCAAGCTTTAACTTCCTGACTGATGTCTTCAGATGTTGCTTCAATGTATCCACATAATTTTCTTTTCTCATGATGCCATCTATTTTGTGAAGTGCACCAGACCCTTCTGCAGCAAAGCAGCCCCACAACATTACACTACCACCCCCATACTTCCCAGCTGGGATGGTGTTCTGAGGCTTCAAAGCGTCGCCCTT
Source organism: Alestes dentex (assembly GCA_037576975.1). Classification (NCBI taxonomy): domain Eukaryota; kingdom Metazoa; phylum Chordata; class Actinopteri; order Characiformes; family Alestidae; genus Alestes; species Alestes dentex. The sequence goes on along the minus strand of JBBIGA010000001.1, from coordinate 20,249,991 downwards.
TTTCCTCCGAATATCCTGTTTATCATTATGGCCGAACAGTTCAATTTTTGTTTCGTCAGACCACAGGACATGTCTCCAGAAATTAAAATTTTTGTCCCCATTTGCAGTTGCAAACAGTGTTGGTGTGCTGAAGGTAGGATTTGAACCCATGACCTCTTGGTCCCACCAGGCCACCGCCACACCATGGCCCACCAAGCTAACTGATTTCCTCCTGTCACCTGCTGTAATCATTTTGATTATTTCAGTATAAAAATAGCTATTCCTGGAGCAATTAAGTGCTTGGTAGTGCAACTAAAAGCTATGAACTATGGCTGGCAAGGCACTGTCAAAAAAATCTCAGGGATAAATCTGTGGACAGGCACAAGTCAGGAGGTACAAAAAAAAGCACAGGCCTTATCAATCCCTATGAACACAGTAAAGTCTATTTGTACTATGTTTTGTCCTACTAGGACCTTCCCCATATCAGGCTGTTCCTCCAAACTGGATGGAAGAACGGGGAGGAAACTGGTCAGAGAGGCTATCAAGAGGTCCATGGCAACGTTGAAGCAGTTACAGGAATTTATGGCACAGAGTAGTCATTGTGTGCATGTGACAACAATATCACAAGTGCTCCACAAACATGGGTGTTATGCGAGGATTGCAAAAAAAAAAAAGGCCACATTAAATCTCAGTTGAGCTTTGCCAAAATGCACCTTGAAGAAAAGGAAAGCTTACACACCTCACCATCCAAAGAACACTATTCCTTCAGCAAAGCATGGTGGTGGCAGCATCCTGTTGTGGGGGTGTTTTTCCCCAGCAGAGATTGAGGCACTTGTCAGGATAGAAGGAAAAATGGATTGGATAAAATACTGTTGATGGGAAGAAGGTTCACCTTCCAACATGACAATGACCCGATGCAAACAGCAAAATTGACAACACAGTGGCAGAAGGAGGAAAAGGTGAATGTCCTTGTGTGGCCCAGACTTAAACCCTCCTGAAAATCTGTGGAATTATTTCACTATCCACTGAGCTTGTAAAGAAGAGTGGGCAAACATTGCAGTCTATATGTGCAAACTTGGTAGAGAAGTATCCCTACAGATTCAAGGCGATAATTAAACCTCAAAGTGGTTCCACAAAGTACACAAATGCAACAAGTGATCCTTTATCTCTCTCAGTGTTTTTTCTGAACTGTTTATATCATAAATTTCACTTGGATATTGTAGTAAATACAGCTGGAAAATGGCCTTTGTGTGTTTGTGTGTGTGTGTGTGTGTGTGTGTGTGTGTGTGTGTGTGCGTGCATGTGTCTTCATTTCAGGCTGTAAGTATCAATATGTAAGTATTAGTAAGTATGTAAGTATTAATATTTACAGGTTTTAATTAATACTTACATATTTGTAACTTTGTTATAAATGGCACTCAAATCTTAGAAGTCCTGACAATATTTCCTTTAAAGTAAAAGATGACCATTATGACCATGAATATTTCGTCCTTTGACGCAACACCGTGGAAAATTACGTTCCATACAGTGTGACTCCACCGGTCCAAGCAAACAAACCAGCCTCCAGAATTGGAGCTTTCAAATAAAATGTTGCTTTCAAACTTTGTCCCTACACTCCTTTAATTGTATCTGGATTGACAGCACTGTCCCACAATGACAGAGATTTTAATTGGACAGTGATGCATGTCCTTGTAGCCAGTGGGTGAGAATGATGCTGTTCCTTTCCTAGCAACAATGTAGTGTAATGCAGTGAACCAAATGACACCCCAAATAGTACACCCTGAATAATAAAAACTTAACATTTCTCTAAAATGGGAGGTGGCATGGCTTTGCGATAACCTCCTGAGAGTTTGTATTTGAGCATTACTTACTATGTATATTATAACTGATTGGCTGAAGACAACCCAGTTCCTGCCTTTTGTGAAATCACTTTCTTCCCTCCTGTTGGAACGGCTTCTTCAGGCCTCTGAAACATATAGCAAGCTCAGGCTCCAAACACAGAGCCTCTCTGTTTCGTTACACATGGCACTGCTCATGTTTAGCTTTCGAGAGGTGTCACCGTGTCTCCATCAGCACCAGTCAAATGGCCACACGTACAAATATACACACTGGGTCCAGTTCAGTTGCTTCATCGCCCCTCACACAAAGTCTGGTGCTGGTACAAGAGCCACAGAGGATCACTGCTGTCTCAGAGTTCTCTCTAATGAGCTTCAGCCCTGCTCACGTCAGCAGGAGCAATAAGGTTCTTCCTGATTGCTTCTAACCAAAGATCTACAAAAGCTCAACCTAAAAGGAACATTATGTAATCATGCATTAAGTTATGCAGCAAGTGAATTTATGATTGATTTATGATTCTGCACTTCTGACTTTTCCTGCTTGTTCTGATGTCAGTAATTGGCAAAAATGGTTAAAAACATCAAGGATGTTTGTGCATAAAAGACATTCAAACAAACATGAGATAAGTTGGAAGTTCAAAATCTGTACTTGTACAAAATCTGTACCGTAATTTCTTCACTGAATGAGAAACAACACAGAATTACTTTTATCACCAGCAATAAGCCCACTGTCTGAGGGCAGCTGTAATCAGATTGCACTTCACTCCGTTCCAAAGTGAAACCACACAGAATTCAAATTTTGTGGACTCAGGACTACAGGCAATATTATCCAGCTGTCAAGAGCAGAATGTTTCTTCGCTTTATGCTTCACAGTGTACATACATGCTTCATCTTCACAAGAAGGACTGAGGCCGTTTTCGAGATGAAAGAGCTCAACAAATGGGGCTGGCTCTACGTTCAATCCACTGAGCAAGGCAAACATTGCCACCAATTCAGTGTTGTGTGTGAGAAAGACAAACTCACTTTTTACCGTCTCAGCCCTCAAACAAGCCAAACAAAAGCGAAAGGGGGGGGAGGTGGGGGCAGGCTTATGAGCCTGTTTCCAGACATCACTCACTACACACAATATGATCAGGGGACCATCCCGAGCAAATCGTCCAACTTCAGGCTTAGGTACTGCTCTCCTTAATCTGGGCTAGGATCTGGGCCTTACCACACATTTTTATTAATTGTAAATATTTAGAGAGGATTGCTGGCAGAAGCAAGTATAGTTTACACCTCTTTAACGCTCTTAATGAGGACATAGTCTGGTGCCAAAAATTCCCCACATACTCATCGCCGCTCACTGCCCATACTTGAGACGCTTGGGCAAACTCGACACTATACAGTATTGATTCTTCCCACTCAGTCCTTCATTATTTCTTATGTTTTTCTTGTGTTTAATTGTTTTGGTTTTTTTTTTGTTCAACCATGCCACCATTTTACACAACTGCCATAACATCCTGGTTATATTTGAACGTTCGGGCACCTCAGGTCAAATTATGGTAACACTAGATCTGCATGGAATAAACTGAAAAATTTTGCCCAATTTAGTTGTGTCCAATTCCACCCACCTGCTAAAACTCCCCTATCATGTGATACCACCTACACAGGGTGACCAGTAGAGTGCAAACATTCAATTGTATGGTTGGAAATGATATAGACCTGTAGGCCTGCTTAGTAAATGCGCGGACCCAGGTCCTAGAGATGTCTGTAATACAGCATGAAAAAGCACACAAATAAAAAGCTCTTGCATGACTCTTGTGAGTTTAATTAGCTTAATTTCTCCTGCTTACGCAGAGCCAGCAAGGATGGTCGCTTCCTCGAAGACTCAGCCCTGTCTGTCAGTGCTACGTCGTGGTGGCGCCTGGCTCAGCTCTGCTGGTGCTCTCGGGGACAGTGCAGATATTGTCGTTTCCTTGCTGATTGACCCCCCCCCCCCACCTCCTCCCAGCACATGGCACCCTTTCCACATAAAAGCCACATTTGTTTTGAACCTTGTGGCACGGACCGCCATTGTTCTGCAGCTACCGTTAATATCCGTCACAAATCTGCTTATTTTCAGATTCCATCGAAACCACCCCACAAAGGGATGGCTATTGCATAGAGCAGGAGAGGAGAGAGAAGGAGGAGAAAGCGCATTCGCTCTCGCCTTGGCATGACTCTAACAGGATAACAATGGCAGCAGTGTGTATCGACATAGTGATTGATCAGGATCGTGTCTGGTGGAGGGGGCCCGGCCTGCCTCTTCATCGCAGAACAGAAAAGTGTTAAACTTACCTGGCTTGTTCCAACCATCCTTCTCATCTCTGGCTCTTGCTATTTTGCAGAAGGTCACATCGATGATGCAAGATATCTCTGACTGGATCATGTTGGCCCGAGCTTGTAACCTTGGCGGTTTCGCCCGTTCAGCAGCTAGGAATGCACAGAGCTTGTAGTTTCTATAGTAACTGCCACACCTGATCCTGAAAGGGTCAATTCTTCCATGACATGACATTCTCTCTGGCATTCATCTTAGCAGATGCTGCTGAAGCTTCTTATGAATTGCAGGAAAATGCCAGAATTAAACTGCCCATGTGTTTTCATAACGACTGTAATGAAGTTTGAAAAGCTGTATAAAAAGTAGCCAAAAATCGAATTCATTAAAACACAATACAGGGGGTCCTCCAGTTACAATGCAGATCTGTTCTTACAACAGTGACGTAACATGAATTTTGGTGTAAGCTGAAACACACCCTAGCTTGAGTCACTTACCATCCCAACACAGTTGTAAAATCATAATCCAGAACATAAGAACACAACTTGGCCACAGACAAAGGAAAAGGACATTAAATATACTGTACTTGTACACTTTACTGTAGTAACAGAAACAATGACAAAAATATGTTTAAAACACTTGCGCTTTTAACACTCCAAAATGAAGTAGGTAAGCGTACAAGGCTACAACGCCTCCCTCGCTAATGCACCACGTCACTGCATATTCTGCATATTCTTCTGCCATGGGCAAATAAGGTAGTTATGGGAGTAACCGTCATAAACTCGAAACGTCATATGTCGAGACTTTCGTAACCCGAGGACCCCCTGTATAGCGATTTTGTCAAAACACCTAAATTTGCCATTTCAATGGGTTTTTTTTTTCAGTATTCAATAGTAATGTGCAGTGATCCTAAACAAATATTGTAACAAACTGGAGTAATTTGGCAAAACCTGAGTTGTGCACTACAATTTACCATTAGGTCAAATAACTGCCCGCACCACCACTGATTGGAATATTGTCCTACCAGTGTAGACATAAAGGTTTGTTAGTGTCTATGGGGCTGGAACAGGGGGAGGCACCACACACTTCAGAATGAGGGTGATAGCAAATCAGTGCTATCTGAGTGCAGGCCAACTTCCAGTGCCATTAATGCAACAAACTGAGCCCTTCACTCAGCACCGGTTGCTCTGAGGGCCAGAGTGAGAAAGAAGAGACTGATAGCTGACATGTGTGTCTTTCTTCAGCGCTGCCATTCAGACCTACAGTCTGCTGGCTAGACTTCCAGTTGCCACATGAATGGGTACACTGTGGCACAAAAGCAAAGCCCCTACTTCGACATGGCAAAGCTGCTGGTGAATGCTTTTAGATGGCCCTTTGGATAACATTATGTACAATAAAATAAAAGAGGGATTATGCAGCACTAAAACTGGACCATGACAAAACTCTCCTTCGGGACCAGAAAAGACAGCCGTCGGCAACATGTTGTTTTAACATTAGATCAGATTCTTTTCCATGGTGGTTTGCTGTCATGAAACACTTTGTACGTATGTAGATGTTCTGCTACAAATACAAGAGATAACAGGGGGCACTAGCAGTATTTTACTGATATCAAAGGCAAATAAAAGTACCACTTCTGCCTATGTACTGCAGAGGTTTTGCTTTGATTTTATCCCTGGTTTCATATTTCAACCAAGAGGATGTGCTGGAAATAACGGGGTGCATTCCTAAACAGTCCAGTGTCTAATCCATGGAATGATAATCAGCAGTGTCCTAATGCTTGAAGAGCACCTTGCTGGTAACACCACATATCTGAGGCTTGTGTAGTACATTCAATTAGTTCAGCTGAATAAACAACATAAGGCTGAAGGGTAAACAGAGCGACTCTTGGCCGTGTCCAGACTGGCTTTGCCCTCCCTGCTAACCTTTCCGCTGGCTCCCTCTCCGGTTGGGCACCTGATACAGGCTCCCCTCTAAGCAGGCTCTTCCTGTGGTTAGACTCCAATGGCGCTTTTGTTTCCTTTTATCTTTCCTCCCCTCCGTTCTTCATGGATCAACTTGCAAAGAGAAAAAAGTCACCTAACTCTAACTTAACTCTCATGGGGGGAAAAAGATTCTGTTCCTACCAATCATTAGCCGCTAGTCCATGCAAAGCAGCTTTACATGCTTGCTTTACTAAGAAGACACAAGCGATGAGATTTAATAATATATAATATTTTGGACTACAAATTTTAACTTGCCAGACCATTCCGGTGAATTGGTCAGTATAATGTGGAATAGTTTTATGTAAGTTTTAATAAGGCATTTCCTCACCTGTACGGTAGGTGGCAGTGTCTAATCCTTTCTAGTGCCAGTTCCTCTTCGCTGCCTTTGACAGTGGGGGAAGAAGATAACTGGTCAAAGAGTACAGATCCTACAACTTTTACCAACTATTATTATTCTTAAAAGGTATAAGTTAACGCTATCCAACTCAGGCCACAAAAAGACTTGAGTGCCTGAACATTATAGTGCTTCATTTTTGTTCTTCATTACAGCATTTTTAAGTGTCAGTGTCACTTCCTCTTAGTAGCTTTTGATAGTGAGAGTAACACCAAGTTAGACAGTAGATCCTACCAGTCTTACATACTATCACCCATAAGCTTCAATCTCATCAAACATATACAGGGCTAAGGGGGAATAATGCAGAATACATGCAGCTCCTAGACGCGACTGTGAGTCAAACTTTCAGACGACTCTGTTGACTAGAATCTTTCCTTATGTTATTTATTACAGCAAAAAAAAAAAAAAAGAAAAATCCTAAAAAACAAGAAACAGAGAATCAATATTCATCAATGTTCGTATTAGTGAATGTTGGAAGCTTCCTTTGTCTACAGTTCCCTCTGTCAATAGACAACTCAACAATTTCTTATTAAAGCTGAACACCATCAGGAAAGACGCTGCGGTCGTCTTCTTGATGGCGCTTCAGGATGAACTCTGGAGCTGCTTGCTGGGCTGCATGTAATGGGGGGAAAAGGCAGTGAGGGGCCAGGTGTTGCTAGATTTGGCTTCTCAATGTCGATGGTGATGTGAAAGGACAAAGGCAGTATTGAGGGCCCAGCAGTGGGCTGGGAGCAGTGGGATAGTTTTACAGAAAAGCCAGTGTTTGTGCCAAGCCTGCACTCATACACAACAGACACTGTGTTCTGCGGCTCTGCTCTCAGCTTTGTCCCTGCGCACCCCCTCCCCCCACCACGTTTTCTTTTTTTTGTTTCTGAACAGGTAGCAATGGCGCTTGCATCTAGATGAGAGAGACAGATAGCTGACTATTAAGAACACAGTTTGGCATTCTAGACCGGCTCTCGACATCGCACACAAAGACCTGGAGCCAGAGAGAAACATGATAAAGCCCTGCTCCATCCTGCTCAAGGAGCGAACCAACCGTCAATGCCCCTCCCTCATTCTCCCCCTCCAACTCTTGTGTAGTCTCACTCCGACAGACATCATTTGTCCATGTCCGTTTACCTGCTGTACGTTTACAAAGGTCCCCGTCCGTTTCAACAGTTGAGCAGGCATTTGTGGAGGGTTTTTTACACGATACGGCATTACATATCACACAACAAAGCAACGAGAGGTTGGGCAGCAGTTAAGGGTGCCTGCTGGGACTGATGTGGAACTGGGTACACTGAAAACACTAGGGTGCCAAGCAGCAAAACGGTCAAACATTATTCCAAACAAAACAAAAAGAATTCAGTTGATGTGTGTACCCTATAACACCGAGTCAAATCTGGCTCAGCCGTCAGAACTTCTTGCAAATTCCCGATTGTCCCTGATTTTATAGTCAGACTGTCTACATTTGATCATCCAAGATCAGGGACTGAACTCATCTCTGAACTCACCAACTCTCTGTTTAACCACATTATTTATGCTTTGTATCTAGTAACATTCTTAAAAAGACTAAGTAGGAAAGCAAAACCACCTTGAGCCAAGGAAACATGAACAAAGAGAGTTGAAGTTTATCAGAATCAGAATCAGAATCGTTTTTATTGGCCAAGTATGTGAGCGAACACATACAAGGAATTTGGTTCTGGTCGATGGTGTCTCTCAAGCACAACAGTATAAAACACAACAATATATAAACAACACAATGAACAATATACTGAGCAATAAAATAAACAATAATTCACAATCCACAGTATGAATACGTAATATGGATTTGTATTTATAAATATAAAGATATATGTTAACAAATGTAGATACGTATTATTTGAACGTCTTTATATCTAAGTGTATGTATGAAGATATGTATGTTATGCATGTAAGTTATGGTTTGTTTTCACTTTGCCAGAGTCCTTTTATTAAAGTACTCATGTGAAGTCTATAAATATCAGTTGCTGAGCCCATCCATGGTTGAGTGTCTACGCCTGTGTGGATAAAGACCATTTTTTAAATGTTCTAGCACAAAAGCTCAGGCTCCTGTAATCAGGTCACCTTTGGTAAAACAAAAATGTTTAGGATGGTGCAACTATCTAAGCATTAGTCTTATCATGGTGAGCTTGATCCCATGCAAAGCCACAACTTTTAAAGCATGAGAGTCCAAGGAGCATAATTAACTTTCCCTCTCCTCAAAGCACAAAGCTGAATAACACTGGTGTGTTGGCAAACATAACAGAATTAGCATGTACCATTCTCCTCAAAGCAGGTTGAGTTGACACTGCATTAGGTATAACAAAAATGGAGCGAAAAAAGGGGGTTTAGAAAGTGTTCTTGAGGAGCACATTTTACAGCTTTTTACCCCTTAAGACTTAGAATTTAGGCCCATACTTCATTTCTTCATTCTTAAGTATTTAACTTTCATATCAGTTTCAAAGTAATTGCTGAATAATTTATAGTAGTCGGGACATAAGTCTTAAAACAACCCGGTCTCACAGGTTTTTCGTGAAGCCATCACAATATACAATCTATTCAAAAATGTGCTGCAATCACGCTTTAGCCTTTTTTTGTGCTAGGACAATGCTTCACTACCCTGTATTTTAATGCGCAGTGCGTAACACCGCCGGTATCAGCGCTAACTGGTGACTGAGGGACAGCAGGAGAGAAATTAGCGCATGTCGGCTTGAAAGAGTTTTTCACCGTCTTTGCCATCAGTTCATGAGAAGTTGTCTTCCTATGAATGAATGCTTTTATGCAATATTGTGAAAATATACTACACATTTCCCACTACAAGAGTAATAATAATGAGTTGATTCCTTATCGTTTTTGTTTGCAAAGCGGTTGAAACAGCTTGAAAGGCCATGAGATGGGGAAAGTCCCTAACCCTAACCCTCACCCTAACCCTCACACTAACCCTAACCTTAACCCTAACCCCTAACTGTAACCCTAACCCTAATCCTAACTCTAACCCTAGCCCTAACCCTAACCCTAACCCTAACCCTAACTCTAATCCTCACCCTAACATTAACCCTAGCCCTAACCCTGATCCAAACCCTAACACTAACCCTAACCCTAACAGTCACCAGTTAGCGCTGATACTGGCGGTGTTACGCAGTGTGCATTAAAATACACAGGGTACTGAAGCGTTGTCCTAGCCGAAAAGGCCGAAAGTACGTTTCTGTACGTTTCGTAGCACGTTTCTGAATAGATTTTATGTTGTGTTGGATCAACATAAAATCTATTCAGAAACGTCGTCAGATCGGATAGCTTAAAATGAGGAACTTCCTACAGCCCAAAAGGGTTTAACGTAATTCTATTCCAAAATAAGGGTGCCATAGTAAGCCAGCTAATTTGCCATGGCAATAAATGTGCAATGTGGAGAGAGGAAATGAATAAAGCCACACCAACACACACTGACACACACCGCCCTTTGGGCCCAGCCCTTGTGGGTGTTTTTGTGTGAGGCCAGTTTGATCCTCTTGCAGGGGTGTGAGCTGCCTGCTGGATGAAAACAGAGAAAGATGACACTGATGTGATAATGAGGCCCAGCCCAGCAGCCCAGACAAACAGCTTGTCCTTCCCTAACTTGCATGCCATGAGGAAGCAGCCGTGCCGGCAGTGCGGGACCCAGCTCCTGCTGGTCTGCTGCAGCTCGGCCTGCATCTCATTAGTGCCCGCGGGCATCTTCGAGGCAGTCCACACCTGCCCCCCTCACAAACTCCCCACACAACTGCCCCTGCTTTCATACGGTCTCCTATACATACTCTCTCTCAAAGGCTGTGTTTACACTCCAAGAATGAAGTAGTACAAATCTGATCATTTGATCAGATTTACTTTTTTCTGGGGTGTATAGATACAAATATCTTTCCTAGTCGTAGATAAGATACATACTTTAGACACCTCAAATCTCCCCCTCGGTATCAGTAAAGTAGAGTACATCAACTGATCCATCTATCCATTCTAAGAATATACCATAACTGTCTAAGCTGCAGTGCCAAAAGTATATGCACACCCTTCCTGAACTCCTGGGTCTGACTGGGCTATTTAAGTTACACACATTGCAAGGAGATCAGGTATACAGCCATGCGATCTTCATAGACATGGACAAGCCGGCAGTAGAAAGGGTCAGAGCCAGGAGTTCAGGGACTGTCATAAGATGCCATCCATCCATCCACCTTCTACCCCTTTATCCCACACTCAGTTTAGCGTCCTCAGTCGACCATCCCCAATGCACGCAAGTTTTTGGTGGCAGGAAGAAAACTGGAGCTCCCAGAGGAAACCCATGCAGTCACAGGGAGAACATGCAAACTCCACACAGAAAGACCCTGCACGCAGCCCGGGAGTCAAACCCAGGACCTTCTTGCGGTGCGCCAACAGCGCTAACCCTTGCGCCACCGTGCCGCCCATCCTAAGATGCCACCTTTCTGAAAAGTGGGTTCATCAGAGCTGCCCTGTTCATCTGTAAGTGCTGTTATTGTGAAGTAGCAGCAGTATTCCTCACAAGCTCACAGAGCAGGATTTTTTAGGTGCTGAAGGGCCTAAAAACTTCATGGATTCAATCTGGGTTTGGTAATAACTAGGTGAATGCTACCTACTGAATGGCATCGTGCCAACAGTACTGTTTGGTGCAGGAGGGATATGGTCTGGGATTTTTCACAGCCTTGTTTCAGTGAAGAGAAATTTCTGCAGGATACGCTGTCATTATAAAAAACTGTGGTTCCGGTTTTGTGGCCCTGTGCTTTAAATATGGTGTGGTGAGTCTGCTGTGGAAAAACTCGCCTGGCCTTGTCCCCACCTTAGCGCGATCTAACACATTTGGGATGAACTCCAAGCCAGGCCTTACTGCCCAACATCAGTGCCTGACCACACTAATGCTCTTGTGGTTGAATGCAAGCGAATCCTCGTAGCCATGTTCCAACATTCCAACAACGCCATCCCAGAAAAATGCAAGCTGTTACTGTAGCGAACAGGAACCAGCTCAGTATTTACAGGCATGGTTTGCAATGAGATGTTCAACAAGCACATGAACAGTCATGTTTAAACATTTGGGTCAGGGGTGCCCAGCTGCAGTCCTGGGGGTCTGATGTCCAGCTCAGAGTGGTGGATGCCCTCCTCAAAAACACACAATCAACCTGCAATATACAGGTAAGTTGAACCAGGTGTGAAATCACCAAACTGTGCTGGACACCAGCTTTCCAGGACTGGATATGGGCACCCCAATCTACAGACAACACTCTTCTACACATTTTAATGCAACATTCCTACTTATTTGCTAAATTCAATAGATTGGGGAAAAACAAACTATTGTCCGTGCAAAACTGTTTTTTTTTTTTTTTTTATTTTACGTTTTACTTTTTCACAATGTAAATGTTAAACTTTTTCAGAAAACAGAAATTGTGTCATAATCCAGACACATGTTCTATATATAGGGTGTGTAATTTTAAACTTTTACATACAACTGTGAGAATTATGTTTGGGCTTCTTTTTTCCTTCTTTTATTAATTAATGAATTAATTTATTCATTCCTTTCTTCCTATCTGACTGTCTCTAACTTGTGGCTGTTTAACCAAAAAATCAGCACATCATTGCCCACACCCTAACTCAGCAGCAGCTACTACAGCAGCCAAAGGTGAAAAAATGTGTGCATGTGGCTTTCTTCAGGTGTGTTCACAACAGTAAGAGACTTAAACTCAAACGTGAACCTTCAAAACAGGAAAAAATCAAAATAAAACCAAAAACACGGTGTGTGTGAGGCAGAAGATGCTTCTTGAGTGTCTCACCAAATTATTACAGACATTACAGACAATCACATTTTTTTTTTTTGGTCATCAAAAGTTTTGTGACCAAGTTTGTGTTTGTGAACGTTTAATTCAGGGAGAATCGCAAGACAGAGAAGGGCAGGGAATGTGTAATAATCAGCCGTCCACAGAAGCGGATCATTCCGCTATTGTCTGTTTTCCAGGCTGAGAGGGACAAGGAGAGAAAACATGGAAAAAAAAGAAAAACTGAAACACTGATTGAGTCCTGTGTCAGTCACTCCGCTCTCTTTTTCTGTTCCTCTGGAGACGGTCTGCTCGGACATTATTTATCAATTCCTCTCCCTTTTCATGCTCTGTGACAACCACGGCAAATACAGCCCTTCCAGTTCGGCCGGACCACATCACCTCTAAGATGGCAGCCCACCAGCCTCTCTAATGCCACCAGCATACCAGTTGCCTTTCCAGAGGAATTCTGACGATGGTTTTTTTAATATTCCACGCCGCTTTGCGCCTTCAGATTTCACGCTGCAACATTAACACGAGCTGACACTGGGGATTAGTGGCAGACAGCTGGAATGCCCGGCCCTTTTGTGCCGCGTGGATCTCAGCCAAAAGCCTTCTCACCAAGGCCAAGAGAGACCTGGGAAAAAGACTTCTCCTTGGAAATAAACACAAGACTGGCCAAGAGGAAGGAATGTGCCACCAGCGGACAAAACGTGGCGGGGACTGTGCAGTGACCGGACAGCGCTGGGGTGGACAGGAGGCTGAGATACACGAGAACACACTGTCCAAGACTTACAACTTGTAGAACTCAGAGCCCATCAGAGACATTTTGTCATTCTCTTGAACGAGTGAGAGTCAGTCAGTTATGGATGTTAAAGTGAAGTTGAAGATGGAAAGGTTCCCCTGGAGTGTCACTTCAATTTTTTTTTTTTCAAATAAAAAAATGGTAGTCTTAACATTTGCTATCAAAGGGAATGTAAATATTGCACCAAAAGTTTGATATTAGTAGATCGTCATCTCTAATTCCTCATCTCCACTTCATACAACTGAAAAATGTATAAGTACATTATATACATTCCACATAATCCAGCAAGTTATTCGAGTTATGCAAGACTCGTCCTTCAGGGGGCTTCAGCTTGGCACAGTAATGGTAAGGAAATTATGTTATAGTAGTTTGATGGCATCGAGGCGGCTTGGTGGGTGTTGCCATGGCAACTTATGAGTCTGGTCACACCTCATTAGAGGACACAGCGTGTTTACATAGCTTGGATAGTTCCGGAAACTACTCTCTCCATGCTAATTGCCTTTAGAGGCCATTGGTCCACCACACACAGCCCCGCCGTGCATCCAATATGAAGCCTTTCTCCGGCAGCAAACTTTCTCTCATCATGGCACAGATCACAGTCGTTAAGATCAGGCAATTCTGTGCCTCAGATAATTACCCACACGGTTGCTCTACGGTAGACTAACGAAGAAATCAGATGTCATAAAAAATATTGTTAAAAGCCTCTGTGATTAAGAGCAGGGCTTTGATTTGGTTCAGAAGACACCAGGGCGCTATGCCTCTGCAGATATCACTTTCCTGCCTATGTGATAACAGCCTATATGATAACCCTAATCCTAATGCAGAGGCTTCAGTGGCTATGGATGTCTGTCATACGTGACATTCTTGAATTCACTTTGGGCTATGAAGATGTAACAGCTGGTAACAGTGCTGTGGACTCATGTGAGAATTCAAAACTTATGTATAAAACTGCGTAAATGGGACCGTTAGTGTATGATTATATTTTTAATGAGGATTCAAATATCTGACAACCAGAGGAATAATTACATGACACAATAACCCCTTGTCATTACATTAAATAATGAGAAAATAGTGTTTATTACAGCAAACTGAACACAATGACTCATCACATATATTAGACAACTTGTGCTACACCAGAGGAAATACTGGTGCCATTAAATTATTAGTAGGAGCTATTATGGATGCCCCGAATTGTGTCAGAAAGGGGGGCCTGAGTGGGGGTGCAGCTCTCGAGAGATTTATGACTCCTTGACTACATGTGCATGGCCTCTACATGAAGTAATGAATGTGGGGAATGTAAGACAGATTTTCAGAAATGGAATATAAGAACACTTCCAGGAAAAAGACAGCTTGGCTTCAGAAAATGTGTGTGTGTTTGGGGGGGGGCTGGAGAGGAGGAAGTTAAGACGAGAGCAGGGGTGAGGAAGAGGGGAGAGACTTTAAAGTGGGGGGCCAGTAAAAGGAGAGAAACAGCAGAAGGGGGATGGGATATGGGGAGTGGGGGGCGCTGGGACAGTGGAAGTCTGCCTATGAAGAAACTGCAAAAAAAAGAAACCAATGGTTTTGATTCAAGATGTCTAACTCAACCATGCAATTTAATTTAATTAGGACAACTCAAGCCTCAAACAAGTGAGGACAAGTTCAGAATAACTCAAACAAGTCAGGATGAATTTAGGTTTAATGTAATTCAGAAGAGACAGGGTACGTTTAGAAGAACAAAAAATAAGACATGAACAACATTTGATAAGTCAACTCAAGTCAAGATAAGATATAAGTTAAGTCAACAACTTAAATCAGTCTCAAAACAACTCAAAACAGCTCAATGTTCATTCCATACAGGCTCACCCAGACATCCCAGTTTTTCTTGGAAAAAAAAGAAATTTGAAAATTTCTATTGAATTCATAGAATCACTGTTTCTGTGATTCATATTAAGCTTCACCAATTATTTTTCACTGGATTCATTTGCATTGAACATCAAAACACTAGTTTTTACTTTTTTGCAATCAATCTTGGATTCTGTGTGGTATTAAAGTTATTTGGTCATGCGATAAAAATTTGTGGAACAGATTTTAATAAATATAGCTTCAGAACAGAAAACACTTTATTTTTATTGTTGGGAAAAGTTCAGAAAAGAAGTAATTGCATAATTGCAAAATAACAGATGTGCATTGGACTAAGGATCTAAGATAAGGATCTAAGATCTAAGATAAGGATCTAAAAATTAGATGACATCATTCTGTATGCAACAAACAAAGCCATTACACGCAGTAACCTGCAAATTTCCTGAACAGTGTTTTTTTCACATCAATATTACTAAATATACTAAATAAAACCAAAAAGAATACATGCAAATATCATACTACAGTAAATAGTGATTTTATGTACAGTATATCGATGTGTTCTTTGTGGAAGCCCAGTATTACTTGTAGTTTCCATCAGAAACCTGGTTTGACTCAATCAGTCCTTCATTAAATTAAATCAGGAGCTGCTGATGGAATTTCACAAATCCAAGCAATGGCTGGAGGAACCGAGGAAACAAACCTGTGTTCTCCTTACCAGAGGATATATAATCTACTTTTTTACAAATAAAAAAAGTAAAAAAGAAAAAAAAAATTGTTTATTACAATGTTAACTTTGCTAGCAGAAAGACGCTATCACGCGCTGAGAAAAACGTTTTTAAACACAGTACTGTACCACACAGAGAAAACACTGAAGTCGGTATAGCACAAACATCTGCATGTGAAATGACATCAGCGAATGTAAACTCAAAGCCAGTACAAAATCTATTCTTCCAAAAATATTAAATGGTGGAGTAATATCTTTATTTTATTTATATATCCGCGATGAATATAAACACTTTCCTTAAAACGTTTAATGTTAACAATTACTGTGAAACATTCGGCAACAACTATTAACATAAACATGTTGCAAATTACTTTGTTGGATGTTCAGTGCACATTTCAACCTAATCCAGTGAACAACAATAAGTGAGGCTTACACAGAATAACAAAAAAAATGACATTTGGTTCTGAACTCTAAATTTGCTACTAAAAAGTACTAAAATGTAACTAAAAAGTCAGTTGAGCTATTTTTTTTTTTTCAAGGATTTTGCAAGGTCTTATGAATTAAACTGAACTATTCACATGCATTTCAAGAAAATAAATGACAAACAGGGAGGCTGTAATAGTCGCGCTCCTTTCTGTCACCCCCTGGTTTTCCTCCTGCTTCTCACACCCTGACTTTGTTTATGTACAACACGTGCTTTCTGTTGATGTTGGATTCCTGCTCAGGCCCCTGCTGTTCTCAGTTGTCTTTCGAACTCTGCCTCTGTCCTGCCCTGATACTTAGTATTATCACCTGTATACTCGTAACCACGCCCTGTTCCAGCTGTTCCCCGTTTTCCATTATGTCTGTGTGTTTGTGATTTTTCAGTCAACTGGAATCCCCACCCTAGTATATGGCTCCCAGTTCTGCTCTTTATTTCCATTAGTGTTTTTGTTTTTCTGCTAGTTTATTGGTGTAAATGAAATCTGTGTTTTTATAATTGCATCTAATTTACTGTGGAATGACACAACTTAGTTAGGATGAGTTAAGGTAATTTCAAATATAGTCAGGATATATTTAAAACAACTCAAACTTGTAAGGTAAAACTTAAAACAACTTAAATGAGTCAATATAAATTTAAAACAACTCAAAAAAGCTTTAGAGGTTTAGGTCAATAAAAAAGTGCCACGACAGGTTTAGATCAACTCAAGCACGTTGGAATAAGTTTAGGATTTCACAAGTGAGTTAGAATTACAAGGTTTGGACAAGTCTACTGTTTCTGTAGTGCGGGCGTCCTGTACAGCGGGCAGCGTTTACACACAGCACTTGTGGCTCCACTGTTTTCGTGCCTCCGGTGTGTGGGCACAGGCCCGGCCAATACGTCCGTCCCACTTGTACTTATCTCCACAGGGACGAGTTGAAAGGAAGAGGGAGCTGCATACGGTGGGGATAATGACTCCAGCCCCTGTAGGCAAAGGCACTGTTTATGTAGTTCTATCCAATTTGATCTAAATAACCTGTAATATGAGTGCCTCCAATGGTGTTTGCGTAATTGCCCTGGCTTGTGGTATACAGAGTGATGTTATCAAGCTGTGGCATTCACACACACACATGCTCACACACACACACACACACACACACGTTTTGTGCTTTGCTCAAAACATAATCCTGCCGGAGCTAGACCTCTGCATGGAAATAAGAGGAGCATTTTTTTCCTTTCTGTCAATCTCTTCAAATCATAATTTATCCTTGTTATTAGGTAAATACATGATTAGGTGGAAATGGCTTTTAAATGACTGCCACAAACATTCGCAGGTAGCCTATGTAGCGGCTGCACAAATATAAGTGAACGTATGGGGGGCTTTTTTCAGAGGAAAAAAAGGGCTCAGTTTGAACTCCACTGCATAATGCTTGGCTGGCACCTGCAAAGTGAATAAACCAATAATCTTCTGGCTGGCAGCTTCTTTGCTGCTTGAGGGGCTTCAGTAGAGAGGTTTCAGGCCTAGCTTTTCACCGGCTCCTTTCAGGGTCTTTTGGATAAGACCAGAAATGGACGTCCGAGGGGGAGGGGCTGGCCCATTGGGGATTGGGATGTATTGCACAGCATCAGTGAGATGGCTAATGATGCGAACAATGGCCCTCAGCCATGTGCCTGTGACGGATAGGGTACTATGCTCACGGCTCTCCTAATGAGCGGGGGGCTCTGCTGAAGATATACAGGCACATATCCTTGTTTTACAAAGTAGTTTATTGTCATTTATGTCACCATTAATGACACAGAGTAGCATTGTGCTCATACTTACACTGACTCGGGTTTCGGCTCGTCATTGTAAACTCGCATTGGCCTTCTCAATTAAACCCTCCCACAAGTAGGTAATGGCTTTCATGGGCCACTTGAGAAGCTGTGTGCAAACTGGGAGAGGTCTGAATGAGACCGAGGGTCCTTTTTCTCTCTCTCTTTCTTACTCTCTTTCTTGCTCTTGCCTGTCTGAGAACTACCTCCCAGTGTGCTCTCATCCACCATAAATTTCTCAGGGCCTATTCACCTGATGGTATTCCCCCACAACCCCTGGGGCTTTCCAGCTCTTTCTGCCAATTCCAAGCAATTCTATCAGATAACTTTTTCATCCCTCTTGTCCTTCCTTTGGCTGACATATGGCATTTTACATCTAAGGGCACACGGTGCCTGTCAGCCCTCCCTGCTCCCTTTGGCCTGACCTGGGTCTGTGATGTGCCGCCCTAATGCAGGGTGTACGGAGCGAGGCAGGGCACGGTGTGGGCAGTGGCGGAGGGGTGCGGCCATGGACACTTTTGATGTCCGCCGTGGTCCAGTCACGCCTGTCTGCTCGGCTCATGGCTCAGGAGTCTCCGTGGGACTCCGCAAGCTCCTTTCAGAGCAAGCCGGTTTGAAGTGAGGGACCCCCTGCTGCACACAATGGATGCTCACATACCTAGCTGACGGCCGTTTGTGCAGTGGGCTGGGAGGGAGGGCTGAAAGAATGGCAGGAAGGGGAGAAAAGGGGGTTTGGGGTGGGGTGTAGTGGGGGGGGTTTGGGGGGGGTTGTGCACTTGAACTTGGCTGATACCATCTGCAATTTCCTCTCTACCCCCTTCTTTTCTGCACCAGCTCTAGAGCCCCAGTGTTACTTCTGCTGCAAATCCGGAATTACAATAGGCTAGAAAAGAAATCTGAAAAGAGTGATGCGTCAAGTTTACTCAAACGTGTCCCTGTGGAAAAAAAGGACATATGCCCTGGTCAAATGACATGTTTGGCTGGGTTTTCTGGGAAAACAAGTGGAAATCGGTACATATACTTTACAGAGCACACACTTCTGCACACGGTAAAGCTGAATTGAACATACTGGGAAAAAAATTAAACAAACTGCAAACTGTGCAAAAGTCATTACACGTTTTAATATCCATCACCAAAAACGCTGCCAAAAGTGAAATCGTAAAACTGATATATTTTGTGTCAAAATGATGAGTACATTTGACAAGTCCATTCAGCGAGGAGGAAAGGCTGCAGAAATGCATGTACTGCCAAGGTAACGTTTAATTCTGCACGTTAGAATCTCACAACAGCATAGTCTCCTGTTAGCGTTGCCTTGTTCCCTCAATGTCGACTTCCAGCAGAGTAGAACACTTTCCCTCGGGCCACTCACTCCTCAGACAATGCTGCCTCGCATGGCTAACTCATTGTTCTGTGTGTGGGAACCTGCTTCCTATATTAATAAACAGGAGAACGTTCCTCTCTCTCAGTCGGCCATTCTCCCCAATTTCTGCCCACAGACTAAAGACCCTCATAATAGCAGCAAGGAGAGAAAGAAAGTAAAAAAGGAAGAGGAAGAGACTTGCACACTCTTAAAACTTCAATAGAACAACCCCCCTCCCAAACACACACACACACACACAAACACACACACACACACTCACACCACAGACACACAGACACTCACACACACACACACACACACACACACACACACACACACTCCCTCTCAGACTGCTTCTGACAAAGGACAAGGGAAATGGACAGATCAAAGGCACACAGCCCCTACCACACACAGCACTCCCGTCCGAGTGTGTGTGTGTGTGTGTGTGCATGAGCAAGTGTGTGTGTGTGTGTGTGTGTGTGCGCATGCAGAAGGCTTTCAAATACCCACAAGGATCTGCAGGTGAGGGGAGCGCTCATTCTTCAGAGAAACAGGAGAACAACACGCTTCTGAGTGCTGAACTGACCTTTAACACACTCAGTCCAGCACCAGCGATGCCAAGGAATATAATTCCACTGGAAAAAATTTACAAAATTTAAACAGTTTTTATAATTAGGGTAAAATATTTTTGGTAGACATTTGCTCCAAATTTATTTGAATTTGTTTAAATTATAACACATTAGATATCTATTATAACTAGATATCTATTTTAGAAATTATAAATACAAGTGCAAATATAAATACATTTATTACAAAATTGAGCATAAGAAGACATATGTTAATTGTCTCATCAATGAAAAACAAAACTTGTAATTTAAAGTAAATATAACTGTAATTAAAACATCAATCTAATGAGTATACTCACAAAAAAACGTGACATAAGAAGGTGGACAACTTAAATTAAAGCAGAGTTTTTGTCCTGCTGTAACTGAAACCTTCTTAATTCTCTTTTCTGTACTGACCAGACCAATTAATTACACAATTCACAAGATTGATCTGCTTATCACCAAAAACCAAAAACCTCACAAGCTTTCAGGTACATTTCAAAACATTGCTGAGGCATTTTGCTGCATATTTGTTGTTAAATGGAAAGAGCTCCAAGGCTCTGGGCCTAATTCCGGAGAACCTATTTCTGGCTCTGGAAAGAGCTGTTATCCGCTATTTATAGCCACACACAGAAAACACATTTAGATTCTTCCCAGACGCATGAAATCACATCGCCACACTTCATGGGAGTGTGACGTCACCGACTCCGGCGAAGACGTTCAACCCTGTAACACTACAGGTGCGACTTCCACAGCTCAGAAGAACTGAAGGAAAACAGCCTTTCATCGTTACAGTCATATGCAGTCATTCATGTCCAGTGCCAATACATGCAGATAATTTTCTGGGGAAATGTCGCAGAAGCTGGGTGGTGAAAGATTTTTTTTCTGCTGTCAATGGATTTGTATGCATTTAGAAATGGGGTTGAAGGGGTAAACAAACAAATAAGAAAGAAGGCAGTAGGCAGAAAAACATTTTTAGAGATTCAAAATATCAGATGCCTTTATATGTATAGAAATCAAACGTTTTTACTGTCCAGTTCCATGTTTCTGGTAGCTTTTCTGTCTTAATTTCTGGGTTTATGTAATCCAGATGAATAATATATGGTGTCTAACATCTCACAGACTGAAAGTCAGCTGTACTGGAACATCTGAAGATTGCAGCTGTATTCTTTTGATCTGGGCCATCCTCAGGGAAGCCACCATGACTTAATTATGGCTTCTCGGGGAATATGGGAAAAACTGTTTTTACAGCGATTGTGTTACAAAGAATGACAATTCAGGGTCTTCTCCTCATGCTGCAACAAATAGAGCCCACTGTCATAAGTCACAAATCAAGTGAAGTCATTAAGCAGGGTATCAACACCAGTCGAATGTCAGCTGACTAAAACAGTCTGTAATTATTTCACAGTGTAGCAGCAGAACCGTGACAAAAGAGGGTAACAAAAAGAACTGAGGAGGAACAAAAAGAACTGAGGAGGCACAGCTGGCCAAGAAGTGGTTAATTGTGCAGAGCAGGCGGCTCACTTCAGCCGGAGAAGTCTCGCGTCGGCAGCGGCGGCGAGAAGAGACGCAGGCACCAGTATAAATAGCCTCCTCGAGAGCATGTATACTGACAGATTAAAACATCTTTGAAGTCTGCCGTACATCACTTGAAACTCCCATCTTGGTTTTAAACCTAATAAGCTTAAATCTTCCAACAGTCAAAGCTGTTCCTCCACAAATTTTTAATCCCAGCTTTGATGATACGTTAGGCTACGTCCTGAAAGAGGAGGAAGAAAAAAAAAAAAGTTCTACTGAAGCTTCTAAAGTTACGCCGGTTCTGTGTGTGGGAAAAGGGAAAAAAGCCGGCCACTGTTCTACTGCAGACAGATAAAGGAAAGGAAGGGGGGGTGGGGGTGGGGGGGTGGCGGTTAGTGAGTGTTTGGCAGATGGTACATTTTACCTCTGACAGGACCAACTTTAAGATCCACCTGAACTAGCTGCAAGGATAACTACTTTGGGGTTGCTATGGCAACCTTGGTGAAAAGCCATTAATTATAACACAAAAACAAATAATAAATGGAGAAAAAATGGGACAAATAAATAATGCAGGGAACTGTAATTAACTGGGAGAGAAAAAGGCACTTCTAATGGTAAAGGCAGGCTGTTCAGGTAATTTACAGGCCAAATGTAGATCTACGGCTTAGAACACCTGCATAAAATGTCAGTATGATAGGTTTGCATTTTGCGTGTAAGGAACTTTATTAACTCTAATGGTATTAGAATATTATGAATGTTAATATTACTGTCCAAAGACAGCATTACCAGGTATCTTAATTTTTCCACATTATGTGAACGTAGCAGCTGCTCCTTATTTCACGTGCAACTTTCATGATGAACCAACAGAAGCGCACCTGAGGAAGTTAGAATAGAATCTTTCTCCGTGAACTTACATTATACTTATTTACACATTTTTAATGTTTATGCCTTCTCCTGCAAAGTTACCATTTTTTTTCTATAGCAATGACAGGTGTTGTCTAAAGGATTCAGATACGTTATGATACGTTATGGGGCACCTGGTGGCCTGGTGGTGAGGGAATTGCGAGGGAAATGTGTCTTAAAGCCATTTCCATCCAGGCCAGTGTTTTCCACTTCGAAAGTGTGTTAGAAACTAGATAGAACCATATGGGGCTACCAAACATACACACTCACAGCTATTGAATACACAGTAAGAGTCAAAATAGTTAGCACATTTTACACAGACTCTATGCAATCATACACAAGTAAAGTATGTTTGTTTCTGATTTGATCACAGGTATTTTGGACAGTTACCCCAAAACTAACTGTTTAATGTCAATGCAGGAAGGGTAAACCTGTATGGAAGTGAAAAAATAAAGCAGGTGTTGGACAATCCACAAGGAAGCATCATTTTAATACATCAAAACTCAACAAACCAATACGGCACTGGTCGAAAACATGCTTGATTTGTTGCCAAATGTCACAAAATGTAGTACAGTGGTCGTTTTGTTTTAAAAATAAAGCTCAGTGTTTCCTCTGCTGGCATCCCCCAGATCAGAAGATGCACTGTGCACCGAAGGCTTCTCTAAATAACAACCAAGGTGGAAATGATTATAGAGCAGGAAGCAGCCGTTTGAATTTGAAATGGATAGCATTAACTTTCCCCTGCACAGGAGGGGAAAAAGCCCCTCCTCTAAGACTGCCACTACACACACACGCACACACACACACACACACACACATGCACAGCTACCCACCACCCGCCCGCCTGCTCGCCCGCTGAGCCAACCAACCTGACCTCAGTTTCACTGCCTGATCATTTGCACCAGCCCTAAAGACAAAGAAATAGCACGAGAACAAAGGAATCTTATATATGTACATATGTGTATATGTCTATATATATGCATATAT
>JBBIGA010000001.1:20213886-20224862 GCA_037576975.1 Alestes dentex | reverse complement strand
ATATATGAAGAGAGAATGAACTTTAAAAAATAGAATACAAAATGAGAGAATGAAAGAAAGAATGCAAGAAAGAAAAACCGAAACAAACAACTAATGATACAGAAACAGTAAAAGCAAGACAGAAGCAAGAAAGAAAGCAAAAAACAAAACCAGACTGTGGAACAACAAAATAGTGTGGAAAAATAAAATAGATAACATAGAAAGAAAGAAAGGAAGGAAGAAAGAAAGAAATCAAAAACAAGGGAAAACAAAAACATACAAAAGAAAAAGAAAGCAAGAAGAAAAAAGAGGGGTGGAGGGAGTGAGAGGCAGTAAGAGAAAGACAGAGAGAGAAAGAGAGAGCGAGAGAGGGAGGGAGGGAGGGAGTGAGAGTGTTTAAGTGGAGCCCCCGTTTGCAGCCCTTAGAAGGGGCTCATTACAGGCACGTCATGCCTGCGCGGGGTCAGCGGGTTTAAGTACAAACTCTCCTTATGGAGTTTCTACTGTAGCAGGCCTGAAAATCTAACACCCATCTGCTACAGAACTGTCCAAGCTTTACCTCAACTCTCTGACTGCCACCCGGCTGAAAATTAGTGAGCAGGAAGTCAGAGTGTGTGTAGGCGCTGTTTAACATCACCCCTCAGGAATGTTTAAATACAGCTTAGACGTGTAGGAGGATCCTAAAGATTTACAAGCCTCTTATCCCCAAGTTCAACTGATTTGTGAGCTCAGTTAAAATGAATATTCATGATGCTAATTGAGGGGAGACAGAAGGGCAGTAGAATTCAACACAGACGTTTAATTACGGCTGAATTGCAGCGTGTGTAACCAGAGCACATTACCTGATCCAGACCTTCATTCCATTTAATTTTTCACTAATCGCCAGATACTTAATTTTCTGTTCTATAGCTGCAGGACCTTCAACTATTTGGGAAATTTAGCACTGAGGATAGTCAGTAACGCACGCTGAATGAAACATGGTGCTGCCGTGCCAGCGTAAACACAGTTAAATTTGTCTCCTTTAGCGTAAAGTTGTGCTGGATGCTCTTTAAAAACATTTGACAGTCCAAACATTCATGCTGAGCTCTGGAAGGAACTCTGAGCCAAGAGTAGATTTGGAGTTTTGCAGCCCATCTTTCGACAAATCCATGCGATGCAGTCTCTCTCTCTCTCTCTCTCTCTCTCTCTCTCACACACACACACACACACACACACGTACACACACATATACACTCGTACTCTAGAGCCTGGCACTACAGTAAGTAGGCCAAAAGCCATTTGAGGACAGAATTTGGAGAGCCCACAAGAATGAGAGAAACGAATAAAACTAAATGTTTAAGAAAAAAAAATACATCTATATACAGGCTGAAAGGGAGAAAGAGAGAGGGAAAAGGCAGAGAGAGAAAAAGGGCCTGATGCTATTTTCTGTGCTGTCAGCTAGAGGGTAATCTGCAGGAGCTTTCCTCAGTGCGATGGCAGGCTAAGACCAGGCTAAGTCACTGAGCCGTCTCTCCAACAGCTTACACAACATCGCCACCTGAAAAGCCCCCACGCAGCCGCGAGTGACGACCGCCTCCTCGGCAGACTCGAATGATGAGGAAACTCTTCGATAAATTCATCTTCAATAAAGTTTCCTCTGTGTTTTTTTTTTTATAGTAAATCAGCTAAAATGTTTATCTCAAATGTGAGTCTGACACCTTAAAAATAGAAAGAAATTACTCTGTTATAAGAATGCCTTACAAACCTGCCATACTTTATTGTGACATTAACCGTGTTGTTCTATTTATTTCTCATAAAATGGCACCAAAGGGAGCCTCGCATTGTTTTGAACAAATGAACACAACAGAAAGTACCAGAAAACAAATATACATTTTTACGTAAAATGTTATTGAAAAAAATGTGGAATAATATTCTGTTGCTCTGTTGCTCTGTTGCTCTGTATAGATGATGGTACAGATGATGGTACAGATGATGGTATAGAAGATGGTATAGAAGATGGTATAGATGATGGTACAGATGATGGTATAGAAGATGGTATAGATGATGGTATAGATGACGGTATAGATGATGGTACAAATGATGGTATAGATGATGGTACCTAGGATGGTGTAGATAATGGTATAGATGATGGTACCTAGGATGGTGTAGATGATGGTATAGATGATGGTATAGATGATGGTATAGATGATGGCATAGATGATGTAGGGCCCAGCAGTTGCCTCTAGAAATAATCAGAACAACAGGAACAACAGAAACAAAGATTTCTGTTGGTCGTTCTGATTTCTCTGTGCTCGGGGACGACAGGACAGTGGTGTCCATTGTGATGCAAAAGCCATCGCTTCCTGTCCTCCTCCATTTTAAGGCCAAGGCTGAGACGTGCTCGCTTCACCCCATCATAACACACAGGAACCTGGCTACTGTGTTTTCCTGCCAGAGGCCGAGGGCCACAGCCTGGGACCATTCACAGAGATCCAGCTGCCACTCGGCAAGTGCACAAGCATCCAAGAGTAAACACACTTTTGAGTTTAATTTAGTGGAAAAAGAAATGAGGTAGAAAATCATGTTACACAGTTACAGCAATAAAATCCGTAACAGTAATACAGTTCTGGACAGTACAAATGGATTAATCAGCGTTTAGCTTGCTTATGTACTGTAATTCAGTTGAATGTGCCATTAGTGATGAATTTAGAAAGAACAGTTTGCTGCACTATTTTAGGCACTGCGATTATAGGCAAATGTGTGTAAATCTGCAGAGGCTTTGACTAGTCAGTGATTATTGTACAGCTCTGAGTGTATTCAGATAAGTCTGTTCACAACTAGGCAAACCACATTACCAGTTGTTGTACCACAATATAGATTCATACGAATAAAGGTTACACAAGAAATAAGCAAAAGATTTTTTATCTTCATCTTTAATGGATGATTGGAAAAAAAACAGTAACAGCAAAGTACAGGAAAAAAAATCATATGACTAAATAACGTTGTATGAGAACAGCTCCCTGTGACCACACACACACACACACACATATATATTTATATTAGCGTCCTAGTTCAGTGAATTCAGATTCAGTGCAGTGCAGAATATGAAATACCAAATAAAAATCACTGTTAGTTCTATTTTTGGATTCCACCGATATTTGCAAGAACCATGGGTTGATGCTGATAACCGATATTGTTCATGGATGTCTCTGGCAATGCAGATGCATCAGTAGAAATTGAGACTAAACCTATCTGAACTATGCAAAACACATTAAATTCAGATATTATAACCCCGCAGCCCAGCAGCACCTAAACTAACTAATGATTGTAAGTCGCTCTGGATAAGAGCTTCAGACAAATGCCCTCTTTAAACATGCGGCATACAATAAATACATAATCAAATATCTGTTGGAAATATCAGTGAAACCTAAACATCTGGTTACTACCCATTTTAATAGCATTTTAGGCAAGTTTTTAGTCTGCCAATATTATATTCCAGTTATAAATAGAAGGGTCTTTATTTGTCACGCATGTTGTGTATCAAGAAACTGTCTCACATTACTCTGCAAAAGAAACCACTTATTTACTTCTGTCCTTTATAAACATGACATTGTCTTAATTGTTTCCTTAATTTCCTTACTTAATTTCAAGCCTTTCCAGGCTGCCACTTTACCACTTCTACTCTAACAAACACTTGCTCCCAAAATCCGCATATGACATTATGATCCCCTTCAAAGACACTAACATTCACACACACACACCTCAGCTGCCTCACACACTGCATCATGTGCATCTAAAGAAAATATTTCTTAAGCAGGAGTATTCATATCGATCATTCAAAAAAAATGACAAAAAGATATATATAAAGAAAATTGGACAAGTGTGCCAGACCTGGCAGACCTGGCAGACCTGGCAGACCAGAATGGTCTTAAAGCACTTAAAGCTTCTTTCATCCCTGAAAGAGACAGAGAAAAAAAAATCAAGCTCCAATCTTGCATCAGATGTGAAAAAATCCACAGGTGTTTCTGTCCATCCTTCAACTGTGAGAGGACAACTTTGTAGGTTTGAAAGGATGTGTAGCTGTTCAAGAAGCTGTTACTGAGAAAACAGACAAAAAAACTGTATATCTGTGGTGTGGAAGAATTTTTATGGACTCAGTTTTATGGACTGATAAAAGTACATTTGTAATAGGGATCACTTAGTGAAGCAGAAAGTGCAACTGATTTCTACTGCTGGAGGCATTTGCAAGAAATATTGCCACAAATTTCTGAAGATACACAGAAAACTAGAAACCGAAGAGTATGGAAGCTGTAATAAAGGCAAAGAATACAGCAAAAATACTGCAAAAGATTTAGATTTAGCTGTTCAGGGATTCTTTTCTGTTAAATATCTTAGTTTTTCTGCTTCTTTCCTGAAGCTGAAAAATTAATAACTTGAAATGAAATAAATGAAAAGGCCTTCTCTGACTGAGATAAAACAAGAACACTGCTGGGCTATTTGCTATATTTATAAAATATGACACACTGTGTACAACATAGTCACATGACATTCTTCCTTCATGTTGCCCGATATTAACGATATAAATGGCACTACAAAACAGAGGCCATTATTCTGAGGTGTCTGGGTTAGAATGAGCATCAAGATTTGAACGGTTCTTTGCGTTTCGTATGACACAGAGGTGCATCCACTCAAACACATACACGCACACACACACACACGCACACACACACACACACACGCACACACACACACACACGCACACACACACAGGCAACAGAGTGAGAGACTGAGCTGCCAACACCCTTTTCTCACTAGCGAGAGACTTGGCCACTAACTGCTCCTGGCAAGCCGCTGAGAAACGATCATCAGCCACTGTCATGCAAATCTCAGAGACTTGCACTGGAGAGACTACAGCATCACTATAGCTACAGAGTCCCCCACTTCAGAGAAAACAGCCTCAGCCATCACTGACAGGCTGCATATTAATGACAAATTAATCAGGCGAAAGCAAACCCACTGAGGCCACGTCTGAGAAAGAGGTACGGCCTGAGAGCCAGACTTGGTATTGCTCCACAACAACAGAACTTACTTGGGAAACGACAAGGCCTTTGAACCGCAATTCATTTAACTGAATGCCAAATTGTAGCCCACATTAACTAAAAATGGTAGTGACAGTTCAGAATATCAATTATAACAGCAACAGAAGTTACTGTAACAAAACAATCAGCACTGGACTGCGGTGGGACAAATAACCATATTTGTCTTTATTGTGATATGTCACATTTCACTTTTATATGTTTTTCTAAGTATATTGTATAAGTATATTGCAGTGCAGCATGTAAAACACCAAATAAAAAAAAACACTAGTATTTTTTTAAGTATGATCTACTGGACCTTTATCCTCTGTTACATGTCAAATCTCAGAACATCAAAAAAAACACACATCAAAAATCATTAAATACCATTAAGTATTAAGTTATATTTCTGCCAAATTACCCAAGTCTAACTGGACTGTACTTCATTTTTACTTTTAATCGCCAGGTGGTCTCTGACAACTCCACTGGAATTGGAGCAATGCAGTACAAATGCTGTTTACTTAATTGTGATTTGAACACATAAAAACCCATCTGGTTACAATAAGCTTATCTTCATATAAGGATAATTCAATTCCTGCGACATAATGGAGAAATTATAACAGCAGTTTGGTGCAGGTTACTGCACCAAAAACCACAGTTAACAATGTGTGTTCAGTATCTCCGACTGCTCGCAATCTGCACGTTTTTTTTTTTATGCGTGACGTGGAACAGCTTCAGACATGGTTACCAGGTTCAATTCCTCACGAGGACCCTCCATCCATAAGGTATTTAATTAGCACCTCACTAATGTAATGTTAGCAAACAGCACGCGGCAGCTCCTGCAGCCAGTCATGAAGCGTTGAAGCAGCGAGCAAAGCGCCAGCAAGATGAGCCAAAGAGCTGCTCTCTGAGGGGATTTCCACCCTGTTTTCTCATAAAGAAACAAGGACCTGAGCACTCTCAATGAAGCACTGTGCTGCGTCCGCAGTGTGTGTGTGTGTGTGTGTGTGGAGGCCCGGCCGGGGGGAGAGGACCAGGGAGCTGACCTATCTGCACATGCCGGCGCTGGGCAGGACCCATGACCAGGAGACAGAGAGAGACGGACAGAGAAAGGCTTGTTGATGTATGCTGGTGACATTTTCCTCCTGGCCTAATTAGGTTAGGCCCTTCGCTGGTTAATCAGGTTCGATGTGTGAGGTTCATCCTTAAGCTCTTCAAACCTGGCCTAAGCCCTCAGGGATCTGTCTGCCTGCCTGCACGTCTGTGCGCGGCCGTGCTCTGCAACTGGTCAGCTAGTCCACTCTGGAGCACGTGTTTGAAGAAACCTTCTCGATCACTGGTTTCTCTGCTCTGCATGCAGACAAACATCTGTTTTCCTCAGCTCCATGAATCTCCACCACACAACCTGTAATGGAGGATACAGAAGTCAGCAGTATTACCCGCAGGATGGGCTCACAGAGGTGTTCATGCATTCGTAGCTGCAATCCGAGGATGAACTTTTAATTCTAAGAAAAGGCTAAGCATTTTTAACGGGAGAAATTAAACAGTTGGTTCTTTGCATAATCCAAGACGAAAGTAATGACTTGCTAAATTGTTGGGTTTGACATCAGGAGAATAATTTAATTGACAGCTTTGACTGTTTTTCCTCATGTCCTACAGTCAGCCAGGAGGAATCCAAAACATTGGCATGCCTGTCGACACGTTATTCAGACTAATTTTTTGTCTGAAGTGAAAGCGTCGTACAGGCTTTGCATAATTTCTATTTTTTACAGTCTGACTGTAAATGAATGAGGAATGAAAGAATCACTGGAGTGTTTGGCTTCAGAGCTCCACCAGAGTCCACGTGCTCCGGCGCCATCTTGTCTGATTTACCTACAATAGAAAGCCAGAGAACGCGACAGACAGCTGCACCACAGCACCCACTGCATCTACCAGTATCGAGTACCATGACTCAACACAACAACCACTGCATGAGAACCTATCACTCCATCGTGAGGAATAGGATGTTTCATCAAACTTGCCGCTGGCCCCATGCCCATGGCACACGAGTGCGGTTTGGTGGTAAACAGCGCAGATGAGACAGCAGAATGACTGCAGATAAATGTGTACAAACATCCACAGTCACATAGATGGAGGTCTGAACCTCTGTTTCAGGGACTTGACTGAGCAGCTCTGGTCAGTAGTGCGTGTATGTGTATGTGTATTGTGGAAATGCCTCGGCCATCCCTAGCCATGGGCGTCACCCGCTGTGGATCTCTCTCTCTCTCTCTCTCTCTCTCTGTCTCTCTCTTACTACCTGCACAACCACAATTACTGCAGTAGTCTTTGTTGTGATTGCCAGGTTGCTGATCCACTTTAAAAAGCTCCGGTCTCTACTCACTGGTCCACCTTAAGAATAACCCTGCCTCTGGGAGGCTACCCCTGTGCCAAAGGAGAGAGAGAGAGAGAGAGAGAGAGAGAGAGCGAGATGGAGAGAGAGAGGCAAACAATAGAGACTGCAGCTCAGACACCAAAGCACAGCACTGCAGATACAGGGGCAAAGCCGATATCGCCCCACACTTCCCATATACCTGTACATACACACTCAGATCCACCACTAGAGGAACTATATGCATCGAGGCCTTTTTCCCCCGATTCGACCTGCTTTCTGAAAAATATATAAATAAATAAATACACCCTGAACCCTCGGCGGCAGGCTCAATGATTTCCAATCCGGCAAGCAATCTAAGCAGAGTGTACCCAGACAAATCCTCTTAGAGCGAGAGAGCCCGGCTACCTGGACACACACCAAGACAAAGCACTGAGTGACTGGCTTCTCCAGAAAGGGGCATGTTTCGCCCGTAAAAAGGTGTCACAAACAGCTAGCATGTATCCAGTTTAGAGTGGGGGAGAAAGGCAAGGGCCGGTCCAGATCCATGTCTTAGCCATTGGCATGCCCAGATGCCGGCTACTGAAAGGGATGGCACCATGTTTCATATGTATTAGGCTGTGGCTGCTGCCCACACCGCAGTGCGACTTTGTCCATCATACGGTACACGCCGAATTCTTACTACCTCAGAGCCAATGTGTGTGCGTAGTGTGCCTTTTTCATCGCTGAGTTCTGCTGGGAGTGAGGTGCCATTTTAAACAGCAGTCAGCCATGAGCTAAAGGGGAGGACACAGGGTCCCTGCAGTACTTACCAACTGAGCAGAAACCCCTGTTACCAGACAGTCCTTCAAAATGCAGTTGAATCTGAAGCATCAGCAAAGTAGCGTTGTAGCTAAAAAAGTTATAAGGACAAATGCCATAAGGACTGCCATTTAATCAGCTACTTGTCATTATGCAGTTTGTGTGGTTACTGTCAACTGGATTTTTGGTTAAAAATCTCTAAAATTGTTTTCAATTCAGAGTTTTCACAAAGCATTCAGTGGTTCAGTGTTGACACCTGTAATATACCTAAAAAAAAAAAGCATGCTATAACACGATTTGACACGGTACTGGTAAGGTATCATTATATCATCCGTCCTTGATACGCATGTTCAATTTCACGTTTTCAGATTTTATTTCTACTAAATCGCGAATGTGTTTTAAGATATTTCACTTAAACCAAAGTTCACTTGAGCCATCCCAGTCTGTCTCAGCAGCGTGTCACATTTGTCACGACCCAAAAAAAGAATGGAACCGATCAGCACCGACTCTTTACAAACCGCATAGCCGTGTTACATGCTAAAGCCTTGCCACAGAGCCCTGGAGCACTGGAATGAGGAAAGTAGAACAGGCAGGAACACACACACACACACACACACACTGACTCAGCAGGCCGAAGAGAGAAAGGGCAAGTCTTCTGTAGTGTGAGTTTGAGGACTCTCACTGAGGTCAAACACAAGTGTACCGAGCTGTTAAAACATCATGCTCTCACCAGTACTTTGTGCTGCTCTCAAATCAGTGGGCAAGGACAGGCCAGGCCAGAGAAGACAAAGGCATTCATACAGTATGGAACCAGTATAAGAGGGACCATAGGGGGCACTGCTCTTGTGCTCTTTCGTGTTGGAAAGGAATCTTCAGCTCATAACTGCCCTCTTTCCTCCTCACAATGAAGCCTCAGCTGATTCGACCCACAAATCGAGTCACATGACCCTGATGCTGGCATTCCATCAACCCTCCAACCCCTTTTCAAATACCCACATTCACTGTCTCTTCATCACGCTGGCTAGCTACTAGCCTTTCCACTTTTTTGCTGTCGATTCGCTGTTGATCAGAGCTTTACATGGCTTTTGTCTCCCAGCTACGATGCTGCTAGGATGATGGAGCACCCCTCCCAGCTCCCAAGAGCCTAACCCGTGCACAGAACAGCAAAACGTCACAAGTTAGGGTCTCAGGGATTGCGAGAGGCACATTTTTGTTTTATTCAATATTTGTCTCTGCTCTGGGCATGGACACACAGCAAAACCTGCAATGACATTAAAACAAAACAGCATCATCCTAAACACAAACACAGAGAGATGGCCTGACCATGACGTAGCAGTGAATGAAAAATAGATGCCACATAAAATATCTCTAATGATAAAAAAAGTCACCCACACCCAAATGCGTTTGTCTTTTTGTCTGTGACACACAACAAGTGCAACCTTCAGCCAGACACAACATTGACATCTCCCCCTCCCCCAGCTGTCGCTCTCTCTCTGTCTTTCTCTCTCTCTCACTCTGTCGGTCTCTCACTAGCACCCCCTCTGGCCCCCACTGCCGTTCTTCAGCCCCATCTTAAAGGCCGAACAATGCCGCACTTTGAAAAATGGCTCCCAGGTACACTTAGCCTTCTCCTCCTCTCACAGCCATTCGTGCGCTCACAGGCATCATACTAGCCCTCAAATTCTGTCCACCAGTCTTATTGACACTTCCCTTCGCTACTATAGCACTGAGTGCTCTGAACAACAGGCTAAAGCCTCGACGGCACTTAACGGAAGCTGGCAGTTCGACGTAATTAAAAAAAAATAAAAGAACAGAGACAATTAGTTAAAAGAAAAAAGCTACGTACCAGCTTGCGTTAGTGCGCTTTGGCACAGTTGCTGTCTATCTTGTAAGACAAACCCGAGTTAAGCCAGCATGATCGGTTGTGGAGACAAAGGTAATCAAGACACTAACAGATGCTGCAGCTGTGGGTGGGAGAGGGAGAGAGAGGGCAGGAGAGGTATCGAGAGTGTGAAGAGAGTGAGAGTGAGCAAGCAACAGAGAGAGAGAGGGTAGAACAGAGGCAAAGAAAAATGGTTTAAAAGAACTCACCCTGGTTCTGTTAGCGATGAGGATACACCCGAGCGCTCCTTTGCCCGCAGCCCTGCTGGACAATAGAAAGATGGAGTGAGAGAAAGAAAGAGAGGGAGAGAGAGAGGGGGAGAGAAGGAGACCGGAGGATACATACATGTGGGGAAAAGAGAGAGAGAAAAATCTCAGATTTCAACTTTTTGTCAGGAGCCAAGCACTGACAAAAACGAAGAAGCGCAAGCTGGACAGGACGGATGGAGGGAAGCGGGGAGCGACAGGAAAAGGACAGCATACGAGAGCGCAGGGGCGAAGCTGGAGCCAGTATGAGGGTCCATGTGCAGAGAGTACAGAGGGGTGAAGCGCAGGCATGCCAGAGGGCAGACTCTTCATGGCGAGCCAGACATGGTGTGTGGGGGGGAGGGGGGTGTGGAGGGGGGGTTGGTTTGTTAAAAAAAAAAAAAAAAAGTAAAAATGAGGATGACGGCGTTGGGGATGATGAAGATGGAAGTAATGATGCCTGCGGTGTCGGGAGCATGCAGGTAGGAAGAATAAGGCGCCCCAAAATTGGCGGGGAGGAAAAATGAGAGGAAGTGCAACTGGCAGCCAGCAGCCAGGGCCACAACACCAGCAAATCATACCAGTCTACTAGATCTCAGGAGAGGAGGGTGTGTGTGTGTGTGTGTGTGTGTGTGTGGGGGGGGGGG
>JBBIGA010000001.1:20187417-20213879 GCA_037576975.1 Alestes dentex | reverse complement strand
GTGTGGGTGTGTGGGCATGCACCTCACCCCCCCCCCCCCCCACACACACACACCACACACACACTTTCACTCAGTCACTTCACCTCACTCATCCAGCGTCGGTTAGCTGTGGATATTCCATTCATGCATATATCCTCGATTCAGCTCCAGCGCTGTCACCCACAAGAACAAAAAAATAAACACATGAAGAAAAACAAGGAAGGAAAACAAGCAGCCGCAAAACGCAAAATCCCCAAGATGAGAAACCAGTGAAAAACATTCGACTGCGAAGAGGCATCAGCGCATTGTGCTGCCTCTCTCCGCGCTCTGTGCTCCACACCCCCTTCTTCTCTTTCACTCTCCGTATCTGTCTTACATTTCTCTCTCTCTCTCTCTCTCTCTCTCTCTCTCCCTCTCTCTCTCCCTCTCTCTACCTCACTGCACACACACACTTTTCCTCTCATTTGATCTCTCACTGAGCAAAACTGAAAGGGGGTGCTGGAGGAAAAAAGACTTACACCTTCACTGCTTTTATAAATCCATACTGAGTGGCAGAAGAAAAAAAGATTTATTAAAAAAGATAGAGACGGAAAAGAAAAGATAAAAAGGCAGAAAGAGAAAGAAAAAAGGAGTATCATTCGTTAATTTGCTTGCACAGCTGTGATTAGTTAAAGTTGGAGGCCCACCTCTCTGCCGTATCAACCCCAGAGCCAGATAAAGCGAGAGAGAGAGAGAGAGAGAGAGAGAGAGAGAGAGAGAGAGGCACAAGGGGGGAAGAGGAGGAGGAGGAGGAGGGGGATGAGAAAGTCGTTCGTCTCACGCTTTTCCACCTTTTTTTCTTTCTTTTTCTTTTTTTGCTTTTCTTCCCTTCTCTCCTTTTATTTCAAGCCTCAATGTCTTGTCAAGTTCCTCTGTTTTGATCCATCCTCTTTTTCTTCCTCGCATGGATTTCCCAGCCACACTGTCCTTTCTCTGGCATTCTCACCAACATTCCTGGCATCATTAACAAGACTTTTAAAAAGAGAATGAGAGAGAGAGAGAGAGAGAGAGAGAGAGAAAGAGAGCTGGCCCGAGAAACATAGCTACATGATGTGCTTGGCTTATGGAGGCTACATTTAATCTCCACTGGCTCCCTCAGGCTTGGGCCGAAAGAGGGGGGAGAGAGCAGCCGGGGATGGTGGGGGGAGGGACGAGTGAAGCAGGAAGGGAGGGAGACGACGGGCGACGGTGCTTGGGCTTAATTCAGCGACCAGAGGGTACCCGGGGAATGGAGGAATAAAGAAAACCCTACACCACACTGCCCTCTTCCTTTCTTTCGTTACACTGGCTCCCTCCACCTGAATCTCCCTCATTCTCTTTGATCGCAAATCACCCTCAAATACAGCCGCAAACGACACATACGGCACACACACAATGTTGCTTTGGCAGCCAGCGTTACAGAGTGATCCAGTTCTATGAACTACCTTTAGACAACTCTGATGCTTTCCCTTTTAAAATTCCCCCTCTGCTGCACTACCCTACCACCCACCCACCCAGCCTTGCCACTGCTATCCTCATTTATCACCCTCTTTTTGTCCAGATACAGCCAGCCCATGAGCCAGAAGCTAATATTAGACCGCCTTTGACAGTGCTGGCTGCCACTGAGCGCCTGTAGCAAGCAGACACATGCGTAAATACACTGAGGGAAAACACACACATGTGCACACCCTCGCACACATATACACACACACACACACACACACACACACACACACACACACACCTATGCATATGTATGAGAATGCATGCATGCACATACACAGTGTGATTCTACAATGTTCATTCACGGGAAATACTAAAGGCAAAAAAGGTCCAAACACGAACCCCTAGAAGACCCTGCACATTTCAGTGTTCCCTTGCTCTAACTTTCAAGAAGCTTTGTAATGAGCTGTCCAGTTGGATCCGGTGTGATTGAGAAGGGAAACTATTAAAATACACTCGGCAGGGGTACTCCACATTTATGTACACGTTTCAATCAAATAAATGTTCTGTCAGCACAGGACCAGGACGAGTACGACTGAGCCATTAAATAATCATAAGCAAGTTGTATGCATAACATGTAAATGTGCATGCTGGGATTGGATGCATGGAGCTCTTTTTCCAAGCCGCTTGTACACAGTGCAGAATCCGGGCACAGACACCCAGTGATTGACAGCTGTCGCGGCGAGCTGAGGAGAGACGGCAGATGAGAGCTAGTGTGTGAGGATGGCGGCCCAAGGTTCACCACTAGAAGAGCTCTGCACAAGACCGCACTTTACACACTGTAATCTAGGCATGGCCTCACCTCTGTTCCTGTAGACAACAGTCAGTGGAAAATGTACATAAATGTATGTAATTGCAGGGCTGCATTTACTGTGGGCAGGTATGGCACCTGAAGTACTTGAAATACATCCTGAAAGAGCTCCTATTCTGTGACTGCGTGATTGCAGCACTTATTACACAGTATTAATCATAATATTACTCACGATAATTACACAGATATTGAACCAAAAAAAGGAAAAACAAGTAGACTTCAATCAGTCATGGTGGGATATATTCTCAGGGACTCACGCGAGACTTGCAATCATTTTGTCACTGTGTGTCCTATCGACAGTTATTACAGTACAGAATTGTCTCAAATATCCCATAATTACCGTCTGCAACATGCAGATTGACATTAACATTATATGACAGTAAGATTGTTGCTCTGGATAGAGAACGTTCTGAGCGTTTGTTCTATTAGAGGGTGGAGCAGTAAAGTGTGGAGATGGGCTGGAATGCAGGGGAATGGAAAGTCCAGGGCTGAAAGGCTTTGTTTGTCACATCTCTTTTCCTTAGGCTGGCGTTAACAGAGAAGAAGGGCAGAGAGAGCATCGCTCTCAACCAGGCTCTGGATTCTCTCACACTGGCCTGCTTTGGATTAGAGCTTCAAGGCCAAAGTTACACAGCACACAGTATCCTCCTGTCCACATAAACACATACATACACACATGCTCAGACCTTTATCACTGCAGCAGAGAGACACTCACAAATTTAAAAAATGACAATTATCTCAGGTCCGAACGGCAAGCCTAATGTGCACAACGACCATCCGTTTCTGCTGGATCAGGATTTATGGGCGGCAGCATCAAGTTGCACCATTGGGGGGCAGCCTCTTGCTCCCTAACAGAGTACGGAGGACTGGCAGTCACACTCAAGCGTATTAATAAACTTCAATTAATGCACTTCAAATTGAAAGTAAACAACTTACGAGTATGTTCAAGGGTGGTGAAACATACACGTTCCGAAACATATTCCATAAAAATGCTCTGGGGGGTAATTTTCTTTATGTAATGTTTCTGTATGGTGAATTTGTTAATTAATTTTAGACAAAATGGTCAGAGAACAAAAAGAATAACCCAGAAACTTTCTTTATAGTACAACACTGTGCTGATCTAGCCCAGTCATAAGACAATTTCCAAACACGTCATAAGACAAGAAAACCGTATTAAATGTGCACCGGATATTTGCGTGGTCAGAATCTCCAAAAAAACATTTGCTTTTGGTCCGTTCATCTCCAAAGTCAAACCAGTAACTTAAAAGGAGAATTAAAAAACATTCTGAACTTTTAAATAATTCTCGACCATTTCAGTCGGTCCATTTGTCATGAAATTCTCAAAAAATGAAGAAAAAAAAGAGAAAAATGACGAAAATGTAGATTCTTAAACACTGCATGAGTGAAGAGGTATTTTAAAATGATTTTTAAATGTGGAAATTAAAGACATTTTCTGTACATTTTAAAGGAACTGCATTTTTAAAATACATCATGAACTGAAGGAAGATTTCACTGCCTCTCTCTACGGTGCACCCAAAACTATAAAGTAACAAAAACAGTAGAATTTGCAGGTAAATTGGTGACTACATACCTGCCGATTTACACTACTCACATTCTCTATAAATATTCATTAAAAAAGCAGAAAGTGTCATAGCTATGTTTCCTTTAAATTCTGAAGGATATAGAGACAAAAAAGATTAAAATGAACTTTGGTCCATCATGGTAGCTTTATTTATTATAATAAAGTTGTTCTGTCAACAGTAAATTTGCACTAAAAGACCATTATTGTCATTAAGTTCCTTAAAGTATATGTTTAAGCGAAAATTCTCATTCCAAAAAAATGAACCGCAACTAGTTTGAATATAAATATGCAGATCTGCCAAGCTGAACAAGCCAATTTTTTTGCTCTTACTCACACAGACATTTTATTCTTAGATATATTGCTACTTTATAATTGCCGGACATTTCAACAAAGTTGTAAAGCTTTAGAGTGCTCCGGAAAGGCAAATTCTGTCTGCTGGCAGCACTTGGATGTTGAGTCAGATGAGAACACTGGCAACATCTGGAGCTTTCAAATCTTTTTGATCATTAAATACAGAGCCTTTGTTTTACATTTTGCACTGACACACTTTGTTTGGGGGTGTAGAAAGTGCTTCCCTCTGAAATTAAACACGAGTTTCAACGATATCAACCTTTCATGCCTCATTTTAAATGTGTCCTTAAGCTTGACACACCCTTATTTACAGTCAATATGAACTTTCAGCTTCATCCAGGGGGATTTTTATCCATGAATATCATCTTTCCTCAAAAACTAATACTACCACTCCACTGAGTTAACTTTACTCTTTACCTGTGGAGCATTTAATCCCCCCACAGCATCAAGGTTAGATACGTTGAAGTGCTAAATATAAGAGCTGAATTTTCTGGTGCTATTCTGAAAATGATACTTTTGACATCTGTAGCTATTATTATTATTATTATTATCATTATTATTATTATTATTATTATTAGTAGTAGTAGTAGTAGTAGTAGTAGTAGTGGTATCACCTATGGTTCATTTATTTTTGGATGTATTCTATTTATTATTATAATATTATTATATTATATTACTTTTGAACAAAATTTTTAATATGAATATGAATATATGGAAAATCCTTCCCGGTCTGCCCTGCACTGAGTGTTTCAGTGATGAAAAACGGCATTTGACCAATTACTTACAATAATTTTTTTGGTCAGCTTCAGGCATGGTCAAGGTATTGAGGTGTTAAAAAAACTTTTTTGTTCACATATATACCAGAACACAAGCTAAACTTACATGGGCACATGGGCTCAACAGGCTGACCCAGACATCAGCTAATCATCATGCTGATTTTTTTCCTCAGGAATAAACACAAGCAACCTGGGGGAGCCGAGAATTTATTGGTCAATTTATTGGTCAAAACCAATAAGACTTTGAGGAATAGAATCACAAACATGTTACTCAAATGACTTTTTTTCATTACAATTTAATTATCAAAATGATCATGACATGAGTGTGTAAACAGGAACTACAGAAGGTACAAAAATAACTAAAGTTATTTTACTTAAAACCAGACAAAACCTGCATGAACGACAAAACCAACAACGCATTCACACGCTACTGTCTAAATCTGCGATTCTCAAACTTGTGTTCGACCAGTGATGCCTTTCAATGTGAAAAACATTGTGTGTGGTGCTTTTCTAGTAAGAATAAGTCGACCTTTTCTTATTTAAGTTCGGAGTGGTATCAACTCCCCACCCAGGCAGCACTCAAAACTGCACCAAAAAGAGTCCTTGGGAAAGGATCCCAATGTTACACTCACATTCGTCTGTAACCTTATGAACATTAATAAAATCTTCTACAAGCCTTCATGCTTTTTTAAACATATTGTGTTAAGGAAATTTCTCGAAACATATCTTTTTACTTTGGCTTTTAACTCTGTTTGATTGTATTCTGATTATATTTTGCTGTCTATAAATGTTTATTTATGCACTGAATGTAAAGCACTTTGGTCAACTGGGATTATTTTAAAGTGCTATAGAAATAAAATTTACTTGCTTACTCACTTAAAACCACTGCAAGTTTCATTATAAAGTCCTGACTGGATTTTAGTGTGGTGCAGATTGTAGAAAGAAAACATCAAATACAAGCACTTAAAAAATAAGGATTTTTTGCCTGTACCAACTTACCACATCTAATAAAAATACATAATGAAATACATGTCCTAATAGTTTTAGTGCTAAATCATTAAGAAAAATTTAATTTACTAATTTTGTAACTTGAATATTAACGTAAATTAACGTCATTTCCCTAAAAAATATAACAGTATAAATGTTTTGGTTCTGTCCAGGGAAACACAAAGAAAGGCGTCTTGGGATGGTGAAACACCGCTGTACTCAGAGGCCGGAGGTTTGAAAGTAGCCAATCCGAGAACGTTATTCATTTCTCCTTGCTGCTGATTGGCTGCTGCCCTGTGACGCAGCTGCAGTTCAGCATTCCCGCATCAGAACAGTTTCCCGCGTGGAGCTATCTTGAGTGTTTCTCTGAGCGTTCTCATGGTTTTCGTTTTGTTATTCTTAAAGCCCTGTATTTTTATTAAATGAATTTATTATTTTATTTACCTGCTTATACCAAAGAAAACGCGCTGCATTAATTAAAGTACAGTCTATACAAGGATAACATCAGTATTTACATTCTAGCACTGCGGGAGTTCAGTGTAAACTGTACAGTACGGATACGGGTTTACCTTTACATTTTCTTTAAGGGTAATGTATTAAGACTATAAAATGAAATTAAAGTGTTTTGGTAGCATATTTGGTGGCATATTTAGGATTTATGCTATAAAAATAGGCATTTTAGGCATTTTTGTTTTACCACATCACAAATTTGCAGTTTTTCACAATTCGCGGGTACTCTTGGAACGTAATTTTGGGGGTTTACTGTATTTGCTTATTTCATATTTTTATACTATTGAATATATGTATGTCAAACTATTACAGACTATTGACTACAAACAAAAAAGGTAGGATATATATTTTGCATGTATTGTGGCACAAGTCACAAGCCTAAAGGTATAAAGACCATTTAGGAAGACTGCAACAATTTTGAATGTTTATTTTAACATTCAAATGTCTTTTTGGGCATAGGTGTACCATTCCACAGTACTCACCACATATTTTCTAAATAAGCAGGATACTCACAAGGCAGTTTGATCCCATACCATTATTGCAAAGGAAAAACACTAACAGAAATTAGGACGTGCTGACATGTTTTAAAGAATCCTTTTTTTTTTCACATGGTAGACTAATGGCAAGAATACCTTTAGTATAACTAAATATGAGGAACAACTTTGACATCTTACTTCTACATTTACAAAATCACAAGCCAATTAGCTAACACCAAAAATAATAATATTAATTATATTGTGCAATTCTGCCTGGTGTCTGAGCCTGATATTCTTTAAAAAAAGATAGGTATAAGGTTCATTTATTTTTAGTACTTTTTAGCATCAGGTAGATTTTTCAAACACCAAATTGGAGGGTCTATCAGATATTTAAATCAAAAAGTGCAGAAATGTGTAGTTAAATCAAATTAAAATAATAAAATTAAAATAATAAAATAACAGTCCTGAATTAGATATTTTTTTATTAAGGATTTGCTATTTAAGAAATTTCATTTTTAGAGGTTCCAGGACAAATTTGTCTTAAAATATAAAGACTCTAAAATATAAGTGCTCATGTTTTTCTGCTAAAAATCCTTCACAAGCCCTTCAGATTAAAAAATAAATAAAATGTGAAGCGTCTGTGCAGGTAATCACTGATGGCAGAAGTGTGTATGAAAGCCAGGCCTTTGGTTTTGGTGTTACAAGTCTTTTGAAAGCATTTCTACAAGCCCCAGTAAATCTTGTGTGAAAAATGTCTGGCATCTGCGTGAAAGTATGAAAATTGATCTGGAAACTTGTAAACCTCTGCACACATTCCATCTTTTAATTAATTAATTTGCACATTTTTAGAGAGATCCTTCAACCTTCTGGTAGCTAGCTAGGTGAATTAATTCATTTATGGCAGTAGTAATTTCAGTATTAACACTTCTATTGATTAAAAAAAGAAACCAAATTTGAAAAAAAAAATCAGATACATATCTATGAAATATCACATGAAATACTATACCAGAGACTAAATGTACATTCTGTGTAGCATTATATATATATATATATAGTTTCAATGTCAAAAAAGAACAAAAAATGGCAAAACATTTAAAGGCCGTTTCAAAACTGTACATTCAACAATACTATCGAATTCAAACCTTTTGTCCTCTTCTATTTGCAAACACAACATTTTAAAATGTTAAATCAGCAAAGAATTTAAAAGAATTTCTCACCATGTTTCAACAAGCTACAAGAGAAATCACTAGCAAATCATTTTTTAAGTGATAACTATGACTTCTAAATCTGTTTTTTTGGGGTTTTTTTTTGCCAAACAGGCACCTTTTTTCAAAACATGCATTTGACTGAACTAAAACGTTTAAGGCAGCAAACAGCACTAAACAGATCATAAGAGTCCAGAAATGAATAAAAGGACAGTTCTTGCAGATATTCAGCAACAAGATATTGTTGACAGCAGTTTTGTTTTATTTGAAATGACCTAATTTAATTGTTTGAATGCTGAGCTAATTTACCAAAGGGTGGGAATGAACAATTCAAACCAAGATATCTCAGAACTGCTGTGAAAGTGATTCCAACTAAACAATTAAAAAGTGCATTTACTTGAGCAATGCAGACACCATGGAAGCAGCACTTCTTTTTCAAAATAAATACGTTCAAACTTGTGAGTAGGTTGAAGTGCTAAACATGAAATATTAAGATAATTTCCCCCATCATTTCCCACCTAATTTCCCACTTGTGGGACTAATGAAGGTTTATCTTATCTTATCTTATCTTATTACAACACCATACTGTACTAAAGTGCCTTCTGGTGTTGATGGGACTTTCCTGTGAGGATGGCAGGAAAGCCCAGAGTCTAAAGATGGTCAAAGTCTGGGAAAATTAGGAATCATAATCAGCAAGTCTCAGAGGGCACACCTGTGCCAAGAATACAAGAAGTACCTCTCTGCTGGTTTGGGCAAGAGCACTAGCTCCCTCTTGTGAGATCTATCTTAAGTCAATCACATGTGGAATGGTATATCATATTCTGACTACATTTGATTTTGACAAAGTGACAGAACCATCAAGCAACAAATGGAAAGCAAGAAGCAGTTATACAAGAGTTATGCTTGGTCCTCAGAACTTCTATAAAAATTTCTAGTGGCAAACTACCAGTGTTAAGAATCAAATATATTTGTTGTCAAGTGAGCAACATGAGTGGCCATGACTGGCTTAATAAAAAAAAAGGACCTCTCCTTTTCCCATAATTTGGGTTGTTTTCTTTTTCTTTTTGAAAGCATTAGAAAGAATGACCTTATTTTGTGTTATGTTTAATAATGCCACAGTTACAAGTTTTTTCTGTTATTTGAGTCAGTAAGCCTCTACTCTGAAAGACTGTTCTTACTCATTAAGGAAGCGTTTGCATATCTGACTTGCACACAGTATATCCTGACTCATTTTTGGTTGTGTGCTTACTACTAATTGCTCTTTTATACAATATCTACAACAACTCACAGTGAGAGGAAACAACTATTCAAACATTTGCTTTTGTTATAGGTCTCCAGTGCATATGTCCACTTTAAATTTAACAATGCCTTTTGACTTTCTACTCCTTAATCTGAACAAAAAGGTGTGTATTTACAAGCACAAATATATGCTTTAAAACACATTTGTCAGAAAAGTATTTTGACACCAATAACATTACTGCTTTGTAGAAAAGTTGCTGAAGACTTCTACAGTGAGTAGTAATTCACTTTTTGCAGCACTGTAGTTCAATTTCGGCTCATTCCTTTTGGAATGCCATCTAAAATTTCCTAAGGTTACAAAGATCCTTCCGCTGTACTCATGATTGCAAATTCCTTAAATTTAAAAAATAAAAATGCATGCAAGGACCTTCACCTGTTTTAGAAACAAATCTTAATTTATTTTGGCAGTATGTTTAAGGGTTGTTGTCTTGTTGAAATATCCATCTTCTCCCGTTTCTTGGTCGATGAGGTTCAGTTTTCCTCTGGTACGTCCTGGTGTGATGCTCCATTCAAGTTTCCTGTGCCTCAGTATCATTTGCAGGTAAGCAGTCCCAAATCAAGGTGGATATGTTGTTTTTGAGACTATAAGCACCCTTCTTTCTTCAAAAATGACCAGCTGAACCATTAAAAAGTGTTATATCCTCCTGAGAACTGAGGAAAAAAGTGTCTTTTTTTTGTGTGATTTTGTGTGATTTTCTATCTATTTTCTATGTATTTCTTTGAATATATTTTTTATTTTAATTTCTCAGCATGTCCACTGTAGAGGATAACTTGACGATTTCCGTGTGAAAATTTAGAAAATGAAAAGAGTGATATTAAACCAAGAACACATTCAATTTGATCAAAACAATAAAATTCTGTATCACTCTTCTGTTGCTTGTTGCTTGCAAGGACAATGAAACATGTATTTTAGTTAGTGAATTATAAGTCATAGAACATCCTCTGGATATTTTAGCTGTGATGGCCCTGGACGCATGTTTTTTTTTGGTTATACAGAGGAACATTTTGCATTTGGTGCACCTCATGTATGTCTTGCCATTCCAGTCCTTGTTCCCAGCATGCAAACCCACTGTAAGGCCTGGTACGGAGTCCCAGGAACTTGAGGTGGAGTCCCAGTCAGGAGATACTACACAACCCACTCCAGATCACAACTCCAGGATTTCAAACAGGCCCATAAGGTGGAGATCAGGAGTACTAGGCTCAGGTAGTATATATAGCCCTTT
Organism: Alestes dentex; assembly: GCA_037576975.1. Taxonomy (NCBI): domain Eukaryota; kingdom Metazoa; phylum Chordata; class Actinopteri; order Characiformes; family Alestidae; genus Alestes; species Alestes dentex. The sequence continues at coordinate 20,203,159 of JBBIGA010000001.1, read as the reverse complement.
CAGACATTATACCTGTGCGAAGTATACTAAGCCCTGCCTAGACACCGAGCCTTCCTCTGACCTGTCTTTGAATGATGCCTGTGTTTTTCTCCGACCTGTTTCTGTGCCTTGGATTACCCTTTTTGCCTAGTGGACTTGCTTTGATTACCTGTTTTTGGATTTTTTTGGGGTTTTTTACCTTTTGCTATGGTTTTGGAGTTTTTGCCCTTTCTGCCTTTTGGACTTTGCATTTTGTCTATTAATAAACTTTCTATTTTTCTACTCTGCATTTGGATTCATCCCCGTGTTCATTACAGAATACTTCGCCTTAAAAATGGATCAAGCAGAGCTTCGAGAGATCTTGGCAGGACAATCGCAAGCCATTCGGGACCTAGCCCAAGCGGTCGCATCCTTTCAGCAGCCCACTGCTCCACCACAGCCCGAGGCAGCAGCTGCCTCAGCCCCACCTCCGGCTAGTGAACTGAAACTCGGGTTACCTGAACTTTTGGGAGGAGATCCTGCTCACTGCCGCCGTTTTTTAATGCAATGTTCTTTGTATATGGAGCACCGACCCAGAAAATTTCAGACAGACTGTGACAGGGTGCACTTTATGATCTCTCTACTCGCCGGAAAGGCTTGTGAGTGGCCTACAGCGTTGTGGACTGCCCAAAGCCCCGTGCTCGAACTCCAACAGTCCTTTGTTGACACATTTCGCCGTGTCTTCAACCATCCACCATCCGGAAAGTCTGTCAATGACCAGCTCTATGACTTACGCCAAGGATCCAGGTCTGCTGTTGATTTTGCGCTCGAGTTTCGTACCTTAGCCGCAAGGAGCGGTTGGAGTGATGCAGCACTGCTAACTATCTTCCGGAGCGGACTAAATAGAGATCTCCAGACTGAGTTGGCCTGTCGAGGAGATGTCACAGACCTGGAGCAATACATTCAGACCGCCATAGCTGTAGATCAGCTCCTGCAACAGTGTCGTTGCCCAGCAATAGTCGCTACATGGGGTGAACACGCCCATGTAGCCCCACTCTGTGTCAGAGCCTGAGCCGATGTAGCTTGGGAGAGTGCCCCTGTCGTCCGTGGAGCGACAGCAACACCTGCAGGACTGTTTGTGTTTCTATTGTGGTCACTTGGGGCATCTTCTTTCTTCTTGTCCCTCACGTCCTTCAAAGAAACAGGTAGTCGTTTCAAATCTCTCCCTTTTCACTGTACCTGTTACATTATCAATCAATTCTCTCTCTGTGTCTGCCACAGCATTAGTTGATTCTGGAGCTGCAGGTAATTTCATGGACTGCAACTTGGCTGAACAATTGGGAGAACCTTTTCTGCCATTAAACACACCACTCCCAGTACACAGCTTGGATGGGCGACCCCTTGGCACAGGGAACATTACACATCAAACAACCCCAATAAAATTGCAAGAACAAAGTCACCGTTAAATTCCATTATCCCCTTCCTCTGATTCCTTCTTCACTTGAAAAACTTTGCACCGCTACTGTTTTCATATAACTGGACCTCCGAAGTGCATATAGCTTGATCCATATAAGGGAGGGTGATGAATGGAAGACTGCCTTTATCACCACAGGTGGGCACTATGAGTACCTTGTAATGCCGTTCGGATTAGTAAATGCTCCGTCTGTGTTTCAGTCTTTCATGGATGAGACTTTCAGAGACATGTTAGACATGTTTGTATTGATATACATTGATATTTTAATTTTCTCCCCAGATACCAGGTCTCACATTGATCACGTTAGACAGGTCATGAAAAGACTACGTGACAATAAACTTTACATTAAGGGGGAGAAATGTGTCTTCCACCAGACCTCCGTCTCCTTCTTGGGTCATGTATTGGAGGTCGGGACGATTCAGATGGAGGTTCAAAAGACCCAGGCCATTCAGCGTTGGCCAGAACCCAAAAATATCAAGGATCTTCAACGATTCCTCAGGTTTGCAAATTACTATCGCAGATTCATTCGGAACTTTAACCAGGTTGCCGAACCTCTCACCTCTTTGCTACGCAAGTCTTCAGGCAAGCTGTCATGGACTCACCAGGCCATTAAGGCCTTCAAGAATCTAAAAGACCTGTTCAGTTCGGCCCCCATTTTACAGCAACCAGACCCGACATTACCTTTTGAAGTTGAAGTAGATGCATCTGAGACAGGTGTAGGAGCTATACTCTCCCAGAGACAAGGTACTCCTTCAATGTTACATCCATGTGCCTTTTTCTCCCGGAAACTCTCCTGCAGAACAAACTTATAGTGTGGGGGACAGAGAGCTATTAGCCATAAAATTAGCCTTGGAAGAGTGGAGACACTGGCTTGAGGGAGCAGCACAACCGTTCGTTGTATTTACTGATCACAGGAATCTAGAATACTTAGGAGAGGCGAAGCAGCTTAACTCCCGTCAGGCCAGGTGGATGCTGTTTTTTTCTAGATTTAAGTTTATGGTTACATACTGACCAGGCTCAAAAAACACAAAGGCAGATGCTCTATTGCGGCAATATGACGAGCTTGAGAAACCTGTCACCATCTTGCCTCCAGCCTGTATCGTGGCTCCAGTCCGCTGGGAGGTGGTGGAACAAATCGAAGAGGCCAACCGGAACGCTCCTCCTCCTACAGAAACCCCTGAAGGTAAATTATTTGTACCTCCTGATCTTCGTAATACCTTGTTACAGTGGGCCCATGCTACCCTCGGCACTCTCTACCTGTTCCTTCTTTGGCATTCCAGAAGATATTGTCTCTCACCGTGGTCCCCAATTCACCTCTCAAGTTTGGCAAGCATTTTTCTCTTGTTTGGGGGTCAATGTCAGTTTGACATCTGGATATCATCCACAGAGTAATGGCCAGGCCGAAAGGCTCAACCAGGAGATAGGAAGATTTCTTCGCACATATTGTTCCAGGAATCAACATTCATGGGCGAAATACCTAGTCTGGGCTGAGTATGCTCAGAATTCTTTACGACATTCTTCCCTTCAACTCACCCCTTTTCAATGTGTTCTAGGGTTCCAGCCTCCATTTCTGCCTTGGGAGTCTGAACCCACCAATGTTCCAGCAGTGGATGACTGGTTCCGTAGAAGTGGTCGGGTGTGGAAGGCCTCCCATGTTCATTTACAACGAGCTGTCGACAGAAACAGCATGCAGATCATCGTCGTTGACCAACCCCTCTGTTTCAGCCAGGACAACGAGTCTGGTGATCTTAACTTGAGACTTCCGTCAAAGAAGTTGTCTCCCCAGTATATTGGTCCATTCAAGATATTGCAACGTATCAACCCTGTCTCCTATCGTCTCCTGTTGCCTCCCAGGTATTGTATTTTGCCCACCTTTCATGTCTCATTACTAAAACCAGTGTTTTGCAGTCCTATGCATCCACCGGACTCGTCCGCCGCCTCCACCCATGGATGTGGGTGGAGATGTGGCTTACCGGGTCCGAGAGATCCTTGACTCCCATCGGCTCGGGGGTCGATTGGAGTACCTCATCGATTGAGAGGGCTATGGCTTAGAGGAACAGTCATGGGTGGCCACTGATGATGTCTTGGATCCCAGTCTCATCACTGATATCCATAGTTCCCATCCTGATCACCCTATCCCGCGCTGCCGTGGTCATCTTCCATCTCGTTGGCCTCAGTCATCTAGAGACTCCCGTGAAGGGGGGGATACTGTAAGGCCTGGTACAGAATATGAGGTGGAGTCCCAGTCAGGAGATACTACACAACCCGCTCCAGATCACAATTACAGGATTTCAAACAGGCCCATAAGGCGGAGATCAGGATCACCTGAGTACTAGGCTCAGGTAGTATATATAGCCCTTTCAGACATTATACCTGTGTGAAGTATACTAAGCCCTGCCTAGATACCGAGCCTTCTCTCTGACCTGTCTTTGAATGATTACTGTGTTTTTCTCTGACCTGTTTCTGTGCCTTGGATTACCCTTTTTGCCTAGTGGACTTGCTTTGATTGCCTGATTTTGGATTTTCTGGTTTTTTTACCTTATGCTTTGGAGTTTTTGCCCTTTTTGTCTATTAATAAACTTTCTATTTTTCTACTCTGCATTTGGATTCATCCCCGTGTTCATTACACCCATCACATGACACATCACTGGAAAGCCCAGGGTGTCCTCTACAGAATACTATAGGGCTTGATGGGGTAACTTAAGGAAGATACAGGTGAACAAAATGTCCATTTTAAAGGACATAAATGAATGGGCCGGGTCTCAGGAGGATATATTTGTCTTGTCTGAATACACTGCTGGTCTAATTTGTCTAAATGCTCATTTGCAAATATAAGATGTGCAGCACTGAGCTTTTTTAGTAGAGGAGTTTTATTTAGGGTGGTGGAATGGAGATGACTACACTACAGATGATTGCGACAGCGTATTGCTGTCTGAGTAACTGCTCTTCCAGCTGCTTTCAAGTTGTCCTGCAACACTTAACACGTGACAGCTGGGTTCTCTCTTACCTTCCGTATCATTATTCTGAGAAAACCTGTCCAGAGACAATCAGTTGTGGATCCATTAACTTTCCTCTTGCATGTTATCAAACCACTTATATTGATAAGGATGTATAGGACATTTCCAATTGCTTTGCAGCATTTTCAAGTATTATTCAATAATGTTGTCTCTTTTATGTTGAACTTTAAGAAGCTCATTTAGCTTCATCATGACTGATACTTGTGTGAAATTTTCCCCATGGCAGCCTTTTATAATGATGCAAAGTGCTATTTGCCCAAAACATTTAAAAAAAATGTAAACTTTGCATATTTTACTTTTTTATTAATTTTACTTTTAGCCTTTATCATTTTAGTTTCATGCCTAAAACCTACAAAAACATAAATACATTAAGTCTTTACTTAATATATTTCATACAAGCTTATAAAAACTGTTCATTATAATGAGTACAAAGGCAAAAGTAGATATTTATTGGAAGTACTTTAACTAACAAAAAACAGTGTCTGAATACTTGTTTCCCCTCACTGTAAATGAAAAACAGAATCATATTAGAATATAAAAGATTGGAATTAGATAAGAAGAATGTATACTGATTTTGCACTGGGATATGGTCAGAACAAAATATAACCATTTCACCTCTGCCTTGACCATCCCTAAATACAAATGCCATTGACAAAAGTCCTTTCAAGAAGACCCCATAGACTGTCCTCCAAACAAAAAAGATGTTTGGCTGATGCCTGTCTGGTTAGTTTGGGGTGTGGTTGACGCATGCATGCCTCAGGGAAAGCTAGGAGGTTGTACAGTTATCTCCCATGGTGTAACTCTAAACTATACAACCTACTACCTCAGCCTGGGGGTCACAGCAGAGATCCTGAAGGGTGTAGTTACCTTAATCCAGCAAGAGAAAAAACTGGAATGTCAGGATGTAATATCAGACTTGTAGCTGATACACCCAACACTTCTTGCAAACTGTACTCTGCTCCAGAGCTGAGGCAACCCGTCATGGGAACTAGTGAAACTGATGTACCTGATGTACCTGACGTAGTCTGTGTTTAGGTAAGGCTGTGGTTACGCTCTTAGCCTACCATACAGATGATACGGCACAACCCCCAGCAAAGAAAAGATGGCAGGTGAGGCAGTCGTATAGGCCAGACAGACAGATACCTATAGATACAAGCTTGTGAGGACATTCACCACAAGTTCGGATCTACGGGTTTGTGTCTGCAGGCAAGTCTACTCCTGAAATTGCTCTTGTACTGCTTTCACAGATTATTTTATCATGACCCATATGCATATGCCATCTTACAAACAGTCCCAAATCTAGGAATTATATATATATATATATATATATACACACACACACACATACACACACACATACACACACACACACACACTTCATGTTCTGGTTGCTGTGTTAACAGTATTTGCATAACTAAACTAAGACTGCGCTGCATACAAATCACAAAATGCATATACAGAAATGAACGATTAATGAAACTGCTAATAGATCCAACAATATGACTACACTTTGAACAGTTAATCAAAGTATCCTGTGTGCATTAATAATAATGATCTATAAGATTTGCATCAAAGATAAAACTTGGTCCATCTGTGATGACTAAAGGTTACCCAAGAATAGTGTGGCAAGAAATTGGTACACAAAAATTGGTACACAAATCTATTGCTGAGCCCCGAGAACATGATTACTCTTTGAATTTTGCCAGCTATGATAGCAAGGGTTTATGTTGATTTATGTCAGAGTAAACACGTCTAATAATGCTTCATGACTTTCTGCTTTCTCAGGAGTTCCCCTATCTAGAGGTAAGTGAGATAATTAGTCAGAATTTGCTTGCTTGTGTGCCCTTCTTAATTTCTTTAATCTGTAGTCCCTCAGTTCCTTCCAGGAAAAGATTCCGTCTCTTCATTCATGCCGCTGTTTTAAGGGGAATTCCCTCATGTGGAATGAAAATTGAGAGCAGCGGCTGGCGGTTGCTTATGTGAGTTAATTCCCATTCCCATATAGATTGTGGTTGAAATTCCCCACTTGCTGTTTTGCAGTTTATCCATGTGAGAAGCAGCAAGTGACCTGGATGAAAAGGTCACTCTTTGTTGCCTCCCGTCATATGTCGCACGATTGTGCTGAAGTCAAATGCCAAGGCATCACATGCAAGCTTTGTGGAAGGCCTGAAGTCATAGTATGTGAGCACTGCATCTAACATCACAGTTTCTTTGGCGTTTCTTTGGCTGTTCACATGTGTTCTGTCCTAAGTATACAATTAGACCAAAACTCTTATAAAATAAAGAGGCAAAAAAGGCTCTTGAAAGCGATGTCATAGAAGAACTGCTTTTGCTTCCCTAAAGAACTTGTAAATTGACATTTCTCTAAAAAGATGAGATGAGTGAAGAACAGTTACAAAATACAAATAACTTCCATATGATGCAAATTTTTACACCAATTGCAGATTTTTCTTAGATTCACATATCTAAGCCAAGAACTGTTTAGGAACCTTTATTTTAAGGCGTGACTAGATCCATGGCCAAAAATTTTGTAGTTTATGTTCTTCTTCTCTTTTTATATCAACATAAAGCAATTTGACAAAAATGCTGCGATATATGCAACGATTGTGGCTCATTCATAGCAAAATTGTAACTCTGGAATGATCACAAATGCTTCAGTTTGAATTCACTGAAAAAGCAGAAAGACACAGAGACAGGAGAATTGAAATGATTCACTAATGAGCTAAACCGACTGTCTAAACCAGGGTCACAGGGGTTCTGGAGCCTATCCCAGCGCACACAGGGTGAAAGGCAGAGAAACACCCTGGACAGTCAGCAGGACATTGCAAGGCAGAACTGAAATTAATTTGACAAAATAGCTAAGAATGATTTAAAACGAGACACAGAAGAATATAAAAAAAGGAAGAGGAGCTGACTGCTTGCACTGGCATGCAAACTGTTTTAGAGGTAACAACTGACTTACAAAGCATCTTCTCATAATACTGAAAATACTGGCTTACTGCTTAGTCTTAAAAAGCACTTTGATAAATAACACTTAAATAACACATTCCATTAAATGAACTGGTTCATGCTGATATATTTGACATAACTAGCAAAAACATATTTCTGAAATAATCTATCAGACATGATTTATTCAAGGTAGTTTTAAAAGTATTTTTATGGTGCTTATCAGAGACAACAGAGCACAAAATATCTAAAAACCCTAAAATCACAACATAAAGTGAGCACAAAACAAACACATGAAAAGTAGAAGTGGGTGAAGTCAGTTTGGAATACAGTGAACACTGAGCGAGGCAAAAGGTGAGACCTGTCTAAAACCAGTCAACATTCTGACTTTTCCCAGCATAATCTCATCAAAAAAACTTTCAGGGAGGAAAAACAAAATGAAAAGGAGCAAGAAAGAAAGAAAGATAGAAAGAAAGAAAGAAAAAAAGGCTACAAATAGTTAAAAAAAAATTGTTGATCAAGGAGGATGAAAATCTCTTTGATGAAATAATATAATCAGGTCTCTAAACGGAACTTGACGCGCGAGGATGTAAAAATTATAATATGGTTCTTGTTGTTCACTACTCTGTAGTCACTGAATGAGTGTGTTTGAATCATAGAGATTCAATAATCCACTAAGGAGACTGTCAGTAACTGGCTGTTTTGTCATACGGTTTCTCAGAATTTGTCTTGATGGAGGAGTGTGTGTTAAGATGTTGTCAGCACACTTAAAACAGTGTTAACATTAGTCTAATGCTTGTCCTGAAATCTCACCTCTACGGCTAGTCACTCTGTTACAGGGGCGTCAGCGGTGAGAGTGGGGGCTTCGCCTTCACGCTGGAGAACTGAGAGGCTGGGCATAGTTTAATACTAAGGCCTTTGATGTTTGCACAAAATTGCAGGAGCACAGGAGATTTTATGATACACTTCACGACAGCCGAGACTATGTATAAGTGTGCACATAGAGAATGAGAAAGTGAGAGTGTGTGGGGGGATGGGGGAGCCTACGGATTTTTAACATTGGCTTGTTGACAGTTATTAAATATAAGTCATAAACATCTTGAGATCAGTAATAAGCAGTTCTAAGAAATAAAAAAGGTGACAGTAACCAATTCTATATGATGAAGTAAGATAAGTAACCAGTAAGAGCTTAGTATAGATGTATAGATGAGGGTGGAGTCACTATTTGGCAAGTTACTGCTGCCCTTTTTGTTCCTATGTTATAACTACAGCTGGTCAGTATCATTATATTTATTGTTATTGTGATAAATTATGTTTCTCAGCAGTTTTCTGAGTAGTCTTTTGTGCACATCGTGGATACCATCAACACTCATAAACAGAGCAGAATTTTTCAAATTTATTGGATTTAGTGCAGCTTAGTGTGTACAATATTCATTAAAAATCACTGTCTTCATAGATATTTATAGTATTTTTTAACAGATGATAGGAAAAGGAACTATGTGACATGTGCATTGTTAAAAGCATTGTGATGCTATATTTTTTGACACCCACCTCATGACTATTTATGTTTATGATTCATAAGGTGTCTGTGACCTAATTCATTTTTTTGATCAGGGGTGCAGATCAGGGGTTCCTGTTGCAAATCTGTACCAGACAATCACACACCAATTTACAATGTTGGCCACTTCAGTTCATTTTAAATCAAAATTGTATCTTTTCAGACCTGCTTCCCTAAAGCAAGCCAGAACATAAATGCATCTCCTGAAAAACCAAGCAATTATTTTATTAATTTATCCTACATTATTTCTTAGCTTATTTTTCACAGGTAAAATGTTTCTGTTCTCAGTTTGCTTGCCTTAAATAAAAGGAAGGTTCTGGTCACTCCACAGCTAGACAAACATTTTTTGGCAGGTAAAAGTGTAGTCAAAGGCAGGTATTTTGTTTCAAGAATCTCACATGAATACCTATGTTCTTTTTAAATTATGACCTTTTGTCAGTCCTTTTAGTAGTAAGACTAAATAATGGAAGATCTAAAAGACAAATTCTACACGACACTTTATTTTGTTTCATCTAGGAGAAGTCATCTGAATTTTAGCATTCAGATCTATTTTTAAAACAACTTCGGCAAACTAAAATATGTTACTACACCGAATTAAAGGCAAAAAATGTTTTTTGTGTGAATAAAAAACTTCAAAATCTGTACAGCACAGATAAAGGTAAACACGTAAAATCTACAAACACATGTGAGTATAGGGGTACTATAGCTTGTCCCACTGCCTCTGAACCTGGTTAGTAAGGGACGATATGGGTCTGTTAGTTTCAGAGCACTGTGGCCAAGCATATGAGGACCACACACTTCAACATACAACCAGTGTCATGCAAAAAATCTTATTCTTAAACACGTGTGTATCTGCTAGTGAATAAGATTACATAATAACATATTATGAAACCCATTCTGACATATATTGACACCCTCCTCTTGTTTTTCAATGAGAAAACGTGTTTTTAACTTTTCCTGTTAGTTGACAGCACACAGCTGACGCTACACTTATGAACAGTCAGTCTTAATGTAGCTTTTTAAGGATGTACAGCCTGAACAGACTCCAAATAGTGTAATGATGTCAAAAAAGTGGAAACTGCCAAAGGTACAGTCTTAATCAGACAGTAAAGGTTTGCATCCAGCAGCTTGAGAGCACTTGGATTGGGCAGGAGAGAAAATAATCAACCTCTCTGATACAGACGTGTGAAGTAATTCTGGCCTACAAAGCAGAATAGAGCAGTGCTAACAAGTCGCTCAGTCTGAAATTATTTGATGGTCAATTTGGACTCACACAGCACTTCCACTTAAAGGACTTATGACAGTACGCTCTCAATTCCGTGCTCCATGCACACTTGAATTTAAATGACCAGATTTTGACTTTGTGGCCGTTGCCAAGTTCCTTTAACTATGTTAGTGGGGTAATGCCAGGAAGTTAAAAGAACTCTTCAAAAGAGGGCACAGTTCTTGCCATCAGGACTGCTGGAGCAAAGCCCTCAGAAAAATGGGCGAAGGGGTGAAATGCCACAGGGTGCTACCCCCAAAAACCTCATACAGACAAACAACTACACACACAGGCCACTCCAGCTAACACTCCACAGCATGCAAGCACAATCAAGTCCACAATAACGACAACAATAACGCTCTCTGCATGCGCTGGAAACAAAAAAATGCACACTGTTGCTGGCCATGTGGTAAAAACAAAGTTATGACTCTCACTAGGCCTTTAACTTCACACTAAAATAAAGCCCAAATAAAATGCTGGAAGTACAGAATAGCCAAGTGTAGAATGTAGACAACAAAATGCTGGTTAGCTCTGAAAAAGTGACTTACCGACGCTCGGTTTATTGTTTCCAAACGGCCTCTCTATACTCACTGTGCCACAGTATTTAGCAGGATTTTTGAAGAGTCCAGTCCACTGTGCCCCACAAGACAACACAAGCATGCAACTAAAGGGGGGAGGGAAAAAAACGATAACGACACGCAAACAGCAAAGAAAATAAGAAACCAGGGAGGAGTATGAATGAGAACCCGCAAAAAAATCACAAAACACATGTAAACGAATTTAAAAAGGAGGTTCCCGTATTCATGAGAGAACAATTTTCCTCGTAGTAAAAGCATAAATACCGAAGACCTAGTCGTAATGCCTGTAAAAAACCTCTGTATCTACGATCTGTGTGCCTGCTTAACGACCAAATGACAGGCAACATCTGTTTGTAAGAAAGCCAAGATCGAGCCTTAAAAAAAAAACTGGCTTGATTATTTCTCTTTCACTCTCTCGCTCTCTCTCTCTCCCACTCTCACTGGCTTTTCACTCACTCTGCTGAATAAAGCAAAAGAGAAAAGAAAAAGAGACTGTGGAAATTTGGCGAGGGGGGAAATGAAGTTGTGCACCAGTACCGTCACCCCTGAACCTCGTCCCTTCTGCCTGCTCCTCTCTTGCAGCTGCCGGGGCAGAGAGGGCCAGTCCAGGTACAACTCCTCAACCGTCCTCCTGCTAGCCTCTCCCAGATCCGCCGCTCGACCAAACCCCCACCCTCTCCCTCACACACACAAACACACACACACACACACACACACACACACACTCTTACTTCTTGGAAGACTTCCCTGCACCAAAAATAAATACTGATCTACGGTTCAATTTGGCTTCTAAAAGACTCCCTCTGGCCTTTCGCCACCTTTTGCTGACAAAAAGAAAAAAAAGGGAAAAAAAGCACTTCACGAAGAAGCCATTTTCACCCAGCGCCGACTGCACCATGGCCGAGCCAAATATCACATCCACATACTGCTGAGAGCATTAGCACCACACACACAGACACTTAAGCAAAATACCAGGATTTGCAATTGTTCAGTTGAAGTCTGAGGAAGTGGACGGCGCTGTTTGCATGGCCATCACTCTGCTTAGTGTGGATTCTGCATGTATGAAAAAGTTTTTGAAGAGAGAGGAGTTATTTGCGTATTCTTGGCAGTTGCTGAGCAGGTCGTGGCCGCATCCGTGCACACCACCGTCCAAGAATAGAGGCTTTTTTTGCGGCACTACTTCTGTGGAACAGCAGCATGGCAAGATATAGCATGCGGCAATGTGGACATGCATAAATCAGTGAGAGCTGTAAATACATACGCCCGAGCAAAAACAGCGGTGACCTCAGCTAGCGCTGGTTCTGTCTGGAGTATGTTGTCAGCGGTGAAGCCAGGGGGGAAGAAGAACACTACTGTATGTCACAGTTTGTCAAGGCCGGTCCGTCATCTCCTGATTCTCCCTCTTTAATCCCCAGCTGCCCGTTCTGCTCAGTAAAGTGAGGCTGACACCCTGACACCCTAATAATCCTAAATGCCCTGTGGCCAGTGGAGGTGTCCCGGGGATGCAGAGGGAGCAGCCATACACACCCAGGCAGTTCCTCATGGTGCTGATTGTGAGCAACACTCTAAGAGTTCTTATACTACCCGTGTGGCAGGATGAGCTGGAGCGTTTGTGGGCGTGTGGCTGAATAGTACTGATAAAAGCTAATATCAAACGTATTTCAATGTATTTCAAATACTGCGGCATTAGAATAAATTTGACTTTGCGTTTAATTATAGAAATGAACCAATGCTTCCTAAGTGCCGCTCTTCTAAATGCTATACACTAGATTCATATATACTATTATATACTATACACCAGTAAGCCATAACATCAGTCCCACCTGCCTAATGTCATATTGGTCTGTCTTGTGCTGCCTGAACAGCTCTAACCCATCAAGGCATGGTCTCTGCAGGTATGCTGCAGTATTTTGCAGTAAGACGTAAAGTTGCGATGTGGGGTTTCAGTGGATCAGACTAGTTTGTCCAGGTCATCCCACAGATGCTTGATTCTGTTCAAATCTGGGGTATTTGGGAGCCAAGTCAACACTTTGATTCATGAACAATTTTTGAAGCGTGGCACGGTGCATTATCATGCTGAAAGAGGCCAGTGCCATTGGTCTTCAACAATGTTAAGGTAGGTTGAACGTGGGCATGTAACATCCCCAAGAATGCCAGAACCTGAGGCAGAACTTTGACTAGAACATCACTACGCCTCTGCCAGCCTGCCTTATGCCCATGCTGTATCGTCCCCAAGTAAGTACCTGACTATCCACATGATGTAAAAGAAATCAGGATTTATCAGACCAGGTCACCTTCTTCCACTGAACCACTGTCCAGATCTGATGCTCATGAGCCCACTGTTGACACATTTGGTGGTGGTCAGAGGTCAGCATGGTTTCACTGGTCTGTAGCTAAACTGACTTACACATAGCAAGCTGTGATGTTCTGACATCTTTCTATCATAGACAGCATGAACCTTTTCAGGAATTTGTTCTACAGTAGCTCTTCTGTGGTATTGGACTAGAAAAGCTAGCCTTCACTCACCACATTCAGTAATGAGCCTTGGGTTCACTATTTGTTCTTTCTTGGACCACATTTGGTAAGTACTAACCACTGGGTCACTAACCACACTGGGACCAGCCCACAGGACACTGCCATTTTGGAAATGCTCTGACCCAGTCATCTAGCAATTACAATTTGGCCCTTGTCATCGTCACTTAGATCCTTACGCTTGATATTGAATAAATTCAGTTATTAGCATAAAAGTATTCATGGCATGTGTCCATTATTAGTCTGACGTTATCAGCACACACTCTACTGTTCATCCTAAGTTTTTTTTTATTAGTAGTATGTTTGCGTCTGCAATCATACAACTCTTAAGTGTTACTATAAATTTTATTCAACACATCTTTGGCACCACTTCTCATTGGAGCTTATACTGAATTTCGGAACAGCTCCAGCAGCAAAGTGCCCACTAATAGTCGTGGTTGTGCACTTGTATATAACTTTGTGATTGCTTGATCAGGGGCTGAATATTGATCATTTAAAAAATGGTCGACAGACCTCTGGAACATGTTGGGAGAGAGAGAATGGTCAATAGATCTTAAAAACATCTGACAGAGAGATAGTCAGTGACATCACATGTAAGGATGCCGGGGATGGACAATAAATGAGGAAACAAACACGGAGCAAAATAAACAGCACACTCATTCCACGGACGTCAGGACAGTATAGCTCAGGACAGTTAAATAAAAAAAGATGTGTGTGACTGTTTGTTGCAATTTAAATAAAAATAACCAGTCCATAAATGCTGCTCCGTTCATTAACGGAGTTAATGAAAAGCTAATTAAAAATCAACTGGATCTACTGAATTTTGATATCTACTGAATTCTGTTTCTACTTACCAAATGTCGGGAAAGAAAAAAAAATCTCATACTGTGTATCACAAACATGTCTTGAATTATAGTGATCATTTTTTCCATATCGAACACCCATGAAGTGATAAAGTAAATAAACCCATTTAATACACATAAAATGAATAAGCAGAGCTCTTCCTAAATCAGGGTGCAGTAACAGCAGTGAATATAGTATGCTCAGTTAAGCTCAACCTGTGTCTAGCTACAGTTAAAAATTCTCCACTTGCAGTATAAGCATATTATTCAGCAAATTTTGTGAGGATAAATTAATCAAGAACCAAAATAATGGCACCATTAGCATGTGTACTAGTGGCTAGATAAGCTGTTTTTGCTCTTACTTTTATACTGTGAAGAGAAACTGTGCCCATAATTCCAGATAACTGTAGATGTTTATTAATATTCAGTAACCCTATTAGCCTGTGTTATTGTATTGCTTCCTAACAACTGGGAACCTAAAACAGAGGTGATAAAAGCCTTAGAAATGAGCATTAGTAAGGAAGCAAGTGTTTGATTAGTGTAATGTATTACAAGCCGTTAATAATAATGAAATGTATGAAATGTCATTAAGTGCAATTTCATTATTTAAATGATATAACAGAGGTGGACTAATCTGTAGGGGTGAGCTGGTTTTACCAATAAATGATCAAAGATACTTTTTACACTAAGATACACAAACAACACAAACCCATGGAAACTGTTGCCTTAAAGATGACTGAACACATGTCTTGTATGTCTTACAAATCAGATACTGGACTATTTATTTGGTTACTACAAAGCAACCTTGTTATCTTTCAATATGATTTAACTCCAAATCAATTATAATATTAGTATACTAGTATAGACAATACACAACACCGTGTGTGGATTTTGGGGGGACATCACGCTGTGACGCCTCACTCCACTGTACAGCTGTTATCAGCATAAACATGTGCATTCATACTACAGTACATTAAGATGGCACTGTGTCTAACCCCTCTACATTCCACGCCTCTCCCGCTCTCTCAGACATTCTGCTCACGCACAACTGCGGCAGCCCTCCACCAATCCCTCGTATTAACCCCCCACCTCAGACAGACAGGCTACCAGTCTCCCCGAACACGCTCGCTTTCCACTGACCTGCCAGACACAGTTAGCAGCACCCTCACGCTGCAGCCACAGGACCATTTTTATGCATGCAGACAAGTAGACATCACTGCTCACAGCTGTCTTAGCACGTTCCTTAACAACACAACACTACACAATGTACACATATGCATCACATATCTGTTATTCGCGGTGGTTATGGACCAAGAGCACCCACGTATAGTGAAAAACCGCGTTGTTGTGATGTGGTAAAAAAAAAAAAAGCCTAAAAATGCCTATTTTTATAGTGTAAACCCTAAATATGCCCCTAAATATGCTCCCAAACACTTTAATTTCATTTTAAACTCAGCTTAATACATTACCCTTAAAGAAAATGTAAAGGTAAACCTGTATCCGTACTGTACAGTTTACACTGAACTGCTGTCTCCTGCAGTGCTAGAATGTAAATACCGATGTTACCCCTGTA
>JBBIGA010000001.1:20156199-20181635 GCA_037576975.1 Alestes dentex | reverse complement strand
TATATTGATCTGTAGTGCCCAAACTTGCATCTGACAATTCTTCAAAGTGGACTGACAAATGGACAGAATTTTGACAGAATTTTTCTCTTTGTTTCAAAGTATCAAATCACAGCATGAGATAATAGTGACTTAAAAGTGTTAAACTTGCATTTTGATATCGGTATGCTGAACTGCTTACTGGAAAGGATGCAATGGAATTTCCTATAGAACTGTAGTTTATAATGTCACATTTGAACAAAGCTCTGCTTTTAACCCATGTATCAGGTATCAGGCAGCTCAGACTGTCTCAGATCGAGGCAGCACCTGCTGCTCAGCAGAGTTTTCATTACCATGCAGTCTCTGGTCAACGGAGAAGTACATCGGTAGACCAATTAGTGTGTCATTTGCGTTGTGGTTGCAATAAAAGTCAGCACATCTGCACTTCTGCTTAATTTCTATCTGTTCTCTTCATCTGAGGAACACTTTGAGAAAGACAGTCATCTAAATGGATCACAGTGTGCCCAGAAAGGGTGCAGTATGAGAAGATGAGCAAAGAGCTCCATGGGGATGAACAGTCTCTTTGTTACCCTGTGTTTACCCATAATCCTCAGCAGCTCACACAGTCCATTCTGTCCTGGCCTCCCCGTCACTGTTTCTGCAGCAATACACTCCACACAAAACTCTGCAATTGGTCCAGAGAGGCTGAGGGGCGGGCACTCTGGTGCAGGGTTGTTTGCACTGCTTTTCCCACACTGTCACGGGGTCAGAACTGTGTCTGTCCCTAGCTGACCTGCCTTTCAAACACACACACACACACAAACACTTACACACTCTCACACACACACACACAAACACACACAGTCATGCCCAGGCTGCGCAGACTCAGCTGTTGAGACGCCGCCAATCCCTGAGCATTCACACTCCTCCTTCCTGCACTGCACTGCTTTTTTTATTTTACTATAAAAAATAAGAATGAATGTTGAACACCAGATATACAGAATAGATATTATAGATATCATTTAGACACATTCTCTTTGCTCCATAATTTCAGAGGATCTTTCATAAGCAGCAATAGTCAACAAAGTCAGAAATTAAAAACCATTTCTGCTACGTTTTTACATTAAAATGTTTAACCTTAAAACAAGGCTTATAATTTCTAGGGCTAGTCCAAGCAGCATTTTACAGGCATCAAATACTTGTTGACATTTCCAAGCAAGTCCTCTAACTCACCCTTAAGTAAATAATATTTATGTTTTATAAGTAACCATACACAGTGCTTGTTCGCTGTACGTTGCAAAGGATACCGTAGTCACAGTCCCTGGTTCAGCTTGGGTGTAACCAATTAGAATTATTATTTTATCACCACCTGGACTTAGCAAACACACAAGCAACTGCTGTATAATCTCCACAATTATTGTGAAGATTATACACATTTATAGTTGAGTATTACAAGTTACAGTTTAACACCAAAAAAGGTAGTTAGAATTAGTGATCATCAATTTGTTCCATAACATTTGTTTTATATTATATTATATGATGTAAAACTATTATGCTGTGATCATACTGATCTAGAAAGGAACAATAAATACTTACTACTACAACTAGTATATTCCATCCATTGTCCATGACAAAATTTCTGAATCTTCATTTAAGATAAAGAATGTGATGCGATGAATAAATTAATGCGAGATCAATCCTCAATACTAGAATACTACACAATATCCTCAATACTACTGTGAGTCTGACCCTTGGCAACGCCGCAGCCTGTCTCTAATGTAACAGAATTGGTGGTTACTATTCTCCTCCAAGCGCAAAACACTGTGTAATGACTTTGCATTAGCAGCATTTTAAAAAGATGTGGTGGTGCTTCATGTTGTTGGAGGAAGCACATGCTTGACCTCACTCTCCCAGTGCTGGTGGTGTCATGTGACAGGGGAGTCTTGGCTAAAAATTGTGAAAAAAAATCAAAAAACAAAAAAAAAAATGCTGTAGCTTTACCATTCTGAAACCTGACACTCATTTCGATTGTCAAGCAATGGAACTTTTCATTTTATGAAATTGCATTACTATCTTTCAGCTTTGTGTTGATTACCTCAATTTCAAGTACGATTTCAAGTAATTTCACAGATAGATTTTTGCTTGTAATCATTCTAAAAACACCTTATATCATAAACTATTATAACGAAGTTGCCAAGTGCAAAAATCAGACCCATGCTGACATCTCTAAATAATAAAGCTACAATACTTAAAATAAAGAGAAAATGCAGAGATTAGTGGCAATAAATATAGACCCACATAATCATGACATGAAAATAATTGTTATATTCTAGCTAAATGTATTGATTACACACGAATGCAGTAAATGGTCACATTGATGAAAGCAGGCCAGCCTCAGATGTTGTAAAAATAGACTCTACTGGACCTCCTTAGGCTGAGGGCGTGATACAGTACTTAATAGTGCATGTGTGATACTCAGACAGTACAGTCTGAGTATCAGTATGTAACAAATGCATCAGCTCTCTCAGACAAGCAAGGAATTCACTTAGAACTTTTTTTATACTGAATCATTTAAAATTTTGAACATATTCAGTTCAATGTTTTCTACATTTTTCTAAAAATTACAAATATTGTCATTACTATTATTGTTAATTTTATTATTAATCATTATTATTGATTATTTATATTATTAGCACTGTGACATAGATGCCTATTTCATTTGCTAGTTTTAAACCTAATACAAAAGTGTTAAGCTGATAAATAATATTCTCAGATCAGCTCAGATCAGTGAATGGGAGAGTAATTAAGTTTTCAAACCTGCTTTATAGCAGGTCACACACTAAATACAAAATGTCACTAAAGTGATCTCAAATTTATGTTTTTTAATTGGATTTGTAAATAATTTATTAGATTAACATTTTTATTGTACAGCTAGCCAGATCTGGCAATCCAGTGGGAAAGTTATTTGAACTGCACCTCAGGCTGTGAGATTCTCACAAACAGCTTGAATCTGGAGTACAAATGTAACTGAAATGCCGTTTCTGATTGTGAATATTTTCATTAGTACATTTATCAAATATGATTAAATATTTGATGCCTCCCACTCTCTTTATATCTATGTGCTGATTCTAAATCAGCTCCAAGCTGTTCTGTGTTCTAAATAATGTTACATAAGCAACATTATGCTGAAATTAGGCAAACGCTTAACAACAGGTTACTATCATTGTGCGTTTACCTCTACCTGTTTTTTTGGCACTGCTTCTCCTCCAAGGCCTTTTAAGATATTGGCACTGTTCCGACTCATGGTTTCTGATCCGTTGTACTGTGCCTGTATACAGCAATCAGATGATCCGGGCAAGAGCACGGATCATTTAAAATTGTATGGGCAAGTCACCTTGGGAATGAATATGGAGTGACTTGTTTGGTGGAACACACAAGATAAAGGCAGCAGGACACATTTTTGAATGTGCACGTTGGAAAATGAGTTAATATTTAGCCATCAGGACACTACAGTCTGTAGTTTTTTCATCAGTTGTCATTCAAACGCTTTGGGGGAAAAAAAAAAAAAATAATAATAATAATATATATATATATGTATGTCCCACTTTTGCTGAATTTGCCCTACTGCATCTAACCCAACCTCCAAGGTTCTTTCTTACAAGTGAGATAAAAATACAGTAAGTACACTGTTTATACTTACTGTATTTTATCTCACTTGTAAAAAAGAACCTTGGAGGTTGGGTTAGATGCAGTAGGGCAAATTCAGCAAAAGTGGGACATTGAGTATAGTGAGTGTGTCATCATTTTAATGGTGTTTTGTTTTTCATAAAGGGGGCAATCACTATCATAACTTACTGCAAGGGAGCTTGTCTTGAAGCTTTGTAAGTGCACCCACCATTGCTCACCCTTACATTTTGAGAAGAAATTCTGCACCTAGAGAGGTCCTGCAAAGCCCCTAAAGAGACCTTTCACCAAGGTAACTACATTAGCTTGATTTTTGCCTTAAATAGGCAGAAATGAAAAGGCATTCTGGTCACTGGCACAACCGATCTCGGTGATGGAAACTGAGCAGGCCCTTTCCTTCACCCTCACTGAAGAATGCAACGTCTTCCTTTCCAGACCGCTTGGTCTAAGCTCACAACAAAAGACAACACATTCATGTCAAAAGCCTTGTGTGCAAAAAGCATCAGAACATATTATAGACACCTATCATCTCTGCTGAACTGTGCTTCACTCTGTTTTCCTCTGGAGCCACGGCATTCCCTCCCTCGCTCCTTCTCTCTCTGCTTTTCTTTCATCCAAATCACTGCATCGCCCTTTTCTGTCTAGTACCCTCCATACCTTCTCCTTTGGTAGTGGCCTTTTCTGTCCCGGTACCACCCACTCTCTCCTTTTTTCTTCTCTCCCTCAATTCCTCTTTCTCCATCCTGAGCATTTGCTCCCCCTTTAATTTACCAATCCTCCAGTGAAGGAGGGGCAGAGGGAACTCCATGGCAACCTGGCACCAAGCCATCTCATTACACCGCCAATTGATTCTGGCCCACTGCCACACTGCTGTTCCCTGCCAGCCCACTTCCCATAATGCACCTGACATCCCCCAGCCTGTCTGCAGCACAGGAGAATTACAGGGCGCAACACAACCTGCAGCCTGTTATTCTCACTACAGTGCATGCTCTTGCTCAAAAACACAAAAACAGTTGCCCTTTTCATGCAGAGATAATGGAAAACAAAGGAACAGAGCATAATGCTAAATAATGTCTGTATGATTTCCAATCATTTGATTCTGTAGTCTGAGATTTATATATTACCATGTCCCAGAATTTCTTTCAGATCTCTGTTACCACAGTTTATCACTACAGCGAATTAATGTACTTGACTGGTTTGAATGTTTTCTTGGAGGGATAAACACCTCACTCGAGTGGCAAATAACACAAAAGAGCCCAACTCAATCATGCTTAGATGCTGGATGCATTTTCTGCTGTCTTGTAGGAATCCCAGGCAAGCAAACGTCCTGTTGGGTGCTTCTCCACTTGGTCCGACCACTTTCTAATCAAGTGCCGATACTCATATCTGTTTAAAGCCTTGCCAACAATGTTCTCCTCTAAAACCGCTAGATGTGCTACATACTCCAGGTGGCCTTTGAGAGCAGAAATTAGGGAGAAGTAACACATGGAAAGGTTTTTTGGATACAATATGTAAAGATGCTAGAGTTAAAGTAGGATTTGTGTCTGGTACACAAGAGAGGAAACCAGCAACAGGGATAGTGTGATGGCAGCATCAGCAATAGTCATGTTCATCAGTGCTCAAAATACTGATATGGCAGATGAACCTGTGTCGATACACAAATCCATGCAATGAAGGCTATTTTGATGTTTATACATGGTCTTCTGTTATGGAAGATGTGTCTGCAACACAGTGCAGATGTGTATGCAACATTAAGTGGTAAAAAATTCTGCAAACCTTTTAAAAACTGAGGATGAATGGGAAAAAGACACTGTTTGGATGGCACCATATGTTCCTCCAAAATCTGTCTACATTCTTTAGCATTAATGGCGCCTTCCCAGATGAGACACCCATGCCATGTGCATAACAGGTGCTGGCTTTTGAACCGATGACAAATTGAACGGTCCCTCTCCTCTTACTGCAGAGGACATGGCATTCCATGATTTCCAAAAAGAATGGCAAAATTTGATTTGTCAGACCACTTCATCTCAGCTCATCTTAAATAAGCTTGGGCCCAGAGCAGGCAGTAGCAATTCTGAATAATGTTCATATAGTTTAAAGCTTCTGCTTTGCATGGTGGAGTTATAACTTGCTTTTGTGGATGTAGCAGCAAACTATGTTCACAGACAGTGGTTAGAGGTGTACCTGAGCCTCTGCAGTGATTTCCAAAACAGAATTGTGCTGCTTTTAATGTAGTGCTGCTTGAGGTGCCCAAAGATTACAGCCATTTAGCATTGGTTCTTGACCTTGTCCCTTGCATACATGTATTTCTCCAAATTCTTTGAATCTTTTAATGATATTAAATACCTTAGATGATGAAATCCCCAAATTCTTTGCAGTTTTAATGTGCGGAATGTTATTTCTAAATTGTTGCACTAATTGCCAAAGCAGGCTTTTATGGAGTGGTGAAACCACCTCTTTTTACAATAGATCATGTTACTGACCTGTTGCCAATTAACCTAATTAGTTAGGTATTTTTTTTATTTTAGCATAACAAATTGTACAGTCTTTTTCTGCCACTGTCCCGAAGTTTTTGAAATATGCTGGAATCTAATTCAAAATGTGCATATATTTTTTATATGATTTGAATTGTTCTAATTTAGTAAGTTTGGGTTTACATGATTTGCAAATCATTACATTCTGTGTCTATTTATATTTTACACAAAAGCACATTTTTGAAAACAGTATAATACTGGTTATATGAATATTTTGTGTTCAACAATTTCAGTAAAAGTTTTAGCAGATATTTGTCTTTGAGATTCAGCCAAATATTAATTGAGTTCATTTATACTAGACACCATTATATCGAGTCCTAATACAGGCTAGAGGTGCACAAGCCAGTGTATTTCTTAGTGCCAGTCCCAAGCTGGGTAAATGGGGGGGGGTTACATCAGGAAGGGCCTCCGGTGTAAAACTTTACCAGGTCAAATATGCAGACATCCAGAAAATTTCGCACACCAAATCAGTCAAGGCCCGGTCCTGTTAGCCTACAAGTCGCTAGTGGAAATCGGGCAACTGTTGGCGCACAGGGAAGAAGAGGGGGAATTTGTGTCCGGAGGCAGAAGGACAGGAGGAAGAGTAGGAGAGTAGAAGTGAGGGTGGGGACTTTCAGTGTCGGCAGTATCACAGATAAGGGGAGGGAACTAGCTGGTATGATGGAGAGAAGGAAGGTTGATATATTGTGCGTGCAGGAGACCAGATGGAAGGGAGGTAAGGCCAGGTGTACTGAAGGATGGTTTCAAATTGTTCTATCATGGGAGGAGAAATGGGGTAGGTGGTGTTGTGCAGGAAGAGTGCGTTAGGAGTGTTCTGGAGGTGAAAATAGTGTCAGACAGAGTGATGAGTGTGAAGTTAAAGGTGTGATGCTGAATGTTGTTGGTGCATATGCCCCGCAGGTTGGAAGTGAGAAGGATGAGAAAGAAGGATGAAGTAATGGAGAGTGTACTCAAGGGAGAGATAGTTGTGATTGAAGCAGACTTTAATGGACATGTGGGTGAAGGAAAGAGGGGTGATGAGAAGGTGATGGTATGTATTTTGTCAAGGAGAGGAGTGCAGAAGGTCAGATGGTAGTGGATTTTGCAGAGAGGATGGAAATGGCTGTGGTGAACACGTAGTTTAAGCCGGGAGGAGCACAGAGTGATATTTAAGAGTGGATGAAGACACACGTAGGTGGATTATATTCTACGAGCATGAATCTGAAGGAGATTTGAGACTGCAAAGTTGTGACTGGAGAGAGTTTAGCTAGACAGCATTGGATGGTGTTCTCTGTATAGTGAATCAGGAAGTGCAGAGGATTAACCAGAAGAAAGTAAGGACAGCTATGAAGAGGATGAAAAATGGAAATACTGTCAATCCAGATGACATAGCTGTGGAGGTTTGGAGGTGTTTAGGAGAGATGGCAGTGGAGTTTATGACCAAATTGTGAGAGAATGCCTGAGGAGTGGAGAAGTAGTGTAATGGTACAAATTTTCAAGAAAAAGAGTGATGTGCAGAGCTGTAGTCACTACAAAGGGATAAAGCTGATCACCCACAGCAGAAGTTAGAAGTTAAAGAGTGGTGGGAGCTTGGTTAACAAGAGATGTGATGATCAGTGAGCAGCAGTATGGTTTCATGCTGGAAAAGAACTGTACAGATGTAATGTATGCTCTGAAAAGACCTCTTGAGAAGGTCAGGAGTTGTGCTGTGTCTTTGTGGACTAGGAGAAAGAATATGACAGGGTACCAAGAGTTGTGGTATTGCATGAGGAAGTCAGGAGTCGCAGAGAAGTATGTAAGAGTGGTACAGGATATGTACAAGGGCAGCATGACAGCAGCAAGGTCTGCAGTAGGAGTGACTGGTGCGTTCAAGGTGGAGCTCAGAGCTCTTTTTTGTTTGCAGTGGCGATGGACGGGTTGACAGACGAGATCAGATAAGAATCCCCATGTACTATGATGTTTACAGATGACATTATGATCAGTAGTGAGAATAGAGAGCAGGTTGAGGAGACCCTGGAGAGATGGAGATATGCTCTGGAAAGGAGAGGAATGAAGTGAAGAAGAGCGGCAGGAGTGATTTGTGACAGGCAGGTCCCAGCAAGAGTGAAAAGGAAGGTGTACAAGACGGTAGTGAGACCAGCTGTGTTGTTTGGTTTGGAGACAGCGGCACTGACGAAAAGACTGGAGGTGGCAGGGTTAAAAATGTTAAGATTTGCATTGGAAGTGATGAGAGAGGACAGAATCAGGAATTAGTTCATTAGAGGGACAACTAGAGTTGGACATTTTGGAGGAAAAGTTAGAGAGGCGAGATTGCGTTGGTTTGGAGATGTGCTGAGGAGAGACTCTGAGTGTGTTGGGAGGAGGATGCTGAGGATGGAGCTGCAGGGAGGAGGAGGAGAGGAAGGTCTAGTAGGAGGTTTGTGGATGTGGTGAGGGAGGACATGCAGGCAGTTGGTGTAGAGAGGAAGATGCAGAGGCCAGAAGGAGATGGAGAGGGTCAATCCACTGTGTCAATCGGGAGTAGCCGAAAATAGAAGAAGACCACTAAATCTAGTCCTAAGCATAAGACTAACCTGAACTTCAATCCAAAACCTAAATTTAACGCTAAACCTAACACTGATGATAATTTCACTAGTAAGTGAACAATTAAAGTATCTGTAGATAACCTATAGGCCTAAATAAGCTGTGACCAAAATTCTAGTGGCCGACAATAGTACAATCTCCTTCTATATCAACATTTCAGATTTTCATTTAATACTATAATAGTTTTAGCTTAATAGAGCTTTACAGACTGACATGACTGTGAGACAGAATTACAAAATCACTTTGCATAACATATAATCAGCACTCAAGTTTACTAAACTCGAAAAGCACAATCTCACAAAATCTTCAGGTTCGCAAATATTGCAGCACTACAGATGGTAACCAGAATTGTACTGTACTGGTTTTCATGTACAGGTTCTTTGTAGAAAGCATTGTTGTGTTATTATTTTTGTTATATAACATTATGCATATACCATATGTTAAAGGTTAGGTTTATATGAATTTTTGCTGTTTCAACCATCATGGTGTTTTGCATGTGGTTTTATCAGTACTACCAGTACTGCTGTCTTACATACTGGGCTCCTCAACAGCACAGAAGTCTAAGGTTTCGCCCTGTTCTTGAAATTGATCATTCAAATCCTTGCAATACCACAACCAAAAATGTTGCTAATTATCCACATTACCATATCAATGAATTGAGGTGATTTGTGAAATATCGGCTGATATCAGTGAACTGATATATCCGTCGAGCTATAATTTATACCACTCAGCAAACTGTTAGCAGGGGTTTTGCTGTTTATTTATTATTACTTAAATGAGAGTAGTTATATATAATGTGCCGTGAATCAACAATTGATTCACTAACAATTACTAAGCCCTGTGTTCTCCTTGTCAGTTCTCAAGTTAGCTTCACTTTCATCTAGTTTAGTTGGTGATAGTAGTGGGTTTGTTTGTAGTTGTTTCTAGTTCTTATCTGTCAGTATTTGCTTATGATGTAGTAATGCTGCTTCATGTTACATGTGTTACAGCTCTGTACCTGTTTTTGTTGTTCCCTGTTAATTCTATGGCCACTTAAACACGTGTGCCCACATACTGACAAATGGCTTTGCTGCTGCCTTTGAATGTGTAAATGAAGAAAGTTCACAGCCCTGCCTCGTCTTTGTGCTCTGAGCACAGTATTGGGAGACTTGTGATGCATACAGTTTGGTGGGATAGCTGTTGATCCCCAGCCCTCATCATGCTCAGATCTAATGGAGGGTACGGGGCTTTCTCTCCTCATTTTAGGCAAAGAAATGGTAATAACTAACAGGTACAGTGATCCATTCAAAATGAACCCACACATACACACACACACACACAGTAGTGACCTCTGGAATTGAAATCATGAATACTGGTAGGGACAAAAAAAGTTTTACAGCAATTCAATCTTCAGCAAAACAAGATCGCCTGTAATGACACAGCTGCTCAATGATCTGTTGTGGAGCCAATTAGGGGGATTTATTTCAAGGCATAAGAAGCAGAATTCGTTCAATGGGGAGAGTTGGTATATACAAATGATCTGAAACTACTCTGCCTGCTGCAGCTGGTAAAAGACTGTTGGCAGTGAGAGTGAAGGACCCTGCCAACATCAGGCCCCTGAGCAGCAGCACATGTCTAAATGTACATGGGTTGTTTGAGGACATGGTAATTTATGCCACTCGATACTGACACAAGACAGGCTAGAGGAGGCCTCGCCTGAGGGAGAAGCATGCCAGGAATTTGAAGAGAGAGAGGGAGAGAGACAGAGAGGGAACTTGGCAAAGCTCGAGTACTGAGACCAGATGTGAATGAGAGGTGTCTACCGGCAGGAGAGTGAAGGACAGAAACATTGGGGCCAAACCCATGCGATATTTGGCAACATCACAAAATAATGTAATAACACACTTGATACTTACTTTTTTTCCTAAGGAGCACCTGTGGCATAATGAAAATTCATCACATAATATTTTTCAACAACATTTACAAGTTTAATTTTTTGAATAGGGAAGTACACACGTTTTTTGAAAATTTCTACTTCAAACTGTATTTCTTTAAAAATTATGTCATTATTTATATTTTAAACACTTTAAACTGTATAAACCGTATAAATGATATGATCAGTATAAACACCTCAATAACAGACCAGTTCTCTGCTCAGTCTGACACAAAGGATATCAGTGGTCCAGCAGCTTTTGTAAGCAAGTCATCTGTCCTGTTTTAAGCTCGTCCAGCGGTCTACACCAGGACTAGGATCAAATCGTTCTACTGAAACACATGCCAAGCTTACCCAAACCAAGTCTTTGGTTGTCGATTTCTGCACAGTGAACGCCTCTGTAATTTATTGTGTTTCAGTAAGGTGAGGATTACCTGTAACCAAGGCCGAGTTCCCTGCTTTCTTCTGCCCTTTAAAGTGCATTAAGCTGTCCATGAAAATAAGATACAGGAATATTCTCTGCCACTATAGGTTAAAATGTATTTCCTATTGGTGATGAGAGAAGAACGTGTTTTGCCACTGCCTTCAGTTAACATTTTGTCACCATCCTCATTCATCACCTCCTGTTTCAGTCAAAACTTCTAAAACTTCTCTGTCAGTCACCTTTAGTCTTTTTTCAAATTACTAATAGACTTCATCCTATACATACATTGCTGGTTAACTTTAGTTATCAATCCAGCTCACTGCAAGTTAAAGTTCACTTTTTTGTAGTGGCGTCAAAAGAGCCCTTCATGCAGACGGCACTGGTTTAGAGCAGTGACTGTGTCACTGTCAATGTGTTTCACAGCTAATAGTTTTTAAAAAATTAAGGCTGCTTGGCTGAATTTTATAATCCTTTTTATTTGAACATATTCATTTTTAGTTGCAAATGCAAGTGAAATGCTTGCATTGTTGTGCTCTGACAGAAAAAAAAACTATAGAGGGAACAATAATAAATAAACAACAATAAACAAACATAAGAAAAATAAGAGCTATGTAACAGAAGTTAACAAACCCTTCATGAGTTCTGAAGAGCACCACCCTCTGCTCTAAACTGTAATTATAATTAGTTTAAGCAGCTGTTTAAAGTTGCACATTTTAGTGATGTGGGTGTTCATCTGACACAGATTATGTACACATGAGCAAAAATATTCTGACACGAGATGCGCATACCCCCCTGGAAACACGGCTGAACCACGGTACAAACCGTGGAAACACTCCACCCCGCAATCACCACTGCCCCCTCCCCCCCTCGGAACCATGCACTAAGTCCGCGCTAAGGTGTCCTATTTGTCACAATCCCAAATCTGGTCATCCTACCTAACATGCTGTTGGTCCTCCATGTGCTTTCGCAATAACAGCAAAACCTTTAAGTGAAGTCCTGCTAGATGCAAAGTAGAGCTTCCACAAGTGGGACTTGCTGTTCCAGCACATCCAACAAATGCACAAACAGATTCAGATCTGCGGACTATGGAGGCCGACACCTAGAACTCATACCATACCATTTATAAAAGTTTATTCCTTTATAAAATCTCATTCCTGAACTACGTGTTCGGTGTGGCAGGGCACATTATCCTGCTAGAAGAGCACATGCCATAGGGAATACCGCTGCCAGGAAAGAAATGTGCCTGGGTCAAGTGATATTAAGGTAGGTCGAATGTGTCATGTCCACACAAATGCCTGTATGTGCAGGAACATTGTCCAGAGCATCATATTGGCCTTGATCTTCTTCCCATAGTGCATCCTGGTAGCATCTCTTCCTCAGGTATAAGGCACACATCTACCCGGCCATTAAGTGTAACTATATCTTCTGTCAGTTCATCCAGGCAGTACAGCCTTCGTTGCCCTCGTGAATCAATAAGCCTTGGGCGCTTTGTCAAAGTCGCTCATGTCTTTTATAAGAACCGACTGTTCTCTCATTGTGTAATATATCCCAGACCTTGACATGCTCAGTTGTAATGAGATAATCACATTATTAGCTTAATCTGAGAGTGGCCATTAAGTTTTGGTTTCTGCTGTATGATCTCCCCAGAAAAGCACTTCCAGTAGAATGGGATGCTTTGGGAGCAGAACAGAGTGATCTTCGGGTGACATTGCACCATCCATGTGGAGATGTGTCAACGCATCCTAGAAAATACAAATTCTTTTAAACCTTAGAACCAGAGTAGTATGGATCCTATGTCATGTAAAACCAAAGTTATTGTAATTTTAAAAACATATAGTAATGATAACCCCTACTGGGTTATTAAATTTAGCGTCACACACAAATGCCCATAAAGAACAAAAATGCCCAAATATCTTTTATAACAAGAGAAACACTATATCGTTGAGTCCAGGAGAACTTTTAGGATAGTCTCCGCCTGCAAGTGGGTGGGGAAAAACAGCAGCGGGAGGGGCTGCGGAGCGTGGCACAAAAGAGCAGCAACCGGCGAACATGCAGGAGAGCAGACACCGGTTTTAGACGGTCTTACACCTTTTTTATTTGTTGAAGTCAGATTTTACTAAGACACTGAGTTCTAAGGGTTAATGTTGCCATCCAATGTAACTGCATTGTTTTAACACCAACATTTTCAAATTGCCAGCAGCAGTCAACCAACCCATGCCATGCACCACACTCTCCGCTCCCAGCTGTAGGCTCATTATCAGTGCAACAACATGATTACAGTCACTGTTTTTTTAATCCAGTATGAATCGAATAAAATCGAATTGAATCATGGGCCTATTAACAAATGACAAAACTTTCTAACCATTCACAGTTTACTAAGACAGTATAGCAGTTTTTATCTCAAGTTTTTAAAATTTGCTCAATACTTTGGTGGGTAATATGAAATACAAAACAATCTAAATCTTGTCCATACATGATATGCATCACAATATTTACTTATTCTGACGTTAACAGGACAGACAGTAAGCACCGCTTGATTTGCATTTTAAAAAGGCTATCAAAAACTACATTCCACTAAGTTGCATTAAGCTCTCTTAATAATGAAACATAGTTTATTTGTCAACTATTTAATGAGTTGTTTATCAACTATTTAACATCAGTTACCTGCTGCAGAGGTATTACAACCAAAAGCATCTTGTCACATAATTTATCACAAAAACAACAACATGTTGTCACATCGCTCAACCTCGTTATGACTATATTAAATTTCAGCTGACAATATTATCAGTTATTAAAATTTTTAGCATCTTAAAATCAGTATCGTTTTCATATCAAGCTGGGCCCTAAGAGATCGTCATTAGTCATGTCTACTGTATACAACTTGCCTTTGTTCTATTCAGTGATCCTATTTAAGCATTATGTAGTTAATAAGGCTGCAGCTCTGCTGGTGGGCCATGGAGCCTGAACCTCCCGACTTTACTTATTACAGCCCATGTCTTAATGACCATTCGAGTGCTTACTGGACATGATTAAGTCATAACAATAGCTCATTACAGTGACTGCATCTCCTGAGGGTACAGTAAATACCCCAGACAGCAGTAAAGATAGTAAACCTATGAGTACACTGGGTCTTTGTGGTTTTGGTGTAGTCTGAGAGTGCTGCTCTTAAGGCAGTGAGCCATTTGCGATGAATAATGTGCAGTATGGGGGTCTGCACCTGCTCTGGAGGGGCACGTTACGTCCTGTTGCTCCAGGAAGCAGGGGTGCTGTGGCAGGATCTGGACAACATCTAACTAAAGCCATTTCAACAGGTATATACAAGCAACACAGAGCAGGGCACCGAAATATAGGTTATCGGGACAAGCAAAAGCCTTTGAAAACCTCTGCTAATACATGTTACTGCAGTCTATGGCGCAACTTTAACTGGGCCTGATGTTTTGGTTTGAACACAAATTATTTCTGAGAATTTTCAGACTGGTAGCATCACAGTGTAACGCTTTGCTGTCCAAAACCTGACACAAGCCCAAAACAAAAAGTCTGCCCAGACTTGGCCTGACTCAAACTACATCACCAAGGTCTGAACCCAAACCTGACCTGAAACCAAGAATATTCCACAATAACATCTGACAGTATACCTCTTGCATTAACAACAACAGCTGCCATTAGATCACAGATAGAGAAAATGTAAAACAAAGTATCAAAAGTAATATTCTACAATAAAATAATCAATTAGCATTTATCAAACAGTGATTTCAAATAACATCTCAAATGTTTTAGTCTGGATAAGCTCTTCACAGTCCTTTCTCACTGTAAGTCTGTAGCTTTTACTTGTTTTATCCTAAAACTTTAGGATGAAAAAAACTTGAATATTTTTGACCTGTGAAATATAATCATCCTTTTGGGAGCACTTATCTGTGCTTTCTAAATTACCCGGATCCTATATGGGCATGAGGCAGGGACTCACACAGGACGCAATTCACTGTTTATTTCCTCTAGCGTGCAGAATAAAAATCGATTGAGGTAAGGAAAGTAGGGAGGATAAATAAAATAAGCAGACAAGTGAAAGCAGGGGCAAGTCTGCTAAAAGTGGGAGGCAAGCGGTGAAACCCTGAATGTGAATTTTAAACCTGACCCAAGCTTCGACACATATTTGGAAAATGTCCGAACCTTCCGAACCCAACGTGAGCGAAGGGGTTCAGACAGATGTTTCAATCTCTGATCACTGGCACAGTAGGATAATCTTTTGCAAAATGCACTCAGCTCGGCTGCACAAACTGCATAAAACCCCCCAAACTGCATAATACTACCTCAGATTTGACACTGTTTTCCTTGCAGCAATACAACTGTTCATAGTAAGTACTGTTGCCATAGTGAGTTGAGCTGCAGGGAAGATGTTGGCTAAGCTTATAGACACATGGTTCCATTTTATTGTTCACGGGCTGGAGGGAATTGTAAAATTCCGAAATAAACGAAAAAATCTATCTGCATATTTCTGTTTTATCCAAATAATGTCCTTCAGTGTGACTAATGGATTTGATGAGATAAAAATGACAAGGTAAAAAATACGCAGCAGTTTAAACCATACCACAAAGAAGTGCAATAGAACAAAAATATTAGGACAAATGGGTGGGTGTGGCCTAGTGGGTAGGATACTTGCCTCTGGACCAAGAGGTCATGGGTTCAAATCCTACCTTCAGCATCCCACCACTGGGTCCCCTGAGCAAGACCCTTAACCCCAAGTTGCTCCAGGGAGACTGCCCCCTGTAGTTAGGGAATGGAAGTCACTTTGGATAAAAGCGTCTTGTAAATGTAATGTACTGTAATATATTAAGTGCCTAAGTGATCAACATCTGGAATGGTTAGAAGTGTTAGTAAAAAGTTCCCTTTGCTATAGAGAACTGGGCTGGACAGACACCACTGAGGGACAATGACATATAGACATGAACTCAAATGCCCCGCTCCTGTCTTTTTTCTCCACCTCCCCCTCCCTCTCTTGCACTCTCTCTCTCTCATTTTAGTGCGCCAGGGCCCTGCTGGGCTGGCTTTGTTTATTAATAGGGGCTAATACTCGACCCTGGTTCCTTCCCGTGGGGACAGGGTCCATGAATGCCCCCACTGTGCGCCTCTCTCTCTCCCTCTCTCTGTCTGTACCCTACTCATTCTCTCAGTGAATGCCAATGCCATGAGGTAAGGAGCCTTTGTACCTCTCCAACCAGCATTCACTAACACACATACACACAGGCGCGCACACACAGGCACACACAATGAACTACGTTCTGGTGGATCTATTGTGAACCTGTTCTCTCTCACACTCACAAATAAGGAAACATAATAATCTCCCACAACTGACGCGCAAAAGGCCTATGCTTGCTCTGCCGCTGCCACAGCATACAGAGTACAGTGTGTGAGAGCCAGACCGCACACACAGCCGGCTCACTTTGGCCAGCCCATTTGTCAACCAGAGGGCATTAGACAAGAAAGGTGTGTTCGAAAGGACTGGACAAGAAGCAGAAGAAAACTCTCAGTGCTGACAAAGGGCTAATACAAATGCATGCTTGTGTGGAAGCCTTCCCAAGGTGGTGTCTGAGCAAGGTGTCCAGAAAAATACTTGTGACCTTCTGACAAATTGCGAAGCCTGGCAGTTGCAGTTTCAGTAAAAAAAATGGGCAAGAATTCCCTCCCATCCATTCAAGGCCCTTCTGTCTCAACACAAAGCAAAAACATCTCAGACAATAGAAGGACATCAAAACTTTGTACAGCCCACATACATGCACTTGGCAATTTTACCCAGCATCTCAGCTGCACTGTACCCTTGGGGTAGACCATATTCAGTGTAGTTGCTTTTTAGCTCAGGGCTAATGATGGACAAAAGGAGAGCAAAAAAACAAACATACTCACAGACTGACCTGCATTTCCTCCTCATCGGTCCCAGCAAACCTGAAGTTTCCAGGGTCCCTCATCACCAACTAAAAACATAAAATCAATAGCATAATAGCAACAAAACTCAGCAGCAAATAAATGTACCTATTTGAAGTTATATCTTAATGATTTTGGAAATCTCATTCAAAGTGGCATGCAGATGCTATTTACTCAGTTCCAAACAAAT
This sequence comes from Alestes dentex, assembly GCA_037576975.1. NCBI lineage: Eukaryota > Metazoa > Chordata > Actinopteri > Characiformes > Alestidae > Alestes > Alestes dentex. Next base: position 20,164,437 of record JBBIGA010000001.1, on the reverse strand, counting down.
AAGCTATATGTTGCTACAACAAGCTGCAACATGTTTTCCCCTTTTCCTCCGACACGGTTTGGTCATCTTCAAAATTAATTTTGTCCTTACATTCTTACATAACATTTACAAAAATCAATTAGTGCTCTTTCAACTGCTAAAGTGGTCAAAACATTCAACCACTAGCTACTTGGGCCTGATTGGACCCTGCTTCTTGCGGCTTATCCTCACTGTGGCGATCAGATCAACAGTAAATTTAGTCATGATTTAAACTTGTGCTGGTGCTTAAGCCAGAAAACACTTTGTGGCGAGCAGAGGTGTTATCATGTCAGCTATGGTAATGCTAACCAGCGCCCTTCACCTAGTTGGCAGCACATTTAGCAACTGTTGTTAGATTGATAGTTTGATAAAAATTGAATGCTTGACTGATAGGCTTTTTTGGAGATTATAAAAGCAAACACAGGATGAAATTGCAACATACATAACATAAACATCTGTGACTAATTAAAGTTTAACTAATTCAGAGTAATGCCATAATACAGAATAGAGTTTTATGGTTTTATGGAATTCGTGTAGAAAAAAATTCTGAGCAGTCAAATGGGTGGATCTGAATAGGTGTTAGATTACATATCCTCCCTGCTACAGTGAATCCATAGCTACATCTGCCAGAAATAAGATCCTGTGCACTATACATGTCATTGGACTTGCACTGTCATTTCTAAATCCATCTTCTTCAGTAAAACGATCAAATGAAATGTCATTGTATTCAGATGTGTGAGAAGTCATCTTTCAAAACACTCTCAAATACAATTTCATTATTTTTCATCATAAAAGGTTCAAGAGAACAAAAGACCTTCTACAAACCACTTGCAGGCACTTAGGCCTGTTTATGGTGTAGTCTGGTACATAGAGAAAAAAGGTGCATAAGGTACTTAATGAAATGTCAGTGAGTCAACTGCTCATGTTCACCATAAATATGCTCTACATCATGCTTTCAGTGACTGAAGTCTCACGCTGAAAGTGAGAGCAACACACATTATTAAGTTCAGTTGCCCACCTGTTATCCCTCATATGCATGGAAGTGCCAGCAGACCACTAACCATCCAAATAAGCCATGAATGAACTCTTTACAACTGTACATTACAAAGACAGAATCTTTGCAAGACTTACACACGATCTTCTTGCCCATCCTGGCCAAAAGCCTCATTATCACCCCATATTCCTAGAGTTAGCCACTACATACTATATACTTAAGGATTAGGGTTAGTTAAGGGCAGACAGTCTGTTGTTTAGGCCTAAAGACCTTCTCGCACTCTGATTTAACATACTATGATATAGCAATTATACTCACAAAAGACCACTTTCACTATGCAAGCAACACAGATATGGGATTTGTACACATGCACAGGGGTACAATTGCTGGCCCTCAGATGGCAGATGTTGAAAAACAACTGAAAAAATGAGTGGCAGAGTTCTCCAGAGGAATTCCTCCAAGGCACTGAAGGAAGTTCCAATCCTGTGGCTCCTTTCTAATGGGTGTTACACTTGGGTGAACATTCAGAATCCCAAGCAGCTACATAGCATTAATATGGGGGGGGGTGCTCTGAAACAAGAGTGTTGCTCTGTGTTGCTCTGAAACAAGATTGAAGGTCCAAGGCAGTATTTACAACTATACCCCTTTTAATGCCCAGGCTACTGACTGACAGTTAACGAGTTTAATGATGTTTATTATAATTGTCATTATTCTATTACGCTGATGCCTCCTCTCCTCCTGCAGTTTTTGAAATGTAGGTTTGTTGGTTAATCAGGGGCCTAGTACTGATTGTGGTCTAGTTGGCTCTGTAATATATGGGTAGAGAGTGAGATTACGGTTGAGGCGCCTTCATTATGCATGTTGGAGAGAGAGTATGTGAGGTCACAATGCAACAAAAAGCAAAGAAACGTGTCACTGTTAGTTGTGGTTTAATTAAGGATTAGCCCATGTTCAGACGTGTTCAGACATCCGAAACCATAAATGGCTTGGTAAAAGCCAGAGAATTTACATCTCCTGATGGTACAAGGATAGAACGCTGGGCACTAAATCAAAAGATTGAAAGTCTGAATCCATGGTGCGAACAATTTTCTTTGAAACACAAACACTTGTTTTACAGCAACCACGCATTACACTTTGCATTTTCTTGTGGAAATGCATCTGGTTTAAACTGTGACTCCACGAGGATGGAGCAGCTATAAGACAATCGATGTAGTCAACAAGAAAATATCAGAAAAATAACAATACTAGAAGAAGGTATGTAGCAGTCCAGATTAAACCACCTTACAAATTAAGGTAGCAGAAAGTTAGAAAGCAACATTTTTGTGTTTCAGGCTGGTAAATAATCAACTCATCATTGACTTTTTTAAGGTATCACTGTGAAGATCATATAAATTCATCTGGATGGAGGGCATTAAATTTAATCTCTCAATATGTAACTGTGTAGCTGGCTTTTCTGTTACGACATACAAGGGGGCTCAACACAAACAACCAATTGTGAGACAGAACTAATGAAACTCAAACAAGACAAAACATAGACACTAACACAAGACAGGTGAGCCCATTTTATCCTGGTTTAGATCATACCTGACCAACCGCTATCTGTTTGTAAGAGTTAACGGGGAGTCCTCGGCACCCACCAAATATGGAGTCCCACAAGGTTCTGTTTTAGGACCTCTTTTATTTACTTTGTACATGCTGCCATTAGAGATGATTATCCGGAAACATGGGATTTGCTTCCACTGCTACACAGATGATACACAGCTTTACATCTCTGCCAATCCCGATGATACACTGAGATTAAATAAGACTGGGGACTGCATTAAAGATACAAAAGACTGAATGTCACATAACTTTCTCTTACTCAGCGCAGATAAAACTGAGGTCCTTCTTCTAGGTCTGAAAACTGTCAGGTCTAATGCTTGATCTTGCTGGTTCCTCAGCCTCTCCAGCGACAACTGTAAAGAACCTTGGTGTCACTGTGGAACCAGATCTTTCATTTGACACACGTATAAGTACTGTTACTAAATTAGCTTTCTTTCATCTATGGAATATTGCTAAGCTAAGAAATGCATTATGTCTCCATGATGTAGAAAAATTAGTCCACGCCTTTATTACTTCCAGACTCGATTATTTTAACAGCCTCTTGTCAGGCTGCCCCAGCAAAAACCTAAACAAGCTTCAACTCGTCCAGAATGCAGCAGCTAGAGTCTTTACTAGAACCAGGAAATTCCACCACATTAGCCCAATATTATCTAGACTTCATTGGCTTTCGATCAAATTTTGTATTGACTACAAAATTCTACTAATGACATATAAAGCCAAGCCACTCCTCACAGATATAAATAATCATCTGTAAATTTAAACAGAACTAACTCTCTCCTCTGTTTTCTCAGAGGGGAACTGCTGCACATTTGCTGGACTGATCTCCATGGGACTCCAGGTCACCACCTGCCCTCGACTGGTTTCGGCTCCACTCGGGCCCTTCCCCAAGTTGGGGCAACTGCTGCCTAAAGCTCCAGCGGAGATTGTTGCTTCTGATCCTATTGTTTATGGACTACAGATTCTCAGTTCCTCTTCCAACAAAATTTACCTCTATGGACACTTAGTGAAACCAACTCTGTTAGCCGTAGAGGGCCTATCTGTCAGTAATCTTGTTCCTGAAGGCCTTTTCTTGTTATTTATCCCCAAAAAGATTATCTTTTCTTTCTATCTGGGTCGACCAGAGGAGGATGGGTTCCCCTTTCGAGTCTTGGTTCCTCCCGAGGTTTCTTCCTCCAGCCGAGGGAGTTTTTCCTCTCCTCTGACGCCTTTGGCTAGAATAAACAAGCTTACGCTTTGTGTTTGGATTTAAAGAGAACACAGTACTTTCTTCTGTGTGAATGATAAAGTCCTTTGCTTTGTAACCAATCTGTGCATTTAAAATTACAGCACTGCCGTTCTTCAGTAGAAGAACCCGACTTCTATTTCAGGGCTAATTAGATGCCTCCTTTTTCAGCGGTCATGTATGTTGTAGAGTTTAGCGTGTTAGAGAGTGGTCAGCACTCTAGTATCTTAGGAATATGAGACTTTTTTGGAGCACACTTAAATGTCCCGTATGGCAGACCATTCTGTCATACATGAACACACCACAGCGCACAGCATGAAATTCTTCCTTTGCATTTATCCCATTCACCAAGTGAAGCAGGAACACAGTGCCGGGGAAGCAGTGTGTGGGGACGGTAACTTGCTCAAGGTTACCTCAGAGGTGCTTAGCAGTTTGGGAATCAAACCCACAACTTCCTGATGGCGGGGTGAACACCCTAACCACTAGGCTACCAGCTGCCCGACATAGAAGTCACTGAAATCAAATTTGTGACAAAGATGTTTCTATAAGCCAGGTTTCTAAATTAAACATAGAATTCTAATGCACTAGCAAAATGGAACAAGAGGTCAAATTTCATATGTCGTTTAACAAAGAACTCAGAAGGGGCTGACCCTGGCACAGACACTGATCTCTCTGTCTGCCACTGCTTACAGAGGACAACAGAGACAAAGCCAAGTCCACAATGATTTGGGAAAGTTGAAAAGTCACTGTGCTTTCTCTTTTATTCTTGGTCTTCTTTTTTTATAACGCTCCCTATTTATCATAGGACTTGAAGGATTGGTCCGAGGCCAGATGGCTGCCCCGTAGCCCTGGACTCAATACCTTTTCCTCTGACAGAGCAAGCAGACCGTTACACTCTACAAAAAAGGCCTGAAAGAAAACACAGGAAGAAAAGCCTTGCCTTTCCAAATCTTTAATTACCCAACTGTCTGCTGCCGTTGCTTTTCAATAGTGCTTTCTAAACAGCCCTCCCTTTCCGAAAGTGAAGAAAAAAAACCTCTATGCCCCAGGAGGAGCCCCTGCACAGACCCTGCACACAGAGAGAGTGAGAGAGTGTGTGAGAGACAGGAGAGAGGAGCCTGGAGGGAAGGAACCTGGAGGAAAAGAGAAAAAGAAGACGGAGGAGGAGGGAAAAGAAACACATAAAAGATATGCAAATGCATGTGTCTAGGGCGACACGCGTTAACCAGCGCTGGTGCCATCTATTTTTATCTGTTGTCTCTTTGCAGTGAGGGGAAGGTGTGTGATGGCTTTCTTAAGCCTGGCTTTAAAGACCCACAGATAGACTGGAACCATCTCTTCCTGCAGAAATATGCCACTTAAGCGACACAAAGAAGACAGAAAAGTCTAAAAAGAAAAAGAGAAGAAAAACATCCCAGTGTAATGTAAAATAAGCTTCTAGTAAATACTGGTTATATTATGACTTAAGAAACGTCTTTTTACATGGATGGACGCACCAAAAAGTAGAGCCATACAGGCAGGGATGAACTGAAACAGTACCTAAATAGACTGGGCTGTTATGTGAATTCCAGTGTAGTTCTCAGATCACAGTAAATAATATTCTGCCATATGGCCCTGTATTATCTTTTCAGAGTGCTGATAAAAGTGGAAGGGGAAATTAATAGGCATGCAGGGCATGTGGCCAGGTATAGAAAAGCGGCCTGAAACCATAGCACTGGCCGTCTTCTCCCTGTGCCCCGAATAAAAGTCCTGAAACAACACGAACGATGAAAACGGATCCGCCAGAGGGGCCCAAAGCGGCCGCACGCCTGATGATGCGCGTTGTGTGAAAGCTGAAATATGATATGGAAGAGCTCGCATTTGTTGTCTGCTGGGTGGTAAGAGACGCCTCACAGACGCGCACAGGTCAGAAAGGCGCTCGCGGATGGCCGGTAAAATTGGAAGAGATCAGAGCAAAGTAGCGTTTGTTATTGTTTGTGCTGAATGAGCCAAGGCTTGTGAACAGCAGGCTCACTGCAAAAGCATGACACTCCTCCTCACAGCCTAACATATGGCACTCAAAGTAAACAAGGCTTAGCGCAAACAAACAAGGCAACCCAAAAAAGGCCTTATCATAGTGTGAAAGTGTCATGTTTCTTCTTCAGTTTTTGGTTTGTGTGTGAGTGTGTGTGTGTGTGTGCGTGTTGGAAGTACAGCACTGATTGTAGAAGACGTGTCAAACTGACAGAAAGCAGGCAGAGTGCAGGCCTGAAAGACTACAGAGGGTGTGAGAGGAGGAGAGAAAGATCTCTCTTCCTCTCCAAATTTAATTTAATAAAAATAAATTAATTTTAAAATGTGCTACTTTGGTTCTGATGCAGCCGTCTCTTTCACTGTAATCACCCTCTGTGGTCTTCTGTCATGTCCTGCCACAATCTGACTGGTTGCACGTCAAAAATAATAGCCTGTCAGCACTGAAGGCTACTGTGCCAGAGGAACACATGTGCAGACTGGAGCTGTGTTCAGTAGACGAGGAAGTAGATTTTGCACAGAGGATCATGCAATAAATTGGTCCTCTATACTGAAGTTGCAAAAAAGCCCCAGTTTCTAAATATTACATTATCCTGCAAGCGGACATTCATGAGGATCATGAGTCTATAAGCAACTAATTGTTATTGTCAGTTAAGCTGGTTTATTGAATGAAGGGCCATGCTTCTCTTCCATGGCTAACCGAGTGCTGCAGGTTTGCTGACACTGTTTTGTCAAACTTCTCTGTTCCATTGCAAATGTTGAAGCAGTTAGAACATAACGTTGCATCAAAAATAAAAAGCCAGTTTTAGCTTTATACGTTCTATTGTCAGTGCACTAACATTGGTGGTACAAAAGCAATAATGATGACAAAAGTTATTTCAGTGTTTTGGACTAAACCCAAACAGATTTACGGATTTGCTGCTATTGTTATTCTCTCAGCTCCATGGGTCTAAATGAGTTTAACAGTCATGTTTAGTGTCTGTAAACATTTTTTGCCCTTTTTAATATTTTTCTCTTGGCAATCCAATATCAGTCTTTCAAAGAAAAAGAGTTGTGAAACCATGGGGGAAGTTAAACCCTTTAACTAATATTACCTGAGTATGACATTATTTTTTTAAATTTCCTAACATCATGCTCTTAAAGCAGTGATGAATAAGCCTATAACTGCAAAGATTGATTACCATTGCACTGATTACCTTGTTACAATGACATCTGTTAAGGAGTGAGATACATTAGGCAGCAGGTGAACTGTCAGTTCTTGTATTTGATATGTTTGAAGCAGAAGAAATGGACAAGGACTTGAGCATCTCTGGCAGGGGTCGAGCTGTGATGACTGGACGACTGGGTCTCCAAACTAGCAGGTTTCATGAGGTGGTCCCGAGATACAGTGGTTAAAACCTACTACAAGTGGACAACCCTGTAAACTACCTGGAAAAATATGGCACAAGCATGCAGTACGGGAAGAAGGCAAACTGGCGGAAGCAGTGTGACGCCCTGGGCACCGTCCTGCTGGAAAACCTTCGGTCCTGACATTCATGTGCATGCAACTTTGACATGTACCACCTACTTCAAAATAGTGTTGCAGACCAAGATGAATTACTGCAAGCAACAAAAGGGGAGAAAGAGAGATACAGATGGACAGATAGATGCAGAGATACACTACATCTCCTAAACTATGTGGACACCTGATCATCACAACAATACCAGCTTGCTGGGGATCCTTTTCCAAAACCATGGGCATTAATATGAAACTGCCCACAGCCCCCAACCACTTTGCACCCACACTACACTTGACTCAGAAGGGTTCCTCCACTCTTTTCGGAAGCCTGCATTCTTGTGAGGTCGAGCAGTAATGTTGGACCAGGCTTGCAATTGATGTTTCAATTAATTCCAAAGGTGTTCAGTTGGTGAAGGTCAGGTGCTCTGTGTAGTCCCTCCACACCAAACATATTTTTTATGTAGATAAAAAATATCTACATGCTGGAACACGAAAGGGCCTCCCTTAAATTGTTGCAACAAATTTGGGAGCATGCAACAATGTTTCTGTATGCAGTAGAATTAAATTTACCCTTCAGGTTTGTGTAAAGCTGCTCGGCCATGGAAACCAATTACATGTAGATCCTGATGTGCAACTCTTGTTGCGTCCAGAGGCAATCTGTAATTCCATGCTGCAACAGAGGACACGTGTTTTCCAATAACGCTTACGGTTGATTGGGCTGTAAAGGTGGTATCCTATGACACTGTCATGTCTAAAATCACTGAGCTCAGTACAACCTACTCTACTGATTGGCTATATAGTGGAAAGAGAAAGAAAGAGAGAGAGAAAAAACAAATTTGTCGAACATATATATATATATATATATATATATATATATATATATATACACATATA
>JBBIGA010000001.1:20137609-20156099 GCA_037576975.1 Alestes dentex | reverse complement strand
AGGGAGTGAGTCTGTCTGTGTGTGAGAACAAAGTCGTTCCCACTGGAGAACACTGATCAGCTACATATGGGGAAGACATCTTGCAGCTCTCTGTTTTAGTGCCAGACTTGCCATACATAAAGGCACTCATTATGCCTCTTGGTCCAGACTGTTTTTTGACCTGTCCAGGGGCTTCTTCAACTCGCTCCAGCTCCGCTGCCTCCTGTCTCCTCGACTTCGCCACTGTCCTTCCACCCCTCCACCATTCTATACTGCTCTGGCTTATCATTCCTACAGCTTTTAGCTTTTACTACTGCAACCATGAACGTGAGTTCCGACGTTGGTGGAGCGTTTTATGTTTCAAGCTAAGGCAAACGTGCGACCCAGCTTAAGTTTCAGTCGATTTTACATGCGTGGCCAGGCCACATTGAAAATTGCAGGACAAGGATACACACATACACAATCACTCTCACATGAACACTCATGCACAAGAGCACACACACACACTCGCATAGTTCAGGACATAATGAAAAAATCCTTGAAAAGAAGTGCAGGTCACATCTTGTGAGGATACAGCAGATTTACGGCTTATGTTGCTTTGCTGGGCTCCATGGAGAAGTGGAGGGAAAGCCAAGGACAAACTGAACAGATAAAATCAAAGGCTGGATGAGAGAAGAATTCTTTAGAATGGAGAGAGATAGAAAGAGATGGAGAGGGGGGAGAGAAAGTAATGGAAAGGCAGAACTCACCCAACTCCTCTGCTTGCCCACATTAAATGACATGAGGATGGAATAAAACAGAGAATGGCATAAAGGTTTCGATGAGATTATGATGATTCACACTGAGATAAAGCACCTACTGTATTGCTCATGAATGCAGACAGCTTTACTCAGCAGGCCCAGTGTGACTGCACTGAAATGAAAATGAAACTTTATTAAAAGTCAAAACGAGTCTCCCTCCATCAACGTTAATGCTGCTGTTGCGCCTCCTCGATCAGAGCAAGGCAAACAGTTTGCACAAGCTTTGTGGCACTACAATTTTCATAGAGTGTTTAAGTTCACACACATTTCCAACAGACATCTCAGCCACCTCCCGTGTTGGGCAGTATATCAGTAGATGTTCCTTTTTGAACACTAACAAGCTATGTCAGTTTATCCCCTTCCCCGCCACCTTACACCTAAAAACACTTAATCCCCCCCCCCCTACACACACACACACACACATGTTAGTATTACTATGCTTGTAAGCACTTCCAGTGACTTGTGTAAAACTGTAGATGAGTAATGCAATGCCTAATGCTAACCCTAACCTCCTGTAAGCTTCTGTAACCCAAAAGCTCCATCTGTGGTTAAAGGAGAAGCCTTCTTAACTTCTCACAGAAATTGTGAAGTAGTTCCACAGAGCTGACATTTTCATTGTTAGGCCAGAAATATACTTCATGCTAGCACATAAGCTCCAACACTTTGTGTCATGATGCAATTCATAGCACAAGCACAACCTGCATTCTGAGCACTGTAGCAAGGGGTGCTATAGTAACAGCCAAGATCGGCCAAACCACCAGTGAACACGCACCCCATTAACACAGCAGGAGACTCACAGATCCGACTCACTCATATTATATTTTTCCCAAAAGATGCACATAGGCCTCTTTGTGGAGGGCAAATGGAACAAACAGCCTGATGACGACAAATGACTGTATGTTTCTATGGCCTAAATTTTAGTACATTATACTTTTACATGGCTGTGTGCTTAGGCTACTCTCCCCTTTCCATGGTCCTCACAAAGTTCTAAATACAAACATGCACACAAATAAGGTTATTTTACACTTCCTATTAATGTACGCCGGTCTCACCAGTGCCTTGGGTGCCCATTTGCAGTCTATGATCATCTAGTTTATTAGCAGACTGAATGAGACTGGCTGGCAAGCACAGTGCATGTCTGTATTCCAGTACTCCTTTCTGCTCCATCTTTTTTTTGTCCCTGCAACAGCCCTTCATTATTCACCCTATCGCTTCTACTTGACTTTCTCCTCCTTAATCCCTCCAGTGGTCTGAGGCCAGGTAGCAGTGAAGATCAGGGAAAAAGAAGATGCTGTTTAACATGTAATGCTGGTGGGCTCTCTAACACACTGATGGTGCTCTACTCCTTGCCTGCCTGTGGCCATAGTCTAGGGAGATGCTCTAGGTCGGGCATTGCATACTAATGCCCGCAGCTCGAGAGCAGTCTAAAGCCAACTTCATCTCACACTCCACCATCCAGCTTCAGTAAGGACTGAACAAAGAACAGAAAAGCAATTATTTAAGCAAGCAGCAGCAACCAGCACTTCAAAGCAGATCACTCAATCATATGCAAAGATGTGCTAATAGGCTATATGGTAAAGACGGCATGATATGGACAAAATATGTTCGCTACAAATTTTAATATATGATCAGTATCATACAGCATGATTCAGCATTGTTTAAATATATTCGCTGTCTTAATTCTCCCTATAAATGCACTTGTAGGAGAGTATTTTGTTTCATTTGAGAACAGTTTATTAGTAAGGGCGTATGACCAGAAGTACGAGGCAGCATGGCAAGGCTCCCACTCTACCCCACAAAGATTCTCCAGTGGTGTTCCACAGGGCTCGGTCCTTGGACCACTTCTCTTTTCTCTATATACTGGTCCTCTTGGGGATGGAATCGCTTCACATGGCTTTTCCTACCACTTTTATGTAGATGACACTTGACTTACTCTCTCCGTCCCCTACAGTGACGATCAGGTCTCAACCTGCATCTCGGACAACCTGGCCAACATCTCCTCTTGGACGGCAGCCCACTGCCTCAGGCTGCATCACAGCAAGACCGAGCTTCTTTTCATCAAAGGGAGTCCATCACCAATCCATGACCTCACAGTTTCTTTTGAGAGCTCTGTTATCGTCTCCTCAAAGAAGGTAAGAAATCTTGGTGTCATGCTAGATGAAGAACTGTCATTCCTGTCGCGGGTTGGCCAACAGAAGAATCCGACCCTTTCTCACCATGGAAGCTACACAGTTACTTGTCCACTCTCTGGTCATCTCTAAACTGGACTAAACTGCAATTCTCTACTGGCTGGACTTCCACTGAAGGTAATGAGACTGCAGCTACGAGGTACCTAAATTCTCACACACCACGCCTCTACTACGGAACCTTCACTAGCTCCCCGTGGCCGCTCGCATTAAGTTCAAGACCTTAATACTTGCCTTCAAGGCCAAGAATGGACTTGCACCTCCAAACTTATCAGCGCTGATTAAGCAGCGTCACTTCTCGTCATCTCAGAGCTTCAAGCACTGCTCATCTTGAACCTCCGTTGCTCAAAAGAAGAGGAAGACATGCATCAAGACTCTTTCCAGCCTTGGCCCCCTTGGATCGAATTCCCTCTTGCAATCAGATCTGCATCGTTTGATAAGCCGTCTCTTCAAGGGGCACCTTGGTGACTAACCAGTCATCTTATACAGCTTATCTCTTATACATCTTTTCCTACAACCCTCCGGCACTTACCCTCTTAACTGTTTTTCCTCACTTGTGTATGAACCTCTGACGTTTTTCTTTTGACAGGGTTTGTTATGGTGTGTAACTGTCATATAGTAATGAACATATCACAGTACAGAAATGTTTATTGCAGAAACATTCTCTTATGCAGAACATAAATGTTTACTTTTTTAACTCAGTAACTGCGACAGCCCTAGATGTACAATTTCACCAAAAACAAAAATGTAAGCTCCTCCCTGCTCCTCCCTCTCTTTGAACCCTGTAAGATTCACTTGTTCTTTCTAGGTCATGACATCAGCTCTGTGATAACTGCTAATAAACTATATATTGTGCAGCCCTACCACACTGCCATAAACCCCCGCTCTCTTAACTGTTACACCCTGTGTGAGAGAGTCAGAGTAAGTGTGTTCATAATTAGTTGTCACACAGTGATTTAACATTCTGTTTGTTGGAGCTAAAGGTACTCAGAAAGTGACTGGAAGTAGCAGTGTCATTTTAGAAAACACACCGCAAAAACTACGCAAGCATGAATAAACGCAGACTCATTCCAGTTCTTTCTCTTTCTCTTTGCCTGTAATGTCCTTACCCAACCACAGGTATTTCTTAGTGGCTAATCGTGGGCCACTTTAGTGCACTTGGAGCTCTGGGTAGAGGCTGCCTCCACCAACCGCAAATGCTATCTAATCAGCCTCCAGCTAAAAACAGTAGCAGCAGACACCGGGGCGCTGGCTGACGCCTTTGCTTGCACTACAGGTAAAGGTGCTGTTCTTGTTGGCTGAAGAACCTTTCAATAAAATCTTTATTAAAGAACCATAAATAACATGTGCAACTTTAAAGAACCCCTTAAAACTTCTTAAAGAACTGCTTAAAACAGCTTAAAACGTCCATATCATGTAAAGACTCTACAGAAATTAAGGTTTTTAGCACCTGAAGAACAAGCCAGGAACAATTAAGGAATCTTTATTTCAAGAGTGTGTTGGCTCAAACTGCAATCACAGAACAGACATGTTCCAGGATCCCAATCTGATTTTTTTAGATGCAGAAAATGTCCTGGCATTAAAATCTTTAAGTAGGGGCTGAGGGTTTTATGTCAGATCAATAGCCATGTCTGTTTAGTATGCTCTGTTACGGCACGCATCCTGTGGAACATTTGGTAAAGTAGCTCCATCTGGAATGAACTCAGTAACCTCTACCTCTCGCCCTCTCCCTTCCTCTGTCGACCCTCTCTCTCTTTTCTTCTCTCACTAGCTCTCCTTCCCTCTTACGCTGCCCCTTTCTGTCTTTCTGTAGCTTTTCCTTTCCCTCCAAGACACATCTCTGTCTCATTCTCAGCCTTCCTCTCTCGCTCAACAGTGCGTTTTCTCTGCAATCTCTGGCCCTGGGGAGAGGACATGTGAATTGTCTCGCCCTGTGTGGCTCATTATGCTGCCTTCATAAGGCAATTAAACCTGGCCATTTTAGTCCAGGTCTCACTCTGCAATTTTTCTATTTTATGGTTAAAAAACACAATTACATCTGCAAAGCATTAAATAAGCATGATTTTAAAAATATTTTTAAAGGGCCCATTTCATGGCAAAACAAAATTTCATTGGCTTTTTAAACTTAGAGCTGGATGTAGTACGTAAACACTAGTAAAGTTTTGAAACATAGTCGTCACTCCCCACAGTCCATATTTAAAAACTAACCTGCAAAAACACCTTGTTTTTGACTTCACTGTTGTTGTGTCATGTCAAAAATAATCAGCATACCACCATAGCCTAGTGGGTAAAACACTTGCCTATGGACCTGCAAAAAGTCACAGGTTCAAATCCCACATTCTGCTGTTCTGTCCTTGACCAAGACACTTAACCCTCAGTTGCTCCAGGGGGACTGTCCCTGTAACTAATGACTGTAAGTCGCTCTGGATAAGGGCATCTGCCAAATGCCACTTTAAAGAGTGTTTCAACCTGGACTTATATTTGAATGAGTCACAGTACAGGGCAGGTGTTAAGAACAGAACTAATTTACATGATTAGTTGGTAGGATACTTGATTCTGGACCAAGAGGTCATGGGTTCGAATCCTACCTTCAGCATACCACCACTGGGTTCCTGAGCAAGACCCTTAACCCCAAGTTGCTCCAGGGAGACTGCCCCCTGTAGTTAGGGAACGGAAGTCGCTTTAGATAAAAGCGTCTGCTAAATGTCGTAAATGCACATATATCCACTTTAAGCGACGCTGCAAAAAACTCATTTATTAAACGTTTCTAAATGTCAAGGTACAACAGGCACACAAAACCGCAAAGATGCCATAATCAAACCTGAAAAAATTAAATACACAAAAATGTAGGATATGGGCCTAAACCTAAAGTCTAGCCCTTAAATGAGATATGGATTAATTTTGTTTTTAATTGCGAAGACTCTCCAGAAATAAAAGATTGGAATTTAACCTGTTCTAATTGTAGACACTGTGAACTGTTTTTATAAAAGCTTTCATCAGGTCACATATATGTGAGGTGACACAATTTGACAAAACACTTTGAAATAAATGTATTTCTGTTGAGCTTTTTGACAACATGATTTTATGATGGGTTTAACAGCAGACATTTTACAGATGTATCCAAAGTTCTGACCCAAAATGGACATTTCTGCACACAGTGTTCTGCCTTAATAAGGAGGAATCCTTTTCATTATCAAATGCAGAAATGTTAAAGAGAAAGGAGATTATTCTTTACACATTTAATTATGTGTGCAAACCCATTAGACGTTGGTGAAAAAAAGAGGTCTGCTAGATTTCCCATGAGATCTAACTTAGGAAAACATGCAAATCTCTGCTGTTTGTGCATGTGTGCATGTTTGTGTGTGTGTGCATGTTTGTGCGTGTGTGAGACAGGTGCTGGTGTTTAAGCTGCTGTTTTTATAGGCCAAAGAACCAACAGCTGCATTCAAACACAGTGAGAGAGCCTCAGCTACTTTACCTGTATTATTGTGTAAGTTGGTGTAATGATGCAAGTCCTAAAAACAGCATCTACTCACTTCTGCAGCGTCAGATGTTATATGGAGTTTTGAGTGTTCTCTATCAGCCCAACAAAAAGCAAAAATGATAACAATTTCAGTTGGCATGTTACTTTCTCATAGCTAAGGAGTTACTTTCTCATAGAAAGAATGCTGCAACTATATCCAAATGAAGGCACTGATAGATGCTGCCTATGCTCTACTGTGTCACTTAAGCTCCTTTTCTCACTGGAGACCGGCAGCCTACAGTAAAGTGCTGGAAAACACGTGCTGCATGTTATTATGATCATTATCTTTATTGTTATTTCTCCTTGCCAAAGATAGAACCCATTCCTCCCATTCCTAGACCAGGCTCTGGTATTTCAAATTTGGACTTGTTCAAAGAGAAAATTCTCATTTATGATCAAACCATTTTTATTCTGTACCCTGTTCAGATAAACTGCTCAATTCTGGGCACCCAGTCAAACGCCAGTCAGCAAGAAAAAATTCCCCACCCACACTCTGATTAATCCCACCTCTTGTGATAGACATCTACTGACTCACAAGCGAAATCCACTACCCAGTTCCAAAGCGGGAAACAGGATCCTACCAAGACTTTTACTATAGAGTTCCAGCACCCAGCACTGAATGGAATATATTAGCCAATCCCAGTGCAGGAGACAGGATACTGCCAGGAATTGCCAAAACTGGGGAGATTCTTTTAGCCAGAAAATTTCACCAAGAATTTTACTAGTCCCAGGAGTGGAGGAAATCTATCTGTCAATCCCAGTGCAGGAGACCAAATCCTATTGGGTGTTGTAATAGTTAGTCCTAGCACTGAAGGAACACTATTGGCCAGTCCCACTGCAGGAGACAAGATACAACCACGAATGTTACAAGCAAGTTCCACCACTGGAGGGATTCTATTAGCTAGTCCTCTTGAAGAGGACTGGATTCTACCAGGAATTTTACTACAAAGTCTCATCCCTGGTGGCATTCTTTTAGACAATCCCAGTGCAGGAGACAAGATATTCTTGGGTATTGTACTATTTAGTGAATCTAGAGGGAATCTAAAAGCCAGTCACACTGCAAGAGGTGGCACTATAACAGCCAATCTAAGTGACTGGTATGGCTTGGCAGAATATGGGTAAGAATACACATGCTAGGCGATTTTTGTTAGGAAAAAATGAGTCTTCACTAAACTAGTCAGGTTTCATTGTAAACTAGGCTCAATTAGAACTCTGCATTACCATTTGAACAAGGGAAAGAAAGTAGAGGACCATTTCAGCTGAACACCCCCAGCAGTCTTTCTGCGACACTGTCACTCAGACCCATGCTAATAAACACAGCCTATGCTGGCGAAGGGAAGTGTCAGAATTGCAAACAGCAAATAAGAACATCCACAATTTAACAGCCATTGAATAAAATATCACCAAAGACTGAATGTGGAATCAACACAAAACTAATAACGAGCAACAGTTTATTTCAAAAGGATCAAATACAGATATGCAATAAGCCCATGCAATACTAAAAGAATCTCAGAACTAGGACGCACAGTGTGTAACTGAGCAATGGGTGGACACACACTGTGATTAGTGTAAATAATAACGGGGAGAATGTAAGTCAACATAATAAAATATAAATTACTCGAATTTTACATATGGACCATTTTAATTTCATTTACGTTCTGTGTGCCCTTAATCACGCAGCTATTTCCAAGCTGGGGTTTGTTTTAGTGTACGAGTGTAAAATGGTGGACACGTTCCACTATGCAGTTATGGGTTGCCTCAAGTCACCACAAAGAAGCCATGGATAAATTGTTTCCATTCCTCTCCAATAATTTGGTATTATAGTACAAATTATTGGAGTGTGAAATCCCAAAAACCCTGTTCAGGTCAGTGTAGAACACCACTCTGCTCTACATTTCAGCTTTAGAAGGAATCTCTCTGGAAGGATCTGTGTCAGTTTCCAGCATGGCCAGTTGTGTATTCCATATTGCATTACAGCAGCTGCATATGTAAGATGCACTCATTTTTCCCTGAACAGCAGACACTCTGTTAGTGATGCTCATTGGTGCATCACCTTAAAAAATCCATCCCATTTCTGCAGTTTTTCCAATCCAAAGACAATATCTCAACTGAACTCTTGTCTGGTTTTGCAGCTTTGTTCAAGCTCACAATCTAGTATGTAAAAGTTTTAAAACTTCAGGTCAAAAGAGAAATGCCTTGTTGATTTTCACGGTAAACACAAATTCTATATGTTAAGCTTAGCAAGTTAGAAAATAAGCACAGGCCACATTTTTATGTTGTATTTAAATTCAGCAAATAATCAGTGTTTGAGCATTATACTGTGCAGAAATGTGTTTTGTGAAGATAAGGTATATTTATTGTCACTCAGACAATTTAACAAGCTGTGTCCAAAGTTTTGCATGCAACTGTATCTATATAATGTCTATAGTCTAGCAGGTATAATGCAACAGAGCCCTGGTGCGGTGATTGCAGGGATGGCCGCTGCAGTGTTTGTGTCTTTGC
Source organism: Alestes dentex (assembly GCA_037576975.1). Lineage (NCBI taxonomy): Eukaryota > Metazoa > Chordata > Actinopteri > Characiformes > Alestidae > Alestes > Alestes dentex. The sequence continues at coordinate 20,147,109 of JBBIGA010000001.1, read as the reverse complement.
CTGCCTCTGTGCAGTCATAAGCCCTGTATTAGAGATGGCAGCAAGATCCGTGCTTTTTTCCTGTGTGTGTCCTTGGATGAACCAGTGGCCCATTTGCCTTCATCCCTCCCTCCTTCCCTCTCTCCAACCCCATTATCTTTCATGCTCCTCTGTGCTTTCTTTCTCTCTTGCTTTCTTTCTCTCTCACTTCTTAATGCTCTTGACTTGTTTTGGCACTCCCTCCCTAGCTCTTCACCCTCAATCTCTTTTGCTCTTCCTATAACTCTCCCGCTGCTTCAGTGTGATCTTTCTGTCGAGAGAAAGGCTGCACGATATAAATGTTAGACTGGCATTTTGTCTACACAGTTACACATAGCAATTGTGAACCAATATTAAAAGTGGTGGTGAGGTACAGTTGCACTGGACAGAAGATGTTTTTAAAATGGAATCCTGCCTCTTTCAGCACTCAGAACACAGCCTTTCTGAATGGAAAGCACTCAAACGGTTCTATACGACAGAGAAATGTGATCTCTTGCTAAGGGGTTCCAATGGAAAAAAAAAAACTGAATCAACCAAATTTCTTCAGCAGTAGGTCATGGTGAAGACAGGGGAGCCAAAGGTGCATAAGTTCCATCATACAAAATTAGACACGGAGTAATCTAGTTAGATTAATTACAGAAAAGAGGCACTTTTTTTTTGGCAGAAAACAACATAAAACACGTTTATTGCAATTTTCAGTAATAAACCTTCCAGTCGTTCTATGGTCATTCTTAAATAAGGGCCATTGTATAGGAAATTATCTGTAGTGATCAGTGAATGAATTAACCACTCTGAACAGACCTATAAGCTATTATATTAGCCTTGTAGCTCCAGTACAAAAAAAAGAAGCAAAAGTCGGAGTCTAAGAATGACTTGGCTGACTGACTACCTTTGGGTATTTGTATAAAATAAACATTTTCACATGAATCGTTCCTTTATCAAACAACCTAGTCAAGTGTATTTAGTTCTCTTTCTGCCTCCTCTTTAAACCCTCACCACAGAGGTGAGCACACCTTAAAGCCTTACCCCGTCTGAGACCCACCATAAATTCTAAATGAGAATATTACGGCGAATTTGATGACACATACACACAAGTCGCCAGACAACCTCTGACATTCGTGTCCGCTTTCCTGCCACTCTCCGCCTCACTCATTCTCCCATTCTCATCCCTCTTTAACTCTCTCCCTCCCTCCACTTTCCCCTCTCCCTCTCAGGCTGATGGGAGAGGGTGGGGTAAATCCGCAATGGTTGCCATGACACCAGACAGCCCTTGCTTGGTGAAGGCACGTAGTTTCCTCTGCTCTATTTCCCCAGAGCCTTACAGGGAGGGGGTGTGTATATGTGTGTGTGTGTGTGTCTGTCTGTCTGTCACAGCTAGAGTGGAAATGGGATAGGAGACAGATAGAATGTGCATCACGTGTCAGTTATGTAAAATTACAAATCATGCAAATCGTAGGTAGCGTGTGTATGGGGGGTGGGGGGCAAAAGACACTTACCCTATGTAGAAAAAGCAGATCATTTTAATGTTGAAGCTCAACAGTTAACCCTTCAGCAATTATTTACACTTAAAGCCTAATGCTGAATACCACTGTATTTGCCTGTTAGCATCCTGAGCTGGCCATTAAACAAAGCAGTATTCTTACACAGGTTATGTTTATTATGGGTCGGCCTTTATTTCCTATATACAAAAATTGTGACCAGATTGTGACTGCAAACATGCATGCATTAGTTAGATCCTGCATGTTCTTTCCACCTCTGAACTGGGCAGCTCTAAAATATCCTACTTTATAAAGTCTCTGAGTGTGCTTGAGTTATGATGTTTTGTTTGGCCAATTATGACATTTTGTGAATCGATTCAGAATCTTTCAAGAGGGAACTGCAATCCATCCAAGAATCGATTATTTTTCCTCCCATCCCTTAGGCACTTTATGCACCATCATAGAAATTTTACAATTTCTTATTGCACGACTTCATATTTTGACAATAATTCTCTATCACCACATTGCTGTGCACATTCTTGCAGTAAGTGCTTTTCAGCTGTTTCACTGTCCACTAACGAAAGAGGCCTGGCTCTCACTCCCTGTCTCATCAATCTCAGTAAACTTTATCGCTGCACTGTCTATCCGAAAGCTGGAGCATCGATGAATAATTTAGCAGTTGATATTTGCAGCCATCTGTTTCTCTTTGCCTCTCCATCAGGCTTACTCACAAACTTGCTTTATGCTGCGCTGTGTCACCAAACAAGACTGCATTAGAGGGAGGTGGGGTTCTCACACCACAGACCAGCACTGGGTCCAGCACAGCACAGAGTGGCTGCATGTCTGTGATGCCTCCTGTGGACATTCCCTGCATTCGTGAATCATTTCACACATAGGTAGTTAGGGTTTCCTTTTAATTAACATATGCTTAATTAATCTATTAATCATCTATCTTACTGCTGTTTTCTGAACTCATTATGTTTGTATAAAACATACTAGAGACAAGGATGGTTTTACAAACTAATATAAGTTGTACGTTGTAAAAATTTCTGCACATAAAGATAAACTGGTCCGAGTTGGTCTGGAACATCAGTGTGTACAGTACATTCTTCAGGTACAATGCAAAAGTAAGTACACTCTCAGAAGTCTAATGAAAAATTAATATATAAATGTGTACAAGAAATGTGTACAAATGTGTACTTGTCATTAAGAAGTGCGCTATATTTGATATGATTGCTTTTTCATTCTAAATGCTGCCACACAATGCACTGCTTTTAGGGTTTTATCAGTGCTATCACAATAGCTACATTTCAGAAGGCATTTATGTGTATGAGTCTCCCGCAGTGTGGGACCTGAGTCGATGAAAACCCGTTCTTTGTACGACAGAGAGGTGTGAAATTGGTGTTGCATACATCCTGTGTGCATTAACCTGCTTCATATCAGTGCTAGCGGCATAAAGCCAGTAGAGGGGGCCACTGAGCCCCATGCCCATGACCACTCTCTTTTGTCTCAAGGCTTGATTTAAACCGTTTACAACAAAAAACACTCTATACTGGCCCACTCTTTGGTTACACTGGATAGTTGTTGAAAATAATAAGCCCTTTCGAGTCAAAATTCTGCCAAGACATGCCATAATTATGCACATTTTAATATCTAAGACTTAGCGCGACAGACCCAGACAAACAGGGCCCGCATTAAAGTCTCCAGTGCCCTGTTTAGACAAGAGAGGTTAGAGCCTGAGCTGTTTTGATGCTTATTGGAGAGTGTTTGCCAAGAGAGTGCTAAAAAGGTTCAGGGTCCAAACAGTGCCCCCTTCTCTAACCAAAACTACAGCAGCACGTAGATCAAGCCTTTGGTGGAGGGCCAACACAAGCGGCGTCTTTGTTCAGGTGAAATTCCTCTATACTATCTGGCCCCCACCCTGCAAAACTCAGTGGCTGCCTTTTCTTTAATTAGCGCTCCTGAAGCAGGCAACCCCCCCCCACCCCCACCCCCACGACTTATTCCCCACACATAAGGGGCTAGAAGAGCAAGACCAACACAGAAGTGGAACCACAGACCTCTCTCTGACATGCACACACGCTAGTGCAGGTTCAGGAATGCATCAGTGAAGGAGCGCTGAAATACAGCAACAGACTGCAGCTGCAATGCTGATTGCTAACACAGGTTGAAGTACAAAGAGACACTGCGCTGCTGTGCGGAAATATTTGGTTACTGTCACGTTTGTGCTTGCGTGTGAGGTTAAAGATGAACAGCAGCTCCTCCAGAAAGAGCGACTTGGAGAGACCAGGGAGTGGGGGGCTGTGCATGTGTAGTGTGTATGTGTGTGTCTGCTGCATCTGCTAAAAATGGCAGAGCTCAGTATGGAGCGGGGAGGGAAGAGGTCAAACATTCATTTTACAGTGCCTTTACACACACTGACAGATGCTGTCTGCTTTGATCTATCTTTAGCCAATCCACTCCTATCTGCGGGCCACTGTCCTGAAAGCTGCTTAGAGATTCTGCCTTTTCTACACCCAGCAGCCCACCCCAGCCCAGCCCAGCCCACCCCAGCCCAGCTCAGCCCAGCACCACACGTACAGTATGCCTTCAGCACGGAGAGCCGGGGGGGAGGGGACTCACTCCATTCAGCTCAACTGACTCTAACTGACCTACATGTTGGTAAACTGTATTAATACTAAGAATTCAATTGTAGGAGATGCTGATTATATGACTGTGGGTGGGGTGAGAAACACAGAAATCAAGGGTCTAGGGCGTGAGAGAGAGATACAGGAAAAGAGAGTTTGAGGGACAAAAGGGAGAAGAAAGACACTGAGAAAGACACTGAGTTAAGAGAGAAAGCGAGAAACAGGAAAAAAGAAAGAGACAGAGAGAAATTGAGACAGAGATAGACACAGAGGAAAGGGAAGAAAGAGAAAGATATTGAGAGGAAGAGAGGAAGGCACTGAGGGAAGAGACAGAAATACTGAAAGCCAGAGACAGAGAGAGAGGGAAAGAGAAACAAAGGCAATGATAGGAGTGGTGGTAACAGCAGCAGGAAGAAATGGGACAGAGCTGGATGCTCTCTCTCTCTCTCTCTTTTTCTCTCTCTCTCTCGGAGCACACCGTGGCCAGGCTGAACCGGGTGAACTGCAGCAGAGTGTTTGCCGTGAGGTCAGAGAGTCCAACATTCCTCTGGAGCTGTGTGTTTACACTGCTCAGAGAAAGGGGGCGGGCAGGGGGATGTGCGAGGGGCTTACAGGAAGGGAAACAAATCAGGTCCCAACCGCACTGTACGAGCTCGGGCCGCCGGACCACACCGCTGTCCTCGGTCACCGCAGACAGTCTGTTACAGCCCTGTGGAGCTGAGTGGGCCAAGGGCAATTTACACAAACTCTGAACAATCCAGAGAGACAGGCATGCATTGGATAAAATCTCTTAATCTGACTTTACTTCCCAGAGTTCTTCAACATATATGACTGCTCCTCGTTAAAATGTCAGAGGACTCTCGACACACACCTGTGAGAAAACAACAGTTTTCTCACACCTCATGTTTCATGCATAGATTCATGAATCTAATCCAAGTCTGTTAATTCATCTAAATAATAAACAGCAGTGAAATAAAAGCTCAGAATAAAAAAAGAGCTTTCACTAGACCAGTTCAGCCAAAGATCTGCATGAGATATTCAGCTCAAAGTAAGTACTCAGTGCTGGAAATTTCTTCTCCGATTAGATTGTTTATCTCTTATTACATTAGGAATATGTTACAAACTTAATATGATTTATGATACACACTCTCTCTGCATTGTGCTGGAACAAAAAAAGAAAAAAGAGGAAGTAGATAGACATACCACCCTCTTGCCCCAGGCTCTGCACTGTACAAGATAAGATAAATGTAGACAAAAATAAATGCTGCAGAAGGTGCCTGCTATGCTCTAAACTCGGAAAAGCCTCGTTATTTTTAGCAACACTAATTCCTAAAATTATTCTAATCATAAATGCCTTTTTTTGTGTCAGATCACAAAACAGTTAAATGTGAAACACATTCAATATGCAATTTATGTACAATTTTAAAACAGCAAAATCTTTGGCTTGTTAATATTAGTAAAGCGATGAGAAAAGAAAGCACTCGTCAGTTGTGATCGGTGGAGTTCAGCCATTAACAAAAAGGAACACTGTGTTTAAAAGATTTACTTAAAAAAAAAATCATACAATTCAACTGGTTTGGCATCATTACACACAGCCCGGGTAGCATTCTACTCTCAAAACGACCACATCCCAGCACCACAGTATTACAATTATGTAATGTTAGATATCTTGCAGGATGTTCATTATTCATTTGATACCAGACCGTAACAAACGTATCATGGGCAGAGGAGCTGGAGCAGCGACTGTACAGCCCAGCCAATGCGAGCGATTCATTCTGGGAACAAAGATGTACAGTTTCCTCCCTCTCCTGGCTGAACATGCAAACTGCACAACGCCTCTATGAAGCTCTGCATACTGTAAGACATGTACAGAGCGTTCAACACAAATCACACACCACTGAAGAGCAGGCGTTTTTTTGCAGTCCAAAAAGCACAAAAACAGTTTTCATTACACACTGTTATTTCTGTATTTGCTTTCTGAGCATATGACAAAACCAGATAAATTTGACAGACTCGAGTGTATTAGAATCTACTCTGAGCTTTAGGCTTTTAACTGAAGCCTTGGGAAAAAAAAGGCATCTCAGTTCAATTATTTTTTTCTTTACAAGAAAGAAATGTCCAACATCTCTATGCCTATTAGAATTAAACAGGTTATTTTTTTGTTTCTGTGCCTTTCAGGCTGTATTAACATAATCTGTTCTGATTGGCTGCCCTTTTGTGAGGCTCATTCAAAAAACACTATGTGGCCAAAATATCTTCTGTAACTTAATCTCGAATGAGTGGGACTATGCTACCATAGGTAAAATAAGTGGATATATGAAAATTTTTTGGTTTTTGTGACATCATCAAAGTAAATAAAATTCAAAGCAGACTGTTTCTGCGGTTTTTATATATGGACTGTATGAACCTGGCAGTTAACAGCCTACAGAGAGGTGGTCCAGCATTTGAAGCGATGGTGTGACAGCAATAACCTGGACCTGAAGACGGCCAAGACCAAGGAGATGATCATGGACTTCAGAAGATCGAAGCGGTCTGAGCACATTGATGGAGAAGAGGTAGAGAGGGTGGAGAGCTTCAGGTTTCTTGGGGTCCACATCTCTGCTGACCTCACCTGGTCCACAAACATCTCTCACCAAGTGGGGAAGACACAACAAAGGCTGTACTTCCCCAGGAAGCTGCGTCAGGCCCACCTCCCCCAAACCCTGCTGACTAACTTCTACCGCTCCACCATCAAGAGTCTCCTGACCTCCTGCTGCACAGGGTGGTGCAGCTGCTGTCCGGCAGAGTGGGTGATTAGGACCACACCACCCCCCCAATACCCCCCTCAGAGACATTTACACTGGCAGACCCCAGCAGAAAGCCAGCAACATCATTAAAGACCCCTCACACCCCAGACACTCACTTTTCTCCCCCCTGCCCCCTGGAAGGCGGTTCAGGACACTCAGGTCAAAGACCAACTGACTCAAAAAAAGTTTTTATCCTCAGGCAGTAAACTATTTCCCCCCCCCAATTCATGACATTGTGTAATATCCACTTACATGACTGTGCAATTCAACTGTGTGTGTAATATCCATTCTCAGAGCAGACATTGCTCTCAGACATTGTACAGACTCCACTTTACACCTTATATTGTATATGGGCTGACAAATGCAGCATTTTCTACTGCATATAGGGTTCTTTTCCCGTCCTCTGTGTATTGTTTACCTTTTACATTTACATTTAAAGTTTTCTATTTATTTATTTTCTTAATTATTATGCTGCCATGAAGAGCTACCAAACTGTTTTTCATTAACCCTGCAACAGTGACAATAAAGACTATTCTATTCTATTCTAATCTAGTTAACAATACTTTTTGAAATCAAAAGAGGGTTTTCCATGATATAGGCACTTTAAAACTCAACAGAAAGCGGCATTAGGGAGGGGAAAGTAGTTTTTCTATGGAATTGCTCCAAAGAACCCTTCTGGGCACCTTTAGTTTTAAGAGTGTAGATTACTGCATATAGTTCCTACTGGAGTAGAGAACCTTAATTCTATACAAGTGGGATGAGTTTACAGTAAGCTATATGTAATACTGTAATTGGGTTTAGGACGATTTATTTGCATAAGGTCACCCTAAATTATAATCTGTCCCAGTTCTTTATACAATTTATATGAGCTAAACACCAGCTGGCTCTGACTGGTGTTTAGCTCATCTGACTTTCTCTGTATACTTTTCAGTGTTGGATAAGTGAGGAGACATTGATTGTTGCAGAGTCTGCAATCCAAATAAATGATTAGAGATAACTGATTCTTTCTTTTTGTTCAGGATGAGTTTTCTTTCAAGATTCACCGGAGCCCACTGTCAGCAAGAGAAAAGAAATGTTCTCTTGGTTTAATGACGACAGCTCTCTTCTGTCCCAGCCACCGAGTTCTACGTGGAAGTCAGTGGGTTCACGTCCGCTGCCTAAGCCACGGTGGGTCTGCTGTGTGTCCCCGACTGTCCCGCTCTGAGTTCCAGCCACAGACAGGAAGTGGGGGGGCGGAGGAGGAGGAAGTCCACACAGTCTTTATAGGTTGCACAGGATTTCTCTTGCAGAGTTTTTCATTTTATTTTCTGGGTGTTTACCAGCTTTTTAAAGGGTATGGACTGGCGAACATTTAAATGTTTGCACCTTAACTCTTCTGCAAGAGCCTATGGTATTCGTTTTTTTTACAAGTTTACAGTGTAAAATTAGACACACTTTCATGACTAATATTGTTCGTAATTGTAATACCATATAAGTTTATGTGGTTAGTATTTCAATATATAGTCTAGTATGACTAGAATTCTATTTTATAGTACTGTAATACTGTATATAGTCTAGTATAGTAATGTATTTGCTTAGTATAGTCCAGTATGGGTAATACTGTAAATTAGTTATTACTGTAGTACTGTATATTGTCTAGAATGAATAATATTGTAATTTAGTAAGTACTGTGACACTGCATATAGTCTAATATAGTTAGTGGTCTAATTATGCTGCATACAGGCTAATTTGGTTTGTATTTTAAAATCTGTATGCGATTAATTTTACATGGCTTTTGTCTTCAACAGAAACAAAAAGCATCAGGTTATAATAATCCCATATTATTCAAATAGCAAAATATTAAATTGTATCCTGTTTAAAAGGAGTTTTCACAATGATGAAATGCACCAGAATTCCCAAATCATATTTAAAATGCCCAAATTATATTCCAAATTCCAGAGTGTATTGCGTATGGAACACATTTTAGAGTGAAAGCAGTGCATAAACCACATTGCCATTTTATACCAGTTTTCTTACCCCTCCAAATACACACACACACACACACACACACACACATACACACCAGTCAGTCACAACAGCTCTGACCTGCTGAGGCATGGACCCCCCAAGTCCAACAAGACAATAGAAGCAGAACCTTTAATTCATGTAAGTTATGAGTCAGTGCTTCCGTGGATCAGACTGCTTTGTCCAGCACCTGCCACAGATGCTTGATCTGGTGACACTCATGTGACCGTTTTAGGTGCTTTTGGTGGTTTTCTGCAGCTCTGCAGCCACATGCACCGAAAGCCGTGAGTTGTTTTGACACCTTTCTATCATAGCTACCATTAACTTTTACTGTGCTACACAATTTGTAGTATTTTTATTTGTTTTAGTGGTCTAAACAAATAAAAAGTACAAAATGCAGCGTTTTATAGGATAACTATACATATACAGTGAGGAACATGCGTATTTGAACACCCTGCGATTTTGCAAGTTCTTCCACTTAGAAATCATGGAGGGGTCTGAAATTCACAATGTAGGTGCATTCCCACTGTGAGAGACAGAATGTAAAAAAAAATTCAGGAAATCACATTGTATGATTTGTAAAGAAT
>JBBIGA010000001.1:20101097-20124195 GCA_037576975.1 Alestes dentex | reverse complement strand
AAGTGGAGACAGATGATTCGCTGTGGCGACCCCTGAAGGGTAAAGCCGAAAGAGAAAGAAGAAGAAGAAGAAGATCAACTATTCCACATGGTCAGTATGAAGGAGACTGCGCTGAGCAGTGCTAAATACTTGTTCAGAGGAAACACACATTGCTGGTATACATAACAAGCTCTTAGACAAGGCTGAAATCAGAGGTAGATCGATTTGCTACGACTGCAACACTTCACCACCACACTATATTTTAAGATTTCCCCTTTTTTGGCTCTTTCCCTTACGGTCTTCATTGGTGCTGCTGTCATGGTCAGGAAATCCCCAAACTGATCCAAGGCTGTCTTCCTTTCAGGAGGGGCATCATCTATTGAATATAAAAATGAGATGTGGGGGTGTATCAGTTGTGTTAAAAAAAAAAAGAGCAGTCAAGGCAACAAAAACTGACACACAGTGCTAAATAATGTATGTATCATGTATCATTAAATCAACTTTTTATAACTTCTGGCACTGTTCCTATCATAACAAATCTATCTCTTCCTGTATGTGGGAGCTCCTGCCACCTTCTACTTCAGCTGCCTTTCCCTCACTCAGTGTGCTGCTGTCCCCTGCCTAATAATCCGTGTAACCATTGCTAAAATGAATACACAGTTTAAATACAATTAAATTTAAATAACTAATAGCAGAGAGAGAGATTATCATAAGAAGCATATATTACCTTTTCATTCATCTTCACTGTTTAGGAGGTCTGTGAGGTGTGAGTACTGTTGAGAAAAATCCAGTCTGAACGTCTTCTTCATCTCAGTAATGTCCTCTAGATCGCCTTCATCATGAGAAAAATGCCTGAGGAGTTTAGCCTGTATGGGGGTGATCACTGAGATGGTGGGGCTTTTTTCCTCATTTGGGAGTGTGGTTGCCACTTTCAGAGGGGAAAGAAGTTTGATGAGTTCTTGGATCAGAGTCATGTCATCCTCTGTCAAGCTGGCCAGGCCCTCTCCCCTCTTTAACTTCTTGGACAGCAGGGCATTCAGTATGGCAGGCTGCTGTTCCCAAAGCGCTCTAACCTATCCAGGGAACTATTCCATCTTGTGATGACATCATGGATTAATTTGTGGTTTGACAGGTGTAACTGGACTTGCATCTGATGCAATTGTTCAGTTGCTTGTGCGCTTCTGTGAAAAAAAGTTACTACTTTCCTCACTTTAGTCAGAAGGTCTTTCACCCTGCCCACCTTTAAGTATATCTGTGCAGCCAAAGTAATGGTGTGTGTTATGTCTGGCACATGTCCTGCACATGTCCTGCCAGTACCATATTTCTTGCATTGTTGGTTACCAATACGGGGTTCTTAGCTTCCATGTTCCACTTGTGGCAAACATCCAGCAATAAAGATGCTAGATTATCCTCAGTGTGAGACACGTTAAAAAATAATGAGTGGCTTTGTAAATTCCACCTGTTATCAATGATGGTGACATATGGGTCTGTGGCACAAGATGTTCAGCCATCAACAGCAATTGCCACTCTCTTAGCACTGCTCACAGAGTCGAGTATTTCTTGTCTCGTTTGGCATATAGTGCAGGGATGTGCCTGTCAGTAAATACCTTTCTATCAGTATCTGATACCTCGGCTCTAGGACTTTAAGTAGATTTCAGAAGCCCTCATCTTCTGTTATGCTACATGAACGAGATGGCTTTGGGTATTGCTGTTGAATGGGCAGAATTATTTTCTAGTGGGGCATGAAGAAAAAACTGAGATACTCTGCTCGCTAGTTATTCTGTTAGCATTATCGTTGGTGCTAGCGAGAGCTGGATAGAAGAAAAAGAAGAAGATTCTTTATTTGTCATGTGCATAGTCATGCAAATACAACACACAGTGAAATTCTTTCTCTGCATTTAACCCATTCACCAAGTGAAGCAGAGGACGCCAGGGAGCAGTGTGGGGGGACGGTACCTTGCTCAAGGGTACCTCAGCAGTGACACTAGCAGTTAGGATTTGAACCCCAACTCACTGATTGCAAGACCAATGCCCTAACCACTAAGACATCCAGCCCGAAGGGAAGGGGGAACTCTCGGTCACACTCACTCCACGCCCCCGCTTTAGGTGAAACCCTAGATTTGTTGTGCTCCCCCGTGTACTCAATTGCAGCAAAGTTTACAGATTGCATTCAATTCAAGTTTTCCATCTTGTTTGAAAAAGCCCTATCATGAAAGTTGGGAGCGCGGGTTTGATCTGTGCAGAAACCTGCGCATCCAACTTTTGCGAGATAAGATGGCCAAATGGGCAAATGGCAGCCCACTGATCAGTCTGGCACAAAAAAATGTGTTGAGACTGAAAAGCAAGTAAACATGCAATTGTGCTTATAGCCACGAATCGTTTTTTACCAATGCAGAGATTTTAAACACGATACATCTCGAGCTCGCTCTGATTTTTAACCGATGTGCACTTTTCCCATCGATGCAATTTGGGAAATCCTCTCAATATATATATATATATATATATATATATATATAGTAAACCCTGTTACATTCCAAGAGCACCCGCATATAGTGAAAAACCGTGATGTTGAGATGTGGTAAAAAAGTTCGTAAAAAGGCCTATTTTTATAGTGTAAACCCTAAATATGCCCCCAAATATGCTCCCAAAACACTTTAATTTCATTAAAACTCTTTGAACTCTGGGCCATTTATGAGCATTTTTGTATCCTTTTATTTATTGGGCTATAACATTTTAATTCCATAAGTTAGCCATTCATGCCTTACGTTGTTTTGTTTTTTTTCTCAGAAGACCCAGGGCTACTTATTTATGTAATAATTTAATGTGAAACTAACAAGTAAAATCTTGATATTTTTATTTTTATATGCAAATTTTAGTTTTCGTCTGGTGAAATTTTACTTTTTTTTCTTTTATTTCTACATGACAATGTTTTTCAGTAGAGATTTCCATAGCCATTGTTATATAATCTTTTTCAAAGTGGGACATTCTATAGTACAATATAAAAATATGTGCTTATTTCCAGACGGAATTTGAATTTGACCTTCCTTGGTATCGTTATTACTGCTGAAGAAGTGGATAAGATGACCTCTAGAATGCAGTCAAACACTTTCCCCCAACAGTTACACACATATAACACAACACCATTATAAAAGAATAATAATATAGCAACAGAATGAAAATAAATATACTGTATATTTATTATATAGAAAGACAGAGGGAAAAATTATGACGAATTTGTTACACTGAATCCAACAACAAGATTGTGGACCATCGCGGAAGTGAACGCACGCTTTTTTGCACCTAAAGTAAATAATATGGGTGTTTTATGGAGTTTCAGCAGGGTGTTTTTTTGTGGGAAACCTTTTTAAATTTACTCTTTTGCACACATGATTACTCAGGAATAATTTATTGGACAAACACGGGACTTAGACGATCGTATAGGGTAAGTCTTCTCGATTTCAGCATCATGCATGTGTGTTACTCCTTTCACGAGTTATGAGTCTGAGACTAAAGTTTACAAAATGCGTTCATGGAGTTCAAAAGGTTAAACTCAGCTTAATACATTACCCCTAAAGAAAATGTAAACGTAACCCATATCCGTACAGTACAGTATACACTGAACTGCTGTCTCCTACAGTGCTAGAATGTAATTACCGATGTAGACTGTACTGTAATTTATGCACATGTGTTTTCTTTGGTATGCACTGTCATTTTCTTTGGTATAAACAGGTGAATACAGCAATATATTATTTTCATTTACTGTAATAAAAGTACAGGGCTTTAAGAAGAACAAAATGAAAAACATGAGAACACTCGAGACGCTCCATGAGGAAAATTCTGGACTGCAGCTACGTCAAAGGGCAGCAGCCAATCAGCAGCAAGGAGAAATAAATAGCGTTCTCGGATTGGCTACTTTCAGTCTTCCCGCCTCTGAGTACAGCAGTATTTCACTATCCCAAGATGCGCTTTCTTCGTGTTCTCTCAACAGTACGAAAACATTAAGTTAGTTTTTATATGGAAATGTAGTTGAATTTACATTAATGTTAAATTTGTAAATTATATTTTATATAGGCCCGGACGTCACAAAAGCAAAAAAATGCAAAGGATATCTGCAGTTTCCGCGTTGATATTTATATCTCAGGGGTGTCTGAATCATTTTTGATGTGGGGGGGGTCTGTAACGGGGTGGGGCTCACAGCACTTTAAAGTCATTTGTGTGGCAAAATTTTCACGGTTTATTATCTACCAGTTTGTGACCTGTCATCCCAAAGAGTAAGAGACAGGTCACAAACAATTTGCAAGCACCGTCAGAAAATAGTGCCATACACTGCAGCTAACACAAGCAGTATGCAAAGACATGTAGCAAACCTCCACAGAACTACCACAGAACCATATCCTTTACTGTCTCCACTTCCCAAAGCATGCCTGTCCATCCCTGCAAGCTTTGTCCCAAATGAACATGTCTTAACAACTGCAGGAGACATAATTAGCATCCAGGGGCCTTAACTGCTGCCAGAAAACATAGATCTGCTTTTTTTTTTCCAGAAATATGACCATATCTTAGGCTATGCTGTGTAATTGTAACTTAGGTCCAGAGCTCTGTATCATGCTTGAAGAAAAATCTGGTCACTCTGTACTTTGAGCACTGACAGTGCACTACTTTGATTTATGGTTTGCACTTGTTTTCACTTAAAATAGACTAAGAAAAGTTTTATTATTTTTGTTTATTATATTGTTTTTATTTTTTATGTTCAACTTGTGAAAAGGAGTTCAGTTAGAAGGTCCCACACAGCTTCAAAAAGTTCATGCACAGTTATAAGGTTGGATGAAACTATTGAGAACTCATACAAGAGAAGACAGTCACTTGAGTTACACACTCACAGATAAAACTTACAGTGCGCGCATATTGTTCTGTCCAGTTGCCACCACATATGATAATTCAAGCTTAATAATCAATAATTAAAAGTAAAACTGCAGTGATGAGTTGCACCTGCATTGTTTTGTGTTTTTGACTTTCAGTCAAATGAAAGGCTTTAACTATTTCATGTTTAAAGTTATCTGAAAAATCTTGTTAAAATCTTGTCTCGTCTTGTTCTCGCAAACCCAATATCAAGTATCGTCTCATGAGCTGAGCGTCTCGTCACACCCCTAATGTTTACAGCTACATATCTGACAGCAGTCTCATCCAGCAGGACTTGCTGGCTCAATTCTGCATTTTACGTTGCACAGCAAAAAAAAACAAAGACATTTGCAGTGATTGCCACTTCGCTTCATGTCACACCCAAAAACTCACTGATAAAATCAGTGTAATGCCTTAATTATGGTTATGCCTTAATAATGCCTTAATTATTTTACTTTATTAAACATTTTGTGCAACAATATAAAGTGTATAGGATAAATTGTCAAGACATTCAAACACTGTTTTTTAAACAGTCACAGTTCTAAAAAGGAAATCCGTTTAACATGCCCAGTCCTTCTGGTAAGAATGGAAACAGTACTCTTTTGTAAAACATGTCCTGGAGGTTGTGGCAGGCCAGCATGTTGAGCTGGAGTCGAGCTGAGGTGTGGTTTGAGGCGGTGAGAGCAGCTGTGGAGGGGCCTGGCCTTGGGGAGGCCTGCAGTCATTCCTTAACTCCCTTTGAGACACATTCAGCCATCACGCCCCATGACAAAACAAACAAGATGTGTGATGACTGTAGCAGGGCCAGGTTTTGGAGGTTTTGAGGGGGAAAAGAATAAATAAATCTTTCTCCTTCAGGCCCCGTCATTCTGCCCAGAAGCTATTAGTGCTCCGAGAGTCGTACACTCTCCCGGCCCCTCGTGCAGCGCGCTGGCAAATTAAATTACTGCCTGAGATGGAGCAGCTATGGCCCTCTGGCCCAGCGCAGCGTATGAGGAGGGAAGAGGGAGGTTCTAAATTTCACTTTCACAACTACTTAAGTCCAGTCTGTACTTGTCCTCTCAGCACACACACAGTATGTGACGCTATATAATGACTTCCATATTCATATCGTGGGTGCAGGGCAGCCGCTGCAACCCAGCATCCACACTCTCTCCAGGCACAGGGGAGAGCTGTTAAGTACTTGTCAAGTGTCTCTTCCAACTCCGAATCTGGGAAGTGTAAGTGGGCGATACAGTCAGTTCCATAATTATTAGTATCCTTTAGAATGATGGGAAAACAGTTCAGAAAAAAAATTAGCTGTTGTTGAAAAAAACAAAATCTAATCTCATCTTCAAATTAAAACACCAACCACGTGTAAGTATGACATGTGGTTGGTATTTTAGGTTGAAGATTAGATTAGACATGTGGTTGGTATTTTAGAAAGCCTAGAAAATGTAACTGATGCTTGTGCCCATTTACACGTAAGCAGTCACCTGTGTTTCACTGGGGTATAAAGATGAGGAGACACAGATGAAATGAAGGAGAATGAGGAAAGCTAAAACTGTACTGTGCTTGGATCTTCATTTTTAATAACGTTATCATGATCACAAGGGAGGTAATTAGAGGGGATTTTATTAATTTATTTAAAGGTTACATTTTTTTACTCTTTGTCATGCACACCAGTCATGTGACGCGCACGGGGAATTGGAAATGATGCACGTCACGCGGTATTTAAACAGGAAATAGGTAAGCATTGGTGCTTAGTCACTGAGTCATCCAGCCCAACTCTCGATTCGACTCAACTCGTCTGGTACTGTGAGTACTCCGGTCTTCCTGACCTTTTCTTACATTGTGTAATGTGGGTTCCCTGTGGGAATCACCACTCACTGCTAAGAGCATTGTTTACCTACACTCTCACGTATCTCCGCGTTTGGGTTCATCCGCTGCGCTACACTGGGCTAACAGTGCGGCCAGGTTTGTGACCCTCATCTTTTCAGTGCAATATTGAGCTAATTAATCACAAGGGCATTTTCTTGACCTTTTCCAACCATATTTTTTCTCTTAAAGAAGAGATGTTTTTGGACATTGTTGATTATTCTGTGAGCAGTTTACCCAAGCATTTTTTTTAATAGGAGCCAAGGGAACTAAGTGTATTGTCAAATCCAGCACAATTTCTGAAATTTCTAAAAGCTAAACTGTGTCAGGTTTGTTCTAGGTTAAGAAATTTTGTTAGATACACCTGCGATACACTGATGCCTGATCAAAACTTCATCAAATGCATAAAACGCTTTTCATTGTTTTGGCTCCACCACATTACCCTGGAAATGAGGTTGAGGTACATAATATCAACTCCAACAACTGATGGGATTGAGTCTGTGAAGTACTGGAAAGCATTCTAAAATGCATTAGTAAGGGTTTTCCTTGTAGCAACATTCAGAACCAGACTTGCTCTTTTTAAAGTCCCTGTCTTAAATCAGTTCCTCCCTAAACACAGACCACGGGAGGGAACATACACACCTGCGGTATTGGACTAACAGTCAGTTTATCTGTGCTATTGTAACACCACTAAGACTTTACATTAAGGGTTTCTTGCATGCCTTAAGAGTTGGATCTGATATCTGAGGAGGGATTTTGCTCAGCATTCCAGAGGCTCCGAAGGTGATGATTAACAAGACATAAACAGCATTCAGTCTTCCGTACCATAGGCCAACAGCTCACCCATTGTTTGGAAAGTATTTCTTAATCACTTCATTTTTCAAAAACCTTACACAAATGCCAGCCTCCCATGCCTCAGATGGAAACAACGTGACTAGGATGGTCGAGGCAACCACCAAGACAGGATGAGGGGAAAAAGGACTGATGCACACTGTCCTACTGGAAAAAATCTGCAATGGCTCAAGTGAAAACTGACCATGTGCCAGATTCTGGCAGTATGTGACTATTCCCTTCTTCATACAGCTCCACTGACTGGAGGGAGAACTGTTAGCCTTTTACTATAATTTGTCTACTTTAGCCACAGGAAGAAGGAATAACAAACATGCCTGTGCAATTTTGGCACATTTGCCTATGATTGTCAGCCTGTATGGCACAGACCTAAACACACCGCTGTTATGTCTTTTGCAGCTGAAAAATGTTATAACAGCTAAAATTATTGCTCCAATTACACACATGGACTGTGAAAATGACTGGTAATCAATCACTTCCTGTTCTGCAGTCAGTTGCAGTCTGAGGTAGTCCATGGGAGAGTAATGAAGAAGCAGTCTGTAGGGGTTAGGTATAAGACTATAAATTACAACAGCCCACTTGCTCCTCTTCTGTTTCTATTTGCAAACCTGCAGTGTTTCTTCCCTGAGATGCTTCAGGCAACCCCACCTTGGCATGCGTGTCACCTTACAGGGGCAAAAAACTGTGACACTTTTCACACACCCATTAAAGCTAAAAGGGCAGTGCCTGAGTCATATGTTTAGGAGCACTTTAAAATATTGGACAATAAGAGTATGACATTTATTATATGAGGCTGGTCTGAAGGCTTGAAAAATTTGATGAATCTGCTCAAATACATGAGAAGAGTGAAACCCTTCTGAGTGACTACTAATCATTTCTAGTGAAGGTGGATGGGGGTTGGACGGGGGTTGGGGGACACTGATTGCTCCTGTCGCTGATTAAAATCTTGGTGGTGATTAAATAAAATTATGTTTCTAATTTGCTACCATTACACCCTTGGTGCCTACATGGCTCACAAAAGCTTTCCTCGAGAGCTTTACTTGAAAGCTTTACATGGCTCACAAAAGCTACAACTGTTGCTTCTATAGCAACATCAGCATGGCCACTGCTAACAACTGAAGTGGTATTGCTGCCTACTGGATTTATTTTGGAACTAAAATTATGGTTAGGGTGATTTTGGTACTCAGGTACTCAGTGCTTATTTGGAAATACCAACAAATATTCAAAGTCTGTAATATGAACCCTCTTACATCATGATACAAATATCGCTTCAAAAAAATGCTAACTCACCTAGCCTCCATTAAGCATATACATTTTCCATTTTCATGTAGTGGCCGATAGAAGCAAACATGCCACGTAATTACAGCTAAAGACACTGCACTAGGCTGACCCAAAAGGTTGTCCATTAGGCTCTCACTATGAACGCTATGAAGTGGTCTTATGTGTGCAGGAAAAAATGAGGGAAGTTCAAAGGTATTTAAATTAACCTATTGAAATCCTGGGCTGTGAAAACTGGGCCGAAGCTCCGTGGTAAGTGAGGGTGTACAGAAGAGGCCTATGCAGTGGGCATTGACCGTTAATGGCGGAATGGGCCTGTATTAAGATGAAAGGGGGGACTGAGCAATGCTTCATTTGGCTGGTCCCTCAGGAGGGCATGGAATGCCACAGTGGGCATCTCACATTTATCCAACGTCAGCAGCTGCGTGCCCTCCCCTTGCCTCTTCCCCACATCTCCTCCCTGCTGGGGCATTCAGCAGATTTTAATTTCACTTCTGGCTTCAGTGCTGGAGTTCGGGCTCCAGCCACACAAAGGCCAGGGTTTCAAGTTGAACGTGAGAACCACCTCATCTCCTGACCTCCATCTACATATGAATAGCCATGAAAAAAAAAACGACGGAACAGAAGGAGGGATGGGCCCAAATGAGAGAATGATAGAACATGGCGCAAAGCGTGCCTGTGACCAAGTTCTAATCTCACATAGGATTTCCCACTTCTGATTGGAATTTGTTAAGTCTTTTTTTAAAGGGACAATAAGCAGAGGAATTATTCATAGAGCAACAATATTGTTGTTTTAAGCTGTATTCGAGTCCTCAGTGCATTTTAATTGAACAATGCTTACACCTTCAATTCCTTTGTTGCAGTCAAGATTATATTAAAGCCCTGTGCAAGACTTTATGTAACAAAACAGTAAAACATTTTTGTTACAAACTCAGTAACAGTCTTTCAAACCCTCCTTTCAAGAGCTTTGAACTGTTAAGATACTTGAACTTTGTCTTATGACTTTAACTACATGACACTGGAAGAGTAGAAAAGCAGTCAAATGAACGTCGGCTCTAGCCACTATAGGGCCCAGTTATCCGAACAAGATTCAGCCTGCTGCTCATATTAGATAATTTATCGCCAGACTCAGCGTCTAATCTACAGGCAGCCCCCAGTCTGACCCCATTCATCAGGGGTTGATGTGCGGGGTTGGCTGGCTGGCTGGCATATTACTGGTGATCATGAAAAGGGGGGTGAGGGGTGTGAAAGGAATACAGTTGCACTGACCTGACTTCTCTCTCTCCACGCAGTAAGAAGGGCCTCTGATCTCAGTGCTCGGCTCCAGCTGTGCACAGAGGGACACGAGAAACAGTACGTGTAACAAATCGACCTGGCAGCTTCATGAAAAGTGGAATCATGCAACACTTTTTATACATTTTTTGTAAATGAGATGGCATTTTAAAGGTATCAAACACTTTCATATCATGTAAATGTTCTTCACCAATGTTACGTTATCAGGAGGTTCTTAAAACATTAAAACTGTCCTTCACATTCACATCTTACAAACACAGTTCTTTAAAGAACCATCCATTGCATGGTTCTAAAAATGGTTCTTCTACTTTTGATGAAAACATATGCTTACAATATTGTAATTATTCATATTCAGCCATCTTGGTCGATTATAGTTTTCTGTTATGGTACCTGCAGCCAGCCATGTTCAATAATAAACACACTTTTGGTTCAAAAGCTGCTGTGAATTTTCGACTGTGATGTGTGACCAGTCTGTTAATGGCAGCCAAGACTCTTTCAGGCAAACAGGTCTATGTCCACCAAAGAAAATAAAAAGTAGAGATATATGGAATGCTTTTTTATCATTGTTAGTCTGCTAGGACACACCAGAAAAAGCTACATCTATCTCCAGTCTGTTGGGCCATTATTGTCCTCTCATGCTATTACCCTCTCCTTCTTTTCCTCCAGCGTGGCAGGTCTGAATTACAGTTGGTTTCACTCCCTTATACTACAGTGATAAATGGCTGATGTTATCACTGGCTGAGAGAGAAGAGAATGGCTCTAACAGGAAGGGAACATCACTGAGAAGGACCAAAACAAGCTTACTGGACCGTATACACCTGCAGTAATCACTCAGAAAATCTGTGACACATGTGTAGAATCACATCTATGGAAACTGTTGACCATAATTTAAGGATCCTCCTCTCTGTCATTGTTCTGTTATCTCTCTATCTCTCTCTCTCTCTTTGCAGCACACTGGGGAGGCAGCACTATGAGATGCGAGTATGGCTCAGAGCATCCACCTCCACCATTATTGCCCTGCATAGCTTTTATCATTGCCATAAATCTCCTCCTCCAGCAGTGTTACCCCATAAAGAGGCAACCTGCAAATATCAGCTGCTATCTCCACCCCACAGGAGACAGCGAGGACAGCCACAGGCGCTATTGCACAGACTAATGGCAATTCCGCCCATATGTCTTAGCTGAAGAATGGTGGCAACCCAAGTCGGCAATTATTACTGTGGCTCCCATCAACTTTAACCGGTCATCAAGATATAATTGAACGATTACTAACTGCCTGCTAAGTGCATGTTGTAAAGGCATTCAGACACCAGCAAGGTGAAACTTAATTAGACGTAATATGTTTAAAAGACGCTTCTCTAAACATAAGATGAGCCAAAGCTTAAGCACACAGCTGTGTAAATGCACTCTGTCTATAGGTGCCATGTAGAGAGAATTGAGCTTCATCAACTTGCCAAAAAGGGGGTACACTTCTAAATCATTTTCACTTTTTGATCTGAATGTAATCACAGTCTCTGATTTTAACTGAACTCTAACAAACAGAGACAGTACTAATTTAATCTAATCTCTTAAACGTATGAAAAAATATTGGTCCTATTAAACTGGAGGAATCCAAAGACAACATTGACATTTTGATCTCACAGCGGCACATCTCAAGTACCGCAGCAAGAACAAAACCTTTAAGTGTTACATAGAGTGAATTTGGGCTCTTCAGCCTGTGGAAGAGGAAGAAAACGTATAATTACATGTCATTTTTCACTTTTCACTTCTAATTTCATTTCATTTCTCACAGACGGTTATGTGAATTGGGAACAAAGTTAAATAGATTTAAACTGGACACTAACAAAAAGGTAGAAAAATACATTCAATCTAATTTCAGTAGACACTGCTGAGAATCCTACTAGGAGTGCAAACTAAGTACACTTAGTACAGTACTGTGCAAGTCTTGGGCACCTACACAAAGTGTTTAAAGCCATTTTTTCTCAGTGTGTGATAATGTCTTTCTGCTAGTACAGTTAAATTTAGAATGTACACAAATAAACAAGAAAGCATTAATTGGTCGGTTCCTACAACCGTTGCATGGGTTTGTGAAACTCACAAACTTAATGAAGAACTGATTGAGTCACACCAGGTTTCTGATTAAAACGCCTAGTAATGCTGGGCTTCCACAAGGAACACACTGATATACTGAACACAAAATCACTATTTACTGTATAATGTCATTAGTATTCATTCCTTATATTTTAATTGAATATATTAAATAATATATTTTTTTTAAAACACTAACTGCACATCTAACCAGTTTTTAATATGAATTTCACTGGTACCAAAGACTTTTGCACAGTACTTTATATACATACACTTTTTTTTTAAACACATAGTTCAGCCCTTCTTGTTGTCCCTCTGTTTTGAAAAAAAAAGAAAGGAACAATTTCAGGACTTCAAAGTCATGCTAATTTTTTATTTTTTTTATTTTATTGATTTCTACTACAGTTGAGGGCAGTAACTGAATAGAGTAAAGGCAGAATTTTATATAACTTTTCAGTGTAAGCACATCACTCTCCTAGTGTGAGAAAGGAAGCTCCTTGCGGAACCTAAAACCAGTCACATTCTCTACAATAGGAAAGTGCTGTTTTCCTACAAGGCTCTGTTCCCTGGCATTGTATGCTTTTAGCGTAACAACAACTGAACTCAGTCACCCCATATTTAAAACACCGGGCTGATGTCAGTGAGATAACTGTGTGTAAGCAGTGACGCTGGTCTGCAAGACCAAACCAAAGGCCTGACCCACTTGACATATTTTGCCCCAAAACAGAATGAACTGACATCACAGCAACAATCTTAAGCCAATAAAGTGTCCTTGAGGTGAACTCATAAGTCGTCTTTAACCACAAAGTCTGACATCATTATGCTGCTTCCACAATATTCTGTTATAAAATATATTTTAAAAATATTAAAGACCCTTGGTTAAAACACAAAGGCATTAAACTAGTCTCATGGCTGTTTGTTGGAAAGACCAATACTTCATTGGCCAAACTGGGTACTGCAGAAGTCAACTGAACTTTGAATGCATAACAAGAACAACAAACAAAAAGGTCTTTAATGACGTAAATTGTGCAGTCAATAAATAAATATACCCCCATATATACCTACAAAATACCTATTTTAAGCTAAATTTAGTATGGTTAGCATACTTAGCATGGTCCAAGCACGTAGTGAGGCTAGGCTGTTTTCGTAAAATCAGGGTGGAGGTAGAAGACCCTGGTTGGGTCACTGATCAGAGATTTACTCTTTGGTGCTCTTTTGTGTTTCCTTCTAGGGAGCATGGCAAAAATAAGGAGCCATTCGATTGATGTGTCTATTCCATTACAGAGAACGCTGTCTTATTCAGCGGAGGCCAATAGCAATTATTTGGATGGCTGAATGCTCCATGCCCTGGGACACAATATGAAAATGTGTTTGTCTTTGACACTCTGACAGGGGAGCTCGAGGGAATTGGCAAGTTCATGGCTCTTAGGAAACACGGCTGCATGCGGCGTGATGTATGCTCTGTCAACAGGGGATAGAGACTACAATGCAAAGCCAAAAGAACCTAACCTCTTTGAACCCTTCACTTCTATTATCTACTCAAGAATGGGCTGAAAATATGCAGGGAGCTTCTATACATTACTGTATTTGCAAAAT
Organism: Alestes dentex; assembly: GCA_037576975.1. Taxonomy (NCBI): domain Eukaryota; kingdom Metazoa; phylum Chordata; class Actinopteri; order Characiformes; family Alestidae; genus Alestes; species Alestes dentex. Next base: position 20,110,356 of record JBBIGA010000001.1, on the reverse strand, counting down.
ATTCCACACAGCTGGTTAGTGACGCTTTCTCATGCCTCAAAAGACAGATTCATTAATTAAATGCTGTGCTTTTGACAGAGATGACAGTGAATAATTTCAACATCTTTCTCACACCTTGGCCATACATGGTTTAAAGGTCCTATTTCATGGACAAACAAATGTTCCTTGATTTTTTTAAATAAACCTTGAATTCAGTATGGAAACTAAAGTTTCAAAATGTATTGTTCACACTACATTTCATACAGCCCATAAGTGGAAACTCTGCAGGAAAAACAGCTGTTTTGAAAAGACTGTTTACTCATTTACACATATCTGTCTATTCAGCCCTACAGCAGGTTAGCCCTGATCATCCACACTAAAGTTTCTGAGTGAGGAACAATGTAGAGCAGCCAATCAGAGCAGAGGTTTTTCCATACCTTAGTATTAATGGTACAGCATTAAATGCAGCTGTTTTTGGTATATAATACCACATGTGTCAAAAGTAGACCTTGGGAGAAAAAACATTAAATACAAGAACATGTAGGCCCTGTAGATGTGAGCCCTTAAAGAGCCTTTAGGCAAACATGATGAGCATAGAACAAAGTCCTAAATTTATAGGATGTATTCAGTCTCTAACGTAACATAATTTATGACAGGACAGGGTCTGGGACTAGTAATAAGAGTTGTTGGAGACTTTTCTTGCCAAGTGCACTCTCTCAGCTGTCTCTCTCAACGTAAAAACATGGGAGCCAAAGGGAGTGTAAGGTATGCTCGGTATGTTGTAGTGACCAAACAAACAGCAGTCCATTCGAATGGCAAAACACAGCTCAAATGTATGGCCCCTGCTAGAGAGAAAATCAGGCAAACCCCATGAGCATCAACAGTTAGACTAAAGAAAGTGCACACTAGAATAGGAAATGTAATCTTAGCTTGGTGTAGCACATAACCTACTACAGACAAACCTACTAGATCAGGTTTCATATTTCTAATACACAGTCATGAAAAGAGAACGACCACCCCAGGCCATTGAGCAAGACACAAATTTTGTTCTCCTATGAACGTAACTAAAAGCTTCACATCTTGGTATGGGCAGTAAAGTTTGTAGGCACAGTAGAACAGAGGGGCAGACCTGTGGTGTTCCACAGGTCATCTGAGGTCTCAGTGGTCTTTAAAGTCAAGGTCTCAGTATAGATCCAGTTTTCTCAGAGGCAGGAGCCGAATGATATAATAGTCATAAGATTGCATCGGCCTACTACAAGAGTTACCTTCAGTGAAGAACAAGAAATTAAAAAGAGCTGCATTCTAAGTATTTTTAAAGGACACGAATGATATTCTACAAAGAATTATTCACTATTTTATGCATCTTCAAAATGTTTTTCAATTATGAGTCTGATTCATTAACAAGATTAATTATCAAAAAAATAATTAATCTTATTTTTTTGATTGACAAATTACAAAAGGCAACATTATGATGGGTAACAAAACCGTTATAATAATAATCATCATAACAACAACAACAACAACAATAACAATAATAATAATAATAATAGAATAATAATAATAGAAGTAGTAGTAGCAGCAGTAGTGGACCGGAACGATTGTGCCATTTGCAGAATGAAGGCATTGGAAATCCGCTTTTTTGTCACACCCACGTGGCCACACTCAAGTCTCAAATCTCTACAGCCTTTCTTTACATTGCAAACAGTTTGTCTCCTCGCTACCACATCCCAAAGGTAACACCAGAGAAACAACTGGAGCACTTTGATGAAATGCAGAAACCTGTCTTAGTACAAGTATTCTCTGCACATGTCCACGTGTCCACCCACCCTTTTACACAATTCCAACCTGTTAACCCCTCACACCAGCATGTAAACAGCAGCACACCATCTCTACAAGGCTTCACATGTCCGCTGGAAAACGAGCAGCAAGTGAGACTGTTTTCCCTTTAAGCCTGCTACCCAAAAATACTGACCTAAACTGCAGACAGCAGGTTCACCTTCTTCCTCAAATTTCACACCTTCTGATCTGAAGTTTCTCTCTCTCGACTCTTGGAGGCAGTTGCTGTTCAGATGCTTGTTTTGTTTTTTCCTTTTTCCTTTTTGTCATGTTTTTAAAAAGACCCCCCAAAACAGGATGTAAAAGAGGCATGCTGTGAGAAAGAGAACGGCAGAAAAAACAGCTGGAGAAACTTCACCTCCCTCCGGTTCAAATTTAGAGGCTGGCTTTTCGGGGAGTCAAGCAAGCTTCAGCGAGCATGCTCTGAAGTGAAAGACACACTTTTCATACGCACATGACTTCCTTTTCCAGCCTCTGGGTCCCACCTCTCCTCCACCCCCCTCCATCTCTCCGTCCCTCCCTCCCTCCAGCCTTGCCATTACTCCTCAGTCACACAGGAGGCAGGAATGCAGCTCCGACTGAAGTCCAGCCTGTGCACACCATAGTAAAAGAGAGAGCCTGTCTGTTTGATTAATAACCACCCATCTCCCTAGAGCAAGCAGTCAACACACCGCTGTCTCTCTCAGGAGCCCCCAAAACCTCACATAGCCCTGCAGGAGCTCAACCAGACTCCGACCAAGACTGGTCCAAATGGAGAGCTTAATACTGGAATGATTGATGTTCATCAAATCAATACCAAGAAGAAAAAACATGCCAGGGCATTAGACTTGGAGTGTAGGTGCACATGAAGAAGCTAGCAGACAATCTACTAGTCACACAGCCCAGTTTCAACATGGAAAATTCAGGCTGCTGCCAATAGTGACCAGACTTTGTATTACAACCAACAATCAGCCATAAAACGAAATCATACTGATAAGTTTTTAAAACTTCAAATAGTGAACATTCTCTGAATTATTTGTGTTGATCTTTGGAATTTTACTCATTTTACTGTAAGAAAGTGGAATTTTGTTTTGCATTCCTTTCATCGAAGCTGATGTAACACACTGTAACAGCAAGAAAATACTGGGCCATGAATGAAAGTTATAAATAGAGATGCGCCGCTGTGAGCGCATATTATTCTTCACCTCTAAACGGTTTCTTTATTTATTATTCTTCCAATGAATAGGGGTCACCTTTCAGATCATCCTACTTCGTCCAAATCAAACTTCATATGATACCTCAGGCCAACTCCCCCAGCACTCGTCTTTTCTATGCTTGCTGTACATCCTTTTTCCCCCATTCACTTCTACACATTTTTAACCGAATTCTACTGAATGCAGTTTTAAAAGACGAAACTTTCAGTCTCCATACAGTGACCAAACATGAAACCTCAGGCCACGCCCCCCAAATATCCATCCCATAATCCAAGCCCTGCACTCGTCTTTTCCTTTGTTTTCATGCATCTGTTCTTGCTCTGTACACTTGGCCACATTTAAATGAATAGAGTTCTGCTCATTAATAAACAAAGCTTCATATGGCACAGACCGGCCACTTTATTAGGAACACCAGCTCATTGGTGCATTTTACGTGAATGTGTTCACGTTTTGAGTCTTGCTTCCTAAGGTTTCTGCCTCCATCTTTAGCGTGTTTTTCTTCGCCTCTGTGGCCTTTTGCTTCCTCATGAGTCTTGAACACGGATTCTCTGTAAAGCTACTTTGTGCCATCAGCTGTCACAAGCACTATATAAATACATTTGAATTTAACTGCATTTTATATAGATATTTTGTGTCATTTAGCAGCCAAAGTATGTCAGCAGAAACATAAATCAAAAAATATAAGAACAGGAATGTGTAAGTACTTCAATATCTAACAGTGTCCTAGATCATTATCACCCAACAAGCAATCTGATACAGTGCCATAAAAATACCCCTGTGGTTAAGTGCTGCACACTAAAAGAACTCGTCCCAACTGTGGCTCCAAACCTCCATAAGGAAAAACAGTGTGTGTGTGAGAGCATAACCGAAAGAGAGAAAACACTGTCACTGTCAATTATTTTGGTAATTGAGTAGTCTACATTTTATACGCTGATGATTAATCTAGCAATTGTTTTAGGATTCTTATCCCTCACACAACAACAAAACACTCTTTGGTTTGGATCACTGGTTTCAACAAAACATGTATATCATAAAACCACGGGGGGGGGGGAAGGACAATTACAAGTTAGCAACATTCGAGTTAATCTATTGGCTTTTCACTACTGGAAAACTTTCTGAGTGGGGAAGCTGAGTGTGTATGTCACCATGTAATCAATACCGAAAGACATGTATGTTCACCTGCTGAAGTCATTTCAGTCGTTCAATGAAATGAGAACTTTGCTAATTATGTATTCGGTCAACCAGACAAATTACCATGAAATTAAGAAGGCACAAATTCTTAATTCAATTTTATTTTCTTTCATTACTTTCATCCTGGAAGTGTATGAAGTATGCGGCAAAACATGCAGTATTTTTTAAAAACCTCACTGAAAGCCGTGGAGCAACACCTCATATTCCCTCGACCACCCCCGCCCCCAATCACATTCTGGGTTGATTAAGCATGCTGGCAAGCAGAATCTTTCTACAAATGCGATTAAACGGGCAAATATAAGCTTTTACCAAGTGGACACCAATATGTTTCCTGTAATCTTTAGGGAAAAATTGGCTTGGTTCAAATAGGGGACAAAAACGCCCCCTCTCCTACAGAACTCCTACACGTACATTGTCAAGTGCTTAGTGTTCTCCTGTGTGTGTTCTGAGGCAGTTGACAGTGGGTATTTGTGCAGTGTGGGTAGTCTGGAATGATGATTTGACAGACTTCATGCTCACTGGAGGAGGCATACAGAGCCTGTTGCCTCCCAGACGCATGGAACCGTCTGGCACTTAGGGGAGATCTACCATGAAGGAAAAAGTAAAAAGTAAACTGGGACAGAAAACAAAAAATATTAAGCTTTTAAGACAGCCAGGAACCCTCAGAGATGGCCTAGTTTAGGAGGTTATAGAATCTCCCACTATTCACAGCAGTAGCTCTTGACAAAAACATCTATAGTAATTTTACTCACGACACAGATGCCAAATGGAAGTTCTAAGCAGGAGAAGCATGCACAACCTCACAGATGGCAAACTATACAGAGCCTGGCAATAAGGATTAAGCCTATTTTTAGTTTCTTCATTTGCTTTTCTTGGCTGTTTCTTTCATTTTCATTTTGGTGCGCAACTAAGTATGCATGCATTTCTTTAATATCTGATAGAATTCCTCTGACAAGAACGAGTGATTTACTAGGCTGCATGCAGGAAGGACACACCGCTCAGTTTTGATCACCAGTAACAGAATAAAAACTTAAATGAAACTTATCCCTCTTTTTTCTTACTATAGCTTTTATGTTTTTAGTTCCCACTAGTGTTTACATGTTTTTTCCTCTGGTAATTTTGCAAAGCTGCCTAACACAGTTAACTTAATGTTTGAGCTGAAACATAATCGGTAAGTTGAAACTTAATCTTTATGAAATTTTAGTTGACTGTATTGTTCTCTTTATTCACATGAAAGTGTAATAAACCAAGTAAGAAAGAACAGAACACTGAATACAATGCAAACCTTATGATCCAAGGCTGCTTTACCTTATGAGATGCCTGCTTAGCTGGATCCCTTTCATCAAAAGCCAGTTAACCTGCTATTCCATTGTGCAAAAGCTGTGACATGACAACTTCATACCATTTCTGAAATTTGGTGCTATGGTCTGGGGATGTTCTAAAACATACACCGTATGTTTTTATAGGCACATGTTACTGTATCTGCGTGTAGCAATGACCACACAGTAAGGCTACATAATATATTAACATAATACTGACATTTACAATACTAGAGGTCTGCTTCCCACTCCTTCACCCATATTCTTTCTCTCTTTCACTGTCTCCTTCTCTGTCTCTGGAGTTTAATAAGAGATGAGGTGGAGTAGCAGTAGCTGAATGTGCTTCTTAATAAAATCATGGATGATGAGAGGGCAGGTAGAAAGTGATTGGTAAAAGCAGCCAAGGTATGCAAGTAGCAGCGGCAGATGGAACTCTAACAACTGACTAGAGGAAAGTGAAAGCTGTCTGTCGAGTCTGATCAGTAATTCCACAAAAATATGCTGGGATAAACTGATATTCTTCCACGGGTATGACATTTCCAGTCTGTAAACTCAAGCGCTTAACAAAGCAAAGCTCTGTTAAACCATGTCTGTGATCCTTCTCCGTAAGTATGTGCGAGTGGTTCAGGTTTCAGATTGAAACAGTATTCAAATTTAAAAGCTACAGATACAGGGCAGATTCATATTCATTTAGACTTATAATGGGAACAGTTCCACAAGCTAGAAAGCCTAACATCAGGGAGACTGCAAAGATGTTAAAGCATATTGCATCAAGATGAGATGACAAAGTTTCAGTTGGATTTAGTACAGCACAGGGATACGTTTGAACAAAAATCCATGTACCCATTTTTGACAGCACAGTTTTTGATGAAAACATCATGATATCATGATAATTCTTCCTTACCCTAAAATGAATATTACTCTCATTCAGGACTATTCAGAAATATTTTGTACTAAATTCATATAGATTTATAGGCGCTTATATTTCAGCTGAAATGATTAGCCAGTCTACTATGTCTCCAACTCTCAGCACAGTAGCACCTTAACAAGTGACTGAAGACAAAATGTCAAGATAAGGACCCAGTTAATTCATGGTTTTGGTTCCATATAGTCACAAAAAAAGATTTTTTTACATGACTGGCAACCACCCTAAACATGACAGTATTAAAAAATAACTTCCAGTCTAACAAACCATTAGCAGTCAAGTGTGCCAAAATTTATCAAATACATTTTTTAAATAGTACAATCACTGGTCTATGCTGTGCCAGTGCCACTTCAACGAGTTACGCCTTTTGTGTAGCCTATTCCTATGGTTTTCAAGACTGCTAACAAAACATGACAGGCACCTGACTGCTTGTATTTATACACACATGATTAACACAACACACATATGTGGTCTCTAATCAAAACCTGAGAGGGTGAATACAAGCAGAAATTCCCCAAAAAACAATTAAAGGTGTTAAAGGTCCATTCAGTAAACCTTTGCTCAATTACAAACACTAAAGCTAGTCTCCATTCTTACTCCTAAAGCAATTTTTCACATTTATAATGCTCAACTATTTTTAAACTGTATTAGAAATGACAATGACTGAGAAACAAAACACCACTTCAACTTTTGCGAAAGCTGTCAGCAAGAGCCAAATACTAAACAGAACTAAACCAAGAACAAATCAAAACACTCAATCACTTTATTAAATTAAAACACCGGCCGGCTGTGACCACTCACCCGGCTGAGTACACATGCCAAAATAAAACTTCTCTTAAACAAACTGAAAAAGTGACCTCTAGCAGCCACTGACCGTGGACATGACAGTACGCCCTCCAAAAGCGCCACCCCAGGGCACTAGATGGGCCACAGGCCCACACAAGGGAGGAGGCGGGGCAGGCGGTGGAAAAACGCGGACCCTGTGGGCTCCACACGGTCACCTTCCAATGGGTGCCCCTCTAGCCCGTGAGGGTGTCCCTCCATGTCCTCCGTGTCCAAGCCCTCTGGAGCAGGAGCAGGAACGGGGACCTGGGTCCTCAGACCCGGCGTGGGCAGGGTCCTTGGGGCCTGCGTGGGCAGCACCTAGAGAGCCAGCGTGGGCAGGCTCCTTGTTCTCAGGGCTGGCGTTGGTGCCGGTCTGGAGAGGCGTGAAAGCCTGTGTCCTGGGCACTGGCAGCTGCATGCTCTGGACAGGTGTGGGAGCCAGCCTCCTGGGTGCCGGTTTCGGCGGAGCCCTTTGCGCTGGCTCCGGGCTCGTTGGAGCTACCAGTATGGGTGCAGCAATCTTCTGCGAGGCACGTGAGCTCGTGGCTGCAGAGGAGGTTCACTGGAGCGGCACTGGGGTCGCTGTCGGAGCGAGTCGAGCATAGCTGTGGGTCGGGGGGCCCGGAGGAAGTCGAGGACTTCCTGGGCGACTAGGTCCCGCTCACCTCACTCTGTTGGCTCCTCACACACGTGCCTGCGCTGAAACCCGCTGCGACTCCTACGTAATGAAGGTGACAGTTGCTGTCGCAGAGACACGAAACCCCGGGAAGCTCCATCCCTGTGTAACACAACTTCCCCTATTCAATAACAGAAAGGTTTTTAACAGATCTGGTAATAGGGTAGGGAACAAACCACCAACACTTTATATTGTATTCACACCATGCGTTATACATTAGCCAAACACATACACACATTTATACAATCCCCCCCAGACCCTCACAGTCCATATATAGCCTTTGGGTAGTGTCTAGCAAGAGCTTTCACTACAGTAAAGTCTTTAGTTGTCCTTCTGGCCCAGGAACCTCCTGCTCACGTAGTCTCTCCTTTGGTTCTGGTAGTGAAGGGTAGGCTCCCGGATGGCACCTCCGCTCCACAAACCACCGATGAGACGATACTCCCAGGAAAGGGCCAGAAAAGGAAACAGACAGGAAAAGGGAAGAGAAACAAAAAAGAAAACCCATCTGCTCCACACAGCAGGTGGAGTACCCATTAATAATCATACATAATATGCTTCAGGGTACACATAAGAAATAACAGTACTTACATGCAATGAGAACCAAGCTGGTTCCGCACATAGGTTTGATACGGGTTTTTCTGCTGCTGCTGGTCTCCTAGCCTAGCTTCCCCTACTCCTTTTATGGAGGGAAAAGGAAATAGGCCTTAAACCACCAAGCGCCCCCTCTGGGAAGAAGCCAGTAACGGCACCCAGTTGTTACACCTGCACCTTCTTCTCGCGGAAGCTTTCCGACGCAGGGCACAACTATGATATCGGACAACCGCGAACTGTTGGCAGTCAAAGCAGCGTCAGAGGACTGGCAATATTGCTTGGAGGGAGCTAGACACCCTTTCATAGTATACACTGACCACCGGAGGCCTGAATATACAGTACCAGTCAAAAGTTTGGACACATAAATACTGTGTCCATAAATAAATACTGACAACCTCCAAAATATGAAGGAACACATGTGGAATTACGTAGAAAACAAACAAGTTTATGTTGTACATAAACCAGAATATGTTTTACGTTTTAGATTCTTTAAAGTAGCCACCATTTGCTTTGATGACAGCTTTGCACACTCTTGGCATTCTCTCAGTTAACTCCATGAGGTAGTCACCTGGAATGGTTTTCAATTAACAGGTGTGCCTTGTCCTTGCCTTCTTAATGTGTTTAAGACCATCAGTTGTGTTGTGCAGAGAATGCAACCATAAGAGGTCACAAGCCAGTGATTCCTTGTGCCGGTCCCAAGTCCGGATAAATGCAGAGGGTTGTG
>JBBIGA010000001.1:20087504-20100997 GCA_037576975.1 Alestes dentex | reverse complement strand
TTTCGAACAGTCCTTGTTGTGAAGGAGTGAAGTAGTGGTGGGAGAGGCACCCCGATAATGTTCTCAGCTGTTCTCACAACTCTCAGTTCCGTGTTGTCATTAGTTGTTTTGAGTCGAGCCCCTCTTGTGTCCCTAAACTTAACGCTAGCCGATCCAGAAATGATGGTGATGCCAGCACGTGCTGTCACCATCATCGTTTCCCTTCTCTATGCCACTGCTACACCTAGTGTGGGCTCATGTCTGGACTGCCTAGCTCGTGGGTGAACCAAGGGCGAGCTTCTCCCTTCTCGGCCAAGAACCTTGCTTTTTACTGGATCCATGCTGCATGAGAGAGACGGAACTTGGATTCCACATGGAGCATTGAGGAAGAAACTGGGCGCACAAAGGTTCACGCATGGTAGACTGTGACTCTTTATTACTCTGTCTCTCTGTGTCTTCTGTCCCTACAGAAGTGACGGGAAAAAGGATCCCATCAGCTGGGTGGTGACTTCCCCACTGGCTACCGCAAGTAGTGGAGCTACTATTTACTGAGCTTCTCTGCAAGCTCTAGATGCATCGGGTCCGTTTCAGCATCTGTCGACGCATGGAGCACGCGAGCTGAGCGTGACCTTTATCCCCTGCCCGGCTGGAAGAGCGAGGCCCTGTGTGAATTTGTGCATGAACTCTATCTGTTTATGGACTTTTTCTGTTTGAGCTCACAGAGCTTCGTGGTTGGTTAAGAGCACAATTAAATCTCTTGTTTCTGAACTTTCCTGCATTTGCGTCTTCCTTCTCTAGTCTAACATGACATCACCAAGAAGCTGTCTAAGCATTTTAATGAACATCCAAGTAACTTAGTGAGCTTTAGTGATTTCTGACAGGACACTTTTTCCATTTTTATTGTTGACATTATTCATGATGTTGATTAATTATTTCAGTTCTACTTGTCCTCTCTGTTACCGAGGCTGTAGTGTTATTCTTCAGCCATTAGCTCATGGAATTGATTAACCTCCATTACTAGTACACTAAAACATTCAGAAATGGTATTAGTTTAACATGTTTATGAATTATGAATTAAAAGTACAACATATTTATATCAGACAAAGCCTTTTCTTTTTCTTCTTCAGTAAACCTAATAATTTTTCATTAACTCTCGTTGCTATAGTCATTTACTTAGATATCAAACTAACAAACATTAGATATCAAACTAACAAACATTAGATATCAAACTAACAAACATAATCTTAACCACTAAAGGCACTGATTGGCTGAGGTGTTTTTAAAAGGCCCATTTTTCTTTTATTTAAGTTTTTTGGTTTGATGGGTTTGTGTGCCAAAAAGATTTCATAATTCATCATAATTCCTTATTAAATTTCAGAAAGGTAATACCTGGCAGAATAATTGCAATACCTGGCAGAATAATTGCAATATTAATATTCTGGTCATAGTGTGCAGCCTTATTTGTGACCTTTAAACACTACTCTGGTGAAACAATAATAATCCCTTAGCAATCTGAATTGTGCTCTGAATTTGTGCATGTACACTCGCTCTTAAACAAGCATGGTAGCATTGTGCTTCCTACCCGTGACATTAAAAAGCAGCAGCAAACAACAGCTCTAATTCCACAATAAGCTGATTCATTTTTTTAATATGTTCAATATCGATGTGTATTCACACTGCTCTGTGGCAGATTTTAATGAGTAAAGGAGAACAACATCTGTAAATTTATTGCTGACAACACATAAGATGTCAAGACCTGCAAAACACAAGAATCTCTGATACACATCTACTTTAAAGAATTAAAAGTATAGGATGGGCATTAATAGCATCCAGTAGTTTTTGACATTTCACATATTAACTTGTACATAGACTTGCTGGAAATATATGAACATGATTAGTGAGAGTGTGGTACTGCATGTTGTTGTGGTCTTACAATTGTTTTGATTGATCCACTTTTTTAGGGAAAACACCTGCATCCAAACTCAGTTGTAAAATGAGGACACTGGTCTTCTGACAAATGTGTGTTAATCCAGCTTGCCTCCGTCTCTCCATCCCTCATTGACCTCAGGCTGTCAGTCCACAGCTGCTCATTACTGACACCACTCACACTATACACAGCCTCAAATGTCACCCCAATGATACTCTTGGTATTCTTCTCAGTCCTTTGTGTGTTATGTGTCTAAATGTATTCAAAGTATATTTTACAAAATACATGGACACTTGAGCTGGCCTGTGCAGCATTTTCTATCCTTTTAAACATGTCTGTTCTTTTTAGAATTTGTTTTATCAAAATATTCCAGTTTTGGATTCGTAACGATTAGTTTTACACATTTATATATCCCTTTTTACAATGGACAACCCAAACAGAGAAACATAGCTGTAACATAATGTCAGACAAGGAGACAGATGACCGACTGGATTTTCAAGAGGTAAATTGTTTAAAATTTTCATTTAACATGTAGTTTCAAGATCAGTTTTGCTGATTACATTGGTAACTTAGGGGTCCGGGTTCAATTTAATCACACAGAACATTATAGAACATTAATCCAGTTCCATTGAAGACTGGTGAGTTATACACTGTTTCATACTGAATTGGGTGTAGATTTATGACTGCTACTTTATAATAATAAACAGCTAAACAGATTAACTAGTCTTATATGCGCCTCCATCTATCCACTAAAAGACTGGCTGAGGACTCACTCAGATCCCTCAGTTGAATGTCCTTCAACCATTAATGTACAGCAAAACAAATGAATGGCCAGAGCTAAAGGCTGCAGGAAGGCTGATCTCCAGGAGCAGGTGACATCTGGTTTAAATGTCATTAGCATTTTTAATATCTTCCACTAAAGTCTTTCTTTAGTTTTTCAAAGAAAAGGTATGACTTGTGAAATCATAGAGGGGGAGTCTGGCTGTGTTTAGTTTTTAGGAACCATTACCTGTGTTTTGTTTAAAACAGTGAAGTCAATTTATGAACTACTCATAGAAACAATCTCTTTTGGGATAACCATTGAATGGATTTTTTAAGGACCCCTCAGTAATTTTAAGATCCATTATTAAGGGGAAGGCTGATATTTACCTGATGCAAGATAGCCCTAACAGTCACTACAAATCCTCCCAGCAAAACATTTACTAATTATGCCCTGACTGTTATCTAGAGACTGAAATATAATGCTTAACACAGCCTTTTCTTCTATACACTATCACTAAAACCCTGATAATCAGCTTATAACAAAGAATATTTTTTATACAAAATGAAAAAATATTCAAAGCACGGCTCTAAAAATGAACAGAAACTGTAGCACAATAATTAGGATATGTAGGCATATGAAATACAAGAAATGCTGCAATATTGAATTTTGCTCTTTCTTTCACATCCAATGTTGTTCTAAAACATGTTCTGCAGATGTCGACCAAATTCGTCAATTCTAATAAGGTAATAACATTCTGAAGCCTATTCTAACACCATTTTAGAGGAGATGAGCTGCGCAATTCCCTCAAACCCTAAAAGTATTGTGGCAGGCTCCTCCAAGTCAGCCCAAGTTCAACAGATGAGCTTCAATGCATCCTGGAGATTAGATACATTCAGAAATTAAAGAGAGATGGCAGAGTAAAACAGAGCTGTGAAATCTGAATAAAAATACCCAAACACAAAAAAAAATCAATGAGCTTGGTCATAAACATGCAACTTGAAAATTACGCAGAAATTCTTTGGATCACATCCTGCTTAGGCCAATGAGTGACAGATTGAAGGCAAGGGTAATTATGGTGCAAAGGGGCCTTGCTCTATCGGCCGATCCGTCCGAAAGGCCAAAGGCCACAGGAAACAAAGGCAGACAAGAGCACTTGCAGTGAAGTGAAAGTGATGCACTGACTGCACAAAAACAAAACAACCTATAGATGTGAAGTGGGCAAGAATGCTTGTCAACAAGATCAAAATAAAAGCACTGAGCAAGACACTTCAAAACTTAAATGTAAGCCTAGTCAAAGCCTTAAGAGACCCCAGCATGAGAGCAGCCAGTGCTCTTAGCCCCTGCCCTATTAGCCACTTTTATTGGCTACTCCAGGCAGACAAACAGCCAGCTTTGTCCACACACAAGTACTACAAGCAGAACAAAGCTGGGAAATTTACTGCCTTACACAGGTCAGACCTTACTGCAGCACAAGTGTGGTCCAACAACATTCATTGATCCAAGTCTTCCTAAAGAAAACCAACAATATGACTTAGAAGCTGAAGAAGTGTTTAAGGCTGAAACTAGTGCCAGGCAGTGTAGCATTAATACAGTTATACTAGTATTAGCAGGACACAACAAATATTGCTTTTTCATTTTAGGGATTGAAACTGTTTGGATAAAAAAAAAAAAAAACCTGTATAGTGCAAAGTCCAAAAGTTATCATACCCGGGTCAAATTACATGTTTTGTTCAGTTCTCTACAGAAAACAATTTAATGCACTATTACAATTCATACTTACAACATTAACTAAATGTACATTACGGGTATGCAAACTTTTGCATTTATTTAATCTACTAGGTGGTTTAAAAATATGTTAGATCTAAATTTCTAGTTTCCTTGCTGGATATTTGGTTTCGTATTAGGTACTGTTACAGGACTATGTGAAGTTCTGATGCAATTTTAAAGCCAAACTAAACCACTTCATCAAGAGAATCTATGGCAGGTTAATAAATGTCATCTGATATATTTAGAAAATATTAAGATGCTGAACTTCATCAGTACAAAACTAATCCTAATCCAATTTTATTAATCTCCTAGTTTTACGACATACCACATAAATGTCTTGCAAAGCACAAGTTGAATAAAGTAGGACAGAATTCTATACGTTTTCATGATTTAGGTAAATACAGAAGCAAGTGCTGTTTGTATGCTTGTATCATCCAATTCCTTTTTTCTAGAGGGTTAATTACTTCAAATAAGGGAAATGGCATTTATCTTGGCTTGCATCAACTGTTGAGGCTATAGTACCTTTAGTGTCAGGCAGATGGCAGCACTGAAAAAGAACTATGACATAAATTCCAGGTTCAGATTTTAAGTACAAAGACCAAAACCAAGACGAAACCAACCAATCTGAACATATTACCACAGTCATCCACTAACAATTACATTGATTCCTCATCTCATTTCATTAGCAAAGGTACTTTTGATTAGCCCAACACTTTTTGAACCATGCTCTTCATCACATGTCAAGGGTTGAATGGTTTCAAAAAGAATCAGACTGCTAAAGCAAAGAGTAACAAAGGGCAAAAACGATGCTAGGTTCATCTTTAGCTCTGTCTCAGACCAAGAAATGTGGTCTTGTATTACTAATGTAAAGCTCTACTGCCTCCTATTGGGTATAACTGAAACACGTGCTAGTCTAAAGTTTAGCATTCAAAGTTTAAAATTCACACACACAGGCAAAATTCAGGATGACTTTTCAGCTATGTCACAGTTTCCATTAATTTTACTGTCATACAGTCTGAGAGACTACATAATCAATGCAAACTGCACACACCAAATGTGTCTTGGCTGACCAACTGGGGAGGATCTCAAAGGACAATCTCTTTGAATCTCATCCCTTTGAAATACGAAACAAAAAATCAAGAGTAACATGAAAAAAGTGCACGACATAGTAATTCCAGTGGAAACTTTACATGTAGATGAAGCACTCAATCAAAATTTCATTTGCATGTGTGGCTTCAGATACCAACAGCAAATGTATTACTAGTTATTAGCATTTATATGATGAAAATGGCAGTTTTTCCCATAAATACAAGAATAAATATTCAACTCACTCACCTGCAAAACCAGTTCTGCCGGGAGTAAATAACAGCTGGTCCAGGACTTCATGCCGGGTTTGCATTTGAGACAGCACTGCAAACCATTCATTCCGACAGATGTGACATTCCTAACCCGTGACAAACAAACATGAAAACACGACAAGCATTAAAGTCTCTGAGCAGTCAGTACTGAACATGTATTGTGAAAAAAGGTATCCAACATATTGTTATTATACACAGAGGAAACACTAGAACTGCAGGAAGAGCTACCGGGCGCCTCCCCACGAGAGTCCTAGAGTTTCAGTGTGTTGCTTTTGTTGCTCTAATAACACTAATATATGTCCAGTCTTTAAGTAGGCATTTTCTCTCCAGCTTTCTCTCTGTTTATTTGACTGGAACTGAAATCAATGGTCACGCAATTAAGGAATGAGGATTTGCCAAAGTGCATAGGAGGGGGGGTATTAAGCAAATACCCTATAAGTGGTTCAATAACAGTAATAACCACATTGAGTGATGACTAAAGTACTATCTCAACCTGGCTAGACATTTTCGTGCCGAATGGTTTATTTTTGTTGAGAAGCAATTTGTAGTATTGGCAAAAGACATCAATGATCACTCAAACGTCTGGCGGCTGTCTATCGACTCTCCACAGGGGGGAGCAGAGTTGAGCGTTGGAAGGTTATAGCTCCTTTCAAACAGTTTAAAGATAGGAGTGGATGCTCGAGATGGGAGAGTGCTGTCTCCAGAGGCTCTGCACCGATAATTAGCGATCAATCACGAATTAGTTTAAAAGCTCGAAAAAACACTGAGAGCATTATTAGATTGCAGGGATTCAGAGCTCTTCAATAACGAGTCAAATTTTTAGAGGAATGAAAAGCCGTGACCATTTATCAGCTCCTTCTTTTGCCATTCACCCCGATAAATAAAGGCAAACTCCAACTGGCCCAAGACTGAAAGATTACAGGTGCCAGATGGGGGGGGGGTTGTGTAATTTGTAAGGACTTTAACAACATTCATTAAGGCGTGATAATTGCAGTTCAAGAACTACGTATATTTCAAACCTTTATGACCTCAGGTCCCAGCCTGTGCTAACAGGAAAATGGCGTCTGCTGCTTACAGAGCTAAACCCAAAATGAAACTAGTGATCAAATGTCCATTCCTAGATGGCCCATATCAGCTCAAAATGGATACAAACAGACCCGCCACAATCAGTTAAGTCTGTTTATGGGTGACTGCACTGCTATCTACTACTAAAAATTTAGAGGAGCATGGTGTGAGGGACCACAAAAATGAGAACCTTGTGGAAAAAAATTGGCTTTGCTGTGATCAGTAATATGTAGTATGTAGTATTACGTTGCATGAAAAACACCCCTGGTCAAATGTATTTATTTATTTGCTAAATTTAACATACTGGAACATTATTCATATGTTAAATAAAACTTGCTATATTGTTATTGTTTTAATTATTTTCTCTGTATATGTTCAACATCAGCTAAGTGTTCCTTAAAATATGTTGAAGTGTGTATTTTGATTTACTTAGAAAATTATCAAAACAAAACCATGGGTGCATAAATTTAGCCTAAATTCACTCTGAAAAAAACCCCAAAAAACAATGATCATACAAAATCTTATAGCCTCACAGCACATCAACTTATAAAGTTGTAAACAATGAACAGTCAATTAATAAATCAATATTAACTTGTGGGACACATTAAAAAAACAATGCCTGTCATACGATAATACAAGGGAAAAGAGACAAAAATAATGACAGACACAAACAGCATCTGGTCATTTTTTGACCCATTCTGAACCTCAGCGTTGTCTTGTCCAGTTTATTTATTCACTCATATCCTTTGCTAATGTACATTAGCCTCAGTAAGAGAGGCTGACCTTAACTGGCTGTCCTCATGTCACTGGGCAGATCCATGAATGCCTCTTTCCCCCAATCTAATTTGTAGATGTTTCAAAGAGGGCAGCATTAAACAGGAAAACAAATATCTCCAAATGATCGAATCTGACCGCAAATCACATACCTAATAGGTGGGAGGGAGCCATGGGGTGCCTAGTTTAGATGAGTACACTAGGTCTGAAATGAGATACCCCTGGCCTTGAAAAAAAAAAACCTGCTGCCACAGCCATACTGCTGCTCATTAGGCCTTTACTTTGCTGAGACTGCCTGAATCTGCAGCTCTAGAAAGCACAGAGGTGGAGTGGTAGAGCTGTCCTGATCCTTCCCGGTTAAAGCCAAGAAAGCACCGTGAAGGGTCGCAACGATCCCTCTCGTGACTCAGCACCACAGCGTAGGACACTCCCAAAGCTAGTTCTGTCGTACCTTTACCCTGCACATTTTAGGATTCTCTCACTGAAGGGTGTATTCAAAACATATGGAAGATTATAAGCACAAAATTCAAATGACTATTCATTTTGCAACTGGCAGTTATTCAATCAGCACATGCACTTGTCAATCCAATATTCAATCTGAGCATGTAATTTGAAAATAGGCAATTCAATGTGCAAAGTGCTGGTGCAACCCTTAATTCATTTCAAAATATTTTGAATAAATAGAATAGCAAGGCACTGAACTGTATTTCCTATTGCCATGGGTCTTGTGCCTCTTCATTCAAATGCAATAGCAAAATGCATGTTGGGGAGAAAAACTCAAATTAATTCCCAACTGTCAGACCACTCATCTGCTACAATACTTCTGTGCTGAAACAGCACTTCAGGTTGTGCACTGAGACGGCCAAGTCAAAAGATGTCAGCAAATGAGGCTTTAGTTACAATAAAGTTTTGGGGGTTCCAGGCCCTTACCCTTACCCTTTTTAGCCAACAGATGTTGCCAACGCGCAACTTTTTTGGTGCGTTTCATGATGATAATGCTTCAAAAGGCCAAGGTGGCATCTCAGTCCGTGTATTACTGCAAAATCCAGTCAAACACAAATTTGTACTACATTCAGTAGTGCAGTATTAAGATTCGGACGTTCCCCTGACTTCACTCCCTATCGCTAGCTCAACGACACCCGTTTAACACCTTGAGCAGCTGACAAGCTGATTTGTTGACCTGACTTGGTTTCCAAATTTAAATGCAGGATGGGAAAACAGATATATATTAACAAAGAATTAACGCTAGCATGCCACGCGTTTGGCCATTTAAGTGACACTAAAGCTAAAAATGCACAGCACACTTACTTTTTAGACTTCCATCCTGTCGCTCCTTTTTTGTCAGCCTCTAAAGTGAACAGAGAACAAACTCTTCAGGACTCTGCTCGCTCTAGTTTTTCCTTCTTGCAGAGCTGTAACGTTCCGTTTTTATTTTTCCATATTCTTAACATTTCACGGGCGAAAAAAGACCATGACGAAAAGGCGCCAGATCTTCACAACACAGTCAGAGATCTGTTTGGATTTCACCGGATGAAGCTCCGCTGGTCGTTTGTTTTTATTTGGGGCTGCTGGTCGCGTGGTGGCGAGGGAGCCGTCTCATTCGTTAGGGACAAGCTCGTGGGATCTGAATCCCAGGGCTGCTAGTGGCACCACTGGGGTACACGTGGTATAGATTGAGAACACGGCAATAAAGCCTACAGAATAGACATATTTTATTAAGTGGAAGCAAACTTCACTTAAACACCTCTAAACTGAAGTAGAACTCAGTCTATATATTTTCATTTATGCACTGGCTTGCTCAACGCTTCACCATTACATTGAGTGCAAAAGGGACAACATTCACTACTATAATCCCTGTTTAACAGACTCGAACTTGCTCACATGCCTCAAATGTTAAAATAAAAACCAGTAAAAACCTCCCCTTCTGGATTTCACACTTGAAATCCGGCTCGAACAGCTACTGAAGTTTGTGTTTCAGTCCAGCTGTGCCATCCAGGCCATCCATGCCCATGATCCTGAGAATACAGCCAGTGGTGTTTACACAGGTAAGGTCGTCCTCCACAGACAACAGAGCAACGATTCAGCCAGCAGGTCTATCGTGAAATCTTAAAACTTAGATAGGTCCACTGACACCATCACCTGTAAAAGATCTCATCAACAACTGTTTTTTTTTTTTAATCCAGCCTTTAAAAATAGTGAAGTGTCTTTATTTGCTTATGAGTAAACATTAAAGCTGTGTCTCTAGACATAGTAGTCAGACCAAGTTAATAATCATACATCTGCTTACATGTAGGTTACAGATATTACCCTGTCAACAATGTGTACAAGAACAGAACTGCTTTTGAAAAGTTAAAGATCTGGTGCTATTTGTAAAGTTGCTGCTTTTAGGCAGATAGTATAGAAACGGGTTATTTAAGGTTATTGTGACACTGTACTGTGTAACTGTGTTAGGAGTGATTGCCAATGCCCTGAGATTACCCTCATTCAACTCAGCCCGTCTCTCATCTAAATGAGTTCCATACAACACCCTTTCCACTTGTAAACATAAAAACGCAGGCTACAGCACTGTTAAAAGGAAGTCCAGGCTCAGGGTTGAAGCTCACAAACTCAAAATTTGTGGGGACAGCTTCGGTCCATTCTGCATTCTGCTCAACACGTGGGCTGAACGCTGCCAGCATGTATAAAATGGCCACCATCCAGAGCCGCTGACAGACAGGGCAGTGAAGGTCAGTCTTCCTGAAGGGTCTCTCTCCAGCTGAAGCTGTGATTGGGTCCATGTGTTAGGGGGAGGACAGGCGGGTCCACCAGCTGCCACACACCCGAGTCCTGCTCTTCACATGCACACACACCCAGATATGGAATCTGGAAAGGGATAGCACTTTAATATTTCTGTCATATTTCCAGAGAGAGAGAGAAAGAGAGAGAGCTAAAGAGAGAAAAGTCAGTGAGATAGAAAAAAAGAACAAATGGGAAAAAGAAATTGAATGAACTAAGAAATAAAACAGGAAAAAGCAAGCAAACATGCTGGCAAGAAAGAAAGAAAGAAAAAAAGAAGCACAGGAAAAAAAAAGTGAAAGAAAAGATGACCGTCTGTAAAGGTAGAGTGAAAGAAAGAGTTAATTCAGAGAAATTAGCAAGTAAGAACAATGAAAATCTTCCAAGAGACAAAAAAAACAAATAAGAAAAAGTAAAGGGAGGATGAAGGAGAGAAAAAGAAATATACAATGAAAGAAGGGGAAAAGGCACCTTCCTAACTATTTGGACAAACTCTTTGGAGTTGCGCAGACTTTGGCCCTGGAGCTGGCGCGTGCAGGCCTCCAGAGATGATGCATGACCCACCATCAGAATGTTGTTTCCTAGAAAAACAAGCACACTGAGCACTTCCACCCAGGATAATCCAGAAGTGTTCAGGCTGACATGTGTGGCCCTCACCTTTGTTTTTGCATTCTGCCAGAATGTCTTTGGTCACTTTGTAGCTCCTGCTCATGTAGGTCTCATAGGACTCGGCCACATTTAATTTACTGATGGGTATGTGAGGTCTGCGCAGAGGCAAAGTTCTTTCATTATTATGGTGGTTGTAGTGTGTGCACATGAAAACATATCCATTGTGCCTTGCTGTCTGTACCTGTACGTTGTGTCAACGCTGAGGTTGGCTGCAGCGAGGTCAGCAGGAGGTATCCATGCAGGCAGAGACGATCCTGACACCCATTTGGTCCATTCAAAAAGCCCTGGCTCCACTCGTATCCTCAGCTTCCCATCCAGCTGCATACCTGTGACAAGAGAAAGAAACAAAGTGATTAAATCAATGTTGTGTGTGGTAGCAGAATGGCTGTGTCCACGATTTTCTCTCCATAGGTAAAGATATAGAATATATAGAAAATTTGCGCATTTCAATAATCGGTAAAATTAGCATCATCATACAATACGTTTGCCGCATTTATATGAGCAAACTATAACTCCGGTCCTCGTCACACACCCGCCTGATCAGATTCTATAACTCCTCCCCCTATCACTCAGCAACACAACAATCTGCGCAATAACCTATGCAACTTCTTTTTGTGTGTAATATCATCATTATGTGCAGTTTCATTGTTATTATTATGATACACAACAGTAATATCATGTGTAATATCACTACTTCTGTTACTTTTATGTGTAATAACTTATGGACTAGGTATAGAGTACAAACTTCAAACCACTATTTGTGTTTATTGGTAAATGATTTCAGCAGTAATTTATTTATTTATAGTATTTAAATCCTCTTTCCTTACTGATTATGGCACATCATTTACATAGCATATGGTGTATACAGTAAACCCCCAACAATCGCAGGGGCTATGTTCCAAGAGCACACTCATATAGTGAAAAAACGCAAATGTATGATGTTAAAAAATGCCTGAAATGCCTATTATTAGAGTGTAAACCCCAAATATGCCCCCAAATATGCTCCCAAAACACTTCAATTTCAATTTAAACTCAGCTTAATACATTACCCTTAAAGAAAAGGTAAAGGTAAACCTGTATCCGTACTGTACAGTTTACACTGAACTGCTGTCTCCCGCAGTGCTAGAATGTAAATACCGATGTTACCCCTGTATAGACTGTACTGTAATTCATGCACGCGCGTTTTCTTTGTTATGCACTGTCGTTTTCTTTGGTATAAGTAGGCAAATACAGTAATAAATGAATTTAATTTACAGTAATAAAAATACAGGGCTTTAAAACCACTGCGTGGCGCACGAGGCCCGGACGTCATAGTCAGCTGTACTCAGAGGAGGGAGCTTCAAAGATCCGCCACGGACTGAAATCGCGACTGCTGATCCGCGTGATAGTGAAGGGTTACTGTATACCAAAATGCTAAACACATAGATGGAAAACCAGATACTGGGGCTTTTAAAGGTTGAATGCGTAACTCATGGTACACACCTTGGTCTGCTTCTTCTCAGTAGCATAAACAATGGACGTGCAACAAACTTCTGCTAACTTGCGGCCCTGCCCGTAGAAAGACCAGCAGCAGATCTCGTCTCCAATCACATCCTTCATGAACAGCACGCGTCCATTGTAGCTCAAAGACAGCTTCTCAAACAGCTCAATGTTTTTCAGCAAGTTGTCATCAGAGTTGCTTTAAGAAAACAGAACATAATTCAACAGTTCACTGGAGGGAACAAGGACTCAATGAAACACTATTAAAAAAACCGATACCACAGATCAATAATCATTAATATAAGTTACACCTGAATGGGTACATAAAATGCCGACATGTTTCCAATTACTCATATTTACCTGGTGTAGGAATATTTGTTGTTGCCTCGATTGTAGAGTAGCTTCACCACAGGCTGTAACAGAAAAACATCAATAACACATTAAGGCTTTTTACCGCTTGGTCAAAAGAAATATGCTGGTCCATAAATTACTTTATTATTGTAGAAACTGCCGTCAGCAGAATCTCACCCTCGTACAGCCCTGTAATAATCTCTCCTCTTCTTTTGGTGATGTGATGACGGGGATAACACACAAAGCCTTCTGCTGATTATCCTGAAAATCAATGAATGCAAACAAGAAAGATGGTTACTTATAGCAACACAAATCCAGGAGAGAACTGTGAGAGATTTATCTACAGGATGGTCCAACACACAAGACTAGCATTTAAAACTAGAAAATGCATTTCTGAGTGAAAATGCGAAGTGTGATTGCATGGTTGCTATAAAGCCAGTGTTTGGAGACACTCAATAATTGGTTTCATGTGCAAAAAAAGGTTTGTGTTAAAGGGGACATATTCTACTTCTTTTTAAACAAGTTATAAGAGGTCTATGGGCTACAAAACATGTTCATGAAGTTCTTTGCACAAAATCACTCTCAC
>JBBIGA010000001.1:20062384-20080036 GCA_037576975.1 Alestes dentex | reverse complement strand
GCTAAACAGACCGTATAAACTGTGTAAGCCTCAAGGCAGCATTTTTCGACTGGGTAGCATGAATCGATAGACTGCTTCTAAATCTATTTTTAAATACAACATTATTTGTCTACTTTTCATCATTATCAGTGTTAAAAACAAACTGCATGAACTGTATAAAAGGTAGCATTTTTCAACAAGGCAGCATAATTCATCAGAAGAGCCGTGCTTGTACGTACATTGTCTTAAGCTGCACCTTCTAGATGGAGTTCTGTCATTGTTCTTGCTGAAGCATTTTTTCCCTCAGCATATCACCTAATATTTTATTAGCATATTTTTGATTGCTGTGACCATTACTGCACATGAACAGTGCAAAAAAATTTATTAAATAAAAGAGACCTTGAAAGTCTGGAAAAGGTTGATTATTCATTCACTCGTATGCCAAAATTTTAAATACTTCTACAGCAAAAACATATGCAATTTAGATTCATTAATCAGCTTTTAATTAATTAGATTAATTTTTTTTAATCGCATGACACCCCTGGTAATTATTATGCAGTTCTGATAGTAACGTATAAATGTTTGAACGTACAGGTCCTCCTCAGAGAATGCATTTCTCCAAATTTTATAGCACGATTGCTGTTTATGTCCTAAATTTAACATACTGGAAACGAAATTTAATTATAGCACTTTTTATTTTTTAGTTTTTTTTTTCTTCTTTTTTGCATGTGCCTATACATCATACTCATTGATGTGTTTTAAAATATACTGCAAGGTACATCTCAGTCACAACCTGTAGCAAGCATGTTATGCAGCCCTCATCTGAAATGGAAAGAGTGAGTTAAAACAGCCTCAACAGAGTTAGAAGTATTACAGCAATGGACCTCACCCATGGAAAACCCAAGTGTCGCATTCATCAGCCCGACTAACATAATTTTCAGGCAGCAGCCCAGAAAATCCCGTGCCCAAAGAGGTGCCATACACCCAGCCCTCGCTGGTGCTCATCTGCTCTACTGGAGATGTGAAGATAAAGTCGCCTGGCACCAGTTCCAGTTCATCCTCATTCTGAGGAACGTAGGGGTACATCACCCTCAGAGTCTAGTGATTAGACAGAGAGAATGATTGCACATTAAAAGCTGAATTAAGTCAAGTTTTGGACTTAATCCTTTTTTAATCTAGGCTTAGGTTTAATTCTGGTCTCACTAGATTGACTAAATACTTCTTTCTGCTGGAAGTGCAAATTCAGAGACTATAACACAATGAGGTAATGGCAATGCAGATCAAACACCTACCTCATGATTTGCAAATCTAATGTCCCGAGAGAAAAGAACCGCGAGCCAGTCGCAGCTGAGCTTGACCTCAATTCCTTTGGCCAACTTTTCCAGTGAAGCTAAATGACTGCTTGGAAACTGGTAGGCTAGAGTCACATGCAGCTGTTTCTTATGGGGCTCCACATGAACATCTGGGAAACAACAAGATGTTTCTTTCTTATGTGGCTTCTCATTGCGTAAGGAACACTGTTACTTATCCAAAAATACACAAAAGCAGACAAGAATCAGGCTTCAAGAGGACCTCTTCTATTATATTTAGCGATGCAGTGTATTGTTGTATGTTTTTATATATAATAGTGTGTCACGCAGTGAATCTACATAAGCAGGCCCATTTAAGGTATGGTTATTCAGCTATATCGGGGTAAAAAAAAAATTGCAAATCTGACGTTTTTGACAAATTATCAAATCAAATCTCTCATGGCATTTTACCTGCTTTAGCAGCAGCTTCTGCAGCAAAGTTAGCAGCAAATTTCTTCAATGTCTCAGCAGTTTGTTCCTCAACAAAAAGGCCGATGAAGTTGGCCGAGGTGTAGAGCTCGAGGGGCAGGGGGCTCGGGAAGTGTCCTCGCCAGTGACTCACAGTGGACTGCAGAGCCCCACATAGAGCATCCACTTTACTGTCTGCACACTGGACAAGGAAAACACAAGACACACTCACGCTTGTCAGATTAATAATCTTGCTCAACATGAAAAATACAACACCAAAATATTTTTACATGCTTTTTGTATATGGGAACAATAACTTATATACTTGTAAATACTCTGCCACAGTATATTATATTCATTATCCTTAATAATACAGCCTTCTTGGAAATGCATGCAGCCACCCACAGATTTTTAAATGAAACAATGTAATCTTAAAACCTTATGTTTAAAACATAGAAACAAATCATCATAAGAAATTTCATCACATATGAAAAGTTTTAATACAATAATGATATATACAGCCGAGTCGATAATGATTTAATGCATGCCACCATGGATAAGCAGCATGGTCCAGATGGTCCCTCAACAAAGATCAAAAAAGAATCTCTCTGGAATTCACCATGAAGAACTGGCAGAGTGTGATGTGGGGGAATATGTTGTGAGCTTTGTTCTTGCCACAGGTCAGCCGAGACTGCTGCCAGAAATGGTTGAGCTGGTTCTGAAGGGGGCCGCTGGGGCGCAGGTACAGCACATACTCTCTGGGTAAAGGGTCGTCCAGGAATGGGTCATCTACATGGGAGAAAAGCCTGAAGAGAAGAGGAAAAGAGACAAGATTCTGTTTCAGTGCAATACAGCTGACACCAATAGCAAAGGTCTTGTTACTCTAACACCAAAAAGAGGCATTGACGCTAATGTAAATTCCTTCTGTCTGTAACGTATTTGGGTAAAACTGCATTCCTGGGAGACCCGGTATGTAATGCTGTGAATCCAGTCATTAGGAGTTAGCAAATAAGTGGATTCAGGTTAAACTCCGAAACAATACCGTTTTCTTTCCTACACAATTTACAGATTGGTTCCACAGAATTTATAGAATAATTCATGCATTGATGCATTGCGATTCATTGGGCTGAGGATGGCATTTCAGTTGCATGAATCCTGAAACAATAATCAACTATAATTAGAATTATATAGTGGTTTCACATATTTTTGGTTGGTATCATCCAGTTAAGACCAATCCACCTGAAGCTTGGATAGTGCATAATAAGAGATTTGTGCCCCTAGATGGGCATGCCTCTTTGAGCTACCCTGAAGTGAGGTAAGCACAAAGCACTTTTTAGGCAATAGGTCAAAAACCGTTTTGCCAAAAATGGACAATTGGTCTCCAATGCAAAAATCTAGTGCGTCCCTACTGAATATCTTGTGACGTAAATATTCAAGTTTCACAAACTTTCACACACTGCATCACTTCCGCATTCCACAAAAGCATGCCATATTTCATGAAAGCTTGTCTATACGGAGCCGCAAAGCTTTCAAAATTTGTAGGATCGCTTAAGCTAAAATTTTGAAATTCAGTATACTCACAATTGGCCCACATCTCCTAAAGTTCCACTGGCTCAACAAAATGGCTGCCAATGTTGTTGAAATTTTATTGGCATTTAGGAGCTATTAACCCAATTTCAAACAAATCAGCCATAAGATGCAATAAGCTACAGCATGTTTTCCCCTGTTCCACTGACCTGGTTTGATCTTCAATATTCATGTTATTATAAATCCTTACAAAATGTTAACAAAATTCAGATTCCACTAAAATAAAATAAACAACAAACTTCTCAGTCCCTTACTACTACAAACATCAACACTCACGTAACAGAAATACAAAAGACCACATTATATAATTAAAGTCGGTCTCATTCTCTCAAATTCTGTGATATTCACAGTGTGGAATGTAATGCAAGACTTGTAGTTCCATTTTATAATAATATTTTTTAAAAACATGTTTGGGGCAAAAATAATATAGTCAAGCTATGTCGGGTCAGGATTATTCTTTCAGCTGTCTATATTTAATTACTGTGCAAACTACTCTGTTCACATTTGTGCATCTTTAAAAACAATACCATGATCGTCAGTAATTACTGATCGTCAATAAAAGGGTTGTTTCCTAAAGAATTGTGAGCACAGAAGTGAAATTTACACCATTATTAACAAGTGAAAGGTCTTATAGCGACAAACTGCAGCACCCAGCAGTGCTATGGCCCCCCAGGGCTTCAGTTTGATATACAGTACAGCACATTATAGCCAGCGGGGGGCAGCAGAACACAGTCATTTGGATAAAGTATGTGTTTGTGTTTGAAAGCTTGTAGTATTGATGAAACATTGTAACAGAAGGCTCACCAGTCACATGCGAGCTGCACACTCCTGCCGCCTGTAGAGACCAGTGCTTTCAACCTGCAGTCAGAAGGGAGGATGGAGAGAGTAATCTCACTGTAAAGGCCACAACATCCTGTTTAAACCGAAAAATAAGGCTGACATGAATAAAGTAAATTAAATTACCATTCACTACAATTTACTTTCTTGATTAACTGACAACAATTAGCAGTTTGAATGATAAAGTATATTTTACAGTATAAAACACAGCCTAACATATTTGTATGCAGTGATGTTTTTTGTATGTATGTCAAACAAAGTCTTTTGGAAGTTAGGAAAAGATACATGGTACATGGTGTGTCAGTCAGTCCATTTTTATTGTTGGTACTCAGACTTCTCAATAAATCATCAGAATAATGATGCCAATGAAACTGATGGTGTCAGCCCTGATTTGAAGATCACAGTGTTGTTCCTGCAGCTACACTGTAACAGTTTTATGTTGCACATGGTTCATCACGGGAAGTGTTTCTGCTGTAGCTGACTAAAAGTGAGTGGGTGTATGATGCACCACACAATCGAAGACATGACTTATTGGCGCTGAGACTCAGTGCCTTATCATGGCCACTGACAAAACAGAGAATATTTGACAGAGAAGGCTGCGATATTGATATAGCGGCTCTGACACTTTCATGGTTGAGCTGTGTGGGAGACAATGCTGACAGCCCATTTAAGCTTAACTGAAGCAACTCAACCACAGGCTTTATTTGTTAGCTCCACCATAGAAAATTATAAGCTGTGCGTTCCAGACTAAAACTTTATGTGCACCCCTCTCCCGCCTCTCCTCCATCTGCCTGGTGTCCCAGAGGGGCTTGTTTAGAGTAAGGGAGAGATCACAGATTTCACAGAAAAAAGCAGATTGCTACCATGTACCAGGAGAACCTTGGTCAACAGAGACTTGTAAATGTTTCTTTGCTTTCATCTAAACAGCGTCCTCTTCCCCACCCTTAATCACCTGCTCATTAATGAATGTTCCAGTGCTCCTTCTTAAAGAAATTAGCCTCTAGTGGAGGATGTTGTGGAGCTGGGCTGGTTCATGGCCTCTGGTCTGGTGCATACTTAGTAATGAGATGATTAGCAAGGAGTTATTAGAGTCATGAGAAAGAGTACCATGTCAGCGGCCCCAGCAAATATATACAGGCATGAGCCTTAGAGAATATTGATTTCTGAACAGTAAAAAGGAATAGTGAACATCTAATTTACACAATTTTGCCTATGTTTAGTGTCTGAAGTATATTTCTTTACAACAATGGCTGTGAAAAATACCTTCTGTAAACAAGAGTATGACAGAGCGTCAGAAACCGCATAGGCAAGTCTGTTTGAAATTACATACTCATTGTGGTTTGATGCAAGTGTGGGTTACAGTTGGCTAGACAGAAGAGTTTATGAATGTACTTCTTGTTAGTCTAGTAGCTGCAGCACAACTAAGATGCAAATTCAGACATTATTAAATTGGTCAATTAGTGGATTCCAGTTGGGGGAATGGGGAGTATTGTGTAAACCAACTGAACTGGCCAACTCCAATGTCCACAGATCTGGCTGTTGTGGCTAATACAGTGTTAGTTACATACAGTTAACTGTAGACAATTATCTTTAAATTACACCAGAATCTTCATCTGACCTTTACATATTCTACCCCACAGTATGTGTGTTAAGGCCCAAGTTTTCACACGTGTCAAGAGACCTCATTCACGGCGTATTGCTGAAGTGAAATTCCAGAGTTTACTAGAACTTCCCCTTATGGTCTGAAGTGAAATGAAGGCAAACCCGCTGTGATGATTAACTGTGAATCACCAGCTCCCCATATCATGTGGAAGGGTCAAAAGTTCCTGCTGTCTATTAAAGATGCAACATCTCAAAAGCTTGTTCTGTTTCTGAGCTACTGAGCTACTTTCTGATAAATATACCAAAGTGATAGGCTGACTATAGACCAGCGACACAGAGGCCTCATTTCCTGTTATCTCTCCATGAAAACCAAATATAACCCCATGCACTACTACTCAAATGTTTGGAACTACCATTCAAATAATGAACCACTTTATAAAATGATAATATGATGCTAGCACTACTTTATAGGAAGCCACAGAGTAATGCTAATTTATTATCCTTTTGATTTACTTGCTTATTTGTGTTCCCCAAAAACTTTAAATACCCTCTGATATTTTTGGTATAGTCTGTTGATTTTGAATAAAATAATGTAGTTATTAATATGACACACTACCTTTAATCAGCATGGTGAACTGTACACACGTTATGCTTTCAAACAGGTGAGAAATCTCAACCAAACGTATGAAAATGACATTTAGATTAGTAAAGGTTCCTCTACAAAACTGCTCTGCAAAACCCTGATTGGTGTCTTTATTTTTAACAGTGTAACTGAACAAATTCACAGAATGTACAACGTAGGAAATTTGCAGAGAAAATATGATCTTTAATTTAACAGCCCATTCCCCACAGTGGAGAAAGCAGCTGTAGAGTCTAGATAAGAAAAAGGAAATAAGGGTTTTCTGTAGTGAAGTACTACACTACCACTAAATATCTGTCATGTTACTGAAACGCGTAGTGCCCTTACATTAACAAAGCGGATTTTTTTCCGCAAATGTGGGTTTCCGAAATTAAGGCGGAAAGGTGAAGCCACAAGTGTCTTATGATCAAATTATTACGAATTTCCGATTTGACATTTGATCAGCAAACGCGCTCCTAAAAATAAAGGGTTCTGTCCACTAATATAGAATAAAACATGACTTTGCACTGATGAGTCATACGGCACATTTGTATTTGCATATCAAAGCAGAAAGATATGAATCACGTCTTGGCTAAAGTGATGTGTGCTTAGTTATCTAATCTACTAAAACCACTGGAACAAACACATGTCGTTTTATTAGCACACAAAATTCACCCACATGAACAGTGTTACAGGACAGCTCGAGTTAACGGCTTATCCTCACTTCAACAATTGAGTCACACACACACACCAGGTGTATGGCTTATGCAAACTTCAACACAGAATAGATGGGACAGTATTTAAACGAAGAAAGATTTTCCTTAAAGATTTCCTTAAATTTCCAGTTTTAAAACATGAAAAATATTTTTGAGTGCTGTCAAATTACACTTTTAATGTTATGGTGTCTATTTAAATTGTATAGAATAGCATCGGTTTCAAGTTCAAAACAAGTATAACTTAAAAATGTTTTTTTTTACTTCATTTGAAATCAGTAGCTGCTCTTTACACAGCCGTGAACATTTAATGAAGAACTGACAAACAGGAATGCTCCAAAATGACAGGGAATTTAATGACCATTTTGTAGATCCTTTTCCTGGTTCCAGTAAGCAGTTTTCTTTTAACTAAGAGTGAGTACAGCGGAAAGTGATAACATGCCAAGATATATCACTACCCACAACACTTAAATGAGTATGCATCACTAAAATACTAAGATATAAATACCAGCTTTTGGATAATATTGGAGGATCCAAAAGCAGTTTTGTTCCATGGTCTTTAAAAGCCTATGGGATGAAAATGTTTCCCTGTATCCTGATTAAGAAGCATGAGAAACAAAATGTTGTACTGTTGCTTTAAGGTGCTGGACAACTATTCCATTGTTTTTTTTTTTCAGAATGTGGCTTCAGGTCACAGTCTGGTGTGCTTTTAAGGACTTGCCAAAGCTTAAATGTCTCTCCAGAAAGTTTGTATAAAATACATTTATCAGAAAAAAGGCTCCTGCAAGTAATTAACCATACATGACCAAAAAGTTCACCCAGACTAAAATTCATCACCAGAAGTGCATTTAGAAAGCACTCAGATGGGCTGAGTTCATGCTCTCCCATCAGGTGAATTAGGAGTAGATTAGATAGATTAAGAGTAAAATTTCCCCATGGTTAACTTTTTAAAAAGTAGCTGCACACATGAGCAGATCTGGCTCTCTGGTTTGCAAAAGCATGCATTGCGCAGAAAATGTGGTTAAAGTAGTTTCACCACCATCTCATCATCACCAGGAGAACATTTCAGACACATAAAAATTATTTTAACCCAGCTGAATCCAGAAATAGCCTTTCCTCCTCTGACTCTTGATGATGTAATGAAGAGTCAAGATGGTCGTTTAAAGTACAAGCAGAAGCAGGAGGTGTTCCTGTGTCCCATCTAGTCTTCCTTCAAGGATTTTAGAAAAAGAACTTGCAGCCCAAAAGGTTTTTAACCTTTTGCAAACTAACTAGCTATAATGGCTACTGCTCAATGCAGAATTGCTGAAGAACAGCGGCCAGACCGTATCATTTGAATATAAGCTTGAATTTCTCATACCATAGTGGGCATTTTTGGATCATTCTTGCATGATTTGTTTTTATAGAGCCTAGATATTTGAACTGTATAGGTCACAACAGCAGTGAATCATCCCTTATGCTACAATTAGCATTGTCATGGGTTAGCACTCTGAATGTTGACTAATGTTGTTTAACCTACTAAGCGAGTAGGCTTGGCATCACATGTAAAACAGGCACAAAAACTGCCTCCCTTTCAAATACAGACAGTAACACGGGTTGGTTTGCAAAGGCTTTGTCTGCATGAGGTGTGCTGTACCCCCATTTATTTCTAATGAAACTTCAGAATCCAGCCAAATGTGTATCTTGGTTCTTTTGTGGGAACCAAAACATCTTCAGATGCAGTTCTAAAACCTTATTTTTGGGCTGGTGCAGATGAACAGTTGAAGAAATGAGACTGAAAAATGGGTCTTCCAGCGCTGCCAGAGGCCAGCTGTAAAGACGGAGACCCACTGTGTGCCCATCAAGATCATTTGCCTCTACATGCAAGCCTCATTACAGCCTCACTGTACAGATGGAGGCAATGCTGCTTTTGCATGCACAGAGACAATTTGTCTCCATATGTGAATGTCATTTGAACCATAACTTTCTTGTTAATAGGCAGAAAAGGTAATGCAATTGCTGTCTGCATCTCTGGGTGAAAATTATCAAAAGGGCTCATTATGCAATCAGTCTGGAATGGGCCTTTGTAAGTATAACACTGTCTAGCTACACATTTGTAAGCTTGACATACACATCATTTATGTCTAAAGACTTTAGTACATAAATAAATGCAGCTTCACACAATTATTTTTTTTACATTTGACTCTTATTGTTTATAGACAGTCTGCATTTCCAATTTTAGGGGTTTATTTCAGAGTGAAAGACAAAGGAGCAAACGTAGCTCTTTCTGTCCTCTCAATGAGACTGAGCACCACAGATAATTTTACATAGGTCATATCATATCTCCTCTTCTGCTTACAGACACAAATGTGGTGGCCGAAGGTAGCCGTAGTTCATCACCCATTTGAACTCGCCCCTTTAAAGCAAGAGGCTGGTATCCCATTGTTTGATGAATGCACAACTTTGACAAGAATAGTGTCCCATTAGAGATGACAGACCATCACCCCCCATTCCTGTCTTTCCACCCCCTCACAGCTGTCCACACACGCACATGCCGACACACCTTCTCCCTGCTGCTCGGGGAAATCCCTTGACTTCAGCCCTGCATCCTCATGTTTCCTGTTTACAGAACTAGCTTATGTGTTGCTGTGCGATAAATTAAAGGGCAAAAGCAATTCTATTTATAACTGCACTGTGACGACATTACTCCCGTAATATCCTATCATGTATAGTTTAAAATTATGTATGTTTTCATGTATATCCCACATATCCCTAAGCCTCTATATACACACTGTTTCACAGAACAGAAGAGAGTGTTTCAATGAACGATATAATCTAGCTTCACTTAAGACTTTTTCCAAGGAAGAAAGAAGGAGGAAAGTGGCAGCCTTGCGGAGGTATACTGCTGACTTCAGAGGATTTTATAGAGCCTCTGCTACACACACTACTTTGATAAAGCTTGATGTAGTTTAAAAGAATTGCTGTGTGCAATCTGGTGAGACATCACAAGGTATTTCACTCTGCAACTGTATTCGCCGCGTCCTGTCCCCAAACTCCCTCTACATTCCCAAGGTGTGGCAAATAGAGAGGAGATAGATTTTGCATGAAATCAGTCCATGAGCAAGAACTCATACAGCTTGTATTTACACTCTTACAAAGAAAGGTGTCAGACAGGGTTCTTCTTTTCACATAGGAGTCATTTTTGGCTCCCTGAAGGACTTATAAGAAATATTCTTGAGAGAACTGTTTTTGTAAAAGGCATTAGCAAATTTGTAAAGCTTAAAGAACCTCCATGACTCAAGAACTTTATATTATGTAAAGGTGTCACACACACACCAGTCACGTGACGCGCACAAGTCACCAGAAATGATCCGCATCACTGGGTATATAAACACGGATATGGTAAGCAACCAGTGCCCAGTCTCTGCCCACCATCAACAACCCAAAAAACTCAACCCCAGGCAGGCACTGTGGGCACTGTTTTTTGAACAGTTCAACTTCCATCTATCATACCGCCCAGGGTTGAAAAACACCAAGGCTGAAGCTCTCTCACGTCAATATGAAGCTGAGAACCCCCGGGCAGATCCCGAGTCTGTCCTGCCGGCATCACTCATCATCTCTCTTATCCTGTGGGAGTTGGAAGACAGGATCCACCAGGGGCAGGCCTTGGAGCCCCCTCTGTCAGGCACTCTGCTTGGACGACTTTATGTCCCCACTGGCCTTTATTCGGATGCCCTCCAGTGGAGCCACTCGTCGGCCGTCGCTGGACATCCTGGAATTAAACACACTCTCCATCTACTTTAAAGGGCCCTTTGGTGGCCAGGGATGGCTGAAGATGTTCAAGGATTCATAAATTCATCAATCAACCTACCACTGGCGACTTACAACCCCTGCCTGTTCCTTGCCGCCCTTGGTCGCACATCACACTAGATTTTGTCACCGACCTGCTGGAGTTAGAAGGGAAAAACACCATCCTGACCATAGTAGACCGGTTCTCCAAGGGTGTTCACCTGATGGCTCTTTCCGGACTCTCCTCAGATGAAATCACTTCAGAATTGGTCCTAGAGCACGTTGTCCGCCTGCATGGGTTCCCCAAGGACATCGTCTCGGACAGAGGGCCCCTGTTCACAGCCAAGTTCTGGAAGGCCTTCTGCCATCTGATCAACTCCACCTGCAGTCTGTCATCCGGATAGCATCCTCAGACTAATGGTCAGATGGAGCGGACCAACCAACAACTGGAGCACCTTTGTGGCGGACCGTCAGCTTTCTCATAACCTCCTCACCTCCTCGACCTCGGGGTTCAGTCCGTTTGAGATATGTTACGGTTTCCAGCCACCGATGCTTCACCATCAAGAACTGGAGGTTGATGTACCGTCGGCCCAACAGTTGGTCCACAGGTGCCAACATCGCCGCCGGCACCGACTGGGATGATTGTTCCAGGTAGGTGACAGGGTATGGCTTTCCACTAGGAACCTCCATCTGCACACAGAGTCTAAAAAACTCTCTCCCAGATTCATCAGACCCTTTAAGATCACCCATCGATATTACTGGACCAGCTTATATCCAGTAAGCTGGTCCAGTAAATGGTCAGTTTTTAAACTTGAACAGTGTTTATATACTACATTAAAGTCATTGTTTAGTTCAGTAAAATGTAAATAATTTAAAAAAAAAGGACAATTCTGTTTTCCATGAGATGGGCCCTTTAATATAATGATATTAAGTGTTTAGTTCTTTGCACACCTAACGGCGTAGTGTGAACAAAATGTCTCTCTGCACTAATTACACTTAGCCATACATGCTAAGTGCATTTCTCAAAACCAGGGAGCTTTTCTGAACACAGTATTTTATTATACTGGACACTCTGCGGCGGTACAGTTCCATCAAGGGCACACAAAAGCCTAATTGTGCCTATGGGACTTCCTCAATATACCCTCCTGCAAGAGGAACTGTAAGGCAGGATTGGCTTCACATTCACTTCCATTCACCTTGTGTGCAGTCTGCTTCCAAACAGACACCACACCACAGATGTGCTGAGATAACTGGCCAAAGTGTACTCATACTGCACTTCAGAGGGATCAACAATAAACAATCAGTTTAACAATAAATTATTACTGTATTATGCCTGAAAGAGCCCATATCCTGTGAAACTGTTTTTTTCTTCACCGTTTCAGAACAGGTGACATACATGCATTATGCTGTTAAAAAATGTAAAACTATAAAATTAGCATCCACATAACATTCACTTCATACTCCATAAGATTCACATACAGAAGCTTTGCTAAGAACAACGAACAGCTTTGAATTAGCTATTTCTGTGGCATCACGAAAACAAATATTTTGCCCACCAGCTCAGGCTACTTCAGTTTAGCTCCACCCACTCACACAGAAAAATGCAAAGTGTTTTTACACTTTGAAAGAGTCACAATACAGGGCAGCCAATCATAACTTTTGCATATACCTGTCTTAAAGGCAAAGTAAATAAAACAGCCTTTTAAATCTAAGCGATAAAAAGAGGCTGGGAAAACATATCATGTTCAAACAAATGATGACTGTCCTTGATACATAAAACCCACACAAAAGTTATAAATGGACCACGGAGGAAAAACTACAACGGTAGAAAACTGTAGGATATGAAAAAATAAGCAATTAATAGACTCTATGATCCCCTACATAATGCAAAATCAAACACCACTTACGTAACATGGCAAATAATCTACTGCCTGACTGTTTTATTATAACTTAGTATCCTCTCTGACATGTCGTCAAAAAAAAAACAGTGTAAGGACTGTAATTAAAAGTCCACAAGCCTTATTGGTAATCCAAAACATTGTCCAGCAGGTTGGCTGGAGCACAGAACAGCATCCCACTGTGTCTCCCACAGCTCCAGTCTGAGGCAATGCAGCAGCAGCGGGCTGGAAGGACACTCGCACTTGGATGAGTAGCTCGCGATCTGGCAAGGGCACAATAGACACAGATGGTGGACTCACTACTGAGAGAATGCACACACCACCACACACTGAGAGAAGCTCCACACTGATGATGGAGGAGTTCAGAGAGGGAAGGACAGGCTGGATGCATTTAGAAGTGTGGAGGCTTGATGATGGAGGCTTCAGTGTGTTGTTCATCGTCACAAGGAGAAGCTCAGAAAGAAATGTTTGTTGCAAGTCTAACACAGCACCCTACATCAAGAATACTATTCTTAGAATAAAAGGTTGCAAAAGGGACAAACGGTTCTGGAACACAGTTTAACTGCTATAGAACCTTCACATAATGAAGAGGCCCTTTCAATATTGTGAAAGGGATCACAATCGCAATTATTGCTACCATGTCACCCATATAGTGCAGTTCTAGTTTTGACACTGCATATCATTTCTTATTTAACATTAGCCATTACTTAAAAGAGACGCATGGAATGCATTTCTTCCAAAAGCAACCCTACCAACCTAATAAATAAAGGTGGTCAACATGGCAAAAATATAACAATATATGTTTTGATACATGCAACAATATTTTGTGGTTTTAGTTGAAACAATGGACAGTAGGTACCAGAGCACATTTAGTTTGTATTTTAAAATCCTTTCAAATTATAAGTACAATGATTTTTGCCTCATTTTCACTGTATCACTACACTTATTCTATTCTATTAAAATTAGTTTAATTCATAAATACCTTTATGTCCTGAAACCTTTTAATGCACCAGTGGCAGAGAGGGTTGTAAACCAAAATACAGTGGACCCCCGCAAAGACTCTTGAACAGAATTTTGAACAGAATCTCAAGTGTTTCGCTGACTGTTCTCGTGTTTTTTGTTTTGTTCTTCTTAAAGCCCTGTATTTTTATTACTGTAAATTAAATACATTTATTATTGTATTTACCTGCTTATACCAAAGTATTCTTTAGACAAAATAGCTGTGGCGCGCCCACTGAGTTCCACCACTTGTGAGCAGAGTTTCTCCACATTAAAACTAATAAAAACCTTCCTCCAGTCCACCTTTACTGATGAGCGTCTAGGGGTGCTCAGCATTGAATCCAGAAGGGCCAAGGCTTTGAACCTTGATGCGTTTGTGGACCGTTTTGCAAGGAATCACAAACACAGAATAATGTTATTGTAGTGTTACAGGCTACTGTGTTGCAAATGCTACAGGATGAGAGACCATTGTGTTGGATTAACCTTTTTCTTTCTTTCTTTTCAGAAATGGAACAGAAAATGTGACTGTTTCATGCTGTAAAAAAAGTCACTGTAAAACAAAATAAATGCATGCCCATATAAATGAAAAAATAAGAAAAGCAAAAAAATTGTTACTGTACAAAAAAGAGACTTTGTTTCAAGGTTTATTGTGCACATATTCAGAATGTGAAAGCTTTCGTCTGAAACTCGTTTGTAAGTCTTATTGTTTAATGTTCAATTTATTTTGTTTGCGCTCCAAATAAATTCACCTCATGTATTAAACAATTGAATGTAGCACTCTGTTTTGTCCTCATCAGTGCCCCCCTGAAAAAATACTGGCCACACCTTGGTCCCCCCTGGTATATCTGGTCTAGAACCACCACTGATAAGTGGTACTTCGATTAACTATGCTGACCAAGTACTGACAATAGGCTCAGAGACTCACCCACTATTACATGTAAATAAAGAGTACTGTACGCTGATAAGTGCCTAAAGTTCTCAGATTTACATCCTGTGGTACACTCAAAACACAAAAAAAGTAGCCTAACATGCTAGTGTGTAGGGCTGCCTCTGCATCTGATCCTGTTACTTCGCAAATGCAAAAGAAGAGAAGCAGTGACCCTCTATGATACTGAGAGGGACTTGTATAAGTGCACTCACACTGCTTGCGTGTCTCCATGGGATCAAGTGCAGCCCTCAAAACAACAGCTGCTACGTCTGAGACACATGGGACTGAGTCAGGGATTGACTGAAGGGACAAGAGCTGTCCATCCGAAGCCACTCACTGCAACATCTGCAAGCACAACAACAACTGTAGGCAAGCCTGCAACCAGGTGCAAGAAAGAAGCAATGAGCTTCTATAAAGCCAGCAACAAACTTTTGAACACTATAACCTTTGACCCTGAGGGAGACATCAATAGTGTGGTCTCTCAGTGAAATAAAAGCCAAGCATACAGCAGGCTGTACACACGGTGTCTTATTTCATGAAGGAAGCCAACAGCATTTACAAAACATCCATACATAAAACCACAATGACAGGGCGGTATTGCACTGCTAGTCCAAGCCTGAAATAGTCTACTTTATTACAGTACGATGTCTCATAATATAAAAAAAAAAACAGAAACAAGGTTTGTGTCAATATTGCATCGATCTAGTCGAAACCAAAATTAGTGCTCTGATTTTAGCCATATGAGCCAACAGTTCCTTCACCTTGCACTGACATTTAACACAACAGCAGGTGCCAATGGGAGCAAAGATCTGGATGAAACATGTGTACATCTTTTAAGTGGGAAGGCAAAATAAAGAGCTTGTAGTTTGCTCACTAAGATAGCTAAACTATTAGGGAGGCTGATGGGCTAACTTGCTCATGTGACCCCTTTGATGTCTGATGTACAATCTAAATATTTTTTTTTTTTTTTAATTTAAACGATACTTTTATTTAGATTTATTTCTAGCATTTTCCATCATAATTTGGTTTAACGTTATATAAAAAACAGCATGTTTATTGCCCCAAATATGTTTGAAATGATCCCTATTTCATTCTGTTTCATATCAGAAATGACACAGTTGCCAAAGGACTTTTTTTGAAGACGTAAAAGTGCAAATGGATGCGTGCCATAGGACCTGTAGAAGGTCTAGAGCAGGGGTCACCAACATGGTGCCCCCAAGGACCACATGAGTAGCCCGCGGACCTGCTCTAAATATAGCACAACTCACCAATGAGCAGCGTCTAACATTTAATTTTATCCTATTGCCATTCTTCTTTAAACACATTTGCATTTATATAGATTTGAAAATGACAATATCTATTAAAAAAAAGCATTGAAAACATGTTTATTATACATGAAGTTTAGATAAGTTTAGGTAAACTCTGTTCTAGTGTGTCAAACTGGTAGCCCTTCGTATGGCTCAGCACCCATGAAGTAGCTCTCAGTTTCAAAAAGGTTGGTGACCGCTGGTCTAGAGTGATATTTTCCCTCACAGAATTGGTCCCTCCCATTGAAAACCAAAACATAATGGGTTGAGCTTCTTAATTATGTCAGTGAGTTAAACTGACATAACAGGACTCAACAGAATTAATATCTGAGCTGCTAACCCATGGAAGAGCTTACTTAGCTTTATCTACCAAGATGCCACAGAGTGGACTGGGTAACTTTTCAAATAATTTAGCCCTGACCAAAACTCAATAGTGCTGCACTTCACACATTTAAATACAGGCACGATTCTACTGATTAAGAGTAAACTAATGTGTGTGAAAAGGGTCTTTTTGGGTTTAGTTAACCTGAGTACTTATTGACTACACCTATCTTTGATGCCAATAACCTCTCCATCACAAAGACACCACAGCAACACACACTTTCTGAAGCAGCTGGAAAAAAACTATTCTCATACACTTAACCAAGCCAACCCTGAAAGTACAGTCATTCTGCTGTACTACAGCTCATACAAACCAATAACAACACCAAAGCAATAACGGTCCATGACTGAATCATAATGACTGCTTTGTGTCTACTTTTTACATTGGACTTCTGCTGCCACAAATGTGGAGTTAAAGAAAAAACATAAAAGGTGTGTCTTTCCCCTTGAGGCAAGGGCTTGGAGAAAACAGGGAGGTCCCTCCTGTCTAAAACAAAGGAAAAGTGGATGTGATGCATCTTTAAAGCAGCTGCACGGCCTCAGGTTCCCTCCCCCAGAAAGCACTCTTGAGCCAAAAGGAGAATGAAAGACAGCACCTTGTGACTTGCAGATCAGTCACGCTGTGATGAGCACAGATGCTCTCTGTCTCTGTCTCTCCATTTCACTCTCTACTCTGGGACCACTGATTTGGTTCAGCAAGGAGGCCAGATTTTAGTGATGTTCCTTTGAGTCTCTTTCGTTAGGCTGGGGGGTGATCTCATTTGTCTTAGATTTGGGTAGGCAACAAAGCTCTGAAAAGAACCATTACAGGAAATCAGGCCATTTCCCTTTCAATCGGTGTACATCTAAAATGGGTCAATACTTCCAAGAGGCAGACTGTGTAATAAGGTATTAATAACTCCCTACACTGAAGCTCTCACACAAAGGAGTGTGTAGCTTCACCCACAGCAAACGGGACATTTGGTGGTTCTGTTTCTTCGGAGTAAGTGCCATTGTGAGGTCATTGTGAGTCAGACCAGACTAGACGATCAATTCAGCAGGTAAAACCTTATGTCTGGGGCCTTGAAGAGCAGAATATGTACAGAGCAGCTGGGGAGGCACGTTCATTTCACTCTAATGAACAGAGGAATACAAAGTGATAGTCCTTGTGCAACGTCATACTCAGCAGTTTCCCTATTTCAGCAACTGTGTGTCTGTATCTCTCTCTCTCTCGCTCTCTCTCTATATATATACATACATATATATACATATATATATACATACATATATATACATAT
>JBBIGA010000001.1:20043769-20062284 GCA_037576975.1 Alestes dentex | reverse complement strand
TTTGATATGTATGCATCTGGTGCTGGCCCGGCCCGTCTGTCAAATTTTGAAAGTCAATGTGGCCCCTGAGCCAAAAATTTGCCCACCCCTGAACTAGACTGTTGCAATGTAATCACTGGATACTCACCCTTGCTTTGAGCAGAACTGGTAAAACTTCTTACAAGTGGCCTGTAGAAGCCTTAAACCTCCCAAGTACCTAGCCAGAAAGAGAAGTGGGTGGTCGTGTTTCACAGTCATTTTTTGAAAGACACACTGTCAGCATACCCAGCTAACACAGATAGGAAGGATTACTGAAAAATAGAACAAACCCCTCTTTGCGGCTGATGCGAAACAAATCCTGCAGGCTGCCGAACTCAGTGGGATCATTGAGAGGATGAGGTAGGAGTACCTAAATACAAACAATGGAGCGTAGTAAACCAAGAGACTATCCCACTTTACTTTGATTTTTATAATGTTTCCAGCTACCAGAGTCTGGCTCTCCACTAGCGTGACTTCAGCCCAGAAGTTAGAGATGGTCATGGCAATGGTTTTCCCGTTGAAACCGTCTGAGGGGTTCCCCATAAGCCCAACCCTGCAGAGAGAGAGAGAGAGAGAGAGAAAGTGAGAGAGAGAAAGTGAGTGAGTGAAAGTGAGGGAGTGAGAGAGGGAGTGAGAGAGGGGGTGAGAGAGGGGGTGAGAGAGGGGGTGAGAGAGGGGGTGAGTGAAAGAGAAATAAAGAGATAAAGAAAAAGAAAACGAGAGAAAGGAGGAAAGATATTAAGTGAAAAAAGAGAAAGAAAGAAAAAGAAAAAAGAGACAAAGGAGAGGGAGAAAGGGAATGAAAGAGAAAGAAAAAGAAAAATAGAGAGAGAAAGAGAGAGAGAGGCCCATGGGGGTGGGTGTGTGAAGCATTGTTCTCACCTGGCATAGGAACGATATGTGATGGGTTTGGCTGGAGACTCCTGATGTTTTGCTGAGTAATGCGCAAGCCATTTTGTGTAATCAGACAGACCCTGTAAGATCACAGACATTCAGATAACAGGACAAAATCCAAGATTCAGGATGGCTGTTTCTACTAAGTTTAGGTATGACACACCTTTATCCATTTTAGAG
This sequence comes from Alestes dentex, assembly GCA_037576975.1. NCBI lineage: Eukaryota > Metazoa > Chordata > Actinopteri > Characiformes > Alestidae > Alestes > Alestes dentex. The sequence goes on along the minus strand of JBBIGA010000001.1, from coordinate 20,061,192 downwards.
TACAGCACATCACAAAGTATCAGCAAAGTCTATTCTGCGATTACTCAGTGTGATTTGAGATAACTGTGGGATCATGTATGCACACAGCTTGCACAACTCTAACTGGTGGATTATTACTTGTTTACTTCCATTATCTGTTAGCTAGATTAGCTTTGGTCACTCCTGTGCAAAAACTACAGAAGGAAACATTAGAAAGCCAAAACGTCTTGGCTGATCAACTGAGTAAGAGGAAGCTGTACATTAGATTTTATACCAAAGTGTCATATTTAATACCAAAGTGTGACTTCAATAAAGTCACAGAACCTTCTAGCAGGGTTAATACAATTTCTATTAGTTAGCAGTTTTCTATACTACACAATATCAACATTTGCCATTGCTACATGTCCTAAAGCGATGTCATGGCTGCCCATGTTGTCTAGATACCCACCACTTGTCCAATTAGTTGGAACCCTGTTGGTAGCTTCATGCCATACACTGGCAATTTTTCTTCATTTATGAGCCATTCCTAAGAACCGGTACATAAACAGGGCAACAAAGGTCAGCTGAAGACTGAGGATCTGTAAACTCTAGTGGCCATTCCACTTGTACAAGTGTAATATTACTCTTCGCCAGAAAACTGGTTGTTAAGAATGAATGAAAGCAGAAAGAGCGCTGACCCAGAATCTGCCAAACGTCTTGTCTTCCACCTCTGGCTGCTGAAAGAGGAAGTTTGAGAGCTGAGATAGCGTCTCTTTGCGTAGGCAGTAGAAAACCACACTGGCCAGACGAGACGCAGTGACGCCCTCCTGTGGCTTCTCAAGGAAACGTGTGATCCTGAAAGGGATGGCCAATCATACAGGTGGTACACACTATGACATGCTGCTTGCGTTTACAGATGCAAGATGTTATATTTTTAAGTTCAGCTATATCCTTCTACATTAGTAAAACACAAAAAAACAGTACAATAAGGAAAACTGTAAACCAGTTTATTCTCCAAACACACTTGTTCAAATATAAAAATGTGTCCAAATGAGCGCACAAAGACTGCAACCTTTACCTATGAGATTCTGGACACACTTCAACAATTCCCCTGGAGCAGCACTTCTCGCCGCCTTCCAGCTCATAATATATAGCCAGTTCTCCAGACTGGGAAATGAAACACACCAGCTGAATTCTCAAATTCCCCTGGAAAAAAATCGCTGAAACACATTTTTTTACAAACCGAGAAAAAAAAAGGCATATACCTTAATCAATTAATGATCATGTGATCACATGACCATTGATTAAGGTATGCATGCTATTGAACATACTTTGAGGTTATTCTTACCTTGGACCTGAAGAAGCGAATAACCTGAGCAATGTCAAAGTTCTGGTCAGCACAAAGCATGTCTCCTGCAATCTACAGGCACAAAAGAACAAGATACAATTGCCAATAATAGTTTGACACAGAGCACAACTAACCAAGCAATTCTGTCAAGAAGCTTGGGCCATAATTGTGCATTCGTTTGCACCTTACCACCACAATATCATCTTGAAGATGACGGCTTCGGATGGCCAGCTCCAGGTCAGCCACCGCACCAAGGCGGTCTTCCAGAGTAGTGCTGCCATCGTTCACCACATTCTCCACTGGAAAGTCATTGGCGGTTGCCCAGCGCTCATAGTGTTTATACCTATAATGATGTGACATCTCAAGCAAACTCTATTGTTCTTCATGAAGTAACATGCCTGACAGCACAGTCTCTGGTCTCAGCACAGTCAATTTTTAGAGGCACTCCTAAAAAGTATTCACCATGAATTGGGCACTTTTCACTGTATAAACACATATTTTAAAAGTTAACGGATTACTGCTGTGACAACCCACTAATTGGTGCTCAGTCAAGGTCTTGCTAGAGCGTTCAATTGCATTCGACTACAAGAGATTAGGCAGCCAGTGTACTCACTTTAACAGAGCATTACAAACATAAATAATTAAAGATTACTCACTTATCTGCGTTAGTGACTAGATAGACTTCACTGAAGAGTTGCCGTCTATGGAGGACAAGAGGCAAATTAAGTGAAGTGGATCTGCCATTCTAACAAGTTTAACTGTAAAGAACTTACGTGTTGACCGTTTCCCACCAGAAGTCCAGTATTTTTTTCCCTCCAACTCCAGGGAGCAGAGCTTTAGGCACCCCAGCCAGATGCCCATACAAACCTGTAACATCATTCTTGCAGACAGAAGAGGGAAAGTGCAAAATAAGGAAAGATCCTACTGAGAAGCAAGCTGAAGTTTGTGACTGCAGGAAAAACCTAGAAAGCCTCAAGCAAGGCTGGCTAGTTGCTATCCACTCCTTCATCACTACACACCTCCTGTTTACTAAGGTATTTCGACACGTGACAGTGCGTCCCAATGCAGATTTGCGATCAAAACAAAACTTTATACCTTAATCTGCGTCTCCAAAACCGTCCCATGACCCGCGACAAGAAGAATACAGATCATGACAGAGCCTCCTTAATAGCTATTCACACAATTCTCCGAATTGTTGCTTTAAATGAGGGTTCAGAGTTCAGCATTCTTCGGCAAAACAGGCGTGTCTTAAACCCTTAAAGCTACAGCCTCCAACCAAAGCCACGCGTGAATCCATGGCACACATACAATGTACAGACAAAAGTATCGAGACCACAGGAGGCTTCTATAAGGCTACAGGTGAAACAATGTTACACCAAGAAAAATAATACAAAAAATCTTCACAACCATCCCCTTTTTATTGGTGTGACACAAACAAATGCTCATAAAAATAAGGTTGCTCTCCTAATTTCAGCTCCTCAATAGCGTTACCGTTGTATACGTCACAAAACGTGAAACAGCGCCACCCCCAACCGCGGTGAAACAGAGAATTTCAGTGAAACATGTTTCACTAGCGTCCCCATTCATTCAATGTAAATCTCTTCAGACGCCGTGGATTTTCGAGGTTTCAATGGACCGTAATGGTAAATAAGTCCCACCCGTGCCCACTGTGATAGGGTAGTTCTCCACTTCAAAATGACTGACATAACCCTGACAGAAACTCAGTACTGAGTTTGTTTCGCAGCGCGCGCCGGGGATGAAGTGTGGTTTGTTTCACCGAAAATATCGACCAGGAGCCGCCACTGATCGAGACACACCTGTTTTCCAGGGTTTTTTCTATTCCAGCATGACTTTGTCCCAGTGCACAAAGCGAGCTCCATAAAGACATGGCTGGAGGAGTTCAGTGTGGAAGGACTTGACTGGCCGCACAGAGCCCTGACCTCAACCCCATCCAGAAAAAGAAAGTAAGAGGTGTGTGTGCGTGTATGTATGTATATACACTACTCACACAAAGTTAGGGATATTTGGCTTTCGGGAAACGTACAAAAATGTAAAACGTTCACAATACAGTGATATTATATCATGAAAGTAGGACATTTATGTAGAAGCATGCAATGGTGATTTCCTCATCTCGAACAATTTACTGAAACAAAAGCCAACAACAGTGGTGAGTTTACCACAACAAAAATGTCTGTCTCAGCAACGTGTCATGTGCCCTTGATAGCGACGTCTCATGCTGCTCACAAGTCAACTTATTGGCTGCTGAGAGGCATCCCACTCTTCTTGTAGGGCCCTCAGGGCATTGAGGTCCTGGGGTACAGAGTTACAAGCCTCTACACGGCGACTCCGCTGATCCCATAGTTTCCCAGGTCTGGAGAAAGAGCAGCTGCTCCATTCCAGGTCCCCCAGTCTCCAGTAGCCCTTTCCTAATGATGCGACTTCGATGAGCAGGAGTATTGTTGTCCATGAAAATTAAATTAGGCTTGTGTCGTTCATGCAGGTGCTCAGTGACTGGATTAATGTTATTCAGGTAGTCTGGGCTCGTCACTGTGCCGTTCACAAAGTGCAGGCCAGTTCTGTATTGACTCGACACGCCTGCCCACACAGTAACACCACCACCACCAAAGACTCGTCACAGCGTCTCCTTCACGTCTCCAACATCGTTACTGCTCAATGTGAATCGACTTTTATCAGAGAACAGCACGCAGGCCCGCCGGTCCCCCGTCCAGAGTAAACGCTCCCTGGCCTGGTGGTGTGGTCCGGTATCCTTGCAGGTCCTCTAGCACACAGACACGCTGATGTAAATGGGTTCGAATGGTCTGATGGGACACTTGGTTCCCCTAACCTCCCTTAAATGTGCCTGGAGTTGAGTGGCATTCATCATTCGGTTCCGCAGGGCACTGTTCACAATGAAGTGTGGGATGTGGCCAAAGGACGTCCACGTCTCTGCCTTTCTGTGACTCTTCCAGTCTCTCTGTATCTCTGTTAAACCTGCTGATGACACTCTGTGACTTTTCCACTCTCTCTGTATCTCTGTTAAACCTGCTGATGACAGTCTGTGACTTTTCCACTCTCTCTGTATCTCTGTTAAACCTGCTGATGATGCTCTGTGACTCTTCCAGTCTCTCTGTATCTTTGCTGAACCTGCTGATGACACTCTGTGGCTCCTCCAGTCTCTCTGTGTCTCTGTTAAACCTGCTGATGACACTCTGTGGCTCCTCCAGTCTCTCTGTGTCTCTGTTAAACCTGCTAATAAAACTCTGTGACACTGAACTCAGTGGCCACTTCCGTCTGAGAAGATCCTGTGTGAAGCCTCGCGATGGCGAGGTACTATTGATCAGTTGTTAGGTGTTGTCTTGGTCTCATAATGTAAAAATGTGAACAGCATCATGAGGAGGACAGTTTAAATACTGATTCGGATTAAACCAGGAAATTTATTGGTCGATTCATGGATCAAACACCTCTTGTGAATTTTGCCTTAAGATCCTTGTCAGCAAGTTGTGTAAAAAGAACTGAAACATTGAACAGTTGGACATGTGCATTCAAACATTTAGGGAAGGTCACAGTAAGTTCACCTGTGAAGGTTATAGTGCATTTTAGGTTCATCCTGACATTTCACCCCAAAGCCGAACTTTTTGTGAGTAGTGTATAAAATGCATTCTGGAAAACTTTGCTAGCCAAGTCTGGGTATTTGATCTGGTCCTGGCCAGATGTGGATTTTGAATTCAAGATTCAAGATGCAAGATGTTTATTTGTTGCATACACAGTGAAACGTGACCATGTATTGCCACTTAGACAGTGCAAGAACTAGAGCATAGAATAAAAACAAAATAAATAGAATCCATGAACAATTGCGGTGCAATTCTATCGGTGAACTGTCAGTGTCAGTGCTGGTAGTTTTATACTATGTGTACTGTCAGTATTGTTATTTTTGTCACGTTCATATTATGTTCTGGTAAAACCTCGGGAACCCAAGAGGTACTACTTGTTCTCCAGCTACTTTAAATTCTTTGTTTTGCCAAAATTCTGTAAACCCAAATGTATTTTTTTCTGGAATGACCTCCTTAAATGTATTCATTTGATTATTAATAGACACTTATTTCGCATTGCAGCAATGACAATAAATACACTGTATCTGCAGTTGAAACTCTTACAGAAAGAACATCCATTTCAAAGTGCTGGCAATGCAATGAAATTCATGTAAGACACTCAAAGCCACATCTGCTATTTCCCACAACTATACTGTGCACATTAGTATGATCAGGTCATTAACCCAGAAAACTTTTATACATGGAAAAAAGACCACACCACTTGTTTTAACTGGCCTAAAGTGATTCAATCAAAACCCTTGGAAGAACATCTAACAGGACACTGTAGGGAAAACAGAATTTTCATTTTCATTCAGTCAAATATTGACTGAAATTTTGTTCATATCAGTAGTCCCATGTGATCAGATTTAATACTGAATACTTCTAGCCATATCAGTTAATCTGATACATAGTAATTTAGGAACAACAGTTAAAAAAGGGCCCACAGCAGTCTCAGATAAGGCCAAACAAATGTAAAACTTCCCATGGGCATTAATGGGTTAAGCATTAAATTGTGTTCAACACTAACTTAAAATGCTGACACTGACATTTATATATCTATATTCTCAAAGTAAAGCTATAATAGTTTACTACCATCTGTTCAGCTCTAGATCTTTATGGTCAGTTTTATCAGCATTTTTTCTAAATCTGTACTGCTAGATGGACATAAGGGATAAACATGAGTCATGAAACACTTTTAATTCAAATGCAAGCAATATGCTTTAATATCAAAACAGTTATGTAAGCTGGAATGTTATTCCCAAATCTCCATTGATTATTAAAATCTTTTCAAAAAGTACACTATTGTCCAGCAAGGTTTGGGGGAAAAAAATGCAACGACAAAAAAAACAACAAAAAAAACCCCAGTACCAAAGAAAACATTTTACTCTCAAAAAAAAAAATAAAAAAAATGCAATGTCAGGGCAGGTGTCTATTATAACAAAGTACATTAAATATTTGTGAATGCACTTAATAAAATAGAATTATTTAAGCACAATTTACAAATGCTGGGACTCGAGTTCGGCACAGCCATGAAAGATGAAGGCAGCTTTAGCTATGAGCCTCATGAACTCATGAGCCTAATATATGGCTGATAACCTGATGACCCCTGAGTCCATGAGAATGAGTCATGAGAATGAAACTGGACTCAGGGGTATCAGGGTCTCGATTACAGCTCCATTATTGAGTGTTAGTGTTCTCTGAGCATGTTGCCGCCCTATCAACGATGTGAACAGAAGGACAAAAAGATGCAGTAGCGTGAATCAGACTGGGGGCTAATATCTCTGAAGAGTTGTGAAGTTTCTGCCTTCAGAGCATGATATGCACCGTCGCAGATTGATGTTGATATCTGCAACATTTACAAAAGGCCACAACTGCACATAAAGAAAATGGTTCAACATTATGACATTGAGCTCACACTACTCCTTTTGTATCAGAGCAGACTGTGAGGCCATATTAAGAATTTTTTCACAGAACAAAATCAATGACTGCTAATTAACAAGCACCCACTACTTACATTTTGATAGCCCCAAAATTACTTTCTTTCGTATTGAAAACAAAATCAAAATGACATTACTGTCTCCGAATTCGAATACAATACACTGAATTTGCAAGAAAGACTGACCCTGTTACATGACAAATCCTGAAAAATGGAAAACATATTACACTTGGCCACTGTCACAATCCTCCTCTCTTTTATTCAAAGGGTTATGAAGTCTCTCAAAGCTCCAGGGTAATGTTTTTATTAGATGTGGTAGGATGACAGCTTGATGACTCGGTCACAAGGCTGCAGGATCATCATAGATGCTGCTCATACACCTCTCAGTTTCATATAAACAATTTCTGCTGTAATATAAACATATAAATACACCAATACTGCACACCACTGGATTGGATTTTAAAAATCTGGTGTACTGTCTAATACACAGGTAGGCAGGCAGGTAGGCTAGAAAAATATTTCTTTAAGTCTTTAGAGTATCTCATACTTTTCTACGACAAAGGAAGTCTCAAGTGAAAATTTCACTGGGATGTCCCCTTCTATCTGGGTAACTTTGGCTACCTGTAGAAACAAGGCAGAGGAGAGTCAGTTTTCATGTTATTTTAAACATGTATTTTCAGGTTTGTAACCTTTAGATTAAAAATAAGTTGGCTCAGTAGAGGTATTTGCCCCTAGAGAACAGGTTTTCTAAAAAACAAGAACATTTGGAATGTAGAACAGGAGGGGGAAAAACAACAAAAACAAAACAGAGTAATAAAATATCAAATTGATTGTAAGTACATAATATATAATGCTTGTAAATTTCTTCCTTCACAATGGGCTCTTCAATCTATTAGAAATTACTGCGACAAAATGAACACAGTGATGTCTTTTATGGCAACATGTGTCATCTCCTGTTCAAATGCTTAATTTCCCAGTCCATTTCCACCATTTATGAACACAGTTTTCCCAAAAGAGCTTTTTTCCCCTCAAATGAGACCTTTGGCTATTTACAGACTCCCTATTACTTGAATATATTATGCCTGAAGTATTCTGAACAGCTTGGCAGGTGCCCAACAGACTCTTCTAATATTATTCAGTGACAAGCTTTAATTTTTGGGCACCGTAAAATACGAAACAATATTTTACCTGAATGCCAATAACGAAGTTAAAATACTTGAACTAAAGAAATAAATGCTTGACTTCCCATAAATCATCATGTTAGTGGTGGTAATCTGAATTTTTTTTAAAGACTCTTTAAAAAGCAAACTGCAAGGTTGATGCCATAATCTGAACAAAACCTATTTTCAAAACCTTTACAGAAGAAGCAAAAGACTTTCTGAAATTATTACTCTGTATGGAAATTAAGTAATTTTTGACCATTTATATTAGAGGGTTTATCGTTTTTAAAACATTGCACAGGCTACCTGTGGAACAAGGTTTTGCTCTGACAGCAATAACATGTTTTAAGCAGTAAAAAAATGTTTTTACTTTAGTTGGCATAAATCAATGTATGCCCCCGGGTAAGCTTGTCCTGAAAACAACAAAACTCACCTCAATGTTGCAGTAGTTGCGTCTGGACACAAACGAAACATTCACTGGGAAGAATTCGTTAGGTTTCCCAGCTATGCTGAACTCAAGACTTCCAGTTTTGTTCTTTTCGTCTATGACAGGAAGGCACCATTCAAGTATGTTTTTTCTGCTGTCATGGCGATATTCCCCATCAAGGTCACCAATGACAGGGGCACCTACTCCTGACCTGTCAAAGCAGAATATACAATTAAAATAACACTATCCAAGGCAAAACTCTCTCAAGTGTCATTTAATATGTACTTACGGCACAGGGATGCAAATGATTACGTCATTGAGCTCAAGGCCTTCGTCTTGCAGCTCATATTCAATATTGACGTCACAGGTACTGCCATTTTCTGAGGGCCAGCAGTTTACTACAGGTAAAACAATTCACATTAGGCAACAGCACAGCACTGTGACATACTTACTAGTAAACATACTTAGGAACATTTAGGAATTTAGAACAAACATACTGGTTAAAGGGATAAGAGACTCATCTGTGCTCTGGAGCCTCCACTTCAGCACACCCACATCATTCTTGAGAGGAAAAGACTTCTCTGGGTTTTTAAGACCAATCAGGGACTCTGCTGTAAACAGCTTCTTATCTACATTGGGGTGTGTCTAAAGGAAAAGAAAAAAAGTTTCTCATTTGCTATTTTATAGTTTACACTTAGTAGTGAGTGACTTCCAAATGATATTTAATACACACACTTTCGCATTTCAAGTCAGAGGTCAGTTACAATGGGGAAAATAAGTGTTTGATCCCCTACTGAATTTGTAAGTTTGCTGACTTACAAAAAAAAAATTAACAGTCTCTAATTAATGAGGTAGTTTCATTTTTATGGAGAGAGACAGAATATCAACCAAAAAATCAAGAAAAAAAAACATGTTACATCAAAGTTATACGTTGATTTGCATTTCACTGAGTGAAATAAGTATTTGATCCCCAAGCAGAACACGACTTAATACTGGTGGAGAAACCCTTGTTGGCACAGCAGTGACGTGTTCATATTTTTGTAAATCAGCAAACACAAATTCAGCAGGGGATCAAATCATTATTTCCCCCACTGTACATCATTCGCAACAGCCTTATTTGACTGCTAAGTGTTTTGCCAAAGAAAGTACACTCTTCAGATTCAGCAAAATACCAGAACTCAAAAGCACCTGCAGTTGTACTCCTTTCTTGTCAGTGTTGTTAATGTGCAAGTGGATTCGGCCATTGCTTTCATCTGACACCCGCAAGGTTATAATGCCCAAGATCTCCATGTTCTGCAGTCCACCATCCCGTCCACAGGTCAGCAATATCTTCTCCTCTATCTTCAGATGTACACTGAGCCATGAAAATAACAGATTATGTCCACATTACATTTGGATTTAAACTATGTACTTACAAATTATTCCTGAACAATTCTGTAAAAAGACATAAATCAAAGACAAACATCAAAATACCTTTCAGTGTTCACTGGAGGCTGGAGAACTTTAGATGCATCTGACTGTTTTCTTCCTGCACTAGGCATGATGATATTTTCACCCTCCGACTTCAGTTTATCCACAAAGTTATCAACCTCCTTTCCTTTGGCCCCCAGCTTTAGGGCTTTACTAGAACCACTTGGCCTGCAGAACACAGAGCTCTGTATTGGTCTCTCCTCATACACAAATTAGTAGTTACAAATTCACTGTTATGCTCAAGACTGTCTATGTCTAATTTCCTAGTGCACATACCTAACTGGGGAAGGAGCCATTTTTGGCTTCTCTGGCTCCATCAGTGAGTCTGTGATGATGGTGGCTGGACTGACGCTGCCCATCGCTGAACTTCCAAAACCTCCGAAACCTGGCGTTTTTTTGCCTGCACGCTCAGCATCCCGTCTTGCCTGCTGCAACTCTTTGGCCTTTCGCCTCATCTCTGCATTTGCTTCTCGTTCTTGGGTCTGGCATAGGAAAAGGAAATAAATCACCCATAAATCAAGGGTTGCATCAGAACAGGAGAACAGATGCTTCTCAGTTTGACATTTCAGCAAGGTCTCTTCACCTCTCTAACCGCACGGAAGACCTTCTCCTCATGTGAGTCCATCTCTGTGAAGGTACGGATCTGGGCCAGATTGACATTTTCTCTGTAGCCAAGGGCAACAATCTCATCAAAGGCAAATATGAGATCAAAACAGTGCTCTGAGATCTCTCCCTCCTCCAAAACACGGCAATATTCAGGAATCTGAAAAGAGACAAACATATATTACTCGTCGCCACACACAATCAGTTTCAAAAGATAGTATGGAATTGGCGTGGAGACAAAAGTATGAGAAAACATACAACACGGGAGAAAAGTCGTAGTGTCTCCAAGTCCTCCAGAATGTTGCTGTTCTTTGTGGTGACAAGGACCATGTAGAGTTTCTCTAAGGGTTGGTATACATAGCGCACACTGTCTGTCTCTACAAAGGTGTGCTGCTTCCCTGTGCTCATCAGTTTGGGGAAGGCAGCCAGGAGACCTTCAATGCGGGTGCGTGTCATCTCCACGAACTGCCGTGACACTATGGCTTTTCCGGCCTTGGTGCACACTGCTGCTGCCAAGAGCACCTAAAATGACACAAAAAAATACTAAAGGCTGATTTTCCCTCCCACTGACTCAGCACAGATGTATAATAGATTAATGGTTATTATAAGCTAACTGTTGCAAATAAATGCTTCCATTCGACAACTTTCAAATAAGTGAGTGATTGTGAATTCCTCATTACAGCGCCAATGAGCTGAACATTTCTGGGTTTACCCTCCCATGACATATTTCTTTAGTCTTACAGATACTAATAAGTAGAAAGTTCTATCGTTTAGCCAAGTGTTCTGAAAGTTCTAGCTTTTATGTTACCTGTCCAACTAGCCGAGACTTATCAAAGTTCGTAAACAAACGATAGCGGTACCAGTTACGAAGAGACAGAGATAAACTAGCCGGTTAATGCCCAGTGAACTGTTCAGCTGAAAATGTAAACTACTGAATTTCACAAACACCACTCCAAATATATACGTGCCTACACTTTTAACGACTTCCAGCTAAGCTTATTACCTGACGTTAACATATGGCTAGCTAGCTTTAGAAAGGCTCTGCCATTTCCATCATGTTTATTAATATGCACACGTGTAAGAAGGCGTTTCACAGAAATCTCGTTTTTACGGTTAGACTGGCCACCTGGTAAGGTTATGTGGCAATATAATCTTAAACACGGCTTCTGTCGTCATTAAACATGCCTGGCTCAATAGCTAACTTGCTAGCTGTCTGACTTCAGGGTACGTTAGCCAGCTAGCAAGTCGGCTAACTAAGTAATTCCAAGCGCGCTTTATAAAAGTAAGCCTACCATTTTTGCTCCGTCCCGGGGTGCCTAAATCCACACTCGCGCTGATAAGTGTGCTAAAAAGAAACAACGAACGCCAGTATCGATATCTCATGCAGTCCGACAGTAAAGAAAAGCAAAGCCACGTCTCCAACCGGAAAAAGTTCAGCCTCGCCAGAGCCACGCAACCCCATTCGGTCCGAGGCGCTTTAGTTCCCTGAGCTCTATCCCTCGGGGACACAACCCCCCACACTCCACACGCTGAGAAGACTAAAATAATAGGATAAAATACACTGTATGGACAAAAGTATTGGGACACCTCTGATTTTTAGGGTTTGGGCTAAGACCCTTACTTCAAGTGAAGAGCTTAATGCTTCAGCATACCAAGACATTTTGGACAACACCATGCTTCCAACTTAGTGGACACATGACTGTGCCCCAATGCACAAAGCAAAGTCCATTTAGCCGCACAGAGTCCTGACCTCAACCCCATCCAGCACCCTTGGGGTGAACTGGAACGGAGATTGCGAGCCAGACCTAATGATCCAACATCAGTGCTTGACCTCAAGTTCACAGAAACTCTCAAAATCTTGTGGAAAGCCTTCGAAGAAGAGTGTAAGCTGTTGTAGCTGTAAAGGGGGGACATATTAAAGTCTATGTATCTGAATCTAGTCTCATTAAAGTCCCTTTTGGTGTAATGGTCAGGTGTCCCAATATTTTGTCCATATAGTGTATAGCGCAGAAACAAAAACATGACAACATCAGATGATGTGATTTATTAGGCAGCATCTTAATAGTCAGGCCTTGGTGTCAGGTTGGTGTTTATTGGCATTTCAGCCATTCAGACAGTAGACTGAAAAGAAACATTGTTCCTCTAGGACCATAGTGCAACACTGAACAAGATAAGCATGAGGAGGACAGGACTACAGGGAGTGAAAAAAGAAAGAGAACGCAAGACTTTTTATATATAAAACCAGGATAAAAAAAACACAATGTAACAGGAAAACATACAATTCCACCAACAAAAGCAGTACCAGAAGTAGTGTGAATGAATAACAAAGACCTCATTCTAGCAGTAGTCATTAAGTGTGGAAAAATGTGAGTAATTATGAAGTAGGAATTGCAGTGACAAATTATTTAACACAAAATGTTCAGAAAATAGCCATCAGTTGCAACAACCAGATAAATGATGTGTAGTAGATGATAATGGGTGTTTACAGTGAGCTGTTTTTAATGGGAGAATGGTAGTTAGGGCAGACATTCTGTTTGAGTCTATATGCATATATGTTTAGTAGATAGTAGTTCAGTTCAAATGTGGATTTGCGTGTGAAGTAGTGATTTAGTCTTGTATCAGGAGTCTCCTGGCTGTAAAGGCACGCTTGTGGATGCAGCATGTGGTATAGATGTCCATGACGGAGGAAAGAGAGACCCTGATTATCTTTTTTGCTGTCCTCATGATCCACTGCAGGGTCTTTTGGTTCAAAGTGGAACAGTTTCTGAACCAGGCCATGATGCAACTGCACAAGATGATCTCTATATTCCCTTTGTAGAGTAGGATTTTGGATTTTGGCAGTGGAGCAGGTGTTGAGGGTCCACATAGGTTCTCCGTGATATGAGCTCCAAGGAGCTCTAGACAATGCCCACAAAGGAGCCGCCACTGTTCAGCAAAGAGAGATCACATGTGCTCTCCTGAAGTTAACAACCATCTCTTTTGTTTAGAGACAGGCTGTTGTTTCTGTAACAGTCTGTTAGTCATTTCACCTCCTCTCTGTACATCCCTCTGTCGTTCCCACTGATCAAACCTACCACAGTCATGTCATTTAGTGTGCTGTGGAGGTGCCAGATAAGTTGCTTCTCAACCTGACTGACTGAAATGTCCCAGTCAGGCTGTCCACAGTCCAGTTGCAGAGGCCCAGTTCAGGCCCAGCAGTCTCAGCTTTTCTATCAGATGCAATGAGGGTGTTAAATTCTCACAAAAGTGTATTTTTGTCTTGAAAGGTGAGGGCCAAGTAAAGAGTGGTGATGATGACATCATCGCTTGAACAACTGGGAAGATACACAAACTGCAAGGGGTCCACTGAGGGGGCAAGTGTGACTTTATATACTTCATGACAAGCCTCTTGAAGAACTTCATGATGACAAGTGCGAGTGCAGGACAATAATCATTAAGGCAGGAGACTGAAAACTTCTTGGTCACAGAGATAACAGTTGCTTAAATGTGTGCTGGAACAACAGGGGTGCTGAGAACATCACAGAGCGGGTTTGCACATCCTCTAAGCACTTGGCCAGGAGCGCAATTCTCTGCTCTGATGACCCGGGACAGGTCGGCCTTTGCTGTACTCAGCTGCTGTGGTTAGTACCTACCAATAGTGGTTCAAGGAAAGACAACCAGTGAACTGGTGACAAAGACATAGGTGCTCAAAACTTTACCACAGAAGAGCTACTATAGCACAAACTGCTGAAAAACGTAATGCGGGCTACAGTATCACAGCCTGCTTTGTACGGGGCTGCATAGCTGCAGGCTGGTCACCCAGTGCTGGGCCCTGTCCATCATCCAAAGCACCTACAATGGGCATGTAGGCCTAAACACGAAGTAATGGAAGAAGGTGATGAATCACATTTTTTGTTACATCATGTGGATGTCCTTTACAAGTTTTAGATGTCTGTATTTAAAGTAGAACAGTCAAAAAATCTTTAGTCAATAAGTCTTTAGCTTTGTGCTAAAACATTACTGGAAAATACCTGAGGCCCCACAGAATATAGCTTTGCTGTAGAGGTGTGTTTTGTCTATCGTTTTTCTTCATGTTTTAATATTTATGACCCAAGCCACTGTAGGACACAATATTGTGTAAATTGCATAGGTTTGCTGCCTTGCTGATTATCTGCATTACATAAACTTTGGGGACATTGTTGGGAACAGTTTAACATTAAAACATTAGCCAGCGTTAGCACTGAAAGAATTCCTTCCTGTATCTTTTAGCCCACACTGCCCTTCTGGTGACTCTGACAACCACTGTATTCTTTACCATATATGTAAAAATTAGAGTGTTGTTTTTAAACAGCAGACAACTTTATTTTTCTTCTGGAAATGTATGAGCACAACAGGCAGAGGCTGAGAGTGTATACATACTATGGTTAGCCACTGCCACCGATGCCAGTGACAGTTACATAGAAGTTCTAATGTTACATTTGGAGGTAAGGAAAATAAAGAATATAAAGAATAAAGATCATCCATGACAGTAAAGAAAAACAATTATCAGTGACTGTGCCCCTCTCCCCAAGTAGTCCAAACCCATCAAGCCCATAAATATTCTAGTGCCAAATTACCTACTGGTTCACCTCCTCTGAACACTTGTGTTTGGTTATGATCATTCACCACCACTGAGTGACCACATGATTAATGAGGCAGCCTCAAACTGAGGACTATAAATATATGAGGTTGGTTACAAAGCTGCAAAACATAAATTGATCTGTAGTGCATATTTTTTTCACACACATAGTGTTGTTTTACTTCAACCACTTTTTGGGTTTAAGACCATCACAATGAAAATGTGGTCAGTGCACACATGTTGCACTGTGAAATGTTTAGGCCGTGTCCATGTCTTCAGGTCGTGGCCTCAGAGGCAAAAGAAGAGTCAGATCCCCTAGGGTGATGAGACGAGGTCTGAGCTTGGAGGCAGGGGAGGGCTACAGCTTCCACTCAGGTTACTTTGGTGCAGCGGCCTTGTCCTCGCAGGTAATGGGGATGCTGCGCTCTGGGACATCCTGCAGATTCCGGGGAGCAGAAACGCTGAGCACGCCATCAAAGGATAGACAGGAGGTAAAGGCCCCAGGGTCTACTCCAAGAGGCACCTGATACTTCCTGAAGAACCCCCTTGCCACATAACCATGCTCATCCTACAAAGAAATGACAATTAATCTTTTAGCTCCATTGAATTGACAATATTTATATGTTAAATTTTGAAAGGATTATTACTGGGGCAGCTGGTGGCCCAGAGGTTAAGGAGTTGCCCCTGTGATCAGAAGGTTGTGGCTTTGAATCCCAGGACTGCTAGTGGCACCTCTGAGGTACCCTTGAGCAAGGTACCATCCCCACACACTGCTCCCTGAGTGGCACCCTGGTGGCAGCCCCATTCCTTCACTTGCCAAATGGGTTAAATGCAGAGGAATAATTTCACATTGTGTGCTGTGGTGTGTTCACGCATGACTATAAATGGCCACTTTACTTAAACTGAAAATGGTTAGTTTCCCGGACAGGGGTAACCCTAGTCCTGGGGTTACGTGGCACTGTGAATAGAGATTTTTCTATTGAAGATGAAAGGGTAGTCCATGACTAGGCTTAGTCCGTATCTGTGAACCTGATCCTAAGAGTCAGTCTCCCAGTCAGTGAGTATTTTATTCCTGGACTATATTTTCCCTTCAGTGGATTAGTGATCTATCTTAATCCCAGTCTGGGAAACTGATCCTAACGATCCAGACTTCCCTTCCCCTCTTTCATAACTACATGTCATACACAGTAGTTTTATGATGATAACTGACAGTAGACCCCAGAATACGTGTGATGTGGTTATAGTCTAAACCCTAAATATGCTCCCAAAGCACTTTAATTTAATTTAAAACTCATCTTAATACATTACCCTTAAAGAAAATGTAAAGATAAACCCGTATCTGTACTGTACAGTTTACACTGAACTGCTGTCTCCTGCAGTGCTAGAATGTAAATACTGATGTTACACATGTATCGACTGTACTGTAATTCATGCAGTGCATTTTCTTTGATATAAGCAGGTAAATACAGTAATAATTTAATTTAATTTAAATGTATTACTATATTAAATTTAATAATTAAATTTAATATGGTAATAAAAATGGCTTTAAGAAGAACAAAATGAAAAACACAAGAACACATAGCTCCATGCGGGAAACTATTATGATGCGGGAATGCTGAACTGCATCTGCCAGAGATGCGTCACAGGGCAGCCAATATACGGTTGCCTTGTGTTCTCTCGAGAGTACTAAAAATGTACAGCCTATAGTTATGTTTTATATGGAAATTTAGCTGAATTTACATAATTACATAATTAGAAATTATATTTTTCTTGATAATGTAGCACTAAAAGGAATGAAAATAATTTATGCCACGAAAAAAAGCAAAAAAAGAGAAAATCCACGACCAACTGAAGCCATGAACTCTGAACTGTGACTTCATGAGGGAACACTGTAAATCAGAGTAACAAATGGATAACAAGCCTTAAGATTATTAATTAGTGTTTAAGGGGGTAATATAACCAGGATCTTGTTGTGGACTTTAGTGCCTGAACTCCTCTCCTCCGAACTCTTCCAGCTCAGCGTGTCACCTGCTACCCATCAGAGGATCACCAGCTTCCTGACGGACAGGAAGCAGCAAGTGAGGCTGGGAGATCACTTCTAAAACACGGTCCCTTAGTATTGGTGCCCCTCAAGGATGTGTCCTATCACCACTATTCTTCACCCCAACACCAATGACTGCACCTCCAGGAACTCGGCTGTTAAACTACTGAAGTTTGCAGATGACACCACCGTCACTGGACTCATCGAGGATGAGCAGCTGGTACTCTGGTGCAGTCGGCACAACCTGGAGCTGAACACGCTCAAGACTGTAGAGATGACAGTGGACTTCAGGA
>JBBIGA010000001.1:20023129-20043669 GCA_037576975.1 Alestes dentex | reverse complement strand
CTACACTGCAGTCATTGAGTCCGTCCTGTGCTCCTCCATCACAGTCTGGTATGGAGCAGCCACTAAACAGGACAGGAACAGACTGGAGCGGACTGTTCGGGCAGCAGAAAAGATCTTTGGTACCCCCAGCCCTCCATCCAGGAACTGTACCACTTAAGAACCAGGAAACGGGCAACACCCTGGACACTGGGTAATGGCATCATCTATTTACACATTGTTTAAATTGTTTTACTCACCCTCTTTGTGCCACAGCCCATCACCCTCATAATAACTAAATAACATAGATAACTTAAACCTATTAACGCTTTTGTTAGTTAAACAAACCACACTGAATGTTGAAGTAAATCCTAAAAATGACAGTCAAGTTCGTATTAGTTAAGAATGTACATATTACTCAAAGTATCTTATAAGCTATTTAACACGGTTGTGTACAGATAATTTGACATAATATTTTAGATGTTTAATGTAAATGTAACGTTTTATTAAGTTTGAAAGCACTGTCACATTTGAACATATGGAAAATAAAGAAATAACTGTATCACTGTATGATAGTCAAAAACAAAGAGGCATCAATGACAACATCCCTATTCCCAGTAGTCAAACCCATCAAACCAATAAATGCCCTTGTGTCAAATGAACTGCCTAAGGTGTAACTGAAAGTTAGTTATTCTCTTTTACCCTAACCACAGATTATCTGGGTTATTCTAGGTACATAGACTCATAGAAAGTGTCTAATCACTACCACTTAAAGCTACCACTTCAGAATATCCAAAACTATAATAAATTGAATGTAACATATATCCGGTCCCACGTATTCTGGTCAGCCCAAAAAAACAAAGTCTATTCTTGTCAAATAGACATGGTTTTTGCATGTATCTTAATCCACTAAATAGAATACTCATGTAATAGGATACATTTATTGTGTTGGGTGTTCAGTCCTTTCTTGTGCATGTTTTATTACCTGTCGTTCCTCATGTTTGCCATGAATCTCAACATAATCATCATTGACCTTCACTGACAGCTCTTCAGGAGAGAAGTGCTTCACATCCAGGTTGATTACAAAGCGATCCTTATCCATTCTAACCTACATGGAAGAAAGTAAAATTCATACAATCAGACAATTGTGACTTCATACAATCGGACTTGAGGTATATATTACCTAAATAATATATCTGGAACAAAAATATTTTGACTTTTCATTCTAAATGCATTAAAGGCTAGTTAGTTTGAGGATGACTTGCTACTATCTCGCTTACCTCCGACATGCCACTGTCCCACCAGTTTGAATAGCGCCAGAAATAAGGCCGATAGTAGAACATGGCGTAGAATGGTGCAAAAAATTCACTGTCCCACTGATCCCCGAAGTGCTGGTCAAAGATCCGGAAAGGGAAAAATCCTGGGAAAAAAGGCCGACGGAACCAGGGGTTCTGGATTGCTATGTCCATTATATCTACTCTAAGTGGACTTAGGTTGATGGCTCTTGTGGATGTGCAGCCCACACCCTTCCCTAGGCCCATATTTATGCCCTGATCTTCAACCTCATGCCAACTACCCACCCACCTGCTGATCTGCGTCCAATAATGAGATAAAGTGTTTGTGCTGCTTCTACATCACCCCATGGGGACATAACTGTCCTGAGGTCATTCACACACAGAACCCCGGTTTACTTTTAGGGATTTTAATCTTGCTGATGTCCCTTTGCTCACAAGCTTGGAAAGATTTTTGTCTGGCTAAGTTGGACTGTCGATCGAAGCCATCCATGAATTTGGCTGGAACCCCAGCGGATGCTTGTGCCAGGGGATTCCAGACCCCATGCCCTCAGCCAGGACATAGCCGGATGCAATCTGCTTCCACTCGGCCCTGCATCAATGGATAATTCAGGCAGAAAGATAAAGTGAAGCCCCATAAAAACGGCTGGGACTGCAGCCCTCAGCAAGATGGGTGATCCGTTCTGAATCAGTCAGGATAAAAGCACCTTCCAGCAGGACAGTAGTACACCCACGCACCCTATACGTCATTAGTCACAAGCGCCCCTTCATGTGTATACAATATGTGTACAGTTATGGAATAGGAATGCTGCATTTCTGTATATTACCAGAAAACTTGTCTGCCAAGTTACCATGGAAACAAACCTGAATTTGTACCAAGAGTGGTTCTTGGTGAAAATGACTAATGTGTAAAATAAGATAAGATAAGAAAGAACTTTATTTATCCCGAGGGAAATTCTTTTGTCCTAAACATGCTCAATGCAACAAGAGGAATAAAGATAGACAATAAAGAGTTTAAAAAAGAACAGCAGTAATAGTGCAAATGTAATAACAAATTAACTATAATAAAGTAACAAATAACTATAACAGATATAATAAAATAACAGATTATTAGAGTATGGGGTTTTGAAAAGTGACATAGTGTTTGTGCCATGAATAAAAAGAGATAGCAGCAGGTGATGAGGGGATGAAACAAACATTCAGTAGCATACAGATGAGTAAATAAATGAAATAAGAAAGCACTTTATGAGGACAGCTTTGTGCTACCTCAGCAGATAATGGCTTTAATTCACTTGTTTTTAGTCTGGGAAAACCAGTTTGAAAAATACCGCATTCACGTATCTCCTTCTCTCCCGAATGAGGGCAGGCGTGTAGGCAGACTTCCATTTTTAATATTCTTTATTACTTGAAAAAACTTTTTGCACACCTCTTTTTTGCGGGCAGGTGCGTTGGAAACAACCAAAGGTCACAAATCAGGAAAATAGAAAGAATCCCGCACACTGACCAATCCGCAAGCAATTATTTATTTATAAAAAATACAACATTTCGGTCTTAGACCTTCTTCAGGTAAATTCAAACATTCACCTCAACCACACCCTCAAATAGTTTGGTTGAGTAATCCGGACCAATCAGGTCCTGCTCTAGAATGACGTCACTCATTCACAGTTGCATTCCCATCACGCCCTGTGAGTAGGGAAAGGCAGAAACATTGTCATTCAACACATTTAAAAACATTTTTTTCATTGTAGATTTATATTCAATGCATTCTCATTAGCCTGTTTTTTCTCTTTTTCATCAATAATCAAGAAAGAACACTGTCCTTTTGAAAGTGGATAATTACACAGACCAATTTTTCTAGTAACAATCTATATACACCTATCCAATGGAAAACAAACTCAAATCAAAAATATCAGATTAACATGATGTTGAGGTTAAATTAATCATTAAGACCTTTTGGCGATAGAGTCTGCCGAGTAAATAGCCAATATGCCTCACGTCTTTTAAGTAACAAGTCATGGTTACCTCCCCTCCGTGGCAAACTGACTTGTTCAATGCCACAGAAGCGCAATGATGAGATGTCATGTTTGTAGTCATTGAAGTTTACTTGGCTTTGGACCGTGGCTACTTGGCCTTGGACAGCGGCCTCTTGGCTTTGGACTGTGGCTACTTGGCTTTGGACTCCAGCTACTTGGCTTTGGACTTTGGCTTCTTGGCTTTTGACTGTGGCTACTTGCCTTTGGACTGCGGCTTCTTGGCTTTGGACCGTGAAGCGGCTTGCTCTTGGCGGCTTGCTAGGCCGTGTAGGTACCAGGGGCAGTGCCTGAAGCGCCAACGTGCGCAGAGTCTTTGGGCCAACAGTAGCTGGCATTAGCGGTTGGCCAGACCACTGTTTGAGGGAGCGGACTTAGTCTACGATCATTCTTGTGAGCTCATCCATCTGGTGCTGTTCTGCCTTGCGCTGCCGGAACTGTAGCCCGTTCACAGCTACTGGCTGGCTAGGCTGCGTAGCTTCTGTAGGTGGCTGCCTAGGCTGGGTGGGAGAGTCCCGGAGGAAGTCGCAGACTTCTTGGGCAGCTGGTCAGCGGGCTGGAGACGCGGGCGTTGTGACTCACTTCGTCTCCTTCTCCTCCGAACCGCGGAACTCCCACCTTGCCTAACAGCAAGATTGGAGCACACCGCAACAAGCATGACTGTATAACCAAACCATGACGGACTGTGGACCGACAATCAGGTCCTACACAAAAGACCTTAAATACTAATCTCACAAGTCCAAGAACCAATCAAACATCATTTTCCCTGAGCACACCGGTCAGCTGAAATATATAATGCAAATAAACACAAGACCGGTGTGCTCAGGCATTCACAATAAAAGTCCCCAAAACACAAAACCAAGAACTGAAAAGGACGGCCTCTAGCGGCCTCCAACTGTCACACGCATTAATATTTTCAAAGGAAAGGAACATCAAATTATTTTATAGTATATGTTTTTATTATTATTATTAATTAGACATTTTTCAGTGAGCTTGTTTTTGCCATTAACATCTTATAATAAATGCAAATACACATAAATACAGTTAAATATAGCAAGTCATTGACATCTTGGTTAGAAGGACATAATTGTGGTTCGTAAATTCTTGATGCAACTATTGCATGGATTATTTGGATGGGATGGATGGGAACTGTAAATACTAGGCTTCTTCAAGTAAAGGTCTGGAAATTTCTGAGCTATCACACATCAGTGTGTCACAGGAGCAATATAATATAATTGCAAACACATGAACAAATAAGCATATTTTCATTAGCATAAGCAAAGCTATTTTTCAAAAATACAACTGACAGGGAAATCATTATTCACATTTCATTATAATATACATTCCGTATATGGCTTTATAAAAAATAAAAATAATCATGTACTACATATGATTTGCATTTGATGTCATTATAAAACACACTGCCTTTGGCTGGGAAGCTTTTATACTAGGCATTGGCTAAATTTCTTTAATTCAAGCACCTTAGAAATTCTTATCAATACAATTGCATTGATAATAAAGTGTAAGTGCAAGTGGAAAGCTGGAACCACCGGTGTATCATGCAAGATTTCTCTCAGGCAACTGATAAGATAAGAGAAAAGACAACAGTCAATCAAAAACAGTAGCAGAATGACCTGAAAGCAGCATGGCCTGGCTTAAGCCATCTAGCACACTATTATTAACAGGGCTTGACATAAATGGCAAGTGCGCATGTGCGGGAAAAACAGTAAAAATGCTTCACGGTCTTCACGGTGCAAAAGCGTCCCTAATTTGAGTAACTTCATACTAGATCTCTAATTACCACCACTCAGGTAAGTAAAACCTTAAAAAGAAAAATAATAAGTACGTTTTAAAAAAATTAAAGTGTGAAGCTAGAAAGAACATAAAAGAGCTATAGTCGAATCCCGAAATTTGCAGGGGTTACGTTTCAAGAGCACTGGCGAATTGTGAAAAACCGCAAATTTGTGATGTGGTAAAAAATGCCTATAAATGTCTCTAAACCGTAAATATGCCCCCAAGTATGCTCCCAAAACCATTTAATTTCATTTATAAGTCAGGTTAATACATAACCCTACAAATGTAAAGGTAAACTTGAGATACCTCCACGTTCTGTTCTGATGCGGTGTGCTGGACTGCATCGGCCAGAGATGCGTCACAGGGCAGCAGCCAATCAGCAGCAAGGAGAAATGAATAACGCTCTCGGATTGGCTACTTGCAAATCTCCCGCCTCCCAAGACACGCTTTCATATATGGTTGCTTTGTGTTCTCTGGACAGGAAATGTAGGTTAATATTTGTTACAAAAATAAGATATTATATTTTTTTTTTAATAATTTGGCACTAAAATGGACAAAAAATTATATATTGCCACGAAAAAGCAAAAAATAAAAACGTGGTCGATATTTGCCGTTTTTAATTTTGGGGAGTACCAATTCATTCATGTAGGGACTCATTAGAGTACTAGAACAAAAAAAATTGTCAACTCCTGATTACTAAGACAAACTTTACATACATTTTTACATTAATTGAAGTGCTCTGATTAAGTAGTCTTAGCTGACCTCTCTTTTTCAGTAATTATAATATATAACACACATGCGTGGTATGCAAATATTAGTCATAATAAAGCATGCACGTTCATCATAATACACACATGTACATCTTCCTATACATTCAAGAATTTGTCTCTGTCTGTGTGATTTAAGCAGGTATATTTTAAACTGACTGTGACTGTCATCCTGAGTTTATTCAAAGTGAGTTTATTTCAAAAGCAAAAGCTGCCAAATTGTATTTTCTGTGAAATAGCTCATTACATGACTTAACGTTATAAGGACACCAGAGGCCTGGTGGTTAGGCTTCTGCAACTGGAAGGTCGGTTTGAATCCCAGGACTGCCAATGGCACCACTGAAGTACTTTCCCCACAGACTGCTCCATGAGTGCCATGCTGGTGGCTGCTTGCTGCTTCACTTGGGTGAATGGGTTAAATGCAGAGAACAATTTCGTGCTGTTCACACTGTGAGCTGTGTTGTGTTGTATTCACAAATGACAAATGGACATTTTACACTTACTTACACTTCTAAAGTTGTCTGGGACCTGATATGTTGTTTGTTTCACTGGAAATTTTCTGCATGAATTATGTAAATAAGGGTAAAATTACAGAAGTGCATTACTGTAGTAATTCTCATTCTACATCTCATTCATATACAGTAATCCCCCGCTTTTCGCGCGGGTTACGTTCCAAGAGCACCCGTCTAGAGTGTTTTGGTTAAAAAATGCCTATTTTTATAGTGTAAAGCCTAAATATGCCCCATATATGCTTCTCATAAACTCAGTTTAATACATTACCCTTAATGAAAATATAAACCCATAAGCCCATACAGACTGTACTGTAATTCATGCATGGGCATTTTCTTTGGTATGCGCTGTCGTTTTCTTTGGTATGAACAGGTAAATACAGTAATAAATTAGTGTAATTTTTAGCCATAAAATACAGTAAAATGTAGGGGTAATCTACATAAATAATTTTTACATCAATAATTTACTGTTCATCAGTCCCGCATCTTATTCAGGGTTCTTCAGGAGGACTGTATTGTAGAGACCTGCCGGTTAAAGCAGATGCTGGACAGCGACTGAGCTCAACAGCCTCTTTTAATTTAATTTACAGTAATAAAACTACTGGGCTTTAAGAAGAACAAAACGAAAAACAAGAAAAACACTCAAGATGAGTCTGGGGCAGACTGGCAATTTGTTGGAGTTTTCGCCGACAATTATTAGTCCGGTTCCAAGAAAAAATGACTGAATCCAAAACACTTTAATTTCACTTTAAACTCATCTTAAAACATTACCCTTAACGAACATGTAAATGTAAGCCCCTATACCGTCTCCCACAATTAATTAATGCAAGCATGTTTTCTTTGGTATGCGCTGCCGTTTTCTTTGGTATAAGCAGGGTAAATACAGTATTAAGTTAATTATTTTTTAGTAATAAAAATACAGTAAAATGTACGGGTAATCACAATTTTTTTTACAGTTCAATAATTTACTGTTCATCGGGCTTCAAGATTCAAGATTCAAGATTCTTTATTCGTCACAGTGAAATGTATCCTGATCTGCTCCTTTTGACTGTGCAAACATTATAAGCAATAAGTAGCTTTAAATTAAAAAGATGGAATTCTCTGAAACACACTAACGTAGAAATGCAAAACAATAGATAAATAAAGAACTAAAAAAGAGCACAGTCTGAACGGAGCGGTCCGGAAAGCTCTGGATGTGGTCGCGCCACCCCTTACACTGATTTATATTTAGCTGAATTTATATTTGGATTACTATTTATGTTACAAAATCAGTAAAATGCGTAAAAAACCATACTGCCACGAAAAAAGCAAAAAAAAAATGCAGACAATATTTGCAGGTTCCGCATTATTGTGGAGATTTCCGCGCAAAACTGCCAGTTTTCTCAGAATTTCTCAGAAAAAAATCCGCGTGTGACTGAATCCGTGACTCCTGATCCGCGTAAAACTTACCGTATTTCAAAACGTATTCGTTTTCAATGGTAGCCGTTCGATACTTCCACTCGGTTACCCCGCCTGGTGGAGGTGTTTGCTACTGCATCCTCCCGCCAGGCCCCCACCCAGCCCCCCAGCGAGAGAGAGAGAGAGAGAGAGAGAGAGAGAGAGAGAGAGAGAGAGAGAGAGAGAGAGAGAGAGAGAGAGAGAGAGAGTAGGAGGAGACGACGAGGCAGAGGGGAAGGGTAAACACACCAGGGCCGAGCGTCTGTGCTCAAACAGGAACAAGGGAGGAGAGAGAGAGACATGGGGAGGCCATGGGGGGAAAAATCTCTAACATCAGAAAACAACAAATCTGCTAAAAGGAGAAGGGTTGCACAGTGAGCTTGAAGATAGAGGCACGATTTAGTAGCGGGAGGAGAAGGCATAACATTCGGCTCCCCTGCTCTTGCCTGTAATGTCTTCGAAATGAAATCAAGACTCGTGCTTCTTAACCCAGGAGACAACAAATCTGTTAAAAGTAGAAGGGGTTGCACAATTTTTCAGACAGTGAGCTTGAAGAAAGCAGCACGATTTAGTAGTGGGAGGAGATGGCATAACATTTGGCTCCCCTGCTCTTGCCTGTAATGTCTTCGAAATGAAATCAAGACTCATGCTTCTTAACGCAGGAGACATGCAAACGCTGACCAGGGCTTTGGACTTTATTTTTGCCTGAACATGCTGGAGAGGATTTAGCCGGGGTCTTTAGGCTCGACTGGACTATCCCATTCTGAAGATCCTGCCAAACAAGCAGAGATTTGTATTTGTGCTCTAGCTGATTGAGGTACTGAAGCTGCTCCGCGTTGCCACTAGCCCAGAACGGATTGCTCGTGCAGGCGCCTTTTGTTGTGCACACACTCTTCTTTTAACGTGTCCACTGTTTGCTATGGTCCTGCCCCACAACACCAGCATACGATACACCGAGGAGGAGAAACAGCATGAGAGGTAAAGAGAGCAGCAAGCAGGATGGGAGCCAAACCAATGAAATGGTATGAATGAAATTCCTCACTTTGCCTCTAGACTTGTCAACCCTTTTTCTTATTCCTTCTCTCTGTCTTTCTCTTTTTGTGTCTCTTTTTGTGTTACTCATTGTGCTCCAGACTATACAGCAAAAGAGATTATTACCATTCTTCACCTGCTAACCCTGTGGAGTCGAGCTGGTCTTCATCAGTTTTGCTTTATTGTGTTCATCTAATAGGTTTGGTAAGCTTTGTCAGGTGTGAAACAGGCTTAAGATCATTCTTCAGCAGTCTCAGCCTCCATGAGGGCGGTGGGTGTTTCTGCCCACGGAAAATTGCCTAGCAACTACTGTCGTATCCAGAAAATGGTCAGTGCTTCCCATCCATCTGTTTTAATCGGTTATATTCCAGATTTGAACCTCAACTTGTATGAGTGCAAAAGCATGATGAGGTAATGACAATTAAAAGTGATGGGACTGCTATTTATGAGTACAGTGCTGAACTCCTAATTGGTGAAGAGAAGGCTGCATTGACATGTCATGTGATTCATTTTCTACATTCCTCATACATTCCTTCTCACGTCCCATTGTCTCTGACAGTGGCTACGTTTTATGCCTGGTAAAACAGGCCACTGGCTGCTTAGTTCTTTGGCCTAGTCTCAAATAATAGAATTAGTATACTTGTGTGGGGATGACGAGCTTTGACAGAGCTCATCAGTGGAACATGGACAGTGTGGCAAACATTCTTTCCAGTCATTATTTAAAAGAAATTATTAAAATAAAGTATGTTTTACAATGAAATGGTGTACTGTGGGCCCAAAACCTCTTTGGACATGTGTGCCATGATTGTGTCAATTTTTTTAAAACAGATCAGTAAGGAGTATCATTTTCTTATGATTTTCGTATTCTTTCAGAAAGCTGCTGGAGCATCCTCATTTGAGCAATTTCATTTTAGAACTTGCAGCAATGAACGTATGAACATATTTAGACTCATCACGTGAAGCATACCGGTTTTTAAGAGAAACTACCACACATTTGGGGGGAAAAATCTTCGAAGTTGTGTGCCATTAACAGACATTTCTTTTTTTTTCTTTCCACGGTGATGGGTGGAGGCGCAGTGATATGTCACTCTTAATGAATTAACTGTCTGAAGGAGAGGGAATGCAAGATCAGTGCTTTCCCTTTTATTCAACCCATTTTACATTGTTTGTTTGTGATTATTCGAATTAACAAATTTGTGCATTTAAAGGAATCAAAATGACCAATTTTCTCCAGTTTAATAAAGTACAGTCCACTTGCTTTCAATGTAAAAGTTACTTAGCCAGTGTAGTCTCGTAAGATAATTTTACCAAGTCTTGCCCATTGCTTGAGGTGTTTTAGGTGGATTTGATAGGGTCTCCAATTTCACTTTTGTTGAAAGCTTATGAGAGGACATTTCTTTGGAATGTTTTGGCAGTGCATATCAATGTGGTTTGAAAGACAAAACTCACATGGGAATGGAGTTCATATTTGGTAAGAGCACTGTTAAAAGATGGATTAGCACTAAGGAAGCATAGACCAAGTACGTGCTAACATATAACATACAGACTCATCATTAGACCAATTAATGAGTAAATTACATGTAAATTATTTAAAGTGATGCAAAAATGCTACTCCATGTTAACAGATGGGTCATGATCTTCAACTGGGTCGATTACTGGTTCACACCACTTGATTGTTTCACTTTAACAGTCTCAGCTCATCAAGCCCTACACACACCCCTAAAGAGGAGTACATCATCACTCAGTCTGAAGAGCAGGCAGAGACTGTGGGGAACTACACGGAACAACCCCAGAGCATCAAAGGTAATATAAGAAGCTGAATCACCTTTGTTTGCTGTTTGCCTGTCTCAGCCTTTCCTGCTCTATGGGCCGTATCTCCATCTTTCATTGCAGAAGATGCAGTGAATTCCTCAAGAAATGAGATGACTCCAGGCCCGGAGCATGCTGGGAGAGGGGACGGGAACTCCTGGGAGGAGCAGCTGTGTGTCCAGCAAGAGCAACTGGAGAAGGAGATGCAAGAGACCAGGAAGATGGTGTCAAGGCTTCAGGTGAGCTCGGCCTTCAGCAGCCAGATTCATGCAAGCTTGCCAAAGGAAATAGACAAGACAGTTACTGAGAAGTGCACAAAAACAGGCAAGGCAAGACACTTTGGGTGAATAGGGGATTTTTATTCTTCAACAAGATGTGTAAGTGTAATGTGTCCATTTGTCACACGTGAACAGACCACAGCACACACTGTGAACAGCACGAAATTGTTCTCTGCATTTAACCCATCCACCCAAGTGAGGCAGTGGGAAGCCAGTGACACAGCGCTTGGGGAATACTGTGTAGGGACAGTACTTTGCTCAAGGGTATGTCTTTGGTGCCACTGGCAGCCCTGTGATTTGAACCCACACCCTTCTGATCATAGTGGCAGCTCTGTAACCACCAGGTCACCAGTTGCCCTAATATATATCACAGTCAATCTTTGTTCTTCTATTTTATTGGAAGATACATTATCCATTATCCAATACATTATCCACGTTATTGTGCATAGATTTAAAGCTTTAAACATAATTAATTAGAAATCCTTTAGAAGAGTGAAATCAGTTAACATGTTACCTACTTAGATTTTGTGCACTCTATGGTTTGTACCTATTACTGCTACTGTAAGAGCGAGAAATATGAGGAAGTCATTTGTATGCTTTTTCTAACAGTAATAGTTTTGATGGGAAAATGTCTTTCTTTAAGGGGACATATTGTGCAAAACTCACTTTAGTTATAATAGGTCTATGGGCTACAAAACATGTTGATGAAGTTCCTTGCACAAAATCACTCCCACATAAAGAGATCTCACCAGCTTTATTATTGACAGTTTCAGTCTCTTTCAAAATGACCCATTTAAGGGCTCTGGTCCTTTTATGCCAATAAGCTGTTGCTGGCCATGCCCCACCCATCCTGTGCTTATGCTGCGCATTTAAATTCTAGATTTAACATTAGAATCCATGTTCTTAACGCCAGTGAAAGTGTTTCTTTCTTTCTTTCGTTCTTTCTTTCTTTCTTTCTTTCCATCCCTTCAATCTGTGACAGTGGTTCAAGCCTGTATGGTGACCAGGCTGAAGGAAGGAAGGGAGAGAGAAAGAAAGAGTGAAAGATACAGTAGATGGATTGGGACACTTAACACACGTGAAAATGGCAGAAAACAGAGGCGCTATCCAGCCCTATATGTTGGACCCCGAGTTGGACCCAGAGCGAGATGAACACAACACTTCATGAGTGACTCGCCTTCGCCTGTAGCCGTAGCGCTCGGCGTCTTATGTGTGCTCGTAAAACCAGCAGACAAAAATGGCAGCTCTTCAACTAATCTAGTGGGTGGGGCTCGACAGGTGAGGGCGGTTCTATGCAAATTTCCCTTATTCTGACGTCGGAATAAGGGAGCAATCCAAAGGCTCATTTTGAAATGGACTGAAACTGTCAAGAATAGAGCTGGTGAGATCTCTTTATGTGAGAGTGATTTTGTGCAAATAACTTCATGAACATGTTTTGTATAGTCCATAGACCTGTTATAACTTGTTTTTTAAAAAAGTGAGTTTTGCATAATATGCCCCCCTTAATAAGAGGCTTGTATAGAAATGACCATGGTTAAAGGTATTATCTGGCTTCGAGCCACGATTGCCCTAATCTGAAAGCAAAGTCAGCTTTACAACTCTGGGAATGAAAAGTGATTTGCAGATCAGCATGTTTTACACAATTTTAATGGAAGTAACTTTAGAAGCACTTGAATAAGTAGACCAACTTTGTAATACTGTCACACTTGTCAGAGAAGAACTGTGCTTGGACAGTTTGCAAGAGAAAATGAAGTACGTAAATGCTGATGAAGAAGATTATCAATGAAATGAGAGATACAAAGAAAAGATAAGCAGATTAGCCTATTCACCAAATAGTCCAAGGATGATCATGATGGCTATTGTTTGGACATCTGTGTTGGTGCAACAGCATATGTGCTCAGCATGACTTCAAGTCTCAACCTGTAATACTGAGATGTTTAAGGCATTGGTTTTGTCAATTTGCTTTGTTTATTCATCTAGGCTTTGCTGCTCCATGGTTTGCTGCCTGAAGATGAGCAAGCAGCACCTCTATTTGGAGACAGCACTGGCAATGCTGAACAGCAGCTGGTAATTCCCCTGTTTGTAACATGCTGTTTTTGTGCTCCTACATACAGTTTGTCTATGAGTTCTGCAAACTTTAGTCAAAGCACAGGTGCACTTAATGGTTCATCTTCTTTGCAGATATTAATCCGTAGTCGCCTTGATCAGAGCATGGAAGAAGCACTGGATCTGAAGGTGAGTGTACATAAAGAGAATCTGTACTTTCTGTAGAAGCCAAGTGCGTAAAGATCAGATACTCAGGACAAAAGGTTTCAAATGTGTTTCAGAGAGAGTTGCTGAGATACAAGCAGGAAGCACGCAACCTCCAGGCTGTTAAGGTAAGTCATGCCAGAGACTGTCTAAATCTAATCTAAAGTAATAGCTATGTAAATGTATAATGTATAAAGTAATGTATAATACGGAAAACACAGAATGCTGAAATGTTAACAAATTTTGTACAAACTTTGTGGTCTACAATGCAGTCCTTTGGCAGTTTTTCAATGGAGCCTGACAGGAAAATACAGAGGGTTTAATTCTGTGTCCATCTACCTGCCTCCTCAGGATGCCTTACAGCAGCGCATGTCAGTGCAGGAGGACTCAGTGTTGGAGCTTAAACAGGAGTTGCTTCGGTCCAGCATGGCTAGGGAGGAGCTGGCAGGGCAAAACGTAAGAATAGGACTATACCGTTAACTCCAAGAATGATTTGTGCATTCAACTCTGTTCATATGTTTGAACTCAAATATGTGTATATATCGCAGATGAACCATAGTAATTGAAGTTCAGAACATATATATCAAAGCGGAAAAAACTATGATAACTAATTTCTGTTAGTATCCCAATGGGATTACTGTGTTACGTTACAACCAGCACTGGAAGTGAACATTTTTGCCTGTTTTATATAAACATGGACATAGCTTATGAAAAACATTCCATGTTTTTTCTGCAGCCTGTAACGGACATATGAACATTTTTATCTAGTATTTCTGAAGTGTTTCCTTCAGTAAAGAGACATGTGACACAGTTGCCACTGTTTGTCTGAAAGAAACCTACAGTTTCATATTCATAGTCAACAATTTATGTAGAGACTTAAAAGCGAAGGGGGAAGTCGTTCTGATCCACTGGAAATCATACTATAATTGGTTATTTTTTGTTACTTCCTAATTATGTTTGTGGTTAATCTGACACAGTAGAACATTCAGTTCCATGGGAGTGCTCAATTAGTTACATTGATCAGGATACAACAGAGAAAAAGAAAATTCTGATTTTCAGTTGGGAGTCTTAAGAATGTAACCCAATGGTTTTTCAATTGTGTTCACAAAATAATAAAATTAATAGTACTGCCCTTGGAGTTTATATACACACATGATGCTGTTGAATAAAATAAAGTAAAAGATACAAGTTTTTTCAAGAAATACTGAGGGTTCCCATTTGGTGTGGAAAAAAATAACATGACAGAATATGTAAAGGTTATATGAACAGCTTTTGTTTCCAGGTGGAATTACAAAGGAAGCTGGGTGATCGAGACAAATTGCTAAGTGAATACAAAGTAGGTGATTTCATCTTTGTCTTTTTAAGATTTTTAAAGTCATATTCATGCTTTGATTAGACACTCTGCTTGGTCAGGACTGATTAAAATCAGAGAATGTGTCTTTCTTGTAGAAAGAAATTGCACAGAAAGACAGACAACTTCAACAGCAGCAAGTTAAACCGGATGAGTCACTGTGCAAACTGAGTGAAAGCAGTTACCACAGGGTACAGATCTAATATAAAAAGTATCAGTGTTCATATATTTTGAGTTAAATATTGTAGTATAAACAATATATGTTACTAGATTGAATGACTGCATTGGAGTTTCATGTGATCTTATTGTATCACAGTACTGTAGTGATCTGAGCCAAAAAAGTAACTTTTTTTATGTCTGTCACTTTTGTTCTAGTTACCCGGTGTTGAGAACAATGGTTACAGTGATGTGATGGATACATTTTCTTCACCCTTTCCACATGGAATGGTAATTCACCATAAAGAGTTTTCAGTTAGGTGTAAGTGAATGAATTTTTGTCCTTTTAACCTCTGGGTGTGTGTGTGTGTGTGTGTGTGTGTGTGTGTGTGTGTGTGTGTGTGTGTCAGAGCGATGAACTGCAGCTGGTGCGAGACGCTCTGCGCAGTCTAAGGAACAGCTTCAGTGGTCATGACCCTCAGCATCACACACTGGACACACTGGAGCAGGGTGTGGCCAGCCTGATGGACCGCCTCCACATCACTGACTCAAAGAAGAGGCAGGAGAGAAAGGCATGTGACAACACTGCGCCAGATCTACTGTCAGTGTCCACAATCAGCTTTATTAAGGTTTACTGTGCAATGTGTGCAACGTGATCTCATTTCTCCTCAATACAGGGCACAACCAAATCTCCAGGACGACGAGCCAATTACACGGATCGAGAATCATGGCCACTGAGTTCCAGTGAGCCACTTCAGGTTGACTAACTTATAAAACATATGTTGTTCTAATAGAAGAGTGTAATTAATTCTATCTGGTTCTTCCAGAGATAGCCCACTCTCACAGCAGCCCTGTGCTCAGCGCCTCATCCTCAACCAAAGTACTTTACTTCACAGACCGCTCTCTCACACCTTTCCTGATAAACATCCCCAAAAGGTATCAGTTGGAGACACATAATAACCTCATTGCTGTTCAGTGGAAATATTCTGTGTATCACTCTGAACCGCCTTTATCTTCTGTCAGACTTGGGGAGGTCACACTTCAGGATTTCAAGGCAGCAGTGGACAGGCATGGCAGTTTCAGATATCACTTCAAGTCTCTTGATCCTGAGTTTGGGACAGTGAAGGAAGAGGTCAGTAGATTTTTATTTGTACTCATTTGACACATTGCTATAAACATCTACCTTGCAGATCTACGTGTCTCAAAAAGTAGCCCCTCTGTTACTATCCTTACAGTTGTGTTAGCCATTCTTTAACCCTTCATTGTGGCTACAAAATGGCTCTGGGGTACAGGGTGTTTGAGAGGTGATATCCCATGAGCTACAGTAACTGTACTCTTATGCAGTGAACTTAAAATAGAGCTTGAAATGCTTGTCCAAGCCTGACTGGACCTAACTGCTAACATCTGATTTGGAAATCCTTTCCAAAGCTGTCTTGGCTCAGGTCAGGTTCACATTTCATATTCAAATTTTCACAGCCGGGTTGTTCTGGCTCAACTCAATACAGAATTTCTTTGGCCTAGTTTGTATAGTTTAGGAGCTATAATGGCTTGAAATTTAATTCGATTTTACCTTTGTTCATAAAAATGTTTAGTTGGATATTTTCTGATGCCTGTATCTTTGCACGCAAAAAAATCAAGTCTTCGGCCTAATTCCAAATATGTATTTATTTAGTTTGTTGGATGGACCTAACTTAAAATAAAAAAAATTGAAAACATGTGTTGCTATTCCAAAGCCTGTATCTGTATCAGTATTGTAAGTATGGTCACCAAACTTTTTTGGCATGCTGCACTTCTTCCTTCTTTTATCTAACAAGAGGTGTGCACTACAGGACATTAAATGTCAGGAATTTCCATATCGGTGGTCCTGATACAGGCCCAGAATCTCTAGGGGTAGTAAAAATATTGTCACTTTCATTGTCTCATTTGAAAGTTTCTTTTTGCAGAAACTTACTAATTTACGAATGTATTTTCACTACTAAATTTATGCCTCAGAAAAACACACAATTCTGGCTCAAAAGAAACTTAGGCTTGGCTAAAATTACAAAAAATGTAAATTTTGGTATAGCTGTAATAGTACATTTACGGCATTTAGCAGACGCTCTTATCCAGAGCGATGTACATCAGTAACGTGTTTCAGATGTCCTACTTATTTCATTGTGATTTAGCAAGTTCTTATTGCTACCTGTTTCTTTGGTGGGCTGATTTGTTTCTATTCTTCTATTCTTTAGTGTTCTGATTGTAACTTTTATAACTCTTGATAGTTTAGAGGATACCAAGTGCAGCTGTAAGGTATAGTTATCTGATGACTGATTTTGCCAAACCTTTTAGGTTTTAAAGCGCACATTATGATGACAATGGGCCAGGTCAGGTCCACTTTTGAAATGTTATTTGGAAAAAATCTCACTTTTTATAATGTTTGCAAATACTGTATATGGTAAATTTAAAAGTAATTGGATATTTCAGACTGTCCCTATGCCCCCTCATTGAATGCTGATGTGATCAGGTATTCCAGAATGATGCTATAATACCTGGATGGGAAGGGAAGATAGTTGCCTGGGTGGAAGAAGACCATGGTGAGGGCAGGTAACTGAAGACTCAAAAGCCACCATATTGATCTGGGAACTGTAACCAATTCAAAATATTCGTTTTTGTTCTAGTGTAATACCTCGGCACCACTTTTTAGAATCAGCACCAGGTCATCTCATTTCATTGCAAGGCAAGTTTATAGTATGTTCACTTTTTGTGAACAAGTAATTGTAATGAAGTAATGAAAAGAATGTCAACAACTTAACATTGCTTTGATTGTATTGCTATTAGGGTTTATGTAAGAAAGCTTTTATGGTTTTAGAAAAAGTCTTTTAATGAACACTACACTTAATGAAAGAGATAAGATATTCATTGCATATTGTCCAGAAATGAGAGATAATTGGTTACTAAGCTACTTGTACTGAACATGTTGCAGACCGAGTTTTGCTATATGTTTTGGGTCAAGGCTCACAATGTGTTTACAATGACTTACAATGACACTATAACGCAAGATTTTTCTCTGGTTTTAGATTTATTTACTTTGCAAGTTATTCTATAGACAGATTTGTTTGAAACCAGAAGCTGAGACAGATGGGACCACTTTATTTGTAAAAATTTAAGAATAATACACATTTTTGTAAAGCCTGCATGTAAGTTTATTGTGTTTAGCATCTATATTGAAATTCAATGTATCCACTGTGTCACCTTTTTATTAAGCATATTAACACTGTAGTCCCCCATGTCCTATGTTTTGTTTGTGTGTTGCTGTGTGCTAAAACATGTTTGTCAAAGTCCAGAATGCAACGTTCAGGTATGTAATATTATTTAAAAAAAATAAATAAATGGGGATTTTTCTACATGGTGTACATTCTTATCAAAAAGTAACAACTCATAAATGCCAAATGCCTTGTGGTTATCATGGATTTTAGAAGGAATACATACAGTCAAACGTGGTTTATTGGGAATCTTTTAATTTATAGTATAGCTGCTTTAACAGTCAACACTTGTTTCTTTTTGTTGTATGTAGCATGACATGTCTCCTCATTGACAACCTCGGGAAACTGAATATGGAGATTATACATTTCCTCCACCTCCAGCAAGATGTCATTCTGTACAGAAAAAAAATACAGCATTAGAATCTGAAGAGGATATAAAAATATCTCACTGAATATACATCTGTTTAAAAGAAGTGTTTATTAACAACAGATGTTTGCAATGTAAGTTTAAACCAAGTAACATGAATACATCATCTCTGATGAAGAAGGTAAGTATAATTGATCTTTGCCTTAACATCTGTATGAATTGCCTTCACTAAATAGCACTAATTTTGTTAAAAACGAAGAATGTGTTATATTTAGAGTGAGAATAAAAGTCATGAAATTGGTTTATATTTTCTAAGCTCCTGCTCTCCTGTGATAGGATGCATTATTGAACATAAAGAACTTTATAAATGGAAATCAAATCATCACCTGTGTTATGCTAAGCTGGCACTGGGAGACAGAGCGTACTCCAGGCAGCTCCACCCGCAGCTTTAGGCTCTTGGTGGCGTCTCTGCTCTGTGAGCACACTGTCAGCTGGTGCTTGGGCTGCTGGAGCTGGGCAGACTCTGTGCTGCTGATCACCTCTATCAGGCCTGCCCTTGCCTTCCTTTCGTCTAGCCCCACATTCAGCTGAATATTGGAGTCCTCTTTGTTCTCTTCCATTTGCAGTGAAGAGATCTGCTGAAAAAGTGAAGGGGCTGTGGAAAGATATAACAGCAAAACAACAAAAGAGATAAAATATCACTAAGCCAAACATTTATAGGACATAATGTTGCATTGAACTGTATAATGCTATCACTTACCAGGTTCTGTTTGTGGGTTAGGGGTACCATGTTTGGAGTGATGCGGCGCTGTCAGGCGACGTTTCATGTCCTGTACACTGCCCTTTAGTTTGGCTTCAGTAACAGTGAAGTGTTGAGACAGTTTGTGCTGCAGTTTGTGCTGCTGTTGTACGAAGCTCAGAGCCAGCAGATGTATTTGCTTCTTCTCCTGTGTGTGTCCCTCTACCCTCTGAAGGACCTCAGGATTGAAGGCTACCTCCACAATACAGTAATTTTCTGGAAAATGGTGTACAAAACAGCATTTGTTGATTTGTTGAATAGAAATTAGCTGCAATTGGTTATGAGTAAGCATGCACTAAAATGACAATACTACAATATATTACACCCCCCAAGACTAGATTCGGCATTTTCCCTCTGGCAAAGACATGGGATCTCTGCTTTCAAAGACGTGGCGGAGTTTTTGAAA
Source organism: Alestes dentex (assembly GCA_037576975.1). NCBI lineage: Eukaryota > Metazoa > Chordata > Actinopteri > Characiformes > Alestidae > Alestes > Alestes dentex. The sequence goes on along the minus strand of JBBIGA010000001.1, from coordinate 20,024,174 downwards.
GCTTTGAGGAACTGTCACAGAAATTTAACTTACCTCGATTCAGCTTATTTCACTATTTTCAAATTTTCTCCAGAGCCACGACCCTAACTTTCTAAATACACCTTCAGTGTTAAATATAGACATTATTTTAGAGACCCCCCTTTAATATGAGGGGATTGGCCTTGAGATTGCATGACTTTATAACTTCTCTTAGAATAGCTACGATCTCAAAGATTAGGGCAGACTGGTCAAATGAGATGGGACATCGAGAATGACATTTGGGACCATGCTCAACAAAGGGCGAATAACAGTGCCTCCTGTGCCAAACTCAGTATTATCCAATTTAAAGTGTTACATAGAATCCATTTTTCCAAAGTTAATTTAGCTAAATTTTGCCCTAACCTAGACACTAACTGCTTTCACAGCTTATTGGCACAAGATTTTTTAAATATTATCTGCAGCTCTTAATACAGTTCTTCCCATTGATGCATTTACAGCTATTTTTGGTGTTACTGACGACAAACATTACAGAATAATGTTACAGAATAAAAGGGGAGGGGAGGGTGTTTGCAAATGCATCAATGACAAAAAGCAAATATCTGAAAAATATTATATTAAATGTGGGAATTCCAGCAGTCACCATAAATTCAACCTACTTTTGACAGCTGATGTAATCACAGTCATTAAAGTTTTCCCCCCCAAATGAACACAGCTAGTACTGGGTTTACAACTTTTTGCAGCAGACAGTTTGACCAAAAAATGAATTTCAAAAGAGATTCATAGACAATTACGATAATGTCTACCATTCTCTTCAGCAATCGTTTCCAGTTTTCCACCACACACAGGAACAGGCTGAGTTGGAGAGGTGGGTGCAGGCACTCGTTTCCAACCACACACGTTCACGTACAGGATCCCTTCCACAGGCTTCTGGAAACAATTACACCAGGGGTCACCAACCTTTTTAAAACTGAGAGCTACTTCATGGGTACTAGGGATGCTCCGATCAGGATTTTTGCCACCGATACCAAGTACCGATTTTTTTGTCTAGGTGATCGGCCGATACCAA
>JBBIGA010000001.1:20000391-20015863 GCA_037576975.1 Alestes dentex | reverse complement strand
GCACATTTTATGTAGTTTGTTTTATTTTTATTCACGAAGTGAAATAAATGTGCAATATGTGGTCAACATCAGTGAGTGTTATATATGTCAAAATCTACGCAAACGTTAGAAAGGTTGCTGATTAACACTTGCAACTCAGTGTCGTGATGGTTTAAAAAAAATTCGAAGGTAGTAAAAAAGGTATTAAAAAGTATTAAATTTAACTTAAGGATTGCTGTATATACCCTGAAGTTCCTGTCAAAGCTTTGACTTATGTTCCCCTTCAAAGACGCAATAACATTCACACACGTATCAAATGCCAAAAGAAGATATTTCAGAGAGGCTAAATATTTTATTATTAAGCAATCTAATGGAAAACTGAAAAATTAAAGAGGTGTTTAAAGCAGGTCAACCTACTTTACACACTGGGTATCACCCCACCCCTCCTCATGTTTCACAAGTTACACAACACAGAGTTTATTACAAACATCAAAACAGAATATCAAACTGTAGCAGTTTAGGTTTACGATAAAAACATAAAACTTAAGAGAAATGTCCTCAAAATCCAGCAAAAGAAGGAGGTTATGACTGCAGTGTTTCACTCAATTTTTCAATAGCTCTGCAGGGAGGGAGAAAATGTCACACATTTATATGAACCCCAAAAATTAATCAGTGATGAGTCACGCTGCTTGCAGAGGTAATCAAACAAGTAGCATTCTTGCAGAATATTACTGTAGCCTACCTCTATCATCTCATAAATCCAGCCTAAAAACTCATTCACTTTGGTGTATACTCCTGGATGATTTGGCTCTGCGCAGCCTGTTCCCCAACTAACAACTCCAACCAGCCTCCACACATTATCGTCCTGGCAAACCAGGGGCCCCCCACTGTCTCCCTGCATGGAAAGAAACATTTTCACCCTCTTCACTGTCATTATTCAATAGGTTTACATTTTGAGAACATTTCTGAAGATGTTTCAGGCCTTTTAAGTTTGGGATATTACCTGACAGGCGTCCACTTTGCCCTCTGCATAGCCAGCACAAAGCATTCGTGGGGTGATCTCTCCATTGTACATGCAGGAGCTATTACACTTCTTTGTGCTTATTAAGGGCACCGGAGCCTCTTTTAGAATGTCAGGAATATGAACTACGCAAAGAGGAGATGGCATTTATTGCTGGCCATTTACTAGTAACACATTCATTAGCTATCACTGAAGCTTATTTATATTGATGATAAAGATTTCATATTTACATGTTTTATATGTGTACTTTCCTTACCATCATCAGGTTGTGTATATCCCCATCCAGAAATCCAACATTGTGTCCCTCCTGGAAGGTCATGGTCATACTGCGGTAGACACACTGGTCTGATGGTGTCTGGAATTGGAAAAGGGTATGCTGACTGTACACTTAAACAGTACAGTATATATGTCTTTGATAGTATAATCTTAATTTATGTATAAATGTAAATCTATTGATGTTTAATTAATCCACTTTTGAGTCCTTTCTGTTAAACCTATGACCATTTTAACTCTTCCATCCTTCTAATCAACCCAGTTAGAGCTACTCCCAAAACTTTAAGTGACATTATATTCTCCTTCAACAACATGCACATAAGCAGCTACCCCCAAACACCTCAACAGCCTAAAAGAGGTTTCCAGGGAGATTAGATTTTTTGTTCTGTTCTTCTGATAGGGATATTTTGCATAGTTATTAAGAGTCCCAATTACCCTATAACTCTGCATCTTTTAATAATGTATTTTTTACTTTGCATGAAGAGAACCAAAGTCAAATCAAGTAAAAAATACATTATTAAAAGATGCAGAGCTATAGGGAAAACTCTTAATAACTATGCAAAAATTGGCCAAATATCCCTATTAGAAGAACAGAACAAAAAACTTGGAGAGAGAGAAGAAAACCAAGCTTCACACTTGTTTCATATCTGAAAAAAATCCACAGATTTCTGTCTGTACTTCCACTGTGAAAAGACAACTCAACTCTGTCTGAAAGAATGTTTGGAAAGCCTTTGCTAATAAAAGAACTCAAACACTAAAGATGGACAACGAGATGTGGAGAAACGTTTCATGGACTGATGAGTATAAATTTGTAATTTGGATTTCTTGGAAAATATGAAAACAATTAGTAGTAAAGGTAAAGAATGGACAATAGTAAATACTGAAAAATCTGATATTATTTTTAGTTGTTAAAGCTTCTGTGTAATGTCTGTTAGATATGTTTAGGCTTTCTGATGAAAGTATGTGTCACATATCCAGCTGTCACCTGAAAAATTCAAAGGTGTCCTCAACTTCATCAGCGCAATATCATTGTCATGGCTTCTGTGATTGTAATTATTATTGTAGACGATTTTCTCCACAGCATAGCCTGTATACTGAGCCAGTTTTGCTGTATTACGAGTAACAATCCCAGCATAGACCACCCAACTGGAAACCTGAGGTAGCCTGTAGCTTAAATGACAAAAATCACCAGAAAATATGTTAGGTACATACTAGTGAACTACAATAGGCTATATTAAATGTTCTAGTAGTTGTTAAGGTTAAGGTTAAGATGTAAGGGATCTTACTTGTGAACACAGTGAGCAGCTGTAACAATCCACTGGCTGTTAATGATAGATCCTCCACAGGTGTGACGATGGCTGTAGTAAAGACTCACTTGCCAGGGCCACCTTCCTAGCGTGGCCTCTACACCTCCAATTATCCTTGGCAACTTTGCCCTGGCCCCACACTCTACACCGGGTAAATATCCCAGATTTACATTAAGATTAAATTCAGATTCAGAAATGTTTAAATGTATTATTTGTGCAGAAAATCTCAGTTTTATCTCACCAAAACATTTCAAAGCTATAACCTTTCCTGTGCTGCAGCTTCCCCTAGAGTCAAAATAAATGATAGAGAGAGCTGGGTTGTATTTCTACGATCCATTATTTATATAATGTCATACCAGGCTCATACTTATAGACAATAACAGGTACCTGAACTGCCATAAACTTTCTAAGTTGCTTTGGTGTTCTGATGTAATTTGAATAAATCCATCGGTGTAGTTTGGCCCAATGTCAGTCAAATTGACTCCTTTGTGCTTGGTTAATCTAGAAACAAAGGTTACTTAGGTCAGATGGAGTTACAAGTCTGAATGACACATCCATCATGACACTTTTGAAATGTACATACACTACAAGTGTCATCCTTCGATTCTGGAATGAACATGACTGAAGTATTAGCCCTGTCATCCCTGTAGGAAAGATCGACAAACACAAAGAAGCCACAGCTGGTCTCCAGGTAAAAGGTGCTGAGAGCTGGAAATGTGTGTGCACGTGTGTGATTGAGCTGTCAGCCTTGCTCACCTGAGATAACCCAGCTGTCGACACACAAGGGTACCCAGTGAGGAGTTCCAGCGCTCGTAGCACACGGGTAGCCAGGTCTGCTGCTTCTCCAGCTGAATTTCCAGCAAAGAGTTCTCTGCACTGATCCTGTAAAACACTGAGCCCCTTTCAGTCAAAACCCCTCCAAACATCACCCAGCATGTGAAGAGGGTTTACTTCTGGCTGGCACTGTCATTTATATAAGTAAAACTAGTAATCTACAGACTCGTTTTTAATTTGGTGTAAACTCATCAGTGCAAAATGAACTCTACAGGTAGCCACTCTAGACAACAACATCTGTTTTCAGAAGTAGGAATGTTGATCCAGAGTTTTTTTTTGTTACAAAAACTATCATCAGCATAAACATTTGCAGCTCAAAGTAAGTTTAGACACCAAGCATGCCTTTCTAATCAAGTACATTTGGTTTAGTGAATTTTGTTTTAAATCATTGGCCTAATAAGATACATATAAATGGTCTAGCATTATTTCTTACTGTAAGAGAAAACAATATATGAATTTGAAATATATCTTATCATACAAGCTGCCACTTAATTACTACTAATTAAATTTTGAATTAATTTAAAATTAATGTATTTGATTCATTGTGACAGGCCACTGTTTAATTGTGTGACTGGTGGATCTGAATATTTAAAGGTATTACGCACCTGGTACATTATGGCAATCCATCAATCCCAGTTTAAAGAAAGAAAGAGAGAGAATGTGGAAATATCTTAGTACATTCAGAGCTGCCATTTCTCATTTTCAGTTGGTGACTTTTTCAGGTAATTTGTTTATTGACCATGGTTATTTGCCTTCAGTGGTATTCTCATTTTGCATTTGTTAGGGGTCTCTGGCTACCCTGTCATCTGTCATGCAGGCTATTGTTCTTCTCACTTTGTTAGTAGCACTGTCACTGACTGGATTGTGCTGTTGTGTTTACCACCTGACCCTGAATTGTTTTCAAAGAGGCTAGTTTGAAGGATAACAAATCGAGTCACACGCTCCAGGCATATACCTTTCCTGGGGTCAGTAACCAAAGTGTCCTCTGATATGTTGCAGAAGGAGGTCTCTTTGGTATCCCCCAACCCTGTAGGGCTCTGAGTTGAGGTAGGCTTTAAAAATAGTTTGACTAGAGAGAAATAAAGGAAGTAACAAGTGCATGGACTTCAAAGCATGTTTGTATAATATATGCAAAATGTTAAGAGTGATACTGGAAAATTTCTTACCCAAGAACCACACACCAACAACAACACCTCCAAGCAGCCCAAGAGCACACAGAGCCGCCAATGCTCTTATCACTCTTTGAGAGGACACTTTCATGGATACTGATAAAATACATAAAGAGCGTGAGAAAATAAAAAGCAAAAATCACACTGTGCCAGTGCCTTAGGCACCTGAGAAAATCATAGTTAAAAGATCTGTATAGCTGGGCAGGAAGTTTTTTTACACTAACATTAGAATATATATAAATAACATTAACATAGTTAAGATTGATCATATATAAATATATAAGAACACATATATAAATAACATAAAACAGTTAAGATTGATTTATTGTATTAATGTTCTTTATGTTTAACTATTCTCAGACGTCTTCTCGTGGAAGCCCAGTGTCACTTGCAGTTACCATCATATACATAGTTTGGCTCATCAGTACTTCTTTAGATTAAATCATGTGTGTGGCCCATGGAATTTTACAATTCCATGCAATGGCTAGAGGCATAGAAGGGAATTCTGCAACCACACTTGTTCTGCAACATTTTACAAAAAAATATATTTGTTTGCCTGCTTATTTGTTTGCAATAATTCCAGTGTTCACTTGTGCTAAAAAAAGAACTTCACTGCTAAGACAAATGGCTTTAAACAATTTGCACAGGTGCCTAGGATAGTCTTGCACAGTACTGACAATTCACACAGCACTGTATGTAAATATGGACCCAATATGCATTGGCCTCCAACGCCTTTGGGCAATCTAAAAATGTTTAATGCATTGAATGCCATTGAAAGAGACCCCAGTAGCCTAGTACACTTGTTATAAAGGACTTTGTGCTTGTTTTTCTGTAAAGATGCTCAAGTTAGCTAACAGAAACAGAGAAAGAGAGTAAATTAAAACATCTGGGTTCAACCTCAAGTGGGGAACAATTCAGAGGCAGTGTGCGGATTGTGTTAGTGTGAAATATGTGCATTTAATGCAGATCTTTTGCCAGCACTTTAAACATAAAAGAAATAGAGCACCATTTTTGCCAATGAGGCTAATGGAACTGAATGAAGCTTCCTATCTGCTTGCCCCAATTTGCCTGCTCTGTAGCCTAAGGTCTAGCTATCAGATTAGTCAAAATCAAGAGAAAATTGCATAGGATAGGTAGTTTTATTGAACTATTAGGACGCAGCCGATCACTTCGGCAGTTTTTTTAAATCCCTCCCGTCTTAACTTTATACTCCCCCTACAATGCACTTGAATTTAATGTTCAGTTCACTAAGACTGCAGCTTATCTCACAAACTGTACTCAGCCCCACCCACTAACTTTATGATCATCAGAATCGCATTTATTGAAGTATGTGAGCCAACACACACAAGAAATTTGATTCCGGTCGATGGTGTCTCCCAAGAACAACAGTATAAAACAACAATAATATATGCATAGACAATGAACAGTTGTCACGGGTTGTCCCATTCTCCAGACACGTAAGGCAGGCACACACACACCATTCGAAGTCAGCGTGCTGCATTCTTTTATTTTAAACAAACACAAAAACAAAACTGGCATGAGAGCCAGACTCAAGAGCTATAGGTAAACGAAAGGAGACAGGAGTAACCAAAGGCAATTGTGATGGCTGACCGACCACGCAGGTTGATCACACACAAACTTAATACTAAACCCAAACCCCACAACACAATCACCACACAGAAAAACTTAACTTAATGCAAACCCAGCTGTGACTAATACAAAACCTAAAAACCAATCCCCCTTCAACTTAAAAGCCCCAACCAAACAAACCCCAAAACCAAAATAGAAAAAGGACGGCCTCTAGTGGCCATCCACCATTACTATCCCCAGACATGACAACAAAATACTGAGCAATATACAATAATATACAGTCTACAATATAGTACGCAATATAGCTTTATCGTTTTATATATATATATATATATATGAAGTGCATGAAAAGTTTAGAAGGCTCAGTTAAATAATAGATTTGTTAACAAGCTTGAGAAATGAAAGAAATTAAAAATTCTGTAATAAAAAAAGCAGTATTGATGAATTCTTTCCCTCTAAAGCATTCTTCAGGGGTGCAATTCCACTCTGGTTAAGAAAAGAGTTTGTAAACACAGACAGCATGTGCAAATTGCAGCTCCAAATTGCGCATGACATCTTCTCACACATGAACATCTGATCCCGAGAGTGTTATTCTGATGGTAAATTCCCATCTAGCAGCTGCTTCTGCTGCCATTGTTAAAAGTAAGTCCATCAACTACACATCTTATGAGACTAATGCAAATTTACATGGTTACCTGGTTGTAAAAGGCTAAAATGCGGTGAGAGGCTAAAATGTTTATAAATCATATGCCAGTTTAGTTTATAATGCATTTAATTTGTGCCTCAAACTGACACAAAAGTTTTACTGTGTCTACAACATCACTTATCTGGGGTGCGCTGATCTACACAGGTGTGTAAGTGATGGACATTTTATTTACCTGGGTGTGGAACCTCAAACTGTCTGAGCCAGGAGCTGGGGTTGTCTTGGCCTCCTTTCTTCTGAACCTCTCTCATCCCCTCAGCTTGAAGAGAGGATGCCACAGTGTTTTCAATAACAGCCACAGCACCTTCTCCAAGACTCTGCAATTCAGACGTCGACCTCATTGATAGACTGAACTGAATATGAAGTAGGTTTTATGATCTTTTATGGACTGTGTGAGTGAGTGGACTGACTTTTAAAAGTGGACGGGTATGGAGCACAATGTGTTCACTTGTGCTGACCATGTCTGTTACTAAGGCACCTGTGCACACCTTGCTTTGCTCAGAAGCCCACCTGTGATTCTTTGCTTATGCACTCAATCAACACAGTTAAATCAAACGACAGAGAATGATGTTTCATGTTTTTAAATATAAAATGATAAAAATTGAATGTTTCTTGAACACTGTATAGGTTGTAGGTTAATAATATAAGTTAAAAAATTAAGATTGTTTTAAGTCACTCAAACATTAAATAAGCATAATTTTGTTAAGTAACTTTACACGATTGATCAAGGCAATGGTTTGCATGATGTATAATATTCTAGAGTTTCATATTTCAAAGGATTTTGTTAAGTGTATGTCTATAATAAACATTTCATTTCAACAATCTACATTTTAGCAGTATTCCAACAATGTTACAGAATAAACAACGATTGCAGGCAACTAGGTCATGTGATGATATCAGTAAATATAAGTTTATGTTCCAGGCAACATCCTACAACAGATTACAATCTGTACTGTGGCATCATATAGGCTAATAATGTAATTACAGTTAAAAATATAGTACTGAGATTTAATATATATGCCACATATTCTTTGAGGCAATTCCACACAGACATCATACACTATCAAAACCTTGTATGAATAGGATAATAAGAAGACTTGATATTGGGAATGTTTCTGAACAATAAACATGAGAAGTCTCACCATGTTTTTTCCTGGTTATGAGGCTGGTGTGGCTTTGGAAGCTCCTACTCTTGCTCACCCTGTGCGCTCCATCATAAGCCAGGACCTCTGTGCTCTCCTGCGCCCAGCGCACAGCCATTTAGCAGAATGCAACTCGGGATATTCGTTTCACAAAGAGACAATGAGGTCAGCAATGAAGCAAAGAATGAGCTCGTTGTTTTACCAAGGGGGTCATGGGGCCTAGGCTGGCTGGCTGAACCAGTTCTTTGTGGGACTAAACATCTCCAAAGATATCCCCCTGTCACTGATAGGATGCAGGTTGCTTAGTAATCCCCCACCTGTGCCAACAGTGTCTCCACTTTGCAGAAGAGCTTATAACCTGACAATTCATAGCTTTGGAGAGACGCTCCTAATTACAAAATGTTGAAAAATCTGGATAGTCATTTCATATCAACATAAGTGCATAGGCACAGTACATCCTCCACCATTCAGCAGTGCTCACCCAGCACAAAACAATTTTTTTCTGCCAAAGCAGTGTCAGGCTGTACAATTTTTGTGTTTTTGTGTGACGGATTATACGTTCAGGAAAAAAGGTACCAAACTGTCACTGGGTACATCTTTAGTACCTTCAGTCAGAGAAAATAACATATTTAATGACAACTATATTCACTCTGTACACCTTGTTTTGACTCTTTTTATTTTCTTTTCTATTTTAAAATGTTGGGTCATGAGAACAAACACATGTCGCCCTTTACTGTTTATGATTAGACCTTAAGAAAACTGGTGTACCTTATATAATTCAGTGTTTGTACCCTGATCATCTACAAAGAAAATATAATGTACAGTATTCTTAATTCTGACAGTGTATAAGTCATTTCATAACATTAGTAGGTCCTCTGCAGTTCACATAGTCTGTTGTGCATTTCAAAATGTTACATCAACACTGAAAAAAATAAAGATAAAGCTGGAAAATATGGTTAAGTACATCAGGCAAAATGTTGAATTTGATATCCTGTAAGCAATGGTGTTTGATGATGTGTCATTGATATCGCTCTAGTAGTATTCTCAAAAGCTGCAGTTAGAGCTCAAAATTCATCTTTGCTCAAGCAGTTTGCCTATATAAAGTGGAGTAGAAAAACAAAATTGTAAATAACAAAATTCACAAGCATATACAGATAACAGTTTTAAATAGTAGTTATCTGTCTGCCCAGTGTATAACTAACTTTCTTTTACGGCTCCTAATAAATAAAATGCATAATTATGTTTATTATCTATAAACAGTATTCCCCAAACATTTTCCTTTGATTGAGAATCTTCACTACATTCTTGTAATATACAAAAATATACAACATTTATTTTTAAGCATGATGCAAAAAACACGTTTACACCATAAACACTGATTTAGTGATTGCCACTGTTGTATGGAAACATACAGTAAAACTTTCACAGCAAGTTATGTAAAATCTTACTATTATTTCTGAAGTGCTTTAGCTGGGATTGGTCTTATTTTTGACTGCTTGTGTTGGAATTCTGTTGAAAAAAATACGGTCAAGACCAAACAAAGCATGATGCTTTAATGTGTGGAAAAACTTTTCATCTCTGAGTCCATAAATCAATGGACTTAAGCAACGTGGTGCAATGATGAAGATAACAAAATCAGCGTATCTCAAATGAGCATATACCAACACATCTATCTTCAAAAATATCATTTCTATATATGGGCATAGAAATTGCATAATGCAGAGAAACAATTGAAAAGCATGAAGGATCACAGTTCTGAGACTCTTGTTGGTCGATTTTTTACTGTCTGAAGAGGCAGCTCTAGCTGCAATCACTATCTTCATGTAGGTGAAGACAATGATAAAAATCATCAAAAGGAAAAGGAACAGCAAAATAATGACACGACTTTGTGCCTGCCACTCTTCCCCTAACATTAACTCGACACTACACACAGCTTCAGTGAACAGAGCACCAAGTGGAGCCACCGAGAGATATGCTATCAAAGTGCTGAGTGGAACTATGGAGCTGATAGCCCAAATGATAAGAAGTCCAAAAAATCTGGTTTTGCTTGTAGAGATTTCAGCATGTCTTAAAGGCATACATATAGCCACATAGCGCTCTAGACACATTGCCACAAGAGTCAGAGGAGTACAAATGGTAAGCATAGTGACAAATGTACAGAGGATAATGCAAGGAATCATATAGATTGGGTACAAGTAATTATTCCAAATCAACATTACATCACTCATTACCATTAGAGCAGAGTCTACTAAAAGGGTTTGTGCAAACAAAATGTAGCGAGTGTCCTCTCTGAACAACTCCTTTTTTAGAAAAGTGAATATCATCAGGCAGTTCACATAGAGAAAAATCCCCACCAGGATCTGCACCAACATCACCTTCTGCATAAAAACTCTAGAAAAGTACTGCAACATATTATTATTCAAGCTACTGTTCACTACTGAGTTCTGCATTTCTAAAAAATGAGAGACAGTATAATAGATGTGAAATAGAGACAATATAATATAATGTGCCGAGGAAGCACATCAAGACAAAGAATACAAACAGCAGTTGCAGTGGGCATGATCCCATGGCTGAGATATTTATACTGTTCTTGAAAACCCTTGGTGCTAAGGTGGGGCATATAGCATGGTTTGCGCATGGAAATAGCATAGCAACAGTGTGTGTTGATGGCATTAGTATATAACTGAAATCTATGGAAGGTTAAAATGTAATAAAAAATCAAAGTAAAATGTTTGGGGAATACTGTTTGAAGATAATAAACATAACATTTCTGCATTTCTTTTATTAGGGGTCTTATGAGAAAGTTAGTCATACACCTGGCAGACAGATAGTACTACTGAACCTGCCAATGTACAGGTTCAGCTCATGCATTATTTAAAATGATATAAAATGTTGTAAAAATGTACCTGCATGTACATTAAAAGAATCTGAAGGAATGTTTAGTGTTTTTGGTAGATTTGTCTTACTAGAGGATTCTGCATACAAATAGGTACTTCTTTTCTTTTGTGATCAAGTTAGAATTTTTTATGCTAAATCTTATGTATTTGCAAGTGTGATATAAAAATATAGATACATAGAAAATATAGAGAAAAATATAAGCACAATTGTTTCGTCTGGGCCATCTCGATTGCATGCAGCACGGAGCACGTCCCCAGAGTTTTGACCAGGTTACAGCCAGGTGTCTTGAAAATTCATCCTACCTGCGATAACGTCCTACCAATGTTAACTGCGCATGCGCACACCCAATCGCTCGCCATTAACTACACGCCCATTGTTCTGTCCTACCCATGTGTGGAGTGAACGCCGTTGGTCGAGGATACAAGGTTAGTTTTCTAGTTTGCCGTTATGAATTATAGATTATTGGCCTTTGTGGGAGCTGTGTAGCATGTACTTCGTATAAGCGAACTTTGCATGCTGATCACACCCGCGTGCGCGAGTGCACGTGTGAGAAATCACAGTGTTTTCTCTAGTACAAAGTTTTGAACACATTCATTATTTTAAACAGAATGAACTTAAATTACACTGGTCAACACTGAAATTGTTACTGAATTAAAAAGGTCCTAATCTGTAGTATCTTGGTGTGCTGAACACAAATATGACCATGAAAATTTTTTATTGGCTCCCATTTTGAAGATATTTCATATAGTTCATTTTCTATGTTTCACTGTGTAACATCCTAAATAAGCCTAGAATGATGTAATATTGCATCACATTGTATAATCCCATCATGCACACATCATCCAGAGTAAATTGCATCATTTTCTGATGCAATGCAGTACTTCTGACGCAATTAAGATATCACAACAATGGAACAAAGATACCAGGGAAAATGGTCCACTACCATGCTAACTGACCACCACTTTTTGCACTGGTCGGATATTCTCTCATGGTAGGAACATTTTTCAGATTGTTCTGAATTATTTTACTACCTAAAATATTTTCCTACTAGGTTAGAATTATATGACTGTAAATTTAGGCTACTGGTAGGGGAAAAAAATAGGCAGGAGAAATTTTCAGAACTTGTTCAGCATCTGTTACCAAACTACCACGGCACACATCACAGGGCAGCATTCTCAAAATGTGGCAAATGACAAACCCTGGTAAGGCAGAACAATTGTTTTGATTGTATTTGGCCATTATAAAATCTTGTATTATAGGGCTTATGTTTAGCCAAAACGTTGTTTGGAGGCTGTCTTGAACACGGGGATGCTATACTAGCATAGCTAAGGTTAAGATTTATAATATGAGGTGGATTTCTTTAGGAAACCTCCAGAGTTTGAGAAAAGTTATCTAAACAGCTTACAACAATCTTAATAGTTTGTAGCCTACATTTAGCCAAAACGTTTGGAGGCTGACTTGAATACAGGAATGCATAATGTTGATAACTTAGCCTGGCTTAGCTAAGGTTTAGGTTTATAAAACGGGATTTTAAAATGGCCAAATACATTCAAAGCAACTGTTCAGCCTTACCTATGAAATGTAATCCCTCAGGATCTGGTTTGGAGTGTACAGCCCCATGCAGAACATGCATTGGCATCTTTATCCTCTACTTCACTCCACAGCAGTACCTCTCACAACATGACGGCGACTTTCCCTCCAAGGCTAAGACGACCCGAACTGCCATCTCTGCTGAGACCCAGCCGTTAAACGCCGCCACCACCACCACCAGCTGAACTTGGGTGAGGAAAGTGTCTGGCGGCTTGTCCAGAAACTTACATAAACTCAATGAGACCACATAACACGTACACATAATCACGAGGACGGTAGACTCCACATTTCACATTACACTACTCAAAAGACACCCCAAAACACTCTCCCACCCACAAAAACACAATGAACATGAACAACAGTCCCAAACACACAAAACACTTAAAAATACCCCCCGAACCAGCAGCAGTGCATGCTGGGAGCACACCCCCCTACGTAACTCCGTTACAATATAGTAGGCTGCAAACAAAGCAGCAAGTCCTGTCAAAAGGATGATGTGATGCCCTCAGATATTACGTGACCCTCCAGAGTGACCATACAGCGTCCAGTAGTGACTTGTCCTGTTCCACCTGAAACAATAGCAACATCAGCAACATCATTTACTTTATTTTCACATTTATAAAGTCTCAAAACAATGACCAATCTAGTTATGAAACCATTCAAATTAAATGCTTGCCAAGCAGTTTCAGATGAGGGCTTGCAGGAGGAGTGAGGGTTGTCTCAATGTCAGCTTCAGAGGCAGACACCTGTGAAGAAAAAAGACAACTGTCACATGCACATGTCAAGTGATGCGCACAAAGGTCACAGGAAATGAATGCGCCACAAGGTATATAAACAGGAAACAGGTGTATCCGGATCGCTCATTTATTGAGTCTTCGCTTTCGCCCTGCTGTCTCTCCATCAGGATTCACGTAAGTACTCACCGTGTTGTGCATGAGTGTGAACGTTGACTCCGGTGGGAATCTAACTCTGTTTCAGAGTGTTCACAGAACAAAAAGATGTTTTTTTGTTACAGCTATCGGAGCTTCACCAAACTCAAGGCTGCCTTTCAACACCCTGACCGTCTGGTAAGCAAGTACACCACAGAGTTTTGTACCCTCGCCGTGCAGACGGAGTGGTGCAACTCCGCGCTCTGGACGGCCTTTTACGAGATCCAGCTCCTGCCTGGCATGATCCCCCCCCCTGCAGCCGGTTATACGTCCTATCTAAGGAATAACAAAAGGCCATGGAGAAGTATGTGGTCGAGGGACTCCGCCAGGGCACTCTTCATCCTTCGTCTTCTCCCACGGCCGCGGTGTTTTTCTTTGTAAAGAAGAAAGATGGAGGACTTCGTCCGTGCATCGACTATTGGGGCCTTAACAAGATCATGGTGAAGAACCGTCATCCACTCCCGCTTACCAACACCACCCTGGATGCCCTCTCTGATGCTGCCGTCTTCACGAAGTTGGGTTTAAGGAGTGCCTACAATCTCGTCCGCATTAGGGAGGGTGATGAGTGGAAGACGGCCTTCATCACTCCCACTGGCCATTATGAAATGCTGGTTATGCCTTTTGGCTTGTGCAACAGTCCGGCAGTGTTTCAGCAGCTGATAAATGACATTCTTTGGGACATGCTGGGTCACTGGGTCTTCGCCTACCTTGATGACATCTTAATCTACTCGAAGACCGAAGAAGAACATACTCAGCATGTCTGAGCAGTGCTAAAGAGGTTGCTGGCCCACCGACCGTTCTGTAAGTTGGAAAAATGCGCTTTCCACCAGCGTTCCAACACGTTCCTAGGGTTTGTCATATCTCCCCAGGGCGTGGCCATGGACCCCCAGAAGCTGGATGCTGTACAAAACTGGCCTCTATCCACTTTGCTTAAACAGCTCCAGCGCTTCCTGGGGTTTGCGATTTTCTAACGCTTTATCCGGGGCTTCAGTTTGGTCGCAGCACCTCTTACTGCTCTCATCAGATCCTTCAAGACTCCTTTTCAACTCACTCCTGAAGCCACTCACGCCTTTCACCAGTTGTGTTCACTATTCACCTCTGCGCCCATCCTCATCCATCTGGATGCTGCCAGGCCATTTGTTGTGGAGGTGGACGCCTCTGATGTGGGCATAGGAGCTGTTCTCTCCCAACGCGGTCCAGACCAAAAACTGCATCCCTGCAGTTTCTTCTCCAGAAAATTTAATCCCACTCAACAGCGATACGGGGTAGGGGATCGTGAGCTGTTGGCCATCAAGTGGGCTCTGGAGGAATGGCGTCACTGTCTTCAGGGTGGCCGTGACCTGTTCGTGGCTTGGACCGATCATCAGAACTTAATAGGCATCCAGCAGGCAAAACAACTTAATCCTAGCCAGGCATGGTGGGCCCTGTTCTTCGAACAGTTCCACTTTACCATCTCTTACCCCGCACCATAATTCCCCCTCCGGTGGGAGTTGGAAGATCGAGTCCACCAGGAGCAGGCCTTGGAGCCCCCTCCATCAGCAACACCACCTGGATGACTCTTCGTGCCCTCTGGATTACAGTCTGAAACCATCCAGTGGGCCCACTCCTCTGCCACTGCAGGCCACTCTGGAGTCAATCATACCCTCTCTCCTCCAGTGGGCCCAAGATGGCCTCAGATGTGAAGGAATTCGTTCAGGTTTGTGCGGTGTGCGCCAGCACAAAAACCATCAATAACCCCAGCTCGGGTGAGCTCCAGCCACTTCCGGATCCTCGCCCTTGGTTGCACATCACGCTGGACTTCGTCACTGGACTGCCGGAGTCTGATGGGTAAGACACCATCCTCACCATTGTGGATAGATTCTCCAAGGCCGTGCACCTGGTGGCACTCCATGGGCTCCCCTCAGCTAAAACCACCCTTCTTCTTTCTCTTTCGGCTTTACCCTTCAGGGGTCGCCACAGAGAATAATCTGTCTCCATTTAGTCCTATCTGCTGCATCCTCAACTCTCCCACCAACTAACTTCATGTCCTCTTTCACC
>JBBIGA010000001.1:19982842-19995134 GCA_037576975.1 Alestes dentex | reverse complement strand
AACGCATGTCAGCGTCAGCCAATCAGAGGCAGAGACTGCATTGTGTACACAAGCGCACGCACAGAGAGAGGAAAAAAGACACGCGACTAGTCGACTTCTCTCAGGCGGCGTCGACTTGTGCCTCTGAAGTTGACTAGTCGACTATTCGACTTTTGTGTTAATGCCCTAGAACACAGCCACACTGCACAAAGTCCCATCCATTCTTCTGCCCCTTCTCTTCAACCGGTACATGCTTGTCCTAACTACATACTTCTTTCACCTCATACACTTATTTTGTTTGTGCCATGAAAAAGTAAATCACTTAAAGCAACAAAATGTCCTTTAATTAAATAAATACAATACGGAGAACTTTGTTTGGGAACAGAGAGAGAAGGCTGCAGACTGGATAGGGATCTTAGTTTTAGTGATCAAAGTAATTAATAAAATCTGCATTTTGGTATCTCAGGAACACAGCCAAGATTAGAGATGTTGCATTGAAGCAAATGTGGAGAATCATTTCTTGCATGGTTGACTACTGCAATGTTGTTTCCCCCAAAATACCGTAAGACATCTACAGCTTGTTTGAAATGTTGCTGCATGAATTCTAAAAAAAAAAAAAGGTCCTTACACAGGCCGCTGGCCACCAATTAGATCCAGAATTGAGTTCAAAGTATTTCTCAGTCTTAACAAGTCAGTCAATGGTTTGGGCCCTAAATATGGACTTGGCATTTTCTTTTTATGCTTATATTAGGTGGGGCAGCTGGTGACCTAGTGGTCAGGGTGTTGCCCCTGCAATTGGAAGGTTGTGGGTTTGAATCCCAGCACTGCTAGTGGCACCACAGATATATCCTTGAACAAGGTACTGTCCCCACACACGTCTCCCTGGACTCCCCTCATTGGTGGCAAACCCCCTTCTTCACTTGTTGAATGGGTTAAGAAAGAACATTGTTTAAACTCTGTGGTGTGTTCACATGTGCCACTTTACTTTATTTTTGTAAAGCACATGGAATTACATTTTGTATGATTATGCACTATATAGATAAACTTGTCTTGTGTAATAAAGTGAAAGTATATTGCCGCAAAGGACAAAACTGTGTCTGTTAAACTCATACTGTTATTTATCTGCTGCCTACCGTCTTATTATAGAGTTAAGCTGACCCCTGAAATTCGCGGGTTCCACGATCACCTGCGAATAGTGAAAATCTGTGAATTTGTGATGTGGTAAAAAAAAAAAAAGCCCATAAATGCCTATTTTTATAGTCTAAACCCTAAATATGCCCCCAAATTATGCTCCCAAAACACTTTAATTTCATTTTAAACTCAGCTTAATACATTACACTTAAAAAAAATACGGTAAACTTGAGAAACTATTATGATGCAGGAATGCTGGACCGCATCTATCAGAAATGCGTCACAGGGCAGCAGCCAATCAGCAGCAGAGAGAAATAATGCTCTCGGATTGGCTACTTTCAAACCTCCTGCCTCTAAGTACAGGGGAATTTCACCATCCCAAGATATGTTTTCGTAAACGGATGCTTTGTGTTCTCTCGACAGTATTAAAAAATGTATACTGTTATATTTTATATGATAATTTAGCTGAATTTATGTATGAATATATGCTATAAAATTAGTAAATTTAATTTTTCTTAATAACTAAAAAATATACATATATTGGCATGGAAAAAGCCAAAACAACTGCGACGGATATTTGCCGTTTCGGCAAATTTGCAGGGGTTTCTGCGAATCATTATTAGTTATGTTTTAAGAACAAATCCCAGATCGACTGAGGCCACCAACTCTGAACTGTGACTTTGCGGGGGTACACGTATACGTATGTTCACGCTGAATACAATGTAGTAAGCTTACATCTTGATGTGGGCTCAGTGAGAAGCCCAATTCACAAGCACGTGGTGTAAAACAGGCCTGCACCAGGCCTGTATATATATGGTTTATTCCAGTATTGCAGATACATTTTGAGTATAAAAGGTAGCAAATTTTTTTTTTTTTCCAGTTAAACCCTCATTATTTTCATAAAAGACACTTTAAATTTGACAGTTTCAGTCGTTCCTGATCTTAGAGCTGTAAGATTTAAAACAGAAAAATGCGATCAGGAAGTCACGGGTTAGATTCCCAAGACCGTTAATCATCTCTGAGGTACCCTGAGCAAGATATCGTTCCTACACACTTCTCCCTGGCAGCTTCACTTGGTGAATGTGTTAAATGCAGAGGTAGAGTTTCGTGCTGTTCACGTATGACAGAATGGTCGCTTTCTGTCTGTGTTTTTGAAAAGGAAAGAACGTTTTCCAGTGATTACAGTTAATATATGTCAATCTTTGTTTTGATACACTATTTTGTTATAAGCCTACAGAGAATGTTGTTATATCTTTCACCAGTTTTTAAAGCACTTGTTCTGAATGCAATTTGTTCATGCTCTTTGCTCAGAATATTAAAATGCACTTGAATTCACTAGTTCTATGAGAGAAGATATTTAATAGTATAATATTTCAGCCATTTTGCTTTCAGGCTATTCAAGTGTGCTATTCAAGGCCAAGTGTGACGGTCACCTCATCCCCGCCATGTAGAACCTGGTTCCCTGTCTCCTGAATATTAGGTTTCCTTTCTGTTTTTTCCTCCTGTACTCCCTGTCTCCCTTTGTTTTCTATTCGTCCCTATATTTGTTTCCAGTTTACGTTTGGTTCCCTTGTCCCCTACCTAGTGTGCCTGTTCCATTTGTATCGTGTCCCGTCTATTGGTTTCACCTGTCCCTTGTTTCCTATTAGTTCACCTGTGTCTCGTTTGCTCCCCTTATTTAAGCCCCAGCCGATCCCAGTTGCGGGAGTCTGTATTTGTCTTCATTTCCATGCTTGTCTTCATTCTCGTGTTGTCTTTGATTCTCTTCGGTCGCCTTTCGATGTTTCAGAATCTGTATTTATCTGTCCTGATTCTCGTGCCTGTCTCGTGTTCTGGTTGTTCCCTGCCTGTTGTATGATTCAGTTTCTCGTTTTGTCTTACAGGCCCGTGTTCCCCCGTTTTGCCTTGAAGGTGTGCACGTCCTGCACCCCAGCCTGTTCCCACGTTCCTGGCCGTGTGAGCTTGGAAGCTCTAGCCGGAGTCCTGATTTCTGTTATTTTGTTCGTTTGGGGAGCACGGGTCTGGAGTGTCCCGTTCTGTGTTTTTGTTTAAGAGCCGGGGTTTTGTGTTCCCTTTCTGCGTCTGTGTTTACTAGTTTATTAAAAGCCCGTATCTACACTGTTGTGCGTCCTCCCCTTCCCTCTCTCACCTCACCTCTGACACCAAGTAAGATATTTTATTTAAAATTTTATTTTATGTTGTGCATTGTCTGAAAGCTAAATAAATATTTTCATAGTTGGGTAACAGATTTATTCTTTTAGTAATTTAATAGTAATGTATTAATAGTTATATATATATATATATATATATATAAATAAAAAAAAAAAATATGCATGCAGGGGTTGACATAATTTTTTGCTCTAGTACCAACATGAATTAATTGGTACGCATCAAAATTAAACATTTTCTCTGTCTCGGCCATGGGCCAGGGGGTGGTCTCGTACCGGGGCGGGGTACGCAGTATAAAGTCACAAATTAGGTATGCATTTGCACTGTGAAGATTGAAAACTGCTGCGTGCTTGCGTACCACTTATGTCAACCGCTGTTCAAGAGCGCCCGCATATAGTGAAAAACTGCATTGTTATGATAAAAAAATGCCTAAAGATGCATATGTTTATAGTGTAAACCCTAAATCTGCCCCAAATATGCTCTCAAAACACTTTAATTTCATTTTAAACTCATCTTAATACATTACCTTTAACGAAAATGTAAAGGTAAACCCATATCCGTACTGCACAGTTTACACTGAACTCCTGCAGTGCTAGAATGTAAATACCGATGTTAGCCCTGTATAGACTGTACGGTAATTTTTGCGTTATTGTGGGGATTTCCGTGTACAATTATCAGTTAGGTTCTCAGAAAAAATCCTTATTAGACTGATTCCGCGATCCGCGTAAAAGCCCACATTTTAGGGTCAACATATGGGCCACCATTAAAAGTCCCACCCTTACACCCACCTCTATGAATAGTGTAGACCTTGGTGTGGTGTAGATCTTGGGGCAGCTGGTGGCAGTGGTTGGAGAGTTGCCCCAGCAATCAGAACATTGTAGGTTTGAATCCCAACACTGCTAGTATCATCACTAAGGTACCCTTGAGCAAGGTACCGTCCCCACACCCATCCTCACTGTTGGTTGCCCACTGCTTCACTTGGTGAAAGGGTTAAATGCAGAAAAAGAAGTTCACTCTGTGTGCTGTGCTGTGGTGTGTTCATGCGTGACTATAAGGGGCCACTTTACCTTCCTTAGACAGCATAAGATTTCACTCATAACTGCAGACCCCCTTGCTTGATTTTCTACCTCATACTTTCCTTCAACTCTCGACTAAACTCACGGAGGCTTGTTTTTGTCGTTGTCTCTAAGGATTGCTCTGTACTGGCTCTGATTGTAATATTAGCTGGTGCTTACTTCTCTACAATTGACTCATAGACCAAAAAGCTCTCATCCGCCTTATCAGCCTGCTTACGTTCAAAGAAATTTGACTACAATGAAGGTTTTTATAACACAGTCGGTCTGTTTGGCGGCCTTTTTGGCAACACAGCTGTTTCCAGTCATATGAGCTCCAACATCTTTGAAAGGAGCGAGACCTATAAATGAAATGAATTATAAACTAAAAGTCATACTAACATTTCAAAAACATATTTGAATCAAAATAGCTGGTAAAACCTGACCAAAAAGACACTGCTTTGCTCAAATAATGCACAAAAGAGGCATTGTCACATGCACATTTCACTAATCCGAGGGTGGGGTCTCCTGCCTTAAGCTTCACCAGCAAGTTGATTCACTGTGGTTTAATTTAATTTATTTATTTTAATTCACTTTAATTAAAATTTTTAATTTAAATTAATTTTAGTTTAATGTATTCCTTTGTACGCAGTCTTTCTGGCAAAATGATGAATTAAGTCACGTCAAGTAGGTCTATTGTTATTTTAACCATATAGACACAGTACAAAGTGAAGCGAAACAACGTGCCTCCAGAACCATGGTGCAACACAAGAACAGATACAGAAACACCAAAAGAGCAAACACCAAAACACCAATTTACAGGGTGCAAATAGAAAGAGAGTGCAAGAAAAACACAAGAGCAACAAAACAACCGGACTAGACATTTAGTACAATCGAAAACAGCTACTGTACTAGTCTGAATGAATATAATATCTGAGCTGTTTGTTCCAGGCAGAAAAGATCAGAGTGAATATGCATTGTGTTAGGAGGAGGAGAAGGAAGCTCAGGGGAGAGGTGTGTTGGTTGTGAATTACTAGTCCCTTTTTTCACAAATTTTTATTTGTAGATCCCTGTGCAACAACCTGACCACTGATTATGCCGAATTGTATCACTCCTGTTGCTACAGCACTACCTTCGCATGATTACTGTGTGGGGTATGGTGTCCCTGACACAAAACTCCTACTTACTACTTAGTCATACTTACTACTGTGTCATACTTCCTACTTAGTCATACTGACTACTGTGAACAGCCTCTCTGCTCCTAGAGTTAAGTGTGTAAATAAAAAACAAAACGGCCATGATTGCATGATTCAAGTCACTGACTTTAAATCCCTAAAATGTTGTAACTTTTATTTAAGAGGGACATTTCGATTGATTGTCTATAAGGGGACACTCCCCTATATTCGTTTTCCAGACCAGCCTTTTCTGTAAACAGTTCTGTTACTATATTAAATAGTTAATTTTAAAAGAGATCATTTTATCTCTTATGGTTTCTGTTAAGTTAGATTTGAGTTTCATTTAATTTAATGCAAAAGGCCTCAGAGACAGTTTAAGACAAAAAGCTATTTTTCTTTTCTGTTAAAGCAAGAAACCACAGTGTGTTGTGATGGAAGAGACTCGCTCTAATGAATATGATGAAAGGTTCTGGGGGATAAGATAAGATTTTATTTTGTCATGGAACCATGAACTCTGCAGGTATTGCAGTTACTCCCCTGGAAAATAATTGCTACCAAAAATGCAGAGACGGACACTGGATCCTACGTGTTTTAGCAACTGAGCACAACTTTGTTGTTTTGGTAAATATTTATGGATATAATAATATAAACCAGAATAAAACCCTACGCCCTAAAATGAATAATATTGTACATATCCAACTGCTAATAATACATTAGAAAGTGAATTCAATATGGTGTATAATAATGCTCTCCCACAAAATTTTATAATCAATATAATCCTCATTTAGCTAATTTTTGAGGTGGTCAGAAACTGATTGACGCATGGCGTGTCACAAACCCCGATTTAGAAGACTTTTCTTGGATTAAGCCAGATGATTCAGGAAGATCAAGGATTGATTTCTAGCTCGATTCTGGTTGTATAAAAGAACGTTATCGCCTTTTCTACATATACTGCCCAGTTATCTGACCACTGTTTTATTAGTTTAACTTTGAAACCTCTTGCTTTCAGTGCTTACAAATGAAATAAGGGTTTCTGGAAGTTTAATATCAGCGTATTACATTTTGAAGTCTACTCTCAAGGGGTGAAAGATATTATCTGGAGTAAAAACAGAAATATTTCCCCGACCTAGAGGAGGCCACATTGACTAGAGAAATATGTCGGTGTTGCTATTAGCCCACATTTACTGATGTTGATAAAGTAAAGTGGCCCCTTATAATCACACGTGAACACACCACAGCACACAATGTGAACAACGTGAAATTCTTACTCGGCATTTAACCCATTTACCAAGTGAAGCAGGGGGCTGCCACCAACAAGGGGCGCCCAGGGAGCAGTGTGTGGGGACGGTTCCTTGCTCAAGGGTACCTCAGCGATGACACTAGCAGTGTTGGGGTTTGAACCCACACAGGGGTAATGATAATGATCTGATCACAGGGGTAACTCTCTAACTACTAGGCCAACTTACTTTACAAGCCAAACTGCATGATATTTTTAGCAAAAAGGCAAAGGTGGCTTTCATTAGATTTAAAGCTAAATGTATTGAGGAAGAAACTCGTCTTATTTCTGCAGATTGGAGAAATAACTCGAGGAAAGAAATGATTTGGGGACATGGAAAACGGTCTTACAGCAAAGTTTCATAAACATTTTGCATAGTTTCTTTTAGTGTTTCGATGTCTTTTCATTGAAACACTAAAAGAAACTATAGATAATTTATCATTTCCTCAAGCTATGAGGGAAGGGATAATAATTCTTATTCCAAACCCAGGTAAAGGTCCCAAAATGTTACAGAACAGGCGAACAAGATCCCTTCTCAACAATGACTATAAACTGCTAACACTTTTCATATGGTCTCAGAGAAGAGCCTTCTCAAATAATAAGTGCTGCTCAGTCAGGGTTTATGAGAAGTGGAGTATTACATGAAGTGTGCCCACACATGGTTGAGTATATTGATGATATAAGTGATGATGGCTTTTTTTCTTGATTTTTATAAAGCATTTGATGAGGTAGAACATCCTTTTATTTTCAAGACACTGGAGCTTTGTGGATTTGGAGAATGTGATCAGATGTTTTTTTTATATCATGGCAGTAATAGCTCAGTATCTTTAACAGGTGGGACTTTCCTTTGCTTTACAGTTTACAGAGGTATAAAACAAGGCTGCCTGATTTGATTTCAACCAATTCAGATCATAGTTTAATTCTCCAAATAATTTAGATGATTGATTTATTTTCCAAATATTCAGATTATAGACTTATTCTTTAATATGGAGTTGGTCCCCCCTTCACAGCTATAACAGATTCTCCTTGGAAGGCTTTCCACGAGATTTTGGAGTTTTTGTGGGACTTTTTGAACATTCATTCTGTAGAGCATTTATGAGGTCAGGCACTGATGTTGGGACGAAAAGGCCTGGCTCACAATCTCCGTTCCAGTTCATCCCAAAGGTGTTGAGTGGGGTCAGGACTCAGTCAAGTTCTTCCACACTGAACTCACCCAGCCATGTCTTTATGGAGCTTGCTTTGGGCACTGGGGCACAGCCAGGCTGGAATAGAAAAAAGTTCTTCCCCAAACTGTGTCCACAAAGCTGGAAACATGGCGTTGTCCAGAATGCCATGGTATTCTGAAGCATTAATATTAAGCCCTTCGCCAGAAGTAAGGGGCCTAGCCCAAACCCTGAAAAACAAGTTGTGTCCCAATACTTTTGTCCATATAGTGTAGATTTCACACGGACCACAAGATGAGTGTATTTGATGCCTTAATCTGCGGAACTTCCCTGAGGGCTGCACATACCAGGGCCCAGAGTGAACACAACAGCGGTGGCAGACAGTCACCCAGTCATATATTGCCATATATTGTTGCACAGTCTCTTCATTCATAAAATAAAAGGTATTTCTTGTACAATCATCATGTTGAGCGTTACAACATAATCTTTAAAAGGTTTACTTAACAATGTATCTGTGACCACTGAGCTAAAATCATGTAACTCTAGTTAGTTTGGGAGTGCTGCTAATGTCTAATTCAGTTTGATAACATTAAGTTATAACTTGCACTGGCGGGAACCCAGCACTGAGTCTGTTGTGTAGACTTTAGCTCAGTTTTGCGTTATTAAATGAGTTTCTGACATTTTGCACAGCCTCCATTCTAACAGAGCCATTTGGCCTCACTTAGCTCACCGCGTGGCCCCTCGTTGTCAATGAAAAGTGTTGCACTTGTGCATGTTGCCACCTACTGGCAAAAACATGTACAGCCTGGATAAGGGCGTCAGCCAAATGCCCCATTTACCCTAAGCGACAGAGATGGTCGGAGAGAGCCTGTGCTTTAGTATTCAGCTCATAGTGGTGGTGTTTCTGTTTAGTCCTTTTTAAGTTGTGATGTCGTTTTGCTTGTAATAAAGCTCTTTTGAGCACCTGCGCTGGTGTCTGTGTACATTCCTGGGTGTGTGCTTCGGCTTCCTTTACGTTGGCCGTTCCATGCGACGCGCTGTCAAGTGTTGGAGATTGCTGGCAGCGGCCTCTGGCGGTAGCAGCTTGTCTGGCTGGGGGTCTTGCCACATCCAGAATCATGCGACAGTGCTGAAGTGGGCACCCAACTCTCCTTAATTATTTTGGTTGAGTTTATTTATTTATTTAGATAAGTGAAAAAAATGCTGTTGAAGAAACATAAGAGAGCAGAAAAGACAGGCAGCGGGCTGCCAGTGATGGATCTGCTAGACCTGTTGTATTTTGAGTTTATCTTCGAGGGGTATCCCTGGAGGAAAGGGATCAGCCATGGCACCATCCATCTCCTGATCCGGTAAAGCAGGGGAAACAGTGTGGATCTGCCCCCGAGCTGGGACAGCGTATCTGATGCCTTAATCTGCAGAACTTCCCTGAGGGCTGCACATACCATGGCCCAGGCTTCTGTTGCTGCATAGAGCTGGAGGAGTTCCAATGAGACGGGGGATCCCCCTCTAATTAGCAGACCATGCCCTCGGCTCCAGTTCCCTGTGGCCATGCCGGATAGGTAGCTGGTAAGGAAACCTCGGATACACTTGATGGAGGTGCATTTGAGTCCATGCCCTCCCGCCGTTCACTGGTCTTCTACGGCCCCACCACACTTGTTCAGACCCACAGGACAACTGCCACAATGAACACTTATGTTACTGGCCACTCAATCATTGCTCCACCATCTCCCCCTCTGCATGTGATGAGCCCCATCGGCCTGAGTCCTGCCCTTCCTGCCTTGTCCTGAGCCTACACCAGCCCCTGGGCCCTCTCACTTCTCTCTGAGCCACCAGCCAGATTCTCATGGGGGGGTTGGCCAGCAGACCTTTCAGTACCTGGCCGCCTGCATCAACAGCACCGCCTCGCACTCCAGAAAGCACTGCCCAGCTGCCTGTAACGACAGCACCTTCTGGGACTCTGGAAAACAATGCACAGCCACCCATAATGACCATGCCACCCCAGCCACCTGTGGCAATGGTGCCACTTGGCATGCTCCAGAGAGTGCCGCTCAGCTGCCAGTGACATCAACGCTGCCTGCACATCGCCAAAACCCATGTTCAAGAGGTCACCTGCACAAGGGCACCTAAAGCTCTGGAACTGTTGACGGGCATCCTGCCTCTATTGACCCGATTCTCCTGCCTTAGTACAGCCATCAAATCTCGCCTTATCTTTGATCCTGGCTGCTGGACTCTAAGAGGGGGACAGTGAAAGACACTGGCACATGTCCAGAGAATTGAGTACGGGGCTCCTCCTCAGCTTGCACATCTCTATCCCAGGTGTGTCAGTTTCTACGCTGTTTTTTATAAACGAATATAGCCAACTCAAAACGGGGTTAGGTCAAATTCATTTTAGTTTAAAAACAAAACGCTTCTTTTGGGCTCTTCTGCTACAAATGGAGCTTCACACCTCTCTCTTGTTCTCTCACCTGTAATCCTATTACTTATCCCACCAGGCTCCACATCATGGTTGTATATCATCCCCTGGGGCAAAAGAAGCCTTCACTGAAGAACTGGACATCCTCCTCAGCTCATTTCCAGATGGTGACTCTCCACTCATTCATCTTGGTGACTTCAACCTCCCAAATGCCATGCTACATACATTCAACATCCTTGAGGTTGTATCGTTTTTGCTCTGTACCTCGACAAGTCTCCCTTGACCCATTACGCAGGTAACGTCATTGATCTTCTCCTCACTCCAGTCACTCTGCACTCACGACAGATTGACCACCCCTCTTCATCTTTCTGACCATCATCTGATTCACATGTCCTCTCCAGACCTAAAGCAAGCAGCCTACCATCGTCTCTTCAACTGCTCCCCACAATATTCACTCACTTACTCCACCTGCTCTTTCCTCCACCATTCTGTCATCCTTGACCCCACCTGGAACACCTCCCCCATGTCTATTAATGGTGGAAATGGCTACTAACTCCCCTCTCACCTCTCTTCACTTCTCATTTAACCAGTATTCACCCTTGGGACCTCAAGCTGCTCAGCACATATCCGGGGTGGTTTAAGTGATTTGGAGGCCCCAAAGACCTGTGTAAAGCCCTTCTCCATTAAGTTCACTCATATAAAGGCTTCTGGGTGACAATTTCACCAGCTATTACACAGAACTGAAATAAACAAGTGTAGTTCACCAGAAAGCAGTTTTGATAATGATGTTAAACAGCTATACATTTGTTGTAAATGCATGTTTTTGTACAAGCATACAAAGTGCTGTTTTTCACCCTTTTGAGAGACTTTTGAGGATTTTCAGAAGCTTTTGTGTGCTCTAAAACCCAATACAGGTAATTCTTTGATGGTTGTGTTTGCTTGTGGGGAGTGATAGAATCCTGAACCCAGAAAGCATGCTTTAAACATCATGCCTGAGTAACATAAATCCAGCACAACTGGCTTGATCTCTGCCTTTTTACACAGCACTCTCCTCAGAAGCATTAACTTAATGAAAGTGACCCTGCATTTAAGGGGCTCGCTTTCTGCCTCTTTCTTCTGAAGATCATTTGATATGGAGCTTCAAAGCTTCCAACTTTGAGGAGGCAAATGCTCTGAGAGGAAGAGTGCAAAAAAAGTTAATTGCAGTCTCCAATGACCACCATGTTTAGCCTTGACCAAAGTTTAATTTGTTAAAAGGACAAGAGGAGATATTAGAATTTCCATTAGATGGCTGAACCCAGGCTGTTATTGTCATCACAGACAGATCAGCGATTTAATCATTTTCATATTTGTTGTGGTATACCCAAGGTTTGTTGTTAATTTGTGCAGTGGTCAGCGGTGTTACCATGGTTCTCTAATTACAGTGCTACCTTCAGATTTCAGTTAGTGCTCACAACTCGCTCATGTCCAAACCAAAACTTTAACGTAGGCACGAGACTAGAGAGGATATACAAATTCATAATTCATTGATAGATACGGCCCCAAGCAATTGCCTCCCTTTGTCTTATGGTATAATCACCTAAAGTGTCTATTTGTCATACATGAACACAATACAGCACACAGTGTGAATATCACAAACTTCTTCTTCTCAGTCCAACAGTGTGGTTTGAAGATTTAAGTGTTTTGACAGTTGCTTAGGGCCCCTTATCCCCACAGAGCATGTAGTATTTATTTATTTATGTATTATATACAATTTAGAAGATGATATTTCTCCTGTATCTAGTGATACGTTTTATTGCATTTACTCAAAATTAAGTAATCCATAACGTCCATGATAGTATAATTGCATTGGATGGGATGTTTACAAACCACCCATCTAATTATATACACACAAAATGTAGCATGACCAATCTTGCATCATTCCAGTCCCATGA
>JBBIGA010000001.1:19948858-19962583 GCA_037576975.1 Alestes dentex | reverse complement strand
TTCTCCGTACGACATCATGTACCGAACCATGACCCATGTACCGTGACGGTTCGGTACGAATACATGTACCGTTACAGTCCTAATTCTCATTAAAAAGTTTTTATTTTTTTATTGTACATCAACACTAAATACATTTTAAATACTTAAATAATCCTAATATCAGCTGCTTGTTGTACTAGTGCACCCCTGCCTTTGGTTGGTTTAAATGCCTGCATCTTTTGACCCTGTTCTTAGAATTTGGTAATAGTCTTCGTTTTGTTGTTTGATTTCTACAGAAATGCGTTTTTGGGAAGGGCATGGAGATTAAATGTGTGAAAGTGTGAGCTGAGAGAGGGTTCAGAGCTCTGACCTGTGTGTACACGGTAGTGGGTCTCCAGCTGATGTTTGAGGCTGAACTTCTTGCCGCAGCCATTGCATTCGTAGGGCTTCTCTCCGGTGTGGATGCGCTTGTGGCCCTTCAGCGTGCTCTCATCCCGGAAACAGCTCCCGCAGAACTCGCACTCATATGGGTGATCACCTGTTCCACAGAGAGACCACACTCAACTGATAAGATGCACTGATGTGGTCGGTCTCAAGTTGGTCTTTTGAACTGTTCAGTTTTTTAAATGATCTCTTGCACGTTTGTGTTGAGAATGTAAACTTACATTTACCTTCATGTACTTCACAAGCGCTTTTCTACAGAGCGACTTACAACTGAATCATGTTACAGATGCAGGAGAATGTTGAGTTAGAAACTCTTACTGGTGTGGTATGATGTGCTTGCTCAGACGGTGAACTTGTATGTAATTAGCAAGGACCTTATGTAAACTGTATGTAGGCCCACAGTTCAGTTTCTCACTTTCCTAACTTACAATAGTAGTTACTGAAAAGCTCACACCAAGTAGTCAACAATAAGTCTAACAATAAGGGTTACTCATTTATTAGTAACTCAGGGTTTCAGGTAATGGTTAACCCTTAGACATTATTGGCAGAAATAACAAAGCTGTGCCATTAAAATGCTTTGTCAGTTCAACCTAAAAATGTATTTTATGTGGTAACAAGTAGGTTAACAGATTTTCTTTTAGCTCAAATAATTACCTAGCAAGAAACAAAGCCAAAGCCAAACTTTAGTGTACTCGAACAACCTGATTACCTGCTTCTCTTATTATTTAAAGATGTTCTGCTGTTCAGTGAACTTTTAAGGCAGCCAAGTTAATTACTTTTCACTTTTTGGCCATCCTTTACATTTTCCCCTCATGTTCATAACAAATGAGAAAAAGTCAGAAGTACAGACTGTTGATATAGGTTGCAAATTGAATGGATACCATTAAGAAGCAAAACTTGCCACAAAAGGCGATGGTAACGACATTAATGTGATGAGAACTGACAGCTTTACGAGGTGAACAGCTTTACGAGGTGAAGGACTTTTAATACAGGATATGTTGGTATATGTGCCTGTTGATCAAACAGCTTTTCTCATGCCAATAATCAGTGATAGCTTGATACAGTGCGTGATGACTGCCTGTGGCTGGCTTCTAATTGCTTTGCTGCTCTGCCTAACAGCTTCTTATATCATTTTCTCAGGCTGCGTCGAGGCGCTCGGCCAGCCGTATAATGCTGCCGATATTTAATGCATTTCAGCCCAGACGCCCAAGCTTTAAGTCATCAGCGGTGACCCATGCTTTTCATTATCTCCCTGTCCAAGTGGCAGCCGTGCCTCGGAATAAATTGCATTTCTTGTTATGTACTGTCATGCTCCAACTTAAACCCTCCTCTTAAGAGACAATGCCGAAAGTCCCAGAGCACGTTTTCCTTTTTTTCCCCCTCCCAGCCCAGTTCACGGCGTGCCATTCACATTCAAATCCACTCCTTGCAGGAGCGGCGGCCCGAAATGAATGGGTTTTTATCGGAGTGGAGAGGAAGAGCGGGACAAAATCCCGGGAGAAGAGATATAAGATGATAGATAGAGTGGCAGTCTTTAGGCATCTGTATCAACTTATCAGATGCACCTTGCGAAAAGCCCTCCAGCCCGTCTGTCATTAAAGTTAATGGAGCCGAGGCGAGCAGCCGGTCGGCCAGACTCGTGCCGCCACAGGCATGCTAATGCGCTAACGCTCAGCCCTGTGAAGATTCAACATGCTCTGCTAACGCCAATTAGCCTACCCATACAGGGCGCTGATTTCTAGTGGGTTAGGGGTTTTGCTGTACATAGACTCAACTGATCTTTTTGTTTGCCAGGTGTTTGAAGGTGTCAGTACTTGTCAACAGACCCAAATGCGTTACGGTCGGTAGAGTGGCACAAAATAAGACATGAGCAAACACATCAATGTCTTTGTCTTGGTCTCAAACACAAGAGCACAGAACAGAGTCTATATTCAACCCCTGTAAGGAAATGAATCTGAAAAATGTAGGTTCCCACCACACAAATAAAAAAAAAGAAAGAAAGAAAGAAGCTTGGACAAAATGGCATGAAAAGGCATGAAAGGCGAAGCTCAGAGGAGCTTCAGAGAGCTTTCTGTGCCATAAACAATCCGGCTCGCTCCTCTCTGTCTGCGCTATCAAACACAGCTGTGAACATTAGACAGCCGCCACTGTCTGCAAATGGCCTGCCAGTGAAACGGAGAGCGAACAGCAATGGCATATTAATGAGAGGGCGCTACACGTGCGGAATGTAGAGCGGAGAGAAGCTCCAGAGCCAGACACGCACAACAGCGCACACTGATGTGGCCAGATGTGTGCTCTGACCCTCTTGCACAGTCGCCAACAGTCCTGGTCCACAGCCACCGACATATACAATCACCTCAGGTAAATAGCCTTCATCCTACAAATTGCGCATGTGAGCTACCATAGCCTTCCATTTAGAATACTTCCATGGTTGTCATAACAAAACTTTGTATCTGTAAAACTGTCATTTCAACGGAGAGAGATTTTCTTTTTACTTTAGAGGGTCCATATCACGGAAAACCAATAATGTCACAAAAACCCAATGAATTTGCATATATCTGCCCATCCAGCCAATGACAGTTTAGCCCCATCTACTACTCATGCCAATGTTATATATATATGTATATATATATATATATATACACACATTTACATGAATCAGTCACAGCAGTGCAACAGTGCTTGAAAGATGAAAGATGAAGGCTTGAAAGATGAAGGTAATAATCTCATCCTTTAGTGTAATAAGATTTCATTCTGGACCATTTCTGCTGTCCCATTCATGATGAAAGGTTCAGGTAGCTTAAAAAGAGACTAGTGTTTTGAAAGAAAAGTAATCAATATATAAATTAAATAATAAAGAAAAACAGAAAAATGTCTTGATATGAGAGCAATGTTATATTGTTAGTGTCTGACTCATTTTAAATGTTTAAAATGGTGTATAACGGGGTATAACCAACACCAATGAGAATTTGGTCAACATCCTATAAAGTGATTTAAAAAACAAAGACAGGAATTTCTTCTTGTCGGAGAATGTGAATAGTTGACATTTACCCAGACAGCATGGAACATCAGAATGTCTCTTCAGTTATTGCACCAAAGCAAGAGAGTACACAGCGCGTCAGAGTCTGGAGTGCATACATAATGGCTGGGCTTCAATGTTTAAAAAAGAAACCGCTCCTTCTTTCTGTCCTTCCCTCATCCAAAATTTACATGACGAGTCTAAGACCTCAACCGCCTTTGACAATTCCACTGTTATTCCAGGTCACAAAGACGCAGGAAGACGCTCCACCAGGGAAAGTGGAACACACTCAGTCAGCTGCACAGATTGTCTCTCGTTCTCTTGTCTTTTCTATGATTTCTAGACATGGACATTCACTATGATGAATGGTTCATAAATGCGATGATGAATTTGGATGATTAACACTTCAGGTTCCTGTGGTGTACACAGCTTAGATGGCCTCTTCTTACATGTTTAATTATTTCTCATTTAAACCTATTTGAATCAAGCAGAGGGATTCTGCTGAAAGTGTGGATTCTAATCTCTCAATCAACACCACATTCATGTCTGTTAATAGAGGAGCATATATTTTATTATTTGATTATTTTCTGCGTTCTTTTTTGTTGGTGCTGACGTCAACACAAAAATTGCATGTAATTCATTATAATAATTTTCTCAGTTTCTCCAGTCATCGGCACTGTCATAGCTATTTCCGATCTTAAAGCTAGGTTAACTTGAAGCTGGGAAGGTGAAGGATAACTTGTGCTGCTTCTATGTCACTTGAATTGCCATCCTATTATTTCAAACCGCAAATGCAGCATCACTGGACAACTCAACATGCTTGGAAGAAACACTAATTGCTGTTTCTTTTACATCATCTAACATCGGTGTTAACTAGCATTGTACTGAGTAATGAGGGGAGAAGGAAGCCCATCATATCCTCTAAAAGACAGAGTGTCGGTTTCCCAAACAGGGATTAAGCCTAGTCTTGGACTACCCTTTCCTTTTGAATGGAAAATCTCTATTCACAGCACTACATAATCCAGGACTAGGCTTAATCCCTGTCCGGGAAACCGACCCAGAATGTTTAGTGATGGCCTCTGACTCCCAGCCATGAATGGCTGCAGCATCACTGGGGGCCAAACATGGAATCTCCCAACAATGGGATCAAATTTTAGAACTTTAGACGGCTCACTTGTAAGAATAACTGCAATATAAGACGAATTAGCAATGCTGACTGTTTGGGTGTTAAAAAGTTGCAGTTAAACCCTTTAATTACAGAACAGGCTTCAAGAGTTAACAGGAACCTCCTAGATGGCAAAACACTGTCAGAGAAATTCATACTTTTGCTCAACACTGTGTATCTGTTGGTGTCAACAGATTGATCAGTGAAATCTGGGGACGAGTGACAAATTAAAAAAGGCATTTGTTTTTTCCGTCTTCAGTTCCTGACAGAGGACAAAAGAGACACTCTGACTGTGCTATCACATCAAAATTCAGTGCCCACTCCAAACTCCACATTTCTGTTTATGTTTTTGTATGTGCATTTTTTTAAAGCAAGATACTTTCTTACCTTTGATAACCAGCACATGACTGTGGCACATCATCTTGATGAAAATGTTTTGTGATTTTGCAGCGTATTTTACATTTGCGGCGGCAGTTTTTAAAAGCGCTGTCTCCAATGCTCTACAACATTTTCTCTTGTGTTGTCTCGTTGGATAAATGTGAACTGGGCCTAAGGGTTAAAGACCCAGCTGGTGCTGAATGTGAAAGCGGCGCAAGGACTGATCATCAGTCGTGTTTCACGTCTTCCTGAAGACCTTGCAGGTTGATGGAGGCGAGCGTATTTAGAGGGGCACTCACCTGTGTGTGAGCGGAGGTGGCGTTTGAGCGCCGTGTGGCTGGGGAAGGTGCGGTCACACTCGCTACAGATGTAGCTGCGCACACCTGCATGAACCTCCATGTGCTGCTGCAGGGCCTTCTGAGTTTGGAAACGCTTTCCGCACAGCAGACAGAACACGGCCATATCTGAGCCTGGAGAGAAAGAGAGAGGGAAGAAAGAAGCTAAGAGTGAGTGAGAGTAAGACCAGGGACATTCAGTCTTTAATTTCAACACACACAGCATGCAAAATTATGACTTAATTCATTTTAAGCAGCTATGTAATTAGGAATGAATGTGGTGAATGGAGCAGAATGAATGAAATGAATGACAGCATACAAGCTACATACACCTCCACAGTCTCTCTCGCTCTCTCTTTCTCTAAAACCGAGCAGTCGGGTCTCTCTTGCTTCGGTCAATAATGTATCTTTCAAGTAAAGCTGTCTCTAATTTAAAATCTATGTGAATTCCCAGAGGTGGGCTCATGAACAGTAGGCTAAGATTGACTTCCCGCTCAATCAATCACCGTTTGCCTCACAGCTCGGAGCAGAAGGAGGAAAAAAGACCACGATAGCGCCTGAGACACATAAAAATCAGCTTCTGGTCTCTATCACAGACAGCCTGCCTGTAATGGGAGTTTTGTGCAAATGCACCCTGACAAGAACACACGCCATCCCCAAACAACCCCAAAACTCCAACTCTTTTTCCCCCATAATCCATTTCAAGGCTAGACAGTAACTCAGGCTGATCAGATCACACCACTAAAATATTACATCTGCAAGCATAGAGTACTTTTATAAGTATAGATGAGTTATGCAAGCACAGATTGCTTGTTATTTCTCATTATTGCCAAGGTAACTGACAAGTCACTACATATTTGCTTTTACTACAGTTACACAATCCCAAAGCACCACTGATTAGAAACCAAAACTGTTGAAAAAAAAATCCTATCAGCACTATTTGCATTAATTACTATTTGCATTATGACTTAAAATGTCGTTTTTCTGCTGTGTATATGAATCGACAAGGTTATCCAGTAATAACTTTATCAACTAGCAAAGCACTGTAGTTGAACTAAAACCTCTGTACTCTTGAAATTAAATTATATTAAATCCTATAGGCTGCTGTTTTCTACATTTTTAGTTGGGTATTAGTCACAAAAATTGGTTGGGCCCTGGTACAAATTTTACTATATGCTGTCAGACAAATGGGCCCTACCTTGGTGCGCTGAAATCTACCTGGATAGTACCATTTTATGACAGTGTATAATAAACTATTTGTATTGGGGCCCAAAAAACATGAACATTTTTGTGACTGATTTGTACTCATTTAAAACACAGAAGGGTCCTCAAGGTCCTGTTGTGCAGTTTAACTAAGTTATAAAGGTGCAGTACATTCACTTTTCCAGAGGAAAGTCACACATTTCTACCTTTCCATTACATAACGGTTAAAAATAGAAAAAATAAAATAAAAGGCCTGAAGTCAGGACATGGTGCACAGAAGCAAGCATTTGTACCCGGAGAGGTACTGTGTTGTGAGAGTGCAGCTACGCAGAATTACAAATAGCTCAATAGAAAATCACGTCTTACTAGGAATGCTACGAAAGAAGAGACACAATCCAAAATACTATTATATGTGACAAGCCACATGCAAACACGGCATCAGCTCTATGCTGGGAAACTTTTCATTTGACAAAGCAAAGCGGGTAAACCGGTATGCAGCTTAGATGTGCGAGCTGCTTGCATCCATGGCGTCAGAAAGGAAGACAGGCGTAAAGCAATATGAGGCAGGAGTGCTTCAGCTCCCTACCCGCTCATGTCTTTAGGAATAATTTACCTCTACTACTCTATCTATTTATACCATCTTTCATCCTCCTCTGAAAGCACACAGTCTCTGTCTCTCTGTTTCTCTCTCTCTCCCCCCCTCTCTCTTTCTCTCTCTCCTCAACACACTCCCAGCAGAACTTTAATGGGCCTGAAGTAGCTGACAGAGTTGCTTAAGCTGGGTGAATGGGACTGTTAATGGAGCCGGCTCCACTCGCAAGGCGAGTGTCAGCCTAGGTAGCGGCAGAAGCTTCACACAGGTTTCTCTCCAGACCCTGCACTTTAACAACCCAGCTCTCTCCCACTGAGTCACAACACTGCACACGCACTCATCAACAAGTGCTACTGCGGCCAGCGCAGGCAGTGATCATAATACATGCAACTTTTTGCAACAACTGCAGTTATGAGTCTAGAAGCAGTGGATGTTAAAGTCTTTCCTTAAAGAGGCAATAACTTACATTTTTCTTGAGTTTAGCATGGATTTATGTGCCAGAACCATTCATCTTTATATGACCATTACGTCACTTGTCGTCTTTTTTGTGCCTTTTAGACAAATATATGTAAATGATTTCCATAGTGATTGGCTGTCCTGGATTGTGC
Organism: Alestes dentex; assembly: GCA_037576975.1. Classification (NCBI taxonomy): domain Eukaryota; kingdom Metazoa; phylum Chordata; class Actinopteri; order Characiformes; family Alestidae; genus Alestes; species Alestes dentex. Next base: position 19,954,860 of record JBBIGA010000001.1, on the reverse strand, counting down.
CTCATTCAGAAAGCAGAGCTGATATTTCAGCGTGAAAATGTATGTAGCTATGCAAATGTACTATTTTTTTTTCTTACAGCTTGTTTCTGTAGCTTAATCTCCATATATGAGAAACTATAAAATATTTAAAGCAAACAAACAAAACAAAACAAACAAGCAAACAAAAGGAGGAAAATATGGTTGGCCATGATATAGGCCTTTTTAAGAGCAAACCAAGAACATTTAAGCAACATTTTATTACTTGTAGATAAGCACTATCATACTTAAACTAAATTTAGTGACACTTTCTGTTTCTCTTACAATACAGTATACTCTCACTATGCTAAACAGAAAAGGTCCACTGGATAATATTGAAGATTTGGAGACTCTATTCAAAGGTTTGGGAAAATATGCCTTAATATGTTGTTTAAAACACATGACATAACACATATGCAGAGGAAATATGCAGAGGCCCCTTTATACTAAAGTACTTTTAGGATCCTGAAAAACGTCTCTTAAATCAAATGTGTCGAAACGTTGGGCTGGGCCTGTACTGTGAGATGTGTCATGATGTTTAACATCTATATACAGGGAAATGCTCTTCGTGGCTTTTCATAGAGGGCCCTGAAGGCCCCCCCTGTGTGATGAAAGGAAAAGATGGAGAGAAAGAGCTGCTGATGGGAGGCTGGAGTGGGGTCAGAGGTCAGTGGAAGCAGGAGGCAGATGAGATGAGAGTGTGTGTGTGTTTGGGCGGGGGGGGGGGCTGCCCTGCTGGGCATGAACACAATAAGGATTGAAGGCTGACCGAGCTGGACGACACACTATTGGAGTCCTGCTGTTAGCTTTACTGAAATACCACTGAACACAGCAAAGTGAGATTAGAGCACCCAGGAGTGGACACAGCGGAGCCGTGCCAGTGGACAGGAAATGTTAATCTGAGGTGTGAGATTGGACAGGTTAGACCCCAAAACAAAGTCAAAGTCTTGTATTATACAGAAAAGTTGACACTTTTCACTTTTCTCTTTTCTGCCTCTATCTGTTCTATAGCGGTGTAATATGTGGCTATACAGACAGTGATTTTCTACTTTTCACTAGTTTACCGAGTTCAGAATCTACCTGAAGCAGCTCACCCATAGGATCATGTACTTATGTAAGTAGGCAGCAAAAAAAAAACAAAAAAACAACTGGAAGCTCAAAAAGGAGTAACGTCTAGGAGCATTTTCATAAAATGATGGATTGTCACAAATAACATATTCTTTACCTTCGATGGAAGGTCAAAGTTGTCAACTTGTGACCTGAAAAACCAAACTATGCTAGTAAAGCTCACCATGTTACATTACAAATGCTTGTCATAGTCTATTCTCTGCCGTATCTGCTGTTTATTTAGAAGAATTTATCAGCTATTCCTATGAACAACGAAGTGATCATTAGCTCCACCTGTCTGAGTGTTAAATACATCATCTAGCTACCCAAAAGTGGTTAAGCTGTTTAAAATATAGCTCATTCTGTAAACATAGCTTTCATGTAAACACTTTCATGTACCATCAGCCCATCCTGGCAACTTGTACTACGACTGCATGGAGCAGTACTACTATATGGAGGACAGTGGTGTTATCCGCTATGCTACACAAACCACAAACTGTCTTGAGAGAAAAATGCATAAAACGAAGAGGTTGCATGCTTTTCTTCACAATGGTGCCTTAGCTCTCGGTAAACAGTAGCTCAACCTGAAATTGTCCCTGAAATATAGAGTCTAAATCAGTAACGAAAATCAGTAATATAGCAATAAAGTTATTTTACAATTATTGTATCGAAAAACAGCCCACAATCACTTGTTTATTTGATGATTATTTCACATGAGTGACCAACTATTAAAATATTCAGTATGTGTTTGTGGCAGCGCTAGTTTAAAACATGGTGAATTTTGGGATTGCACCAAAATCAAACCACTGTGGCACCAGGGATCCAGACCTTAGGTTCTATCATCAAAACATATTTTGAAAATGCCTATTGATTTTGATTTTGAGCTTTTCCACCGCAGACCTCTTTAACTACATGTAGGCCTATAAAGGCAGCGGCGGGACACACTTAATCAAACAGTTATATTGAATCATGACAAAGGGAGCGAATGTGTCCAATGTTTATATCGAAACAAACAGCCTCCTCTGGCTGGAGATCGTTTACAAGAGCGCGAGCGAGCCTGCCTGCTCCTTCGCAGTCCTACAAATCCTCTTTAATCAGATATGAGGAGGGGAGAGAGGCCGAATGTAAGAGAGGGAATGATTAGTAAACAGGAGCCTGTGCCACTGCTTCATTGGCATTCGAGTGGGGTTAGCGTGTTGCATTTAAAATGCCGTCTGATGAGGACTACAAAATCAAACCATTTGTTACTGCCATTGAAGTGCCTGTGGGCAACAGGCAATTAAATTGGAATTAGTGTGGGGAATGAGATACAGATGATTCATATGGAGAGGGAGAGCTGTCAGAGAGACGGTCTGGAATTCCATTAACTTAACTGGGATGGATACGTTGAGAGTAAACATGCTTGGCCCCCTTCAGCTGCCGCCTGCTTTACCCAACCACCAGCCATTCTGATGTATCATCGAACCTGTGTCTGATTTACTCGCTCTACGGTTTAGGAGCAATATACGTCAAGCCAGAACATGTTTCAAACGGAATGGAGTGTACCAGGAGTGCATCAGAATTGAAATTACACAGGAATAGAAGACCGAACAAGCAGTTCAGTCAGGGGAGTTTCTCCCTTTCTTGCAAAAGGACTATATTTTTTCTCTCACATTTAAAAGTGAGCGATATCATGACACTGTTTTTATTGCCATAAATTGCCATGATATTGTTGAAACATCATAGAAGAGCAATGTTTAATAAACGTTCTTGAGTTTTTAAAGATTTTTGAGATTTAGTCATTTATTTGTAATGATCTGTTCCTCATGAAATGGTGACTATGTATATACTCTTCTACTAATTAAGAGCATTGTTATAGAAGAAAACATGTGTTTTGCATTAAATGTTAGCTGGTATTCTTCTTTTAAAAACCTTGTTATATCCAAAATTGTTACATACACCATATTGGAATGAACCTCTTCAAATCTAACAAATGCTTTTCTTAAGATAATCAGTATTACTCTTATGCCAGATTGCCCCCCCCCCCCCAACACATAAAGCTCACTGTCCTGTTCACTGTCCTCTCACAGCCTCCGCAGGGGCCATTCATATCAGGCTGACCGCTTTACCTAATTTGGCGAGTAAAGAGTCATTCGTGAGCTCTAATGTTGGCGACTGAAGCCCCTGTGCAGGAATGCATTGTACTTTTGGCTATGATTTATTCGAGAGGCCATCTGGACATTGAGTCGGGGGGGGCGCTGTCCTGAACGTTGCCCTGCCCTATTATTGGCCTGATTGGCGGGTCCAGCCCTTTCACGTTCTTCAGGCCCTTTCTTTTGAAGCATAAAGCTGCTGAGGTGGCTTTTTCTGCCCAACAAAAGGACTCTCCGCTGCGTCTCATCAGACAAGACAATGAGAGCAGTGTGGCGGCGTGTTTTTGTTTCCTCAAAGTCAGTTGCCGGAACGGCGAACAATTGTGGACAATTACAGATAATTGAAAAAATACCAGGAAAGAATGCGAATGAGAGATTAAAAACACATTGTAACTCTGAAGACCCAATTTTAAATCGATAATGTGAAAGTAAAGTAAATTAAAATAAAAGTTTTTAGTTCAGACCTGTAACTTGAGAGAGAGAGAGAGACAGAAAAAATTGAGAGAGCAAATGAGAGCGAGAGAGAGAGAGAGAGAGAGAGATAGAAAGGACAAAAAGAGAGAAAAGGCCTATGAGAGAGAGAGAGAGTGTGTGCAGAGAAAGCACAAAAGAGTGAGAATGAAAAGAGTAAAGAAAGAGAGAATGAGTAAAAGAAAAAAGAAACAGAGGGAAAAATAACACTGAAAGAGAAGGTAAGAAAGAGAGGGCGAGAAAAAGGGAGAGAGACAAAGAATAAGCGAGAAATAGAAAAATAGACAAGAATGTGAGAAAGACTGATATGAAGGGGGGTGGGAGAGAGAGAGAGAGAGGGAGAGAGAGAGAGAGAGAGAGAGAGAGAGACAGTAAGTCTCTGTAGGACATCAGTATTCCAGCAGAACAAGCTTCCTTTCACGGCTCGTAATGAGCCCCAGGTCACAGGAAACAGGTGCTTACTAGATTTTCAAAAGCACAAGAGCACCTCAGAGAGAGCCTCTGTCTTTGTATATTCATCATATTCTGTGTGATTAATCATTTCTTAAAATCAAAACATTCAGAGGCCACAACAGGACAATTCAGTATTCACTCAGGCATGTCCCATGAACACTGGCTGGACTTGAGGACTGATGTCAATGATTAATCCTGACTGTTCATGGTATTTATTCTGTAATAATGCAGAAGCACTTGTTGAGCATGAAACTCAGAGTGTCCAGCAGGGGGAGCCCAGTGTGACAGTGTTACGCCACAGACTCTCCAGGCGGACCTCACATGACCCCATCACACAGCATCAGTAACAAACATCTCGCACAAACACACACACCATGACTCATTAGGCTATTATTTAAAGTCACTGCAAGATTATTTCCGTGTCATATTTGCGTACAATTTTTCAAATGGGCACTGGAATGGCTGTTCATTATGAAAGCAGAAGCTCCTATTTATATTTTAAAGCCTAACTAAAGCCTGTTATTAAACTAGCTCAGTGAAAAAAGAGAAGAAAAAAAAAACCTGAGGAAGAACATGTCCAGTCTTGTTTAGGCCAGTTTTTCAAAATGCAAAAAGGAAGGTGTTCTATTAAAACAATTCTATTAAATACCTAAATTACATCAGTCTCAGGAGTTAGCTTTATTGTGAATTCCCCCCAAAGATCATCATTCTGCATTCAGTTTGGTATGGATGCCGGCTAAAGCGTGTGAGAAATCCTTAAAAGAGGCTAAAGTTCAGTCCTAATTGACATGTACAGCCTCCTCCATTTTTCCCAGGCTAAGCAGAAAAGCCAGCTGAAGCGAGACTTCTCACTGGCCCTTCACTGTACAAAAGGCAGGGGATTTGCTTTTCACACTGGTCAGATGACCCCACGACCCCTGGAGAGCAGCGACTCAAAAGTGCCGAATTGGCGTGGAAGCTACAGGGCTAATCCTGTTCCCACACGTTTCGTAACCCAGCCACACATTCCTAATGAGTTCTTTACCACATTTCCATTTCACCAGTGAAACTGATCGTGCCTACTACAAGTACAAAAAGTGATTTGCAAGACACTCCTCAAGAAATTAAAAAGCCTTTTTTTCTGTTATGACTAAGGACAAAAAGCTTAAAACAAAAACCTTCACAGAACACATTCAGAGACATTGCCAGAAGAGTCACGGAGCATGCATGTTCATATTGGGCAGTAAAATGTATCAGCATGTGGAATTGGAGGTTTCTGAATGATATTGTATTTTCTATCACTAGACACATGAAGCTGGCGTTACTGTTTGATACAATGAGATTCTGGGTAATCCCGCTCATTCAGAGCACGCTTCAAATCAGTAAGTGCTTATTATTGATGAGAAAGAAGTGCTTGACTCCTGTCAGAAAAAGAAGCTTCACCTGCAGCTGAAGTGGCCTTGGTCGGCCCAAGACTTTCCCAGTCACAGCCATTAACTCTAGGTGAGGTGGCAATCGAAACTAGCATTCTTACTTTCCTCTGTGGCCAGAAATGTTGACTGACCAACATGGAGGACATAACCAAGGTTATGGTTTGCTGAGGCAGAACCAGAACGGTTCACTTCATATTATACAGCACTGGAAAAAATTAAGAGACCACTGCAAAACTGTTCGGTTTCACAGGTTTCATCTTTTATAGGTGCAAGTACTGAACTGAACAGCTTTGCTGACAATATTTGTCCTAATTTGCAAATAAATATAATGATATAGTATCATTTTAAAGGAAATGACAAAACATCAAAATAAGAGAAATGATGCAGTGTTTACAGAACTTGAATAATTCAA
>JBBIGA010000001.1:19910228-19948758 GCA_037576975.1 Alestes dentex | reverse complement strand
ATGCAGTGTTTACAGAACTTGAATAATTCAAAGAAAACAAATCTCTTGTTCACTCTTAAACAAAATGGCAATAATTATTACCTTTGATGAACTTCTATTAGTGTTTTGCTGTCCAACTAGTCTCACTGTGAGAGGAGAGTGTTGATTACAGCAGTGTTTTTATACTTTTCCTCATTAAATGAAATGTGATGTAGGTGATCACTAATCAGTACCTCATAAAGCAGAATGAGATGCTTGTGTAAGAATGTAACAGACACTAGCACGGAATGGTTGCCATACTTATAGAGATGCTGATTTAAGTGCAGTGGTTTCTTACTGTTTTTTCCAGAGCCGTTTTTGCATTTGATTGAGGCATACCTTTGCTTGGGCCTGAGAGACACCAAATGAATTATTTGAACACCAAGTTTACTAAAAGCCTGCCAAACATGTTCTTGTCATGCACTACAATTCTGCTGCCATCCAGTTCTACTATAGCTAGTAGGTTGTGCAACGACATTATCAGAGACAGTTTCTTCGTTCAAACTTCGTTCATGAGAATACAGAATTGTTTACCCAATATTGTGAACTGAATTGCAGAGTGTATTGTCACACACCTCCTGTTTAATCAGGGTTAAAGACATGCCACATGTGTGACGTTCCTATTCAGATGCTTTCTCTTTCAAAAGGAAGTTTATTTCACAGACTGAGTAGAGCACTCTGGACACTCGGTAAATCAAAAACAGATGTCCTGAAAACATCTGTGTCCCAACCTGACACAGAAATGTGTGCTGTCAACATGTGTTGTCAATACAATTTTGAGAATGCAAATAAACTCGTCATTAAATATAATTATGGTAAAAAATAGAAAAGGTTTCTTTGAGCATTTTCTCATAAGAATTCCGGGCAATTAGCAGGCCTGTTAGAATATTTAGATGTGTGCGTGTGCATCTGTGCTTTACATTCGGTTTTCTCTTTGGCTTCCAAAAAAGAGAGGAAACACCAAAGGTCATCCCATCAAGCAAACAGTTCTGGAGCTCAGCGTGGTGGAAAATAAACCACAAAAACTTGAATCAACTGGTGCATCAGATGCGCCGGATTAAGGAAGCACTGCCGAGGAGTGTCGACTCACTGAGGCGTGAAAAAAAAAAAATCAAGCAAATCTGATGCAACCATCCTTCTCTCCAATTCATGCAGAGAGAAGAACGTCTCCTCTCGGCCTGATTTGGCTGAAAGGTGCTGCGGTGAGACGGCCTGTGGAAACATGAAGGTTAGGTAAATAAGCTTGGCGCTCTGGCTGCGAAACTATGCATGTGAGTGCCTGAATGTGACCAGACGCTAAGCTGAGACATAGCTGCGGGCTCCTCACCTGCTCCAGGCTGTTTTGGCCAGGGCACACAAGGCCATCTCTAACAAAAACCAAAACGGCTCCATCGCCGGAGGCTCATTCCACAACACTGACAGCAACGTTATATTCGGTGCTTCTCCTCTTTTAACCTATAAAACTGGATTAAGGTTAAAGGGGAAATCCACTGTTTATTGAGCACTTCTGCCTCATTAGATGCTTACAATGGTTAAGCATTGAGAGTAGTTTGGTGTGAAACACTACAATTTAGCAAAACTAAATATGAGGCATAATTACAAATACATGGCCAAGCGCTACAGAACACCTGTGTTTTTCTACAGTTTGGACACACAAAATGTATTTTTCACTACTATCTTAATCATATTTGTGCTGTAGACTTTGCTGCACCTGATTCTTGTCACCAACACTGTAAAAACTGAGTTTCTGTACAATTAAACATTTCACATTCCCCCTTAATAATAGAATTCCCCCTTAATAATAGAAAGCAAGTGATAACAACTCCTCTTTTGATTTCTTCTAAATGGAGAGGAGGAAAGCAATCAGCACCAAAAAACCTTTACTCCTCATCCTTTGATAGACGGTTAGTCTAAAATGAACCGGTCATGCACTGCAAAGAAAGATATCTTGGCGAATGAAAGCATCTTAAGTGCACAAGGTATATATTATTTCTCGTTGTGAGATTCTGTAAATTAAAAGAAATATTCAACCTACACCTAGGCATTTAGACCTAATTTACCAGATTTTATCAACTGTACTGCACTTTCTATGTCTTTAAAAATAATGTGGACAACTAAAATAATTTGCTATGTATAATATGATATTCACTTTACAAAATGATTAAATCAAGTGAGAAGGTCCAACATAACCTTGCCATATTCTTACAATAATCTCGGAACATCTTATTACATTCATATTACAGTAGATTGATGGATCACAGGGACATATTAGACTTGGAGGAAAGAATCTCATGATGATAAACATGATCTATATTTCCTACATTTAAGATGCTTTCACTTGCCAAATCTAACTTTTGCAGTGTGATCACAGCCCCTCTGTGTTCTTAATCCCTCCATTCACCGTGAAGTCAGGCTCGTCTTTGTCCGCATATAAACATTATTCCCACACTGCAAATTGGAGCCTTATTTACACTGTAAAATACACAAAGGACATCAATATTTATTCAATAAAGATCTTCTTAAAGGCCTTTTCAAACAACCCGGCAATCTAATTACATGCTGTATCACTGGGCTACAGTCGGAGGGATGGGACGTGGGTGTTCTAGTGTTCAGCCTTGTGAAAAGTAGGGGGATGCAAGAGAATTTGGTATAGAAAATCCGCACGGATGGATAGTTCCCCTTTGACCTATTCGGCGGACATGGTGAGATAACAATTGTGTTGTAGACCTCCCGCTTGCAGCAAAGGGGCTGAAAAGGATTTAAGACCCTTTATACACAGCAAACAGTACAATAGGAGCAGGTCACTGTGTGTTGAGGAGCATGCTGGGTAATCTGCGGTAGCAAGGGCCAATCATTTCCACAGGTGAGACAGCAGGGGGTTTAGCTTTATGGAGGGCTACTCTAGGCAGTTTATTCAGCTACAATAAGCCCACTGGAGAGCAAAGCATCGTTCCACCGAAAGTGAGAGGATCTTCAGTATTACTGCAATGGGAAAGCAACAGTAAAGGAAAGGACATATTTGAAATGCTGATAATTTCAGAAGAATAATAACTGGGGATGACCCTTTTCCATTCTTCATTATTCTTTATGATTAAACTGGATGTTTTTGTTACTGTGTCTTTAAAATTGATATATGTAAATGACCTCTGTTCTATATTTGTTCTTGATGACATAAAATTTAAAAAAGTAAATTGCAGGTAATTTAAAGGTAATTTTAAATTGCAAGTAAATTGAAAGTAATGGACTCAATGGACTAAGGAATGAATGGTACATTTTGAAAGTTTAACACTTTCACACTTCTAATTATGTTTCTGAAAATGTGGATTCTCTCCAACTTTGCATCAGGGCATCCCTACTACTACTAGAACTGATAATGCTTCTACAGCCACTACAACTGATACTACTACTACTACTACTACTACTACTACCACTGCTACTGCTGCTACAACTACTACCACTACTACTACAACAACTATTATTACTACAGCTACTGCAACAACTCCATCTATTACTACTACTTCTACTGCTGCTGCTACTATATCTACTACTACTACTACTACTACTACTACTACTATTGCAACTACTATTACAACTACAACTACCACTGCAACCACTACTACTGCTAAGGCAACAACAACAACAAGAACTACTACCACTAGTAGTACTACTGCTAGTACTACTACTACATTTACATCTACTACTGCAAGGGTTGCAGAATTCTGGGATTTTTCAAAGTTGGAAATATAAGTTAAACATATATTGTAGCATAATCAAAACTAATGCAAATACAGTTGAGTATCTATGCTATTCCTCAATCACAGGCACATGGCACACTACTTACTGTGGGGCCATTGAAGCCACGCCAAATAAATCTGCATCATCTTTTTTAATTGTATCTTTTTGCATGCATACCTGTTTATGGCAAAACAAAATGTTAATATTTATGTTTGTATATGACTCGTTTCTTTAAAGTTTCAAAATGTCCAGCTAATTCTCATTAATGTTGCCTTCACATGCTATGGGAAAGATGACCCTTTCCAGTTGTAATTTGGAAATTATGAGTGCGTTGTGTTCAAGTGCTTTTATTGTCGTAGTGAAGAAAAAAACATGGCAGACCCGCAGTTTGTCTTGAGTTGTTACTTGGGCAAAACTTACTTACTAATTCATCTGCTACAACAACAAGAGGATTGTGTATGTCACAACACTGTATTGGCTGCAAACTACTCGCTAACAACAGCAAAAAAAAAAAAAAAATTTATTAGGGTGCAACGCTTACCATTCATGATTTTTTCTTCGCTCTCCACCATGTTGAAAGGTAAAAGTTGATCTCATCTCGGCAACTCTTGTATCAAAAATTTCCTCCAGTTCCCCAGTGGAAATTACGACGTGAGGGGGTATTCATGTGCAGTTTTCAAGTCTGGTATTTACCATAATTCCCTTATGACGTGAAGGCACCATAATTCCCATACATTACCATTAATTCCCATAAATTCCCATAACTCCCATGGAAAGTTTCCAATTTGGAATTTTCCAAAATTCCTTAACTAAAGTTCCCACAGAAAGTTTGTGGAAATTCCCCTTTGCAACCCTAACTACTGCTACTACTACTACTATTAGTACTGCTCTGTTGCTACAGCTTTTACTACTACAGCTGCTGCTGCTATTACTACTACTGATAGTACTATTGCTACTGCTACTGCGGCTAGAATGTCTGGTAGTAGAGTGTATGAGTAGTTTGAGCATGACAGACTATGCTCATCTTCTGTGAAGTGCTAAGAAACTTTTTTATCAGTATCTTCCAAAACGTAATGTTTCAATATTGGTAAAAAAATAATACTGCGTCATCTCGAACACTAACAACAGCAACAATAACCGCAATGGGGAGATATTCTCTCGATATGCTTACGCCATGTGGTCATCATCTCTAATAATTACACAAAGATCGCTATAGAACTGTACTTAAATCAGCTCTACTATGTGCTTGAGCAAGCTGTCCCAGTAAAGCAGTCACTGTTTCACCAAAAAAAAAAACTGCAGATCTGCACGCTATACGCCCTGCAGCATCCACAGAGACTGGATGTGTTGACATGGGCAGACACTGGCAGATGTCGGCTGTACCTCGTATGACCCCGCACCTCTCTTTGTGGGCAGTTGAGCAAGGGAGGCCGTCAGGCTAATCTACTGGAGTGAAGAACGGCTCGCTTAATAATTAACACAACAAGAGATACGTTGCTTGTGTTTAACCACTGTTTATTCGGTGGCCCAGTTCAATGGAGTCAAAGCTAGTTGCCAGTGAGTTACTCCACCTTAAAGGGCCCATACCCTACATTGTTCTTGTATTGTATTTCTTCCCTCCTTTAATGATATGACTTTTTGTATATGTTAAAGACCTCTGTCCTGATTGACTGCCCCGAGCTGTGCCTCATTCAAAAGGTTGTCTGAGGTTAAACACTTCTAATAGCTTCAGTGTGAGTGGATGGACAAAACTGCTGTGAAATTAATAGTTGGATATACTGTATGTAAATGACTTGGCTTTTGTGACTTCACAAGTGACTTCCACATATGGAGTGGGGAATTATGAGACCAAACTAAACTGTATCCACATTCAGGGAAATTCAGTTTACAATGATGTGGGCCCATTAACATAATCCCTGAATTCTGTGACATCTATGAATTTACTATAAGTAGGAGCACAAAAATGTGAGCATAGGCTAAAAGCCTATACACAAAGCCTCCCCATCTGAGGATTCTCCTTCAGGGCTACAGTCACACAGTGTTCAGTAATTTGTATGCTGATTTGAGGGGCAGAGGGGGGATTGCCTTAAATCTTTCTTCTCTGTTGGAGATGCGATGCAGCAGCACTTTGTGACGAAGCTGGGGGAAAAAAATGACTGCAGCAATGTCCTGGCCTGCTTTTTGAGAGAGTGCCCGCCAGTAGAGCGGTCCTGAGACGTTAGCAGGGGGTTTTATTTTTGGGACGGCCTTTAAGTAGGTCAGCGGAGAGTCTGTGACAGTGCTGTGGCAGTGAGTGTAAACAACAGCGCATGATGTTGTTTTTCTCGGCCTGCCCTGGCACCAAAAGCCACAGGGCCGGCCTGCCTTGACCCTCCCCCCAGTCTACTTTGCAACCCAAAAAGCTACAGCTGGACATTGACCTCTGACCTTTTTCTATGCGCGGATATTCCAAAACAATCTCCATTACGCCTGAACGGCGGCTCCTGTTGTATAACATTGTAACTCTGTATAACTCTGTGGTACTCTACAGGCTTTTTGAGTCAAATATTGGGGGATGGGGGGGTATGTTCGGGTCGCAGAGCAACACCAAAATGTCACTAGCGACACATTGAAGCAGGAAGATCCAAAAGAGAGAAAAAAGTGAAGCAGCTCAAATCACTCCCATCCACAAGAATGTGTTCGTGGCTATGGACCAACATTAAACAGCCTTTCCAAAAAAAAAAAATGAGTGAGCTGTGCCCCGCTGTACCCGTCACTGTATGTGCTGCCAAGTTGAAACAGAGAGCTGGATGTTTACAAGTTCAGGAGAGGAGGCAGAAACTTCTGGGCATCGTTAACACCAGCCCTATGTCCACACGCATTAACTATTGATGCAGTGTGTGCCACACGGAGTTACAGTTACATGCCAAAGTTTTAGAAAGGGTTATCGTCTTTCTCCCCTCGGAGAGGCGGGCGACAGATATCGTGCTCTGATCTCACTGTACAGGAATGGGCGAAAGTAAAAAAAAAACAAAAAAAAACAAAAAAAACAGGAGCAAGACCTGAGCGTCCAGCTCCAAAGTGTGCCTAGTACAAAATTAAATACCTTCTAATGAGTTAATAAGCTGGCTGCCATAAAGATGATTAGCTCTTCAAATTCATGCTCATAAAAAAAAGGATGGCAGCTTGCTTTAATTAGGACTCAACCTTTATATAGCTTCAACATGTGGATCATTAGCCCCATTGAACATTTTTATACCCAGAGAGCATATTAATTAGTGCAGTCTGGAATACCTGTGAAGGCACTCATTCTACTGTCTGCACCCTCTACTACGGGACGGACGAGTGGCAGGAGTGGTAGAGAGAGATACACATTTAGAGGACAGAAAGCTGGAGGTCAGTCCTTCAGGGTTCAGAAGGTACTGTTACAGTGATCTCTGTGTGTGTATTTGTCTGGGTGTGTGTTCCGATGTGCTCCTCTACCAAGAGGGCAAAGTTGATAACATGTTTACACCAAAGGTACAGTGCAGGACATGATGTGCTGTTTACTCACTAATGAATGACCCAAAACAGTGACTGAGATCTAACATAGATAAATAAAAACTGCCCGTCCTTAAACACAGACTGTGTTGCGTAACCTCAAACATTTGGTGTCAAATTTTGAGCTGAAGCTGTGAGACTAATGTAGCAAACAAGTCACCTGTAATGTAGCAATACTGAAATCACCTGGCTGACTGGCTACAATAGATGTGCCGAGAAAACTAGAAAATGTTCCTTTAAAATATAGAAGATTTCTTACGTATTATTGCTTTCCTAGTCTAACACTTCTGTGCTGCTACTCTTCTGCTGAGGTTGATGTACGTACCTTTGATTCCACTCTACAGACTGTCTGCAGTAACAACACTGCTTATAACTTGATTATAAATGGGGGAACTGCTCCAAACTAAATGTAGATGTGAAGGTAAACAGTCAACGGTTCATGGTTGCGACATCACAGTTACAGTGTATTCAGAATGGACTCTTTTGCAGCTTACTTACCATTCAGATGTATGATACGTGTAGGATGAGGGGCTTGCTACGCCAAAATATGGGCCCTCTAATAGACTAGCTTTAACTTTCAAGCCTTAAAATAACCATGTGGTGTAGCCATCATAAGTATTCTCATCGATCGTATAAGGTCAGAAGCACAGTGCTGTTGGCTGCTGTGTGAATGATCATGCCAGAGATGTGGTGACTCAGAGATGTGGGTAACTGAGGCGTTGTGTGCTCTCACGCACCCGGCCCCTGTGCATGCCACATCCTGACACAGAGTGATGGAGTGCTGAAATATGGCCCTGCCATGGCCCATGAGGCACTGCCCTGCAGCACAGTGCCCTGCCCTCTGCCAGAGCTTGGCCCACTGAAATCTTAGAGCCCTCTGCTCCTCCTGCTCTGCTGAATTATACAGCATCATCGCCACAGCACTGTAAACATCCGTGCCGATAAAACCAAGGCCCAGAACGGAGCTCGAGTGTCCACTATGAGATGCGTCATTCAGCAAGAAATGGGGTGTGTGCTTCTGTGAGAACAGAGGACTGTTGCTGGATGATCTGAAGAGGCAGGCAGGTGAAGGCTTGACTGAACAATGAGATGCCTCTTACCTGTGTGTGTCTGCCGATGAGCCTCCAAATCATCCTCCTTAGAGAACTGAGCTCCACACTGATCGCACACCAGTGCTTTTGGTCCAGCTGCAACACAGGCAACAGAGCACTTTGTGAGAACAAGAACCTCAATATAGCTTTTTCAATTCATGAAGTATTCCCACCATATAACAGCACATGTACCTCAAATGCAGAAGCTTAACCTATAAGGACATGCTACATGTAAGAGGGACTCTAAAAACGAGTCCAAAGTAATGGTGTGTTTGGACAGTCCTTGCAAATACATCAATTTCTGAAATGTACCACACCACAAGGACACTGAACCTGAATGGATATTGGGAAACACTTTACAACTTTGTGACACATTAATTACAGCATTCATAATTTATTCATTATTAATGAATCTAGTCATTAAGATCTGGTGATGTATCTGACTAGCTGTCCTCTGATTCATGCTGTGGGTTGTTATTAGGACTAGGGATGCACTGACATGGGTGGGCCTTTGTTAATATACAAGAAATGCACCATCAAATATTTGTACATTTTTGTCTGTTTGAAAGTGGTGAAATCTGTCCAATGCTGATACATATAACCAGTTATACCAAAATGCATCCCTTGATCGTGATTAAATGAAATGTCCTGGATATGAAGCCTCTTATGTCTGACTATTTCAAGCTCTCCTTTCAAAACGTCACAACAGATGCAAAAGGTTATCAATATGCAAGACAGGCATTCTATTTGATTCTATGCAGAATTGCTCTCATGAACGGAATGGATATCTGATCAAAAAGGCTGTTTCCCTTCATTGCGTCAAAGTGCAGGAAAAACGCATTAATTTTCAGCCTCATTCTGAATTAATTAGTCATGCCAAAAAAAAACTGAGGAAGACCCATGCTAAAATATTTATGTTGCCAAAAAATACCTCTGCAGTCTTGTCGTGTGGATCTGTGTGGACTTTTTTTTCCAGTATTTAGGTGGTCACCAGTGTATATAAAGATGCTTGAGACGTGTGTTTGTGTACTGGAGACTTGACATCTTTTAGAAAAACATTTATGTTTTGTGGGCCAATACACTCCGTGCTCCAGGCTGCAGTTATAAAGATGATCTACTTCTGTAAATTTCTCAGGCGCAAAAAAAAAAAAAGTCCTGTTCACTTCAGAACTGCCTGCATGCATTTACTGCATGTCAAGCAAGTGAAACATGAGATTATTTACCAAAATGTCAGTGTTGTCCTTTAAAGGGTTGGCATCACTTCTCACAGAGGGAATTGTTTTTGATATTAAAAAAAAAAAAATCTCCTTTATTCCCCCCTACACACACCAACGGAGAGCAGTGACACAAAGTCTCTTGACAGAACCAGAGAAATGTTCTTCTATCAAACAATAGCTGCCAGCTCTCTCTCGCCTCGCTTTCATAAAAGTCCACAAACTAGTCAGAAGCAAACAAACAGCCATACATCCTCCAGGATATGAAACCATGACTGCATGTACCTTCATGCTGACTTTTGACAGCCTCGAGTTCTTGCTCTCAAAGCCTAAAAACTTTACTTTTTGGTGGTTTGCATATATCATACTACCCATGTTCTGCACATGTTGCCCTTTACCAGCACCTGCTGCTATACAGAAGGTCTAATGAAAAACTGTAGTACAGTTAAACTCAGCTTTGGAGTGTGTTAATAGTCTTGTGTGAACACACCACACCACAGCACAGCGTACAGTGTGAACAACGCAAAATTCTTCCTCTGTATTTAAACCATTCACCAAGTGAAGCAGTGGGCAGCCAGGAACCCAGCACCTGGGGAGCAGTGTGTGGGGACGGTACCTTACTCAAGGGTGCTTCAGTGGTGCCACTAGCACTCCTGTGTTTCAAACCCACAACCTTCTGATCACAGGAGCAACTCCCTAACCACTAGGCCACCAGCTTAGACACATTTTTTTGTGAAATTGAGCTAATGTTGACATTATGGATCATTTTTTGTCGCTTTTTTTCACAATTTGCCAAGTTCCAGGGAGCTACAGCTTGTCCAGCTTGGTAGCATAATGCAGAATCCCAATGTCAGGTAATGACTGTAAACAGCACACTGTAGTCCAGTGTGAACCATTAGAATCATTAGGTTGAATGGGATTTTTGCCAGTGCTGACAATGCTGACAACAGTTGCTACAAAAATACATAAGTCGACTCCATAAATGTGATGTTTTATGTCTTTAAAAAAAAGAAGAATGAGAAGTTCCCACACCAGGTAAATGTATCATAGCAGGTCAGAGCAGAAGATGACGTCCCAAAGCTTCCACAGTTAAGGAGACATACAGGCCACATGTCTGGATATGCAGGAGACAGTCACACATCTCATTCAAGGCCACATGAGAGAATGAGATTTAGGCCTTCGATGTGGTGAAAGAGAACTAGTGCGAGTGAGTCTAATAATGATGTGCATCTCTCCCTCAACCCAGCGTCTGAGGCAGGGGGCTATTAATAGTGTCCCAGCCACCTGTAGAGCTGGCCTAGTCTGCCACACAAACAGTGAAGTAGGCCATGAAATGTCCTTAATTTAAGCAACCACACTGAATGAACCACACCACAATCTTGGAAAAAAAAAAGTGTTCTTAATTGGGCTGTGAGGTTCGGGACGCAAACCATTGGAACACGAAAGTACTTTCGGTCTCCTGAACAAGTCCTTTGAACAAAGGTACTGGCTGCAGGCTGAAGCTCTTATATGAGTCTATTAAACACAAACGCTGGTTTAAAATCAAGTATTTGTGCCAAAAATGAAAGCAACAGTTCAGTGGAAAATCTATTTGGCACAATTTTCCCAATTACTCCAAATGCAGTCATTCAGTCAAGACACATTTGGACAAAATTTGGACGATTTTTAACTAAGTAATGTTCTTCTGTATATCTTTATAGTTGACAGTTGTTGTTTCATGTCTATTTGAGATTCTGATGTGGAATAAGTTTCCTTCATAAGTTAGCAACAGAGCTCTAAGGCATAAGTAAAGTGTCTTTACTTAAACTATTTTACTTAAACTATTTTTACTTAAACTATTACTAAATATTTTTTTATTTTTAAATCACTCAGTTGTTTTAAATATCTAATTCCTTTCAACCGTACTGCACGAATGCAGCCTTCAATCAATGTTTATGGGCCTCAACATCACTGAAGTTATAAGTGATAAAATAACGGCATCTTTAAGGGTTCAGAAAGCTTTTTAGCATCATTCTTTACAGCTTTAATGATGGAACACTACCTGACATTAACCAGTTCTGTCACTCCGTTCCTCCACCCTATTCCGCAGGTGAAATGTTGCTGTTTTCACATGCGAACAGCAAAACCGCTCTGACCCAGTCTCTCCCCTTGCCTCCACTCAACGTGACTCCGCTTCAGAGATACAGCACACGTAGCAGACAGAGATCAGTCTGTTGCGTTAGATTAGAGCAAGGCAGCCTTCCACTGCCTATCCTTTTCTGTCTAACATCCAGCCTCAGAACATCCCGCCAGCTTTTGGCAAAAAAAAAAAAAAAAAAAGTCAATAAAATCTAAATCTATAATGACCCAAGGCTCGTCAAGTATCTATTTTCGCTCAGCTGCCTCTAAATGGCTTTATTATGAGTCATTAAAACGCCCACAAGCTCGAGGAAGCCAGCCAGCTAGCACCTAAATTTAGCCTCTTCCCCACATACCCGTATTCTTTTTCTTCTCATTCTTGTAGCGCTGCCCCAGAGCAACGTGAAGCTGCACATGTGTTTTCAGACTCATGACACACCATCAGAAGAAGAAAAATCTCAACAAAAACTACAGGGTTCCAACACTTGAACTCCTAAAAACAAAACAAGCCTAAATAGGACAGCATGAATTATGGTATGCAAATCCACAAAGGCCCGTCTGATATGAAAATGCTGTGGCTGATCCCGATTTTAAGGGGCCAAAAAATTCAGACATGATTTTGATTTATATAGTTGTTTTTATATTACACTGCTGCAGACAGTGAAACAATGCTTTTATTGACTTGTTTGATTTTCAGCTGCTACATGATTTAAACTCAAATCAGCTGCAGAACAGGAAACACTGGCAGTCTTAAATGATACACGTCACTGCAGCATTGGGATAGGAACTAAGAAATCTTTGCAGGTTTCAGTTTCTTCAATTAATTCTTCAATTGTCAGTTGTTTTCTTCATATGCTGCTTTTGTCTGTATTACAACCTGCATTACAACCTGTCATTGGCTTTGCATGTTTTATACATTTAACATGCTCCAGCGATGCAACCCTTTAATTTACTGAGGATATTTAGCTAATACTGTTAAACGTCAGTTAATGTTAATGGCTCACGTATTTATTGGTCAAGCACAAAAATCCACATAATTCAACATCCTATGTGTAAACGTATTTGTGATGTGTGTGTGTATTTGTGCGTGCGTGTGTGTGTGTGTGTGTTTCTGTGACTGTTTTGACACGGTTGGCTTCACTCATCTGCATCCTCATATCCCCCCGTCCATCCCCAAGACAGTCGCAGCTCACTGCACCCTGAAGTGATGAAGCAAGTTCAAAATTCAATAGCCTTCTGTTCTGCTTTAGAAGGCACACAGTGTACTGTACTGCCCATGAAGAACACTTCCCCCCCAAAAACAGCCTCGCGCGCAATCACCTTCCATCAAAACACTTTGTCTGGCATACAGAAATAAGCAGCCGGCACGTGCTGAATACTAAATCAGGCCACTGGAGAAGGGGGCTCCTGCTACTTGGCAACCGCTCGGATCTGAAGCCGGCGAATCCAATGGCGGGTCAACGTCTGAATCGCTTTTGCGTTATAAAGGCAGGATTAGATTTTGGTTAAGAAATGCAAACAGAGGATTAAATTCAATTATCATACATTGGCGTTGTTCAGCAACTACAATAATAATAATTAAAAAAAAAACAGGATAATACTACACATCTCTCAACTGGCAAGAGCCGACTTGATCTGCTAGGCCTGGTGGGAATTTGTGATTGCTTTGAGCCACATTCAGACAATGCAACTTTTATATTCATGGATTTTTACAACTAAAGGATGATTCAGTAGCTGCTAATTGCAAAGTGTTCATTCCTTGTATGATTAAGGACTAATAGCCAATGCTAGCCTTTCTACTTTTAGTACTCACGGTTCTTGCTGGGGAAATAAAAAGCAAGGTGCCTTAGAGAAATTACTTCAAAACTTTCAATGAACAAGTTGTGAGTGGAAGAGGAGACATTTTATTATCATATGAATTTGATGAAAAGTTATGGTTGTGCATCCACTCAATTGTATTGAAATCATGATCTTGATTTGTTACTCAGTGCAAGCTGATTCAGTAATAGTGCCAGTTCCGTGCAGTATATGGTCCCATTTTCCCATGAGAGTACAGTTACATGTAGCACATTTTAGATCAGAAGCAGAAACCACAATGCATCTGTGCTGGCATGCACAGATTGCGAGCAGCAAGCTTTCTGCTTCAGGTGCTTTGTGACGAAGGAAGGGACACACGATCGCTGCGCTCAAAGCTTCAAGTTTACCGTGAGCTGCGTGTCAGTAGAGCCATGTTACTCACAAGGCAATTGTCACTCACATTTCACTTTGCTGCTGGTGTAAAACACTCTCACGTTCGCCTCATTTGTGCTGTTGAGGTTCAGTGATTCAGAGCAAGTGGCAGACTAAGTTAGCCTAATGAAAAAATATACACTTATTCTTTATTAATGCCCATGAAGCATTCAACAAATACCTTTGCAAGCATTCCACCCATCCTCCTAACACCCTCTGGGTTTTGAAAATGGCACTGCAACAACCCTACCACTGTTTAAACCTGTATCCTCTGTAGATCGTCATGTAAAGCTCTCTACTCTAGGTCAGAGCACAGGTTTATAAATTGTAATTCTTTGTTTCTTTTAATCATATTCTACACATTGTGATTGTATGTTTGCAATTGCTGTTCATATTAATCAGAGTTGCTATTATACATGTTGAAACTTATCCAATGTTAGAATGTAGGAAATGTACATATAGTTTTTTTTATTACAAAATTGGTAAGTGGAGGAATCATATTTGAGAATCATGATCTCAGCTCAAAGATTTGTTTAATTAAGAACTGTGTAGCCCAAGCAGAGTATCTGTCACTGAAATGAATGGAAAAGTCAGTGTAAACTGATCTTACATGTAATTTGTATGTACACAATTGATTATGTAAGTAGTCATGTATTTATATAATTCAAATTACATACATTTACAAGTGTTCTTTTTAATTACATAATTATAGTTAAATAGTACATCAAAATGCCAGTGGCACTATTATTCAACAGGTAGAGGACTGAGGACCCTGGGAAAGGAATGTTCCTCACAAAGACTGGCATAGGGACCCACACTGACACACCCTCTGACATTCCTATTTAACAGTCTGAACAAGTACACACGTACACACACACACACACACACACACACACACACACACACATAAACACAGATCCATCATATCCTTTTGTAACAGCCAAGCAACCCCTCTGTCATCTAGTGGAGTGATTCTCAGCAGGCCCGTTGTCCCTCTTTCCATCTTAATACCCCCCACCGCCCCTCCCACACTTTATGTTTTTGTTTTGTTTATTTAGGCCTCCTTCCCTCCTCCCCACCTCCGCCCCGGCGTTTACGCCGTTTTTCAGAGAGCAAGCAGTGGCTTGGAGAGCGCTCAAGTTTGATTAATTTTGGGATTTGGGTACAGTATGTTCCTGGACACACATCTGCGAGCGATCATAAATGCTCCGGAATGCTGGCAGAACATCCAGACCTGCAGGCAGCTGATGATGTCATCAGAGCGAGGGAAGAGCTGGCGCGCCGCCAACCATCTCAAACACTGCTCTCTCAGACGGCCAGACAGACAGAGAGCGCGGGAGAGAGAGAGAGAGAAAGGAGGAAAACAGAGAGGGAGAGAGCGTGCGAGAGAGAGAGATGAGTGGGGAGAAAGAAAGAGAGAGAGAGAGAGAGAGAGAGCGAGAAAGAGAGCGAGAGACAGAGAGAGCAGTGTGGGTCTAGCCATTCTGCTTCATATATTTACAATTCCTCTCTTTTACGCTTTCATGCTGTGCATGAACAGGTGCAGCAGAGGGAGGGATTACATGTGAAAATAAATCTAATTGGAAAATAAATCTTCGTCGTTTTCAGGCCATATGATGCTGATTTTGGAGTGATTAGGTGGGGAAGGTTTTGTTTGTCTGCTTCTCTCAGTCAGACAGAAACATAAAGCTCTCACAACCCCCCCGGCAAACACTGACACTTCAGTCTTTATAAATATAAACACCAGTAGGTAAAGGCCTAAATTACATGTCAACAGCGCAAGCTCTGAAGCTGCTCTCTGGAAAGGAGGAGAGCTAAAGAGAGTGACAGAGAGAAGGAGAGGGCAAGAAAAACAGAGGGGTATGAAGGGAGAGGCAGACAAAGAAAGTAAAATGGAGAGAAATAAATAATGGGAGAGAAAGAGTGAAAAGAAACTGAAAAAAGAACAAAAAACAGCAAGAAAGAAAGGACGAAAGAGAAAGTAAGTTAGTTCTGTTCATTTGGTGTGAAAAGCCATCAGAGCTTCACTGCAGCCCTAAGTTAATAAAGTCAAGTGAGGTGTGTTACACTGGCCCCTCTAGAGAATAGACTACAGACTTAATCAGACAACTCAGCACACACTCACACACACACACACATGCACACACACACACACACACACATACATGCGCACACACCTCTTGACTGCCAGTTTGAATGCTCTTCTACTTCCCTTGCAATGAGACAGTTCTTTGGAAAAGGCCATCTAACATCTAACCCCACACTCAGTTAGCATCAAACCTCACACTCAGTTAGCAACAAAACCCACATGCAGTTAGCCCTAGACTCCATATTAAGTTACTGTGAGACCCACCAATCTGCAAGAATAAAACCCCAAACTGAGTTAGCTACTAAACCCACACTCACCAGCAAACCCCACAGTTTCAACACTGCTATCAGTTACCATCAAACCTCAAACACTACACACTGACCCCACATTAGTAGCAAACAGGACACTCAGTTAACACCACACCCCACTGCCAGTTAGTATCAAACCCCACAGTCAGTTAGGTTTAAACCAGACATTCAATTTGCTTCAGCTCAACAGTCAGTTGGCATCAATCCCCAGAATCAGACAGCTTCAAAGCCCTCATCCAAGGTTTGAACATTACGGTTTGGTACAAGTTTGGTGTCCAAAAAACTGGAAACCTGCAGTATTTTTGTAAGGGTATGTTTATTTTCATTTACTTGAACATACACTTATTTAAAGGTCACTTGTTTATGTAGGCCTGATAAAAAAAACAAGAGCCCCTTTATAGCAACTGGCTACAAAAATGAGAAGCATTTTATAAAAGTTCAAGAGATTTTCAATTAGTTCTCACTTAGACCTTAGACATCCCCCTCATCCCCAACAAAGGGAAAAATGTATCCTGCTGTGGAGAGATCTTATAACTAATTTAAATGCCATTGTGAATTAATCTTATTAAGACTGACGTTTTGACAGCTGATAGACTGACGTATTGGCTGCTGAAATTTGATTCCATTTTGTCGAGTGAGCCAAATTTATCAGTATGACAACAAATGTAGCCATGTGTACACCTGCCAAATTACTACATTTTCACTTAATGTACTTTTTGAAAAATTTGAATGTTTCAGTTGTAGCACCCTCTGTGTGCAATATTTTTTTTTTTCTCCTGCACTTCATTGTACCTACAATGACAATAAAGATATGTTCATATTCATATATATTCATAACATTTTGGTGTATTTCCAAATGTGTAATGATGTAGCATGTCAAATTTTGTGAGGTCTGAATATTTATATCACAAGATATTGGCTAGGGAAGCGCTAGATTTTGTACTTGTACATTATTCACTTGATGGTGTTACTCCTAAAATTACTTTTTAATGAGTCACCTGTCCCCTTGAGGCCAATTTGCCATACAAATTTGGTAATTTTTGGAAAAATGAATGCCAGGGCTATTGGCCAAAAAGGGCTTTGTGTCTACCCCACTTAGGTGGGCAATAGCACAAAGAGACACATCCATCTAGGGAAACAAATCTCTTCCGTATTAGCCTTGCGTTGCTTGAAGTTTCATGCAAACTGGTGAAGTTCTTGAGCAAAATTCAGTAAAAAAAACAAAACAAAAAAAACCACACACAACAAAACGCTGGAAAATGCCTGCCATGGCATGTTGCTAACTTGTTAACAACTTTCAGGTTAAGGCTTCTGGGTGGAACGCTTGTGAAATTTGTCTCCGCATTATGTTCCTCAATTTTTGCATATAGTCTGCAGGGTAGTTACCACATGAACCGAACCATAACGAACATACCGTAACGTTACGGGACAAACGCATGTACCGGTGCTTCCCTAGTAAGCTATACAGCTCGCACACACATGAAACTGTGCAAACATTCATTGTCAGATTTAGCTTTGGTCTGTCCCTGGGCAAAAACACACACACACACGCTGGTGAGATAGGACGGGGAAGGCTTGGCAAGCGGAAGGGAAGAGAAAAATAAAGCTATTTCCCAATCTAATTCATGTCTGCAGGATTGTGCAATAAAGCCCTTCATGGAGATAAACTGATGGGAAAATATTTCTCACTGGAAGCTTTCCCCACCAAAAAGTTTCAAACGATTACATAACCTTTTACACAATGCCACAAGAACAACACTTCACAAGAGGGCTTTTAACCCTGGGAAGGCACAGTTATCCCCACAATAACAAAACACAGAGTCATTTCATATGAGTCATTTCGCACTTGTAGCTCATTGAGACAATCGGGAGAAATTCCTACAGAGCTTTTAATGGATGCCATACTTTGGTTTGTAACTAGTAGAATATTGTCTTCTTGTCTTTTATTGAAAACAAATGGGGGAAAAAGTGGGAAGTGCAGATTTTAACCCCCTGATACACAATTGAAATATAAACAAATATAAATGTATTGAATTACAAATCAGCCTAATTGAATATGTCACTATGTCATTACATTTGAACAGTAAAACAAAAATGAAAGCAAAAAACTCTCGACATGTATGTGTGGTGATTGTGCATGTGTGTCACTTTCCAGTTTAGGCTGTCCCCACCCTGATGGGTGTTCCTGTCATAGCATTTATTCACTTAGGAAAGGTAGCTGGCAAGCCTTCACTGTACATACTGTACCTAATAACATGGCTAGCTGCCCAGGCTGGAGCGCTGCCAGCTTTGTAATGCTGGAGGTTGATAAAGGCTGGAGGATAAGGAGCATGGGAACAACCATGCTCCTGACTCAGTAATATCTGACCCCAGCTCGATCAAAAGGCTGCGCTCTGTCCTGAGCAAATACTTTATTTCACACACAAGGAGAGAAAAATACGAATGAACTTACTGAATCTTGGACTGAGGGAATGTGTTGATACATAGTATGAACTCACATTGATCAGTCTCAGTATGGTGTATTGCACATAATCATCTCCCATAGTGTCTGTTTGACCAGGGGTGAGTGGCATATACTGGGAACAATGTTGATATCTGGGGTACTGAGCAACAACTAATACACAACTTATGTCATTTGTGCTTGTGAATGAACAAAATCTATAAAAAATGAGCTTTCTGTCTCGTTAGTGTTTGCAATACTATGAAAGGGTCCCAGGGACAGCGCCGGCAGGGGATTGGTTCGGGGGGGGGAATATGGTATTGGGGGTCTGCGGGGGTCCAGGCCTTGCCCTTGTTACCAAACTAAATGAAATCTAAAAATATTCTTAACAGAAGGATGGTTGGTGCTAATATCACTGCAGAATTACTAATAAGTGAGTTTAACATAAACTGCAGAAAAAAAATCAGACTCGAGGATCAGTGTAGAAACGTAGGAACTGGCAAGAAACAGGTTAGAAATCAGTGACACAGAAGAGAAACAGCAAGAAAGAGCTCACTTTAACTCGGCCCTGGTTTCACTCAATCTTTTTTTTTCCGGTCTACCAATGTGACCAAAAAGAAAGTGGCCATCAATACAAGAGGGAGGGAGAGAGAGGGGGGGAGAGAGAGAGAAAGAGAAAGAACTTGACAGATAAGAAAAATGAATGTAAATAAGTAAAATAAGTAAAAGGAGCAATAATAATAAAGGAGTGAAATAACTAAAAGGAGCATGAGGAGAGCTCTGCGGAAAGACACTCAAATCAAAAAGGAGAGGCAGCAGAATGGTAGGCATTGAGAAAAGAAATGAAAAATTCCAGTTTAATATCTACAGTCTGTAACTGCAATACTGGACAGATCTTGGTGAGGGGTACCTGAGTGAGACAGCATGTGCATCCTCAGACGTAAACTGTCCAAGAAGTGCTTTCCACAGAACTCACAGCCAAAGGTCTTCATGTCACTGTGCAGTTTCCTGAGGACAGAACAAAACATATGAGGTTGAGATACCATGCCATAATATTGAATAATAATGGTTACAGCAAACTTGCATTAGAGTGACTGCATTAATATTACAGTGCCCTAATCGTGATGCCTATTTGAAGGTTCCAACTTATGAACTACATTAAACATTTGATACACATGTATAACTAAAGCCTGAAGGGACTCGCAAAACAAGTTCTTGAAATATCTGGAGACGTGTTGTGTGGCGGTCAGGAGGGGATGTAGAGGTTCAACATCATGGTGTCTCCTGTTTTAACACTGCGGCATGCATAAACTACAAACCCATATATAAGTGAGCTTATTATATGTTATAAACATTATATGAGGACTTAAAGAAGATTTCCCACAAGTTTTAGAGATTTCTGCATAATTAATTTCCTATGAAGTAAACAGATTCAGAGTGGTTTGATGTGTTTGATATGGTTCATTGTAGAGAAACTCACAGCGGCAGTTTTTTTACATTGATGGTGACAGGAACCAGAGGTAACAATATTCTCCTTAAGTACAGGCCTTGAATTTCTTAAAATTCTGTTTATCTTGCAAACAGGGCCACAGTACAGCTTCTGAGAAAGGACTAACACGTAAAAAAAAAAAAAGTGAAATCGAAGGAAACTACATTGTGGTTAATGAGTTCGCCGCAAACTTCAACATTTATAAATGGCTTTTCCATGGAGCGGTTTCAGCCTGATACTAGAGCCTTTTAAACTGTAGGAAATGGAGCGTCAACGCTTGTCGTAATCAGCAGAACAGCAAATTGAGACTCAAATTTCCTTGTAATTTAGTATGTTTACAGTAGATCTCTGGGTAATTGGCTTCTTGCTGCAAATGCAGAGCGAAATGCACTGATGTCTCAAGGGAGGTTGCTTTGCAGATGAATGAAGAATACTTCTAATACTTCTAATTCTAATAAAAGCACCCATCACAGTGTGATGTTTCTCCTGATGGACTTTGTATGTGTCGTTGGATTTCACAAAACCACATAACACTTGAATGATTTCGTTTGTTTCTAAGAATCTCTGACCTGTCCACATATTTATTCAATCAGGGAAAAACAAATTCAATGAGCTGACTTGACGTTAACCAGCATAAACATGTACGCCAGCGCTGAGATGGAACAAACATGAGGCACAGACACATGTCCCTTCAAGCCTACCTCCGCAGCCTAATAAAGTATTTACCATCCAGACAGAGTGACCTGATGGCTTGAGAGAAAACACTTACGGGCTAAGATTTATCAAAAATTAAACACAAGCTTCAGAGTGGGTACACAGAGAGCCTGGACAAATATGTACAGTCCATTTCGATGGAGTGGCTACAGCCCGGGCAAAATCGTTACGAAAACATCAGGTTTGAAGCTGTCATGACCGTTTCCTCCATCCTCTAATCGCCCAACCTTTTTGTTCTAAATATTTGCTTTAAATCGAATGTGTTTAATGCTGCTGAAATTTCCTGGCAGTATAGTCTGTTTATCTGAGTCATGCTGTACATATCAATGACTTGCCACCTCCTCCTCCCCCCCCCGCCTCCCCACACACCCTCCTCATCCTTCCAACAGCCCTTTCATATGAATTCCAGCCACACACCCAGACACACTGCAGGCGCGTGCGGTGCATATACGAGCAGCAGGCTGCGCCCGGCTCAGCCGTAACCTTTATTCCTGCTATAGAGCCCTTAATTATTACTGCCCTACAATCAGTCGCCCTGGCCCAGCAGCACACATACACGGCACGTAGGAACGTGACAAAATTCTCTCTGCTTTCAGAGGAGGCTTATGGGCTGAGGCTCAACCAGGAATGTTTTTAATGATGACAGAAGGATTTAAAGCAATTAGCAAAGAAGCCATTAAATGTAATAGAGCTAAGTCTTCTAATGAAATGACATGCAGTCTTGGGAACACAACTTTCTTGAAAATTAAGGTTTCTAAATGGTTTTCAACTTGAATGATTCTAGAAAACCCTTTAACTGACCTATTCATGCTCCGCCCACAAATACATTCTTTGATAGCAAATATTGTATAGAGGTTTAATAGAATGTTGGTAAAGATAAGATTCAGCCTAACAAGTCATTCAGTATCTAACTGAAGGTCAAAATGAAGGACCCCACAATCAGCTGAAGGGCTGGAACAGTTGTGTTGAAGCAAGACATACATGAGAACTACACCTACACCAATCAGCCACAACATTAAAACCACTGAGAGGTGAAATGAATAGCACTGATCATCTCACTACAGTGGCACTTGTCAATGGGTGGGATATATCAGGCAGCAAGTGAATAGTCAGTTCTTGAAGTTATTGCACTGGAATGTTGACAAGGTAAAAAAGGTGTTCGCTAAACAACTGGATCAGAGCTCCAAACCGACAGGTCTTGTGGGGAGTTTGTGGCATGTTGTGATTAATACCTACCAAAAGTGTTCCAAGGAAAGCCAACCAGTGAGCTGGCAAAAGGGTCTTAGGCACCTAATGTTCACTGATGGATGTGAGGACCGAAAGCTAGCCTGTCTGGTCCACTCCCGGAGAAGAGCTACTGCAGCACAAATTGCTGAAAAGTTCATGCTTGTCATGATAACATGGTAGGAACCTTGGATTCTGGCATTAATGTAAAAGTTACTTTGACATGTACCACCTACTTAAACACTGTTGCAGACCAAGTACACCATCACAAGTCACATTATTCCATAACGGCAGTAGCCTCTTTCAGCAGGATTATATACCGTTACACAGCAAAAAACTGTTCAGGAATGGTTTAAGGCAGCAGCCCCCAACATTCTTTGCGCCACGGACAAGTTTCATGTAAAACAATATTTTCACGGACCGGTATAGATACAACTAAAACCCAGGTGCGTTTGTTTTTTATTCATTTTTGCTAGCTTGTGGGCTAAATTTTTGATGTACCATCTCACGTGAAAAAAAATAAAAGATCTTTCAGACTTTGATAATCAATAAGATATTTTTATTCTGTCTTTCTTTGCGGCCCAGTGCCAAATGACTCACGGACCAGCCTGGCGATTTGGGACCTCTGGTTTAAGGAGACAAACATGACAAAGAGTTAAAGGAGTTATCTATTCCTCCAGGTTCCCCAGATATCAATTGGAAGGACCTCACAACTTAAAGTACTTAAAGGATCTGCTGACATCTTGACACCAGACACCACAGCATACCTTCAGAAGTCTTGTGGAGTCCATGTCTGAAAGGGTCAGAGTTGCTTTGGTAGCACAATGGGGGCCTACACAGTATTAGGCAGACCAGATCCAGTTTAGCATACAGAGCTAAGGTGAGTTGTACTTGCTACTAATATCACCACCCTTGCTAATCTGTTTTCTGCAGAGATTCCATGTAACACTGTAAACATCCAGTGGTTCTCCAAACTAAAATATTCCCAAACTTAATATTATCAAGTAATATTAGTCGCTAGTCCAGATGGTAGTTATATGGCAGTTATATTACCATCCAGGAAAGTGCAAACTTTAGGACACTTTGATGTTTATATGTGATACTTCATGACTGAATTTGGATCGCTGAATTTTTTTTCTTCTAAATTTACATTAGCACCCAAGTAGAGTCTATTGTAGCCTAAACTGCCCTCAACTATCAGGATTTGGTCAGTTGCATTCCGACTGGCTCTATGCACAGTCTTGTGTACGCATTTTCATGCAGTGGGTTTTATCAGTCTGATGGGAAACACACGATTGCAAGCAGCCTGCTCTGCGTGCCGTGACTGAGCCCTTCGGAGCGAGACAGTTGGAGCATGTCAGTCAAATGGCCTTTCCTATCAAAGTAGGCGGTTCTTGGCCATGTCAAGTGACAAAATGAACCAGACTCTCTGACGACAGGCAGACATCTGGCCTGCAACGCTAAAGCTCATCCAACCTTACTATGAAGAACGCATTTGCAGGCAGAGCTTGAGTAGTCCGGTTGGTGTAGAACCTTTATTTTATGTGGAGGTTCTTTCCTTTAAGAAGGTTCTTCACTCTTGCACATTTCATTTACAAAAACGGTCCTTTACAAAATCATCTACTGAATAGGTAGATGCTCCAAAGGCACCATTCCTGGCATCTTCATTTGGTATCTTCATATATTACAGGGTCACCTGGGTTTTGTATTTGACTTTTTAGGATGCAATACATGTTTGTTTCCTATTCTGTCAGGGTGTTTTCAAATGATTGACTTAGGCATGCATGTGCTACTCATGTGGGGAGGCATTTCACAGCCCAGGAATATCTGCTGTGTCTCCCTCACAGCAGCCACAACACAAGAGTCTGAAGCAGTTTGTCTGACTGAACCCCGCCACCCATAAACAATCTCCACTCAACCGCAGAGAGCACAGCCGAGCTGGCCCAGCAGTTAGACGCTTAAAAAAAAACCCAACAACAAAAACCCTGCACTTAATCCAAGGGTCCGCTTAAGCAAAAGACACCTAATGCTAAAGGATGGCTGATCAAAGAGGCTGAAAAATACCTGCTGAACAGCATCCTGTGAAGAAATCAATACCATTTCTACACAACTTTCACACAACGGAGGCCATTGTAATAGAAAAAAAGCCTCACCTATAAAGACATTCCATCTCATGACAGCTTAGCAAATTGTTCGAGAGAATCCACAATGAATGTCCAGCTGTAGATCTATGAGCACTGCTAACAAAAATACGTTTAGCATATAAAAAAAAAAATTGTAAAAGCATAAACGTCGGAGAATACAAATCTTACGAATACACATGGCGCCGGCCATTCGTTCAATCATCTGGTGGGGGAAAAAAACAAAAAAAACAATTCCGGCTGGATTGAGAAAAACAAATGTGGAAAGATAATGGTCCATTAGTCTCTACGGGCCGTGTGTTACACATTCCCATTAAAATGCAGACATTAAAATGTCGACTTTCTCTAAGGAGACAAATCGTCGAGCTGTCTGCTCGAGACAGGGCCGAGTGCTTGTGTTTTCTAGAGTGGGCCACTGGAAGTGGCTTTGATTAATGGCAGGCCGAGCCTGAGCTGCTGGAGCACCTTCCCCACCGCGAGAGCAATTCAGGAACTGATGTGTGCTGAGGGATACTAGAGCACTGCTGAATTACCAATGAGCGAGTCTGAAGAGAGGCATTTCCCACAATGGGGTGAGAAAAGCTGGAAACATGAATGAAGCCACCACTGACCTTGTTGCTGTCACTTACACAGAGCAAACAGCTTGCAGCATAAAGATGAATACGGTCCCTCACACTGGGCTGTTGAATATACACACTGAAATCAATTTGCCACATATAACTAATAGGTTTTGGGTGTAGTAGATGCACATACAGCCAACATCGCATTGTGTGATGAGGGGAGTGAGGGCTTTCATGCCCACCCAGAGAGGGCGAGGCTCTCCTGGACTGCTGGCTGTGGCCTCGACGATATCGAACAAGCAATCTGACAATGAAAGGGCCAATTCTTAAATGGTTATGCCTCTTGGGAGCCCTTTCAATAGACATTAAAGTTAAAAACGAGAAGAACAGGTTACCTTGTCACGTTAAACATTTCAGATGTGTTCATCCAGCAGTGACAATAAGCAGAACAGAAGTTCCAATGCTGGTGCTTCTGCAACAAGGTAAGGCTGTGAGTTTGTTGCTATGTAATTACTGTCAGATCAGTTGTACAGTGGCTTTACTAGAACTTAAATACATTTAGAAATTACCCTGGATAGTGCTCTTATCTAAAGTCATCAATAACCACTTCGCTCCCGCAGTTCCTGGAGCAGATTCCTGGATGATGTTTTCTTCTCCAGCAGAGAGGATTCTCCTGCAGTTTATCTCTGTGCTAGATGCTCAGTGACCTGAAGGCATTGTGAGAGTGAGACTAGTTTCGTAATGACACTACTGAGCACTCCCACACAGAGAAAAAACCCACCGAGGGCCTGAGAAATCTGTAGGGTCTATTATAGCTTCTTTTTTTGCAATTTCTCAGAATGCTACTCCCGAGACTTTAAATGTCAGGTGGGGTTGGAACAGTTGACAGGTAAGAAATGTGTCCAATTTCTTTACCGGCCTCTGTAGCTTTACAACACCTTTCCAGTTATTTTATCACCATCACTGCACCAATATTATAACACAATTAAAAGCATATTCCTTTAAAATGTTTTTACGCTTTGCATTAAGATTGTGATACCAGGCGTTGCTATCTGCCAATACCAGTAGAACATGACAGATATATATATAAAAAAACTATTTTACGATTGGAATCGTAAAATGAAAAGGGGTACTGTACCATTCCTTGCTCAGCGTCTAACCTCTCATTATTGCCTTCATTGCTAATCCACCTTACTTAAGTGTACTAATACTACAGCATGGCTGTCTCATTACACGGATTTATGTAATTACTAATTGAAATCTAAGTAGTTACATTTTAACTGTGAAGAGCATGCAGAAGCTACGTCTTAGCATTTAATAGTTGTGCTGTAGTTTTACAGGTAACCAGTTATTTCAAAGTAGCTTTGTTCAATGGAACCAGTGGTCTAGTGGTTGCTAGTGGTTTTATTCGGACATTACCTGTGCAAAAACAAACCGTTTAAATGTATAGGCTTTAGCATTTAGGTTTCATTTAGAAAAAGAGCCACTATTTTGAAACAGAAGGCTACAAGATGTAAAAAACAATACCAATGCACTATGCCCCAGTATATACAACCTATGTTCCACATAGAACAAAGCTATACATGTACATATACCCCACCTACAGGTGTAGTATGTGATCTGCTGGAATGGCATTTGGTCTACTACTGAGTCAGAAACACTCACAGTGTTTCCATGCAAAAGCAAAGCCCTCAAGAAGAAGAAATACATGAGAGTTCTGCTTGATTACTCATGAGCATTCATTCCTATGCATTACATTACAATCTACCAGAGAATTCACAGCAGAGATCCAAAGGACCTGGGATTATCCCATACATTTGCCATATGCCTACATATGTCCTTGCTGATAAACATTAACTGGCACTACATCTACTTGGATAAGCATTACATGCATATTTCTGCAGGGCTAGAGATGCAGAAATGAACAAAATGCATTGAGATTGTGCTATCACCACCCATCAATTCAAAAAGTGTAAGAATCAGGTCAAAATCTTAATAAAAAATCTTTTCTGAAGAAAAAAAAAAATCTCAGCGACAACATATTTGGGAATAACCTCAATAACTTGTCGCTTTGAGGGATTCTGGGCTGTAGTGACCCACCTCGGCACAGTGGGGTAGCTGAGGTTGTGGGTATTTATGGTATTCTTGTGTTCAGCCAGGTGACCCTTGAGTGCCCAATATAAAAA
This sequence comes from Alestes dentex, assembly GCA_037576975.1. NCBI lineage: Eukaryota > Metazoa > Chordata > Actinopteri > Characiformes > Alestidae > Alestes > Alestes dentex. Next base: position 19,921,683 of record JBBIGA010000001.1, on the reverse strand, counting down.
CTGCCACTTTCAGTTCTGTTCCATATACAACAAAATGACTGCACTGCAGTTTCAAATCTACCTTCACAAAGACCTCCACAACGCAGACAGAGCTAATGACGGTAGGCTATAATGAAGTGTTTCCAGTCAAAGGTCTAATCTTGAGAGCTTGTGGAATACGTCAATAAAATCAATAAGTCTTAACTAGTTAATGACCTAAATCCATAAGGGGTTATTTAACACGAGATATGGAGTGCAATATAGGAGTGTGTACGATCCATGAAGACTCATATTCATGCACACGCTCCACATTAAGACCTGTATATTCAAATATTTATGTACTTTTTATACAAGGGCGTATACTTGAGTATTTATATGCTTCTATTCAAAGTACATTCTTATATTCAAGCTGTTGAATATAAGAATTTGTTATTGGAAGAACAAAATATGCAGTGTGAAGTCCCACCTTTAGCAAGCTGCGAGTCAGTGAAAGCTTTGGCACACAAAAAACAAGGCTATACGATTACAACACTGAGAGGAAACAGTTAGCTCAGAGAGCTGGCCTTCAGCCACAACTTTAACTTCAAAAAACGGAACTCAGCACAACCATGGGTGTTAATGTGATGATCCTGTAGAGGGAACCTTGGTGATTTTTCTTTTAGGAACAACTAAGGCACGGAGCATCTGGGACCAAAGCTTTAAAACCCATTCTAATCGTAATTAATTCAACTCAGTTAGACCATTTCGAGGCTTCGATAGAGATGGGTCTTCTGGTCACAGCAGTCACAGACAAGAAAAGGTGTGACAAAGAGCTCAAAAAGCAACTTCACAGGTAAAAGAAAGAGTTTTAAAATTTGTCTGTGTATTAATGTAAGATACGCCATGTTAGATGCCATTTTCTTCCTCTGTTTATCGGGATGGGTCTACCAAATGGGGGCACCTGTTATCAGACTGTTTTAAATAAGAAATAAATCAAATAAAAACAGCAAAAATAAATTAGGGAGTCTTTTTTTGTGACTGTGACTGTAAGGTCTTGTTTGACTTGTTTGAGAATCGCACCATTTCTTGGATGCGGTACAGCCTGCTATTTTGAAATTGCCCCATAACATCTACATATGGCAGGACTGTTCAGTCTGGCAGAAAAATAAGAGCAGCTTATATTTATAAATGATTTCATTCATAATTCAATATTATTTAAAAAAGCAAACCAAAAAAAAAATAAAAAATCACATGGGAACCGTAGCTTTTTAAAGATAAATGCCCTTTTTCTGGTCCATTTTTCTGTTCCAAATCACTGCACGGTCTCAGAAAAAGTAAGTTTGTGATAGGGACAATTCTATATTTTTCCATTAGTGAACATTATTTCTGTTGAAGAAGACTGACAAGCTGTATGTTTCATAACAAACAGAGCATAGTCCTGTTTCATTGGATTTAGTGCAGACCAGGTATGTGACACGTTATCCTACATATCACGTACTTTAAAAATGTCTTGTGATTGCAGTATTGTATATTTTGGCTATATTGCCCACCCTTCTATGACAGCGCTGTCCAGAAGCTCTCAGCTGCACCAAACTTTTGATTTAAATGAGGTTACATTATGTTACATTCGTCACTGAGAGAAGTTTATGAACTGTGCCTCAATCACCATTTCAGTTTGCAGATCTGAGTGAACAAACAGGTCCCAGTCCTCCACAAAGACACACACACACACACACACAAACATGCACATGCACACACACACACACACACACACACATGCACGCACACTCAAGCACACAAAGGAGGGTCTGAATACAAGGAACAATTCAAGAAAGAGGAGAAAAACCACCCGAGGAGGGCCAGAGGTCAGTGGTTTGACCTAACCCTAAAGGAGTTGACCTGTAAAGCTGAGATAAGGCCTGAAAGCATCCTGTGTGTGACTGATAGTATGCTCGGGGGGATGGGGGGAATACAGGAGGACTTAAAGTCTTGACCAACAGGATTCCAGAGCTTCTTATAGATGACAGAGGTTTAAAGATCATTCAATGGCCACAGTCTTGGGACAGGCAGGGGCCAAACTACTAATGAAGCATGACAAAGCAAATCCTCCCCTCTGCAGTTTTTTTTCCAAAGAAACTTTTTACAAAACTGGTTATCCATTAATGACATTTTGCTAATTTCACAGTTTTACGTACTCTTTGGACCAAACGTGGACATACCTTTTCCCATGCTACCGTACAGAGCTGCACAATATAATCAATATACTAGAATACCATGGATATGTTGTGACTCCTTGCAGTACATTCAAAATAAACTGGTCAGTCATGTTACATTGTTAAAGACAGGCATTTAGTTATAGGCCTGATTTGCATACTGTAGCTCTGCACATTGTCAGTATTGCAAGGTTAAATATTACAATACATTAATAAAAAGGGGAAATGTACATCATTTGGCAGACCCTTTTATCCAGAACCATTATAATGGTTCTGAAAAGGCCCATTGTACATTGTCAATCAATGTTGTTTCCATTGGAAATACCCTGCCCCAACTTAACTAGTACTAATTAACTGAATCATTCTGATCACTTTTAGAAACTGCTTTAAGCTCTCCTAAAGTTCAAATGAATTTTCCATACGTGTTGAGACACAATGTGTGTTCAGAAGTAACATTATCCTTCTGGGCTTTAGAGTGTGGGTTGTATAAGCATAGTGGCTAACACTTCAACTCTCCACCCGCCACACCAATAAGCACCCCAAGGCAAAATTCCTACCAGTATTTAGGATGACGCTGATTAGACTGGAAGTTGTTCTAGATAATAAAAAAAAAAGATGTCAACAACGTAAAGATAATATGGGTTGAGTTTCCCCTTTGACAAAAATTCCATGGCAGTCTAACGTTGGATATAACATATAATGAAGTTAGTATAAAAACCTTTTGTTAATGTTGGCTACACAAGCGGCTGTTGAGAAAACTCATTAATCTGAATGCATAACGCAAATTTAATAGTTTGAGTTGTCTCACCATATTTTTTGTAGTGTATCATATATCTCTCATTCTGTACACATCTCACTGGTCTAAAACGGAAAGTAGCTAAGTAATTCCATGTGTACTGTAATCCAGAGAGCATTTTACTCTCAGTCACACCAAAAACATTAAAAACATGATACAGTGGTTTATCTGGTGTATTTCATTTAGCAGCTAAAGCCTTGGTTAAGAGTTTTCTGTTCTAGGTCACAGAGCGAGAAGTTGAGTACACAAAAGACTGAAAAGAAAGCAACAGTTAAGAACACAATAGAGGACCTCTAGAGCCCCTCAGGGCACTGAGGACACTGGTATGTTTCCCAGCTTTAAGAATGACCAGTAGCAGCTGGAAAAGAGGTTCCATTAAATAGCAATCAGTTTGTAAAATGAACCTACGCTCTATCTAACCAAAGCCACCAAAAAGGGCTCTTTGGAGCTTTTGGTTCCCTTAAGAACCTCTTAGTTGATCTATTTTGGGAAATCAGACAAATAAGAGTGAATGTAAAGACCTTTTATGAGGTTTAAAGGACTTCAACATAATACCAATACCATAATACCGCATATCTGAGACAAGAACTATTTAGGTTTCTTTATTTATTTTTAAGAATGATCTTAATGTGTTTTCCTATCAAATGCGCAATTAAAGTCAATACAACCCCCTCCCCCTTTGCCCTCCTCCATTTGCTCCACGACAATAGATGTAATTAGAGGCTCTGTAAGCAGAACCCAGTGGAGGGCTCCAGGATTTCCCACTTGCAGGGATTCCTGAGCACTTCAGCTGTGTTCCCAGAATCCCCTGCAAATGCGCTCCACTCATCCACCTGGCCACCTGCAGTGTGTTGTAAGTAAACATCGACACCACATTAAACCCACTGAGCGCGGAGTAGAAGACTGAAGATCCTCCTCAGGACACAAACGACATGCACGGCAGGACTGAAACCACACAACAGAATCACACATTTACATAGAACTGTCATTTGTTTTAACCCTTTACTATTCAAGGACCTGCTGGTTCTATGCCTCTTCTGTGCTCGCTCCAACTACAGGAATGTAAAGAAAAAACTCCATTGTTTTGCAGCCTAGTCTCTTTGCTGCTGGAACAAAACCTTGTACCTCTAAAACAGTAACTTGTCAGGAGAAGGAAATAAACTAGTGTATACTTTATGTAATTTTTTTCCCCTCTAAATGAACCATGTTTATTGCCCCATTCATCATGAAATTTTCCCTGTTGCAAAAGTGTCAATCTAGTTGGGTAAGTTGGACAATCATTTTCATGTTTCCTACAAAAACTGAAGACTGGAAACACACTTCGAGGCCAGCGGGCAGTTGCTGAAAGTTGGAAAATGATTTCCTCTAGTAATAAATGTTTTGCATTGTTGTCCATTTAGTTACTGAGTAATGAGTGTTAGAAAGTGGGCACATAAAGAAGCTTAAGGGGTAATCACAGTGAGGTTCTCATCACTCTGATAAGGTTGCTGCGCAGGCTCCTTTGTGATGCCTGCCTGTAAAATGCTGCAGTCGTCATGGAAGACACTTCCTGTGAGAATTTGAAGGGTTCACTGCCATTTTACGAGTTTCAATTTTATGAGCTGGCAGTCCCCTGTGAAATGGGGCAAAAGGTGAACTGTTGTTGGTATTGGTGCTCCTTAGCATGACTGCAATGACCCTGCTGGGGCCCCAGAGGTTTTCACAACCGCCTGTGCATGAGACGTCAGTTGAGGTTAAACATCCATCGTTGTTCAAAAGTCAAAAGCTGGCGAACTGGTGGGTTAAAACATCAAGAGACGGTTTACTCGATGAACCACCACTTCTGTTAGTTCTTGGGGCGCTGAGTTCAGTCCAAAAGTCCAAAAGAAAGATGCAGGGGTATAGTGCTTGAGCGGTCAGCAACATTAACATGGGAGTTCAGGATAGTTCCCATAAAATCATATATAGAGGGTTGAGCAATTAGTAAAATGTATTGGAAACTGTATTTTTTTTAATTTAACCTTTAATTTGACCATGTAGGCCATTAAAACTCATTTACAAAGATGTCCCGGCACTACGTAGCACATCATCAGTGTCCAAAAATCACCAAAATCGTAAGTAAAAGTTAATTTTTAAAAACTTTTAATGTAAGATTGGTCAATTGTCTTAAAATGTTCACTCAATGAAAATGGCTGCTCCGGTATTTATATTATGCCGTTTTTTTTCGGACAGTAATGAAGTGTAGCTCAGTGACCAGATAATACACATTTGACTAAAAAGTGACTTAAAAAAGGAGAAATCATATATAATTTGAAAGGTTTACTGTCATTCGACATATTTTTTTTAAAGAGCCACAAAGTGTAAGTGACCTTGCCTGAAGGAGTGAGAAATCTTTTAATGGTTTAAAACCCTCACTTGATTGGTTCTATATCAGTTTATGCGTTCTTCCTAGAACTTCAGGTTGATCATACGATCTTTTGGTTCTGAGCTGTTTTCATTTTCAAATCTCATTTTCAAAATATGCTTCTCTAAAGCACCCAATTAATCTTTTCATTACATAATGAACTCTTTATTTTTATTTTATTCTATTTATACGTTCACTTTCAAGGTTCCAAATAATTAATTGTAGAAAAAGTTAGTAACTAACTCATTAGTAACTGAATGAGGAGCCGGTAGTAAGAGTCTGTATGTGGATCCACATTTCAATTCCTCACTACCAAACCAACACAAGTAGATATTAATTTCACAGCAGCCACTGCATGATTCATCGGAGACTTTGGGTTAATTAGTGAATAATAAGCATGCAGTTTAAGGAGTTAAACCCATTACTCAAAGTGGATGTTTTACACACATTGTCATGTCTACACCTTAGCGAGTGTATTTCAGACGTATGTTTGAGAAGGGACGGAATCGGATGTTGCTGAGCTTTGGGTCGGCGTCAGGGAAGCCTGTCTGGTGTCAGGGGGTTCAGTTGGTGTGTGGGAATGAATGAAAGCAAGTATCAGGTGTGCTGCAATCCACAGAACACGCCGGGCCTTTATCTCAGTAAGATGGGAGGGTAAAGGCACTATCGGGCCATCTCTACCACAGAGGCACACAGGGTTATCAGCCTCACAGATAAATACAGATACGCACACTGCCTTCTGTTTGACAGCCTGCGGTTACGCTACATGACTATCTCTCTTTTCCAAAACTGCGCACATGTTGCAAGTAACGGCAAGGCCCTTTGAATGTTATCAGTCTTTGGTGTAATGAGTACCAACAAGCAAATAAAGTAGGTTTACAAGCACTGAAATAAGTAACAAAAGTATACATTATTAACTGGTTCACAACTCTTTACCAATAGAAATAGGAAAAAATGAACAAGAATTGTACAATTACATGCAGATCCGTTAGAAATACATGCAGCTATTTGTTATTCATTTTAAATGATTTGGTAAGTGAAATTATAATTATGATTGAATGTCAAATGTTTATTCATTCATTTGTTTATTCATTATCTGAGCTGCAACTCCAACCCAGGTCATGGGGTGTGCTGGAGCCTATCCAGTGCGAAAGCTGCCAGATCACCAAACTGTCAACTCAAAAGAAATTTTGCTAGTGTGCCAGTCTAAGCTCGAGATTTAAAGGGCCCCTGCTATGGAAAAACAAAAAATTCTCCCTAAAATGAAAGATTTGAATGTATATAAAGACGTTTATGTAAAGTGAACACCGTCTGAAGACGCACCACTCACTCTGCCTCTCAAACAATCCATATACAGAAACTAAGCTCCATAAACAGTCTCTAAGCAATAAAGAGGGGGCAGAAAATGTTAACGTAAAAATGAATTATGAGGGTTTTCGGTATATAATACGACACAAATGGTAAATACTTGGCAGAAGCTCTTATCCAGAGTGATTCATAATTGTAGTCATGTTACAGACAATTGTAGCATTGGGTGTCTTGATCAGGTAAAGCGTGGGCTGCTCGCCTGGATAGGGAATCGAACCCCAGTCTGCTATGTGGAGAACATCAGAATTTCTGTATATCGTAATTACGCTACAACAACCTCGGGGAAAAAACATAAAGAAAAATGGGATATAAGACATTTAAATAAACGAAAAAGACAGTCAGACAAAAAAAACATTATATAAAGCATAGAGCACCCCATGCACCTCCTCATGCACCACATCTTCTCAAGCCACAATTTTTGAAACTGACAGTTTTACTGAGACAATATGCTCTGAGGAAAACGCTACATGACACATGACCATGCAGGTGTTTGACTGTCAGGCATTTCTTTTAGCAAGGGGACAGAGAGTGATCCCTCCATTTTTCCATCTCGATGAGAATGTGCCGGTGCCACAGACGGCACATAACAGCAGCCAGACTGCGCTGAAAGCACGGTTCTATTAGATGAGCCAGCCAGGAGCTGTCAAGTCTATTTTTCACACATCATAACTCACATTCAAAGCAGCATCAATTGTGAGATTAAACCTAAATATATAGGATGGAATAAATCCAGAATGCAACACGCTCTTGTGAATGGCAAGTGGAAATTGCCTTGGTGATGTCTACAGTACAGACATCAGAAGTAACCCAGCAATAGGTTTCGGGAGAAGTCAATGTCATTCAAAAGGCTGTGTTAACACGAGGAAAATGGGTTGCTCTAATGCATCCAGCAGAGCCTGGTTCTCTGTGATGGATCACCGACTGACAGAATTTGGCTACTAACTCTCTGAGGGACTGAGTGGAGGTCAGGGTCAGTTTCACTAAACAGCCTCTGTTTCCTGCCCAGGAAGGTTTACCTCGACTCAGTATGGTAATAAGGGCTTCCTGGTGCCTCACACTGGTCATTACTTTTCTTAATGCAGGGCAGGGGGTAGGCCCTTAAATGAATAATTAGGAAAATTTGCACAATTCTCCCTGAAATTAGACACAGTCAGTCAGCCGACATGTGTGGAATCCAAATTTAGCTTAATTAGTTCAGTACTTGAGCTGTTCTGTTTATATTGCTGTCAAACACTGGATGTCATATTGCGTCTTAAGCCACATCAACAAGTCTGTGCTGCCCTATATAAGACCTGGATGTTGTTTGAGCTGCTTGAGAGAAGTGTCGGGGATGTATTTACAGAAAACACTGCAAAAACTCCTGATCTAACCAAGACTTGCAATCTTATTTCTAGCCTAAAAAGTCTTCTTTATCTTGTTTTGAGAATAATATATTATATAAGAGCAGATTTGTAAGATTTTTACGATTGTTTTAAGATATTTTTTTCCTATTTCAAGAAATCTCAGACTAGAAACAAATTAAATTATCTGCCAGTGCAGTAAGATATTTAGACTGGAAAGTAAGATTTCTTGAAATAGGAAAAAATATCTTAAAACTATCTAAATAATCTCACAAATCTACGCTTATGTAGTATATTATTCTCAAAACAAGATGAAGAGGACTTTTTTAGGCGAGAAATAAGATTGCAAGTCTTGGTTAGATCAGGAGTTTTTGCAGTGAAGATGGAGGTGACACTGTTCATGGCAGTGTTAGCGCCCTATTTCCAGCTCTAAAATAATGAAGCAAAATTTGGGCACCAAACATGTCTCGGCTAATCAGTTTCATCTGGAGTAAGTGGAAAATTGGATTTAAGGCCCAACTATTTCTTTATAGAGCCATGAACACTGGCTTCAGTTAGCCCAACTTGAGTCGAATTGGAACGAATGAACCGGTCCAATCTGCAGAGCATATGTCTGGCTTAACCAGTGGATGAATTGGTTGTTATACCTTTGCAACTACTGAATAAAGTAAGTACATATTAGCCCACCTGTGTTGCTCGGCAGTCTCGCTGTCTGGCAGCTCTACGTCACACACACCACACCGCTCCTTGGGGCTTTGGGCCTCATGTTTTGCCGCAGCTGCAAAATCGCCCAGCTTACTGAAGAACTCCCTCTGAATAAAGCTCTGGTGGAAGAGCCCCCCGTAGGCACTGAAGTCCACAGACATGGCGAGGGCGGGCGGCATGTGCAGCGATGAAGCCATGGACACGGGCATAGGCAGTAGGCCTTCACCCTTGTGGTTACCCGGCCCAGAATACAATGAGGCAAGATGCGTTTCAGCCAGAGCGGCCACACTGGCCTGTCCCACCTGGCTGGCATCTCTGTATGACTCAGGAACACCATCAGCAGAGTGGAGTTCTCGAGCACTAGTGATGACACTGCCTCTGGTCGGGGTTCCTGGGGTGCCCCTGTTCTGCTTCGAGTCATTGATCCCTTCTGCATTTCTGGAGGAGTTGACTTCGTGGCTATACTCATCGTCCACTTGCATCATCTCAGTCTTGATCTTATCCAGCAATGGAGAAGATCCCTGGGGTGGAGTTGGATCCTGCTGCATGGTGCCGTCCAGAAGAGACTGGCCGATGCTCATCAGACTCTCCACAGCAGCCTTTGTGTGGCTCATGGCAGGAAGTCCTAGAGGTGTTGACACTGAGGGCTTCTTGTCCACCATGTTGACCAGCGCCAGCCTATGGCGGGCAGCAGAGCTGTAGCCACCTTCTTGTATGGAATGCTTCTTGGAGATGAAGGCGCTCTTCATGTATTTCATCCGGCGCTCATCGTCGTCTTCGGCGCCATTCTCGGTCATGTTTATGTCTGTGTCGTTCTCCTCGGAGGACTGAATGGTCTCCAGGATCTTCAGACACTGCTCCTCTAAGTACTCGATCTCCAGGATCTCTGCGGCATACAACAGGTCATCTAGGTCTTCCAGCTTGGCCTGGAGAGTGGCCGTGTAGGCATACTCCAGGATCTGCTGGAAGGTCTTTGGCGAGAGGAAGTCCAGAGTGTAGTGCTGGCTGTTGCGATGGAAGAGGATCTCGAACATCTTGCTGACACAAGCCAGCACGGTCCTGTGAGCATGGAACTCCTGGCTGTCCACCATGATGACCACATCACACAGTGTCCCCGACAGACGCATCTGGTTGGCCTTCTGTAGGAGGCTGGTGGGGTGGCCGGGGTTCTGGAGATGGATCACACCCATTTTAGTCAAATCCATTAGGCTGACATTAACCAAACCATCTCACAGTGGTCGCCCCCTCACTTCTCAAGCTGCCTCCGCGAGCCCCTGTCGTCCAGTCTGAGGAGAAGCAGCAACACAGAGTTAAACCATGCTCATACATCACGTTCAGTTAAGAAAATTTACAGCCAAATCACCTCATTAATCTCAGTCACGGGTGGCGCTGGGGGTGTTATTTTTAAGCGTACCTGGAATGAATGACATTCTGAGAAGTGCTAAGGGGAGTTCTTGTTGTCTCGCACTGTGCTCATAAAGCCAGCAGTTCTGCGCTAACGTGCAATTATGCAACTGAAGTGTTTACAAGGGAAAGTTGCCAGACGAAGCCAAACTGAACAAACCGGATTCAGTACGTGCTTGAGAGTACGGAATGAAAGCGTCTGCTTTGAAAAAATGGTTTAAAGCCAGAGGGTCATTTGAGGTAATAGACAGGGGTCTGAAATGGACAGCTCCTGGCTGGATCAGTCTCTCATATGACTTGTCATTTCAGGCATAGCTTCCAACACCATTTCCTCCTGATCTCATGTTAGCTTTCCACAGAAGAGGGCAAGTCCTGACTGACCAGCAGCCAATAGTTCACAGGTTAACTGTGCATGTAGAAGCACGTCAGCCTGAGAAGACCTCTAAAAAAAGCCACACGTGATCAGAACTGTGAGAGAACACTCGGTTTGGGTTGCACATTTCTGGGCGACAGTTTTTTTGGGGGGAAGGGACATTCCGCAAGTGGTGTCACGGATGAAATATTGTCATTCCCGATGCGTTGCGCAAGGCTTTCTCACAGGTCTGGCTGGACGCTTCACACGTGCAGAGAGGAGCGAAATACAACAAAAGAGAGGGAAGCCAAGTGAGGCAACGGTCGCGCGCTTCATTTATTCGTTCCGCACGCAAAACGTCTCACCTGCACGAGGCGATCCGAACCGAACCGAGCCGACCCGAGCTGCACCTGCCTGCCCGTGCGCCTGGTAAGTTCCTCCGAGCTCTCACCTCTCCGATCTATACTGATCTGCTCTCAGCTCTCGGCTCTGCAACAGTTTGCTCCTCGAGCTGCTACCATCCAAGTCACTCACCTTGCACGTGGAAACGTGACTGGGAAAGCATCCGTGGAAAACAAAAGACCCCCAGAACATCCCCAAGTGCCTCCTCAGTCATAAATAACGCTTTCACGACATCCTGTAACTGCTGCCCACCGAAACAGAATAAGACACAAAAACGCACAAACATGCTCACCTGAGGTTCAGTAGCTCTGTTGTTGTTGTTGCTGTTGTTGTTGATGTTGCTGTTGTTGTTGTTGTTGTTGTTTTAGAGGCATCTGCGCGTGCCGAGGATTGGCAGAAAGCCGCTCGCTCCGCTCCGCGCGCTCACTCCACTTTCAGATATGCAAACGAGCCGCGCTTACGTCACGCCTTTGACTCAGAGAGTGAGAGAGAGAGAGAGAGAGAGAGAGAGAGAGAGTCTAGCTGGTTTGTTTC